>JAWDJE010000005.1:8997500-9597500 GCA_035047345.1 Bradypodion ventrale | reverse complement strand
TGCGTCACAACATACCTGCTACTCGCTTTTTTAAGCCCGGAGATGAAAAATGCTCACAGCCGCAAGGAACACTGGCCGACTCATGGGAGGAGAAATGAAAGCCAAAAGGAGGCAATGAAGCCCACATCACATTTCCCTCTGCCTGCCACCCCCTCGTCCAAACAGAGCTCACAGTTAAGGTGATTATGGGTTTCCTCGTTCTGAAGAAATTAAACTTAGCTTTTCTGGGGGATCTCGTAGGTTTGGGAGGAACCTCCATCGTCTCCCCTGGCACTTGGAAGGCTTTCAAGGTTGAGAGGATTCTCCAGGGAACAAGGGAGAGCATTCTCCAGAAATGTTTTCCTTAGCTGAGACTGTTTGTGTAAAATAAGATTATTTGCCCCTAAGGGAAGATGGGACAGCATAGAAAATGTAGTAAGGTGCAGTGGGAAGTTGCCAAGATTGAGAAGCCTGCAAAAATCTGTTCAGGTGACCAAGGATAGATCTACCCCAGGGGTGCCCAAACTATGGCCCATGGGCCAGATCCAGACCCTGATGCCAGTTCATCTGGCCCGCACTGCCCTCGTCGCTCCCAGAAATAGAGAAAATGGCAATCTAAAAATCTATCTCATCCTGTTGCAAAACAGATCGCAAGGTGCGTTTTACTTCCACTTTCAGTGAGAGGAACCATGTGACTGGCCCGCTGAACCATGTGACCAGCTCACGGCCAGAAAAGTTTGGGCACCCCTGGTCTACACGTCACAGTTAGAGCAGTCTAATACCCCTTTGACTGTGACGGCTCAATTCGGTGGGCTCCTGAAACCTGCAGTTTGGTAAAGTCCATATACCTCTCTCTGGTGGTCTTGGGATGTGGAGTAGTGTTTTCTAAAAGAGTATTCTGAGGACCTCAATAAATTGCACATTTCAGGAATCCAATAAACTACAAGTCTGAGACTAGGGGCAGCATATAAAAGCCTATATAAAAGCCTGGTGGCATAGTGGTTAAACTTCTGTACTGCAGCCAGAAGCTTGTGAGTTCAATCCAGGTCTCATGGTTGATTCATCCTTCCAAGTTCGGTAAAATGAGTACCCAGCATGTTGGGGGCAAAATGCTATTTACTATGTGAACCACCCTGAGAATGCACTAAGCACTTGGAATTGAAGTCCAAACACCAAAGGTTGGGGATTCTCAGAGGTCTTTCTCCCTGACTCAAAAATCTATGAAACCACTTGTCCAAGATCCAGAACCTTATTAAGGTCACTATAAGTTGGTTCTGACTTGACAACACACAATATAAGGGGCTAAATCAGTTGGCCCCACATTGGGACTTTAATTGCCAGAAGCCTAAGTCTGGTCAGTGCTTTGGGGAACTGACTTAGGCTTCTGGGAATTGAAGTCCAAAAAACTAAAGGTTTGGAAACACTGGGCTAAAGGAAGATAATATATATAACCTTGTGAATGTGTAAGCAGGCACATGATATTGAATTTTTAGACTCTCTAATTTTGGAGAGAAGACAATCATTTAATTGCAGCAACCAGATCCTAGGTTCTACTTTGGGGAAAATAATTGAAAACTTTTTTTTAAAAATCTCTCTCTCTTTTAAACTGTTTCCCCCCAATAATACCCTTAAGCATAAGCTTACCTTTAGACACTTGCCATAATAGGAAGCACATGCTAAGTGTGTTTTACAAAGAAGAGAGGAGCAACCACAACGTCCGCCATGCACACATGAAGACAATTAAGACACAGACCCTTGAAATCAAGGGCATGGTTGACGGGCTTTGCCAAAGCTCTGGCCTCGATGCAGTACAAGATCCCTTCTCCTCGCAAAGCTTCAAGCTGCAGGAGCTCAAAGCGGCAGAGCGAACGGTCCTGCAAAAAGGCCTGCAAAGGCTAAATTTGACCAAGAAAAGCCTCTGTTTGGCTTGGCAGGGAGCTGATTCGAACCCACAACTGGAAATGAGCAGGTTGATATTTAACCAAGAGCTGGGCATATAAAAAGAACGCCTTCTTCGTTTTCCCAGCATCTTAGAGCAGACTTGGGAGTCAAAAGGTTAGCCTTCCTCCCTTCCACACTCACAACAAACGGGCCCAGCTCTGTCTGGTTTTTCAAGGCCATGAATGCTCCCTTCATCTCAATGCTCTCCATCATCTACCCTATCCACTTCCAAATTATTTTTTTTCTTTCCCACTAATATTTCTCTCCTTCTCTCTCTCTCTCTCCTCTAGTCCTTGTTCAGCTTGCACCCACCTCATCTCTGGGTGCAGTGGAATCCTCATGCGGAATTCTTCGTCGTAAGCCAGCCATGACGGACCCGGGAAGTCAACCATAGCCCGGTAAATATTGTCCAGATACTGGACCACAGGGATAGCCAAATCCAGCCTAGCCCTGAGGTAAACGGCCATGTAAATCAGGTACGCTGGCAACCAATTTGCCCACGTGCGTGGCGGCTTACGACGACGTGCCTGCTCCTTATCCTTCTCGTCCAGCCCTTCCCTCTCTTCCTTGGTCGGCTCTCTATTTAGAAGGGAGAAGATATCTACATACAAATCTATTCCTCGGTATACTGGGCCAAATGGTCCCCCAAGGGCAAGGAATACCCTGCTGTTGTCAAAGCCGACACCGGCACTGAGGGAACTACGGGCAAAGGAAAATGAGCCTGAGCCAGCCCGGGGATCCCCAACACATTTCCCAGCACATTGGGGGCACCACCCCGACCCAGGCCCCGTGTCACGGGCAAAGTCGCTGGGTGGGCCGGGGGCCATTGGGCCGCCGGGCCACCCGAGTGAGGCCAAGGCCATTGAACAGCCCCCCCCCCAAGGAAGTCAGTTGTGTGGGTGCATTAGCTTGGACTGCATACTCACCCGCTGCACCCCCGCGGGCCGCCCCCACCAGGGGTTCCGGCCCGCTGGGGGCGTCGGAGCTCACGACCGAAGCTGAGCTCGTCGACGGGGCCAGACCAGCACCAGACTGCTGCACCTGTGGGGTGGGGAGCTGCGAGGCAGTGGCCACCACCGGCCCGCGCGCCTCAGGCGGCTCAACCCGACCCATCGCCGGCTGCTGTTCGGCGGCCAAAGGGGGCACCTGAAAACCTAGAGACACCCCTGTTTGGTTGGCCCTTGCCAAGGACGCTTCAAGGGCCGCCACCCGGGCCAGGAGGGCCTCCACATCGACATAGGCCCCGGCCCCAACAGGGGGCAATTGGGCAACCGGCCCATAATTCACGGGTACCTGTCCAGGTCCCTGAGCCCCAGGGGCCAGATAAGGCCAAGAGCCCATGCTCAGCCCCTGGGGAGCCGTGGGAACGCCCTGCAAAGGCAGGGAACCCAACCACCCTCCGTGGCTCGGACCCCCCATAGGGAATTGCGCACCCAGGCAAGAGGGCCCCGCCGCACAGACCATGGCAGGGGCCGTGGTCGTTGTTTGCGGGCCAAGGGCCGAGGCCCCGTCCGGGGCAGCAGGTATACTCCGCGCATCAGGCCAAGGAGCTACCGATCCCATCCCACCGTTCCCGGTGGGGTCCGCTAAATGTGGCTGCGGAACGGGCGCAGTCACGGTCCTCCGACCCGGCTGACGCCTCCGCGCCGATCGAGCCACGTTCGCGGCTGCCCTCTTCTTCGAGGGCATGGCTAAGGTAGCTAGGAAGCCTAAAACAAGAGAAAGCTGCCCGAAAAGGCTTCCCCCAAGAGGACACGAGCGACGGAGGTAAGGAGGAAAAACTTCTCCGCTCCGTCGGTTCGTCAAAATGGCAGCACGGCTGCCTCGTGGCCAGCCCCTTTTATTAGGGTGCTATATAGAACAATTTATGTTGAAAAAATTTGAAAGAACTTTTGGAAATCTTGGAGTGAATTGCTCATTTTTGAGATATACTTTGGACTATATAGAAAGATGTATGTTGAAAGAACTCTTGGAAATCTCGGAGTGAATTGTTCATTTTTGTGATATACTTTTGAGTGTTTTTTGAAACTAATGGAAGCGTGGCACCAAAATGGCCGCCGTGCTCTTTGCGCCCCCCCCCCACCGGACGAAACCATCCGGGTAGTTAGGGGCGTGGCCAGCACCCATTCCTTTTCTACATCAGGGATGCTGACTCGCCTGATGTCCTGGTTATTCACCTTGGGGGCAATGGTTTCGGACAGGTCACTGGCCTATCGCAGAAGCTTGCGATTTGCAGTCACCTGGCCTACTCACATTATGTGTGGCCTGCCACTCCCCTCATTTGGTCGGACATGATACCGCAGTACGCTTACAGGGGAGCGTTTGGCCTCCAGGCGCTTGACCGGGCTCGTCGCTCCAGGGCTATTGCCCGGTTCCTTTTTGATATGGGTTGGGGACGCGTCATTCGCCTCCCCATTATCAGTCTGCAAAATTATGAGCTTTATTCAGGGGAGGGGGCCCATCTGTCGCGAGGAGGTATGGACCTCCTGCTGAGTGATTGGCGAGCAGGCCTGTCGACCGAGCTGACGGTCTTGGGGGGGGCGTCGAGCCTTTATTGAAGCCTCTCCGGGTGGCGGGTAGCACTGGTAAGGTAAACATTTATGACCCACAGGTATCCGGCAGGTTCGCAATTGACTGGACAACACTAGATAGGCATAAGTTGTTAAACGTTGTCCGGTCAACGACGAACCAGGCGAGGGGGTGATGGTTACCACTAGACAGATGGAATCACCCCCTGATTTTACGGATACACGTCAGAGGGTGGGGTCATTAGTTAGATATTGACTACGGTCAACAATTTGTTTGTTGTCAACAAACAAATTGATACAAATAGATACATTGTAACAATTGCCGTTGGCAATTTTGGGTGGTACCTTACCAGTGTTACTTCGGCCTGCTTGCCTTAAGAATTATGATTGGTCGTTTTACCAATAGAAATTTATAATTCGGACTAGGGCTTGAATCAATAAATGTGGCCCAATGCCGTTATCCACTTTCATTTGTGTCTGAGTCCATCATTGGGGGGGTGCACCTGCAATACAAAACAGAGTGTTTTGTCACAAGTAAACTCACTAGTTAACTTAATTGCATGCTGCTCTTTTTGCCTCAAACGGTTTCCTTTTTCATTGCTCTTTTGGATCTTTCCTGTTTGGCCATTTTCTTATTCGCTTGTTCCATTAGTTTGAGCCCGTTGTTATATGTCCTGTACTCTGGGATGAGGGATGGCAGTGTTATAGTGGTTAAGATGCTGAACTTGCTGACTGGAAGGTCAGCAGTTTGAGCCCTGAGTAGTGCACAATGGAGTGAGCCCCCGTCTCTATCCCACCTGGTAAGATGTGGAGTGAGAAACCCCTCCCATTGATCAAAAGAGCAAGACAAAATTGCAAGAAGACAAACAGGTGGCTGGAGGAAGGGTGTAATTTCTCTCTAGCCAGCCACCTTATCGGAGGCAGTTTTGAAAGAGAGGGGGAATTGGCCTTGACAGGGAGTATAGACTATAGTCCTGCCCGATAGTTACCCCAGAGAGGGCAAGGAAGCCTCAGACCATTGTTATGAAGTCCAGGATTGGATAAAAACAGTGACTGACAGAAGCGGGCGATGGAAATGGTATAAAATAATGCAACATGATGCCATGGTGGTGAGGTGAGTGTGAGTGTGTGTAGGCGTTAGTTGTCTTAGGTTTATTGTTTTGGTACCCCTTTGCAAGGGAAATGTTTCTTTGTACTGCAATAAATCACTTAGACTGCAGAAGGAACCGTGTTCGAGTTCTCCTCGATGCTGGGAAAATTAAGTAGCCGAAGAATGGGCAAATGGGCCACAGAAAAATGGTACCATGCCAACCTAGCAGTTCAAAAGCAAGAAATTGCAAGTATATAAATAGGTACAGTAGACCCTTGCTTAACGATGTTACTTGGTTCCCCAAGTAGCACTGCTAAGCGATCTTTGTTGTTATGTGGGTTTCTATGGAGTTTCCCACATAGCAACGTTTTTAATGTCATTCTCCAGTTATTTTAGCATTGTTGTCCGAACAGCAACACTAAAAACATTGTTATGTGGGGAACACGTGGTACATAATGATGCGTTGTTAAGCGAAAATGATGTTATCTGAACGCGTTGTTATGTGAGGGTTAGACTGTAGGTGGGAAGGTAAACAGCATTCCGTGCACTCTGGTGTTGAGTTATGCCTGCCACATGTCCACGGAAATGTCTGCAGACACAGACAGCACTGGCTCTTTGACTATAAAAAGAGATGAGCACTAAACCCTAGAGTCAGATACGACTGGTTTTCGAGCAAGGGCAACCTTTACCTTACTCTGGGATGAAATCAAAATCCTTCCATTCCTCTTTAAGATTATCTTTCAGGTGCGATCATATCCCCTCTTAGTCTCCTTTTCTCAAGGCTAAGCATGCCCAATTCCTTCAGTCTTTCCTCACATGGCTTGGTTTCCAATCCCCTGATTATCAATGTCGCCCTTCTCTGTACCTGCTCTAGTTTGTTTGTATCTGTCTTAATGTGTGGTGCCCAGAAATTGGACACCATACTCAAGATGTGGTCTAACTAGTGCTGAATAAAGGGAGACTACTACCTCATGGGTTCTGGGGACTATACTTCTGTTAATGCAGCCTAAAACAATGTTGGCCTTTTCTACTACCACATTGCACTGTTGACTCATATCCCTTCCTTCCTTCCTTCCTGACAGACCTCCAAGGACAGCAGGTGTGATTTAAACATTAGTTCCAAAACACATACCAGAAAGGCCTCCAATCACCACCCACTTATTCCACTTCACTTTTCTGAAATCAATAATTCACCCACCCACCCACCCACCACCCCTTTTCTTCAAGCCATTCTCTTTTCAGGAAGTCAAATGTGCTATTACTTCCTACCACTCAAGGGTGAAAAGTCAATCCCAAAAGGCATGCAAGCATTTCAAACCACCTAAGAACCTTTTTAAATGTTTTTTCTCCTTTCCCTTCCTTTCGATTTAGTGGAGATCTTGCACCTTTGACAGAGAGAGCGCGAGAGCGCGCGTGATGTACACAGATATGTATTCCACACTCTACAGATCTGGATGAAGGAAGTGGTCCAACCCACACTTGGAGACTGGCAAGGTGACTCTCTTGAAGCATAGATTCCATAGTCCTACAGCCATCAGCTGGATTTATTGTCCATGAATAGGTTCACCTCTTTTCAAAGCCTTCAGGGTTGATGGCCTTTGGGCAGCACTGAGACTCATAATCAACTTTCCCTTTCTGGGAAAAAGGGTCATCCCCTCCAAACATTTATTTTCTCATAAAAGCCAGCCCCAAACCAAACAGAGAACTCGGCTACATCTGCCTTATTCACCCTTTCTGCCTACTTTTTCCTTTCTTTCAATTCCCTTCCTTCCCAAAATCTAGTTGGCAAGGGTTGACCCCATTCCTCCAGAGTTGGTTCAACTCAATGAGATATAAAGCCATACTACAAAGAGGAGTGGCTGTGAGTGTGTCATTAACCATTGGCCAAGCAACATAAACAAGAATTTCCAGGTCAGAGTAATAACTTCCAGATGGATTTGAGCCCTGGCTGCCTCTAACTTCAAGCATTCCCTGGAAAAAAAGAAAAGGGGGAAATAATATGCCAAAGCAGACCAGCAAAATACATGGTTTCCTCCTTCCAAGACAGATCTTAGAAAAGTCAGATCTTATTATTTTGCCATTTTCCTACACAAAAACACACCTGGATAAGAAGAGCCACTAAACTAGTCATCAGGTTATAGTGCCCGCAATCAAGATGGTAACATCTTCTGAATTGAATATGTTGAAACACCACCATTATACAGAGCATGCCAAAAAATGTACACACATTTTAAGAGATGTTATGACCACGGAAACGTCTGCAGAAGCAGACAGCGCTGGCTCTTCGGCTTAGAAACAGAGATGAGCACTGCACCCTAGAGTCGGATACGACTGGCTTTCGAGCAAGGGAAACCTTTACCTTTACCTTTACCTATCTTTGTTTTACTTTTGAAGCTGAATAGAAATCAGCAGTTCGACACCCGAATACTGCAGGACGGAATGAGCTCCCGTCTTTGTCCCAGCTCCTGCCAACCTAGCAGTTCGAAAGCAAGAAATTGCAAGTAGATAAACAGGGATCACTTCAGTGGGAAGGTAAACAGCGTTCTGTGCACTCCGGTGTCTAGTCATGCCTGCCACACGACCACGGAAATGTCTGCAGAAGCAGGCAGCTCAAGGATGTATATAAACAAGTTCAAAGGATTATTTTCCTCCTGCTGCCTAGTCCACAAATGGATTCCCTGAGATTGACAGTGCATTGAAGATGCCACTACACTCTGTCAGTTAATTTCAAATAATCATAAGTGCCAGTCAGAGAATACAAAACAGAGTTAGATAGGATCAATGTTTTGGCTACACAGATTGCATGTGTAATTGTTACTCCTTAGTGCAGGGCTTCTCAACCTGTAGCATGGATGTGGCCCGCAGCACCACTTCATGTGGCCCCCTCACCGCCTCTACCACACTAGGTAGTACCATGTGGTGGAGGAAGGGCAAAATGGCTGTCCGACCCCCGAAGCTGTCTGAGGGAGCATGACCTGGTCGGTCCTTCGCTTAAAAAGGTTGAGAACTCCTGCCTTAGTGCATGATGGAAATTGTAGTTTGACCTGAGGTTGCTCAAGAACTGCTATTCTCCTCTCAAAAGCCTGCATACAGGTAGCATGTTTGAGCATACCTGTCAACCATCCCGATTTGGCCGGGAAAACCCCGTAATTCGACGTCGATTGACATCATAACCCGGCCTGCGCTGCCAAAACCCCATAATTTGGCAGCGGGGGAAACGCTTTCCGCGCATGCGTGGAAGGGTTTTACCCCTTCCACGCATGTGTGGAAGTGCTACGCTGCTTGCGTAGGGGCTGCACAAGCGGCGTAGCGCTTCCGCGCATGCGTGAAAGGGGTAAAACCCTTCCACGCATGTGTGGAAAGCAACTTACATACAAGCAATGTGTGCAGGTCCCGTTTTTCCAGAGCCGCGGGTTGACAGGTATGTGTTTGAGTCCAGTTTCACACAGTTGCTACCACAGGTAAGTACAGTAGAACTCCTGATAACATCCAAACTTTGTTCCACAAGTCTGGTCGTTAACCGGATTTGGACGTTATGCGGTCCCTATGGGAGACACTCCGGATAAAGTCACAAAAATGTCCAAAAAACCTTAGTTATCCAGGATCTCCTATGGAGATGCTCCACATAACATCAGTTTTAGCCTTTTTGCATCATTATCCAGAGCATCACGTGTTGCATAACAAACACGACCTTATGTGGATTTGACGTTATCAGGATTGGACGTTATCAGGAGTTCTACTGTCTCCTAAGGGATGTAAAATTACTGTCTGAAGGAGGGTAGGAAGCAGAAAAACTTGAGGAAATGGACTACAACATCCAGGCTCCCCCAACCAGCATGGGAATTCTGAGAACTGTAGTCAACACAGTATTTATCTCTGAGGGAATAGAAGTCTCTGAAATAAGCCAGAAGAAGGAATAGCAGGGGGGAAGCTGGATGGATCAGGGAAATACAAAGATCCATTGAATTCAGTTGAATTACTCCTAAGAATATATGCACCAAATCATAATTTCTGGCTCTTTTTTCTGGTGGCCTCCAAGTAAGGACACAGAAAACGGGTCAAGCCAGGTTTTTGCCGTGCTCAGCTGTGAAACGGCTGGTTCCTCTGTGAAGCCAAGAGAAGCAAAAAGCTCTATCCTGCTTGGAAGAACCAAGGCAGGTATGAGAAAACGCCAAGCTTGGTGTTTTTAAAAAGGCATCAGTCTTTGCAACACTCATTTTCCTAATCCGCAGCCAGGGCCGTCCTCCAAGGTTGAGACCTACGGCTGCAACATTGAAAATGACTTGTTTCTCATAATTGGGGCCTTGTTACTGGTTGGCAACGACCTCTCTCCGCAGACAAAACTGTCCCGGCGACTTGCGTCTACCGTAGTTTTTCATCTGGGTAGTCTGCTGACCAAGGTTTTTGGGTTTTTTTAAAGGACAGTGTATTAAAACCCCTTATAAAAACAGATTTCAGGGTCCTGCAACAAGCATGGCCTTTGTTCCAGAACAGTTCAAAGGACAAGCCACAGGTGAAGAAAAAAGGCAGGAGAAATAGGTTAGGGAACCAAAGAATTTGGAGAGAGTTTGGATTTTCCCCACCCTGCCTCCTTGGGCTAAAGGGTGGTAAGGGTTTTCCTGAGTGCGCATGTTTGTATTTCCAGGCTACGAGTCCCACAATAGCTTCTGGCCATGTTGCCTTGAGAATTCTGGAAGATGTAGACCAGTTGTTCACAATGTGGGGCCCTGGGGCCCACAGGGGAACTTCAATTCCCAGAAGCCAAAGTCACTACATTGGCTGATCAGTGCTTTGGGGAACTGACTTAGGCTTCTGGGAATGGAAGTCCAAAAACCAAAGGTTGGGAAACAATGATGTCTAACATAAACAAACGTGAATGTTGACACTAGCTAAGGTTAAGACTCTGAGCTTGATGATCAGAAGCTCAGCAGATCAGCAGCTTGAGACCTGAGTGCTGCATGGTGGAGTGAGCTCCCGTCGTCTGTCCCAGCAGTTCAAAAGGAAGAAACTGCATGGAGACAAATAGGTACCACTTGGGTGGGAAAGGTTACAGCGTTCCATGCACTTGGCATCTAGTCATGCCAGACACATGGCCATGGCCATGTATGCAGACAGCGGTGGCTCTTTGGCTGTAAAAGTTGACGAGCACTGCTCCTTGGCTTCTGATCAAGGGAAACCCTTACTAAAAATCTAGTAGCTGGCTGGAAAGCACAGTGGTTTAGGTATCTTGCTGTGGAGTCAGAGGATGGGGGTTCAGTTCCCCACTGGGTCTCCATGGAGTAGTAGTGTTATAGTAACTGTGTTTTTTGCTCTTAGGGCATCCCAAAGGCCAAATGAAAGGCACCCAATGAAAATCAAAACATAGCTATAAATGATAAATTGGCATGTGAATTAAAACTAAAGAAAGGTTGGATAAAGATAAATGATTTTATAGAGATACTAGCAAAGGTTGCCCGGCGTTGCCAGGCTGTTTTAAATGGTGTCGGAAAGTTGTTGTTGTTGTTGTTAATGTTTGTAAAGAAGAGGTTAATCTATATTTGAAATTTTTAAAATTTTTATTTATACAAATTTTTTTTGATGGCCTGTTTTAAACTGTGATGCGTTTTGTTTGGTGTTTTGGTTTTGTGGATGAAAAAAAGAATAAAGGATGATATACTTTTTCGAAAAACTCTTGGGGCCTTTTGTGTGGGGCTATTGTGTCTTTTTGAATTTTTTTTGTTATTGTGGGCAGCAAGTGCTGCTGGTAGGGGTTATCTTGTATTTTGACTGTTTTTTCTCTCGTGGCCTCTGGGTGGAGCTTCTTCCAGCAAGTAGTCTCTTTCTTTATTCATTTCTTTTCCAGTCGTTGTGGTATGAGGTCGTGTGGTGGTGAGTTAGCTGTTTTTCTTTATTTGGGGGGGGGGGGGTGGTTGGATTTTGTGGTGTTTGGCTGGGGGCTGGATGTGTTTGGAAATGTTTGTTGTTTACTTTTTTGGTGTTATTTTTGTTTGTTTTTGTGTATTTTTGAATGTTTTTGTTTGTTTTTGTGTTTTTTGGTGTCCTGGGGGGGATCCCCTCTCAGACAGACTCCTTTGGTCCCCCCCCACCCTCTGAACCCCAGGGGAGCCAGTAGAGAGGGGGATTCCCCCCCAACTCTGTTTTTAAAGAGAAGTAACCACTTGGTTTCTTCTCTTTAACATGGGGCGTGTGTGTGTGGGGGGGAGGGAATCCCCTCTCTGCCGGGTCCCCTGAGGTCAGGAGGGTGGGGGAGACAGACTCCTTTTGTCCCCCCCACCCTCTCAACCCCAGGGGAGCCAGTAGAGAGGGGGAGCACAACACCCCCCACCCACCCAGTGATATTAAAGGAGAAACTCCGATTAGGAGCTTCAGGCGCCGTTGGGGAGGGTTTTTTTGGTTCCCACGGCTTGGTGGACTTACTCTCCCGGTGTTTTTGTTTTTGCTTTATTTCTTGGGTGCTGGCTTCCTCAGCATTCTGCGCGCTCATGGCGCGCAGGACGCTGGGGCTTGTAGTTATGGGTTGGTGCTTTGTGTTTGCGCTGTGTTTTTTTAAAATGCTTTTCTTTTGATTGGCTGCGTCGCGTTTCCGAACGCTGCGCCGTGCGAGAGCTTCTCAGCCTGATTGGCTCTGGTGCGGCGCGGCACAAGGAATGTTGGGAAGTGAAGTTGTTTCCCTTTCTTCGCATTTGTGGGGCTGTTGCCCCACTGCCGGTTTTCTCAATCCTTCGTTGACCTGCGTACCCAGATCGGCCGTGTGCACGAAGGGTGAGTGCAGGTAAGTAGGGCGAGGCATAGCAACCTATAGCAAGTTCCAACGGTTAACCCTTGGATTTATAGGTTAAGATGGGGTGAATCTATGCATTTGTTAAAACTAAAAGGATAAAAGGTAAAGATTTCCCTTGCTCGAAGGCCAGTCATATCCGACTCTAGGGTTCAGTGCTCATCTCTGTTTCAAAGCCGAAGAGCCAGCGCTGTCTGCTTCTGCAGATGTTTCCGTGGTCATGTGGCAGGCATGACTAGACATTTTTGGGCGAAATAAGGGATAAGAATAAGAGAGGGAAAGTTCTACTCAGATTATAGAGGAATGATAATAATGTCCCATTGGTGATAGATGCACATATTTGTGAATATAATGTTATTTTTATTACTTTTAGTGCTGTATTTCTGTTTATATGTTTTTTGTTGATAGTAGTTAAACATTAAAAAAAGAAAAAGATGATCAAAACTGGATGTGGCCACCTTAGCACCTCCACTTTCAAGATAGGCTTTTCTCATTTTTTGCCATTTCCAAAACTAATGCAGCCTACAACTGGTTCCATGGGCAGGTAAAGGTAAAGGTAAAGGTTTCCCTTGCTCGAAAACCAGTCATATCCAACTCTAGGGTTCAGTGCTCATCTCTGTTTCAAAGCCAAGGAGCCAGCGCTTTCTGTTTCTGCAGATGTTTCTATGGTCATGTGGTAGGCATGACTAGACACTGGAGCACACAGAACGCTGTTTACCTTCCCACAAAAGTGGTCCCTATTTACCTACATGCAATCTCTTGCTTTTGAACTGCTAGGTTGGTAGGAGCTGGGACAAAGACGGAAGATCATTCTGTCCTGCAGTACTAGGGAATCGAACTGCTGACCTCCCACCTTTCAGTCAGCATCTTAGCCACTTGAGTCCCTGCAGTCCCTTTCCATGGGCAGATATTTGGTCAAATATGTCCATCCCAGGTCAAAATCGTATTTGTTTCGAACTTAGAAATGTATGTGCTGGTTCTGCACATTTTTCACATTTGGGAATGTTGTCTTCTTTCTTTTCCAGAATGCACCACAAGCCCAGATTTATATAGGTTTCCAAATTGCATCTGTTTCTGTTTTAGGGTCTGGCAGGTAAGATTATCACTACAGAAGAACCAGACAATTTCAATGTCAAAAATGAAGAAATTGGGAAAGTGAAAGATTTTGTAGAGCTTGGGTCAACCATCAACCCAAATGGGGTCTGCAGCCAAGAAATCTCAGAAGAAGACGGAGACTTGGAAAGACAGCAGTGAAGGAACTGGAAAAGATCATCCAGTGTAAGGATGTGTCACTGGAGACCAAGACTAAAATAATCCACACAATTGTATTTCCAATTGCCATGTATGGATGTGAAATCTGACAAGAAAAAAGTTATTCATTTGAAATATGATGCTGAAGGAGAACTCTGCAGATACCCTGGGTCCTATTGTAAATCAAGCCTGAATCAACTCTGGAGGTAAAAATGATGAAACTGTCCTACATCATGAGTGGACCGGATTCCCTGGAAAAGGCAATATAGCTGGAAAAGGTGAAAAGCAGCCAGACCAAACATGAGATGGATTGACCCCAACAGGGAAGTCAAAAGCTTCAGTTTGCAAGAGCTCAGCAAGGATCAACAGTAAAGGAAAATATTGCTCAGGGATTCTCAACCTGAGGCCTGTGGGACTGATGTGGCCCAGGGCACCATTTCATGTGCCCCACCACAAATAGTAAAGATGAAGATGAAGTACTTTGGACATCGAATGAGAAGAGAGGATTCACTTGAGAAAGCCTTGATGCTGGCAAAGGTGGAGGGCAAAAGAAGAAGGGGGAGGCCAAGGATGAGATGGCTAGATGGTATTGTAGACACAATGGGCACAGAGCTGGGCAGATTGAGGAGGATGGTGGAGGACTGATGTGCCTGGAGGACAATGGTCCATAGGGTCGCAAAGAGTCAGAATCGACTGTGTGACTGAACAACAAAAAACACCACCTCCACCACACCACGAAGTGCCATGTGATGGAGGAAGGGCAAAATGGCTGTCTGGCCCCAGAGAAGCTGTCTGAGGGAACATAACCCAGCCCCCAGCTTAAAAAGATTGAGAACTCCTGATATAGCTGAAGATCTCAACCTCCCCTATGTCACTTTGAGGGCCCTGAATAGGTTGAGGGTTGGAGTCCCTAAATGTAAGACCAAGATGCTCAAGTGGGGGCTGCTGGTGGACAACAACGCATGTTGTGAATGTGGAGAGAAACAAAATCCGGCTTATTTACTGGTCTGCCGATTACTGCCAGAGTCATGCACCGATGAGGACTTGGGCTTGGGCTTCATTTTGGCAGTCCAGGGTTTAATCATGAGATGAAAGAAGAAGAAGCAAGGCTGTGGAGGGCAGGACATTTTGGAAATCTGTCATCTATAGTATTGCCACATGTCAGAGATGACTCGACAGCACAGCACGTAACAGCCACAACAGCAAAAGATCAGCTAAATCCACAGAAACAACAAAAGAAAAACCCAACATTTGATGGAATGAATTTCTCAATTCTTTGGCTTACCTCAGAAACTCAACTAAAAGTTGGGGTTTGGCATCTGTAGGAAGGAGAAAGCCACTCCTCGGCTGAAGAGTAAAAGGAAACTCCCTCTGCTGTTAGCAGCAGCCACACATTTAGTAAACATCTATCCATAATGTGTCCTTCCAGCCACAACGCTACATATGTTCTCCACACGTTTGTGTGCTGTTGGAATTGAGGAAAGTGTATTGACAGCAATTTGCTATCTTCATGCACAGAAAGTACAATATAGTTTCTCCTACAGAGGAAATTCTAAACCAATCTACATGTCTATTCAGTTTTTCCTATGATCAAACAAATCCTGGAAAGACAGGAAGAGGGAAATGGGAAAAAATTGGGGGAAAATCTTTTATTTCTGATGATAGACTGGTGAATCACACTTCCTCCTGATTTTTTAAAAAAGATGAGTTATATAACAGAGGAGGTGGAAATATGAAGACAATTTATTGAATATATTGGAAAGAAGATTATCTTCCTTTTTATTGTATGCCTTCCAATAATTCAGAGTAAGTACACATGGATAGCACATACCCACACTCTAGTAGTGTGTCGTATCTTGTTTGTATCACTCTACCTAAGATAAGGAGAGAAGTAGCAGCAGACACCAAGAGAACTAAGCAAGAGAATGACCCCTTGACACCCTCTGGATGGATATGTCCCTCAAGTCCACCAACTCAGACCCAGGAAGAGCTTTATGGCAAGAACAAACTTTCTTGAGGGTACGCAAGAGCAAAATCAAATTAGAAGATGGAGGAAGGAGCTCACTGAACAAGGAATAATAATAAAGGAGGATATGGCTGAGGAACTCAGGAAATATTATGTGCATGTTGTCAAGTTAGTTCCAACACATGAAGACCTTTCTCTGGGTTTTCTAGGTATAAGGTAGTCAGAAGTGATTTGCCATCATTAGGGTAACCCAATCTTCTGAAGGGGAAATGCTTCTCTCAAAGATAGCCTTTAATTCCAGGGAGTCACAAAACAAAAAGTCAGCCGTAGGCAATTTCTTGTAAGAATACTTCAAAAGCAAACAAAAAAAGGAGTTCTTAGAATAGAAGGAAAGAAAGGGAGGTTTGGGTTTGGCAATGCAGAACAAGGGACCTCTTCCAAGTGTAGGAAGCAACAGGCATGGCAGGAAGGAAACGGGTGTTGAGTGAGGGCTGAAGTGATGGGCCATAATAATCCATTAATGTTAGGCATGGAAGAAGCAAAATCCACAGGTTTCCCTCATTAGGATCAACTGTGTTGTTATTCAGTCGCACAATTGATTCTGATCCTTTGCGACCCTATGGACCATTGACCTCCAGGCACCTCTGCCCTCCACCACCCTCCTCAGCCCACCCAGCTCTGTGCCCATTGTGTCTACAATACCATCTCACCATCTCATCTTTGGCTGCCCCCTTCTTCTTTTGCCCCCCACCTTTCCCAGCATCAAGGCTTTCTCAAGTGAATCCTCTCTTCTCATTTGGTGTCAAAAGTACTTCAGCTTCATCTTTACTATTTGACTTTCCAATGAGCAGTCAGGGTTGATTTCTTCTAAGATTGACCTATTTGTTCTCCTCGCTGTCCAAGGTACTCTCAAAACTCTCCTCCAACACCACATTTCAAAGGCATCTATTCTTCTGCGCTCAGCTTTCCTAATGGTCCAGCTCTCACATCCATACATTACCACCGGGAATACCATTGCTTTGACTATGTGAATGTTTGTTTTCAAGGTGATTTCTCTACTTTTCACTATGTTCCCCAGGTTTCTCATAGCTTGTCTCCCCAGAATCAGTCATCTTTTTATTTCATGGCTGCAGGCTCCATCTGCCGCGATCTTAGATCCTAAGAAAGTAAAATCTGTCATTGCTTCTACTTCTTCCCCATCTATTTTCCAGGGCCTGTTAGGGCCTGTTGCTATTATCTTGGTTTTCTTGATATTGAGACTCAAGCCAGCTTTTACACTCTCCTCCTTCAACCTAATCAGGAGCTTCTTTAGGTCTTCCTCACTTTCTGCCATTAGGGTGGTATCGTCTGCATATCTCAAATTGTTGATGTTTCGCCCAGCAATTTTGATCCCATATTGTGATTCCTCTGTCCATGCATTGCGCATTATGTGCTCTATGTATAAGTTGAATAAGCAAGGTGATAAAATGCAGCCTTGTCTTACTCCTTTTCCTATTCCAAACCACTCTGTCATTCCGTGTTCTGTTCTAACAGTTGCTTCTTGATTCGTGTACAGATTTGCAGGCGCACCCCCCAATAAAGGACTCAGACACTGGTAAAAGTGGATAACGGCATTGGGCCACATTTATTGATTCATGCCCTAGTCCGAATTATAAATTTCTATTGGTATTTGACCAATTATAATTCTTAAGGCAAGCAGGCCGAAGTAACACTGGTAAGGTACCACCCAAAATTGCCAACGGCAATTGTTACAATGTATCTATTTGTATCAATTTGTTTGTTGACAACAAACAAATTGTTGACCGTAGTCAATATCTAACTAATGACCCCACCCTCTGACGCGTATCCGTAAAATCACGGGGTGATGCATGCTGTCTAGCTCTTGCCATCACCCCGTCGCCTGGTTCGTCGTTGACCGGACAACATTTAACCAACTTATGCCTGTCTAGTGTTGTCCAGTCAATTGCGAACCTGCCGGATACCTGTGGGTCATAAATGTTTACCTTACCAGTGCTACCCGCCCATGTGACCAAAGTCAACATCAGCAGAAAGAAGCCCTATATCAAACCATAGCAACAGTGTGGGATGGGCAAAAAAGCCAGGACCCAAGAGCCAATTGTGAGTCCCAACCAAAAATTCTCACCCGGCCCCGAAGCGACCAAATATCACACTGTTAACTAGGGAGGGGGTGGAGGGGAAAAAACTTCTCGTCTCCGTTCGCTTCGGAAAATGGCAGCTCGGCTGCCTCGTGGCCGCCCCTTTTATAAGGGTGCTGGCCACGCCCCCTAACTACCCGGATGCCTTCGTCCGGTGGGGGGGGCCGCAAAGAGCGCGGCGGCCATTTTGGCGCCGCGCTTGCAGTGCAGGCACACCCCCCAATAAAGGACTCAGACATGGTAAAAGTGGATAACGGCATTGGGCCACATTTATTGATTCATGCCCTAGTCTGAATTATAAATTTCTATTGGGATTCAACCAATTATAATTCTTAAGGCAAGCAGGCCGAAGTAACACTGGTAAGGTACCACCCAAAATTGCCAACGGCAATTGTTACAATGTATCTATTTGTATCAATTTGTTTGTTGACAACAAACAAATTGTTGACCGTAGTCAATATCTAACTAATGACCCCACCCTCTGACATGTATCCGTAAAATCACGGGGTGATGCATGCTGTCTAGCTCTTGCCATCACCCCGTCGCCTGGTTCGTCGTTGACCGGACAACGTTTAACCAACTTATGCCTGTCTAGTGTTGTCCAGTCAATTGCGAACCTGCCGGATACCTGTGGGTCATAAATGTTTACCTTACCAGTGCTACCCGCCACACGGAGAGGCTTCAATAAAGGCTCGACGCCCCCCCCCCAGACCGTCAGCTCGGTCAACAGGCCTGCTCGCCAATCACCTAACAGGAGGTCCCTACCTCCCTGCGACAGATGGACCCCATCCCCTGAATAAAGCTCATAATTTTGCAAACTGATGATGGGGTGCCGAATGACGCGCCCCCAGCCCTTGTCGATAAGGAACCGGGCAACAGCCCTGTTCACCATGCGCCGAGCACGGTCAAGGGCCTGGAGATCGAACCCTCCCCTGTAAGCGTGCCACGGTACCATGTCTGACCAAACGAGGGTCGTGGCAGGCCACACATAATGTAAGTAGGCGAGGTCACCGCAAATCGCGTGCTTCAGCGAAAGGCCTGTAACCTGTCCTAAATCATTGCCCCCAAGGTGTATGATCAGAATATCAGGCGGGTCGGCATTCCTGCCTGAGAAAAGGAACGGCAACAGTTCCCGCCATAACATACCGGGCTTACCATACCATGTGAGACTTGCGTATGCACCCAGTCCCAGTTGGGGTCCCCACTCTGTCGCCGCAGCGTAATGCGCTGCCCTGTGCACGTAGCTATGGCCCACCAGCCATACTGCCACCGGTGTGAAACGACACCCAGGGTCTGTCAAGGAAAAAGGGGGAGAAAAGGTGCGGTGACTAAACTGGTACTCACGGCGGAAGAGGGCGGACATAAAACTGAAAACATTGTGATCCCCACCTCCCCATACGGCGTATTTCAGCCCCGGAGTACCCAAAGGCAGCCGCAGTAGAAGCCGCCCCTATCCTGAAGGAATGGGTGCCGTAACGGGCCCCAGGGAGGCCAACACTGGCCAATGCCTTACCGGTCACCTTCCAAAATTGAAACTTAGTAAGGGGAGACCCATCTTGGTGGCAGAAAAACGGGCCATGGTGCGTGCCACGCAGTGCAAGGAATTCCTGTAGGGCACCAACCGGACATATGTCTGACAAGGAACATCGTAACAGTCTTACTCCACTGCCTACGCCATGCTGATCCGTTTTAGAGGAGCGAATCCTCAACCGAGCCCAATCATTGCAGACATAGACATCGTCGAGTTCCAGTGCCCTACGACTTGCATCCGCCTTAGACAGCATCACAAGCTCGCTGATGCGGAGCGCTCCAAAAAAGGCCACCGTGGTAGCCGCATGAAACAGGGCTGCCTCATACCTGTCAAAACAGAGGTCATGCCAGCCCCGTGCCAGTTGGGTGAGTACCCCTGGGGAAATTGGGTGGCGGTCGTCCGAGCTACGCCCGCGCTCCCGCGCCCACCCTTCCAAAACATGTCTCACACGGAAATCAGTAGTACTGTCCGCATAACCGCCCACTTTGGCCATAAATGCCAGCGCTGACAGCCTGGATGCTATGGTGCAAGGTGCAAGGCCCTGTGCATGCAGGTAAACCATGAATCGGAGGACGTGGGCAACTGGGATAGGCCAAGTCTCGGGTAGCTGAAATTGGGCACAGAAGGCCTGGAAGGAAATGAATGCGTGGCCTTACGAGTGCGCGGCGCCAGCGACATGCCGATCGCCCGGTTCACCTCTCCTTGCCAAGCGTCCATATCTCGTCCGGGAGTGGCGAGGGAAATTCCTCCGCATCCGGGGCCAAGGCATGGAACCGGGAGATCTGCAGGCGGGACAAAGCATCAGCAATATCATTATTGATACCTGGAACATGCCTGGCCCTGAATAGCACATTGAGGCGCAGGCTGCGCAAAACGAACTGGCGCACCAGGTCCATGACCCTGGGAGATTTGGACGTCTGTGAGTTGACAATGTGGACAACAGCCACATTGTCACACCAGAAATGTACCACCGAATTGGCCCACTCCTCACCATAGCATCAAAGCCCCCAGAATGGGAAAAAATTCCAGATACGTGAGATCGCGCAGGCGACCTGTGCCCGACCAGGCTGGCGGCCACCCACCGTAGGCCCACTTCCCATTGAAGTACATCCCATAACCCAGGGACCCAGATGCATCAGACTGTATCTGGAAACGTGGAGAAGCCAGAAGGTCGGACCTCCAAAATGATACCCCATTGAACTCTCTCAGGAACTGGAGCCAGATAAGCATATCTGCCCTAATGCCCCCGGTGAGTCTTACCCTATGGTGGGGTCTGGACAAGCCTGTCATGGCGTCGCACAAGCGCCGAGCAAATGCCCTGCCAGGTGCGACCACCCTGCAAGCGAAATTGAGGTGACCATGCAGTACCTGCAGCTCACGAAGGGACGCCTTGCGTTTAGCAAGCAAGTCCGATATGAGGGCCACGATCCGCGACACCTTATCCCCCGGCAACCTAGATGCTTGCGCTACCGTGTCAATCTCCACCCCCAAGAATGTGAGCTTAGTAGATGGGCCCTCGGTCTTTTCGGGCGCTAAAGGGACACCAAGTTCCTCCATTAGCGTCTGAAATGTGCGGAGGAGACGTGTGCACGTGTCCCAGCCCCGTTCACCCCCGAATAAGAAATCATCCAGGTAATGGGCTACAGACCGAGAGCCTGACCTGTGAACAAAAGCCCACTGCAGGAAGGTACTGAAACGCTCGAAGGCCGAGCATGAGATGGAACAACCAAAAGGCATGGCTTTATCGAAATAATATGCACCCCGGAACTTGAAACCCAGCAACTCAAAGTCGCCCGGGTGCACCGGCAGGAGACGGAAGGCGGACTTAATGTCGCACTTTGCTAACAGCGCACCCGGGCCACATGAGCGCACCATGCGCAGCGCCTGGTCAAAAGACGTATACCTGACCGAGCAAAGGTCATCAGGGATAGCATCATTGACCGATCGGCCGGCTGGGTAGGACAAGTGATGTATTAGGCGAAACTCGCCCGGTGACTTCTTGGGCACTAAGCCCAAGGGGGAAACTTTAAGATTGGGGAACGGGGGTGCAGGGAAAGGGCCGGCGACCCTGCCCGCATCAACCTCCTTAGTAATGCTCACGGCAGCCACCTCCTCCCGTCCCCTGAGTGACAAAAGGTTGGGTGCATCTTGGGGAGACCTGTCCCCCGTGAAAGGAATGCGAAAACCCATTTGAAAACCTTGAAGCAGGTAAGCTGCATCTGCCCTCCTCGGGTACAATGTGAGCCAACGCTCCAACATGTCCACATTAATTGGGGAGGGGGCCTTTCGCTGGACCAGCTCCCTCTGCGGCAGTCTTGCCGGCCCCTTGTCCACCCCTACCTCGGCCCTGCATTCCCCCCGGCCTGGGACAGGCGGAGGCGGCATGGGGGCCAGCGCAAGAGGGACACTCGTGCTTGTACCGGCAATTCTTCCTACTGCAGGAACCATTGGACGAGAAGGTCCAGCACAGCAGGCGGGCTGGAACCCCCTGCCCCGCCACCTGGCGGGGTGCCTGTGCTGGAGCCGCTCGCTGGACTGCATGTCCACAATGGTATCTCTCCCCAGGCGCGGGGCGCGTGGGGGTCATGTACAGAAGCCACAGCTTCTGGCAGGGCTCATCCGACCTCATCTCTGGGTGCAGGGGCACTCGCATACGGAATTCTTCGTCGTAAGCCAACCACGACGGGCCCGGGAAGTCAACCATCGCCCGGTAGATGTTGTCCAAATACTGGACCATCGGGATGGCCAGATCCGGCCGGGCCCTGAGGTAAACCGCCATGTATATGAGGTACGCTGGCAACCAGTTGGCCCACGTGCATGGCGGCTTACGACGACGTGCCTGTTCCTTATCCTTCTCGTCCTGCCCCTCCCTCTCCTCCTTGGTGGGCTCTCTGTTCAGAAGGGAGAAGATGTCCACATACTCCCCCCGCCAGATCTTCTCTTTGGTAGACTGGGCCAAATGATCCCCAAGGGGCAAAGAATACCCTGCTGTCGGCAATGCCGACACCGGAACGGTGGGCATAGTAAAAGGAGCCTGAACCAACCCTGTAACCCCTAGCAAGTTCCCAACAGAAGAGGAGGCCCCACCCCAAGTAGGGCCCTGGGTTAGAGGTGCAGTCGCCGGGTGGGCCGGCGGCGTCTGAAACGCCACGCCACCCGTGCGAGGCCACGGCCACTGGAATGCTCCCCCCAATGTAGTTAATGGTGTGGGTGCACTAGATTGAACCGTATACTCACGCGCTGCACCCCCATGGGCCGCCCCCACCGGGGGTTCCGGCCCACTGTGGGCGTCGGAGCTCACGATCGGAACTGAGCTCGTCGATGGGGCCTGGTCAGCACCCGGCTGCGGCGCCTGTTGTATGGGGAGCTGCGAGGCAGTGGCCGACGCCGGCCCACACGCCTCGGGCAGCTCAACCCGTCCTGCCACCTGCCGCTGCCCGGCAGACGATGCGTCGACCTGGGATCCAAAAGGCGCCCCTGAGGGGTTGACCATCCCGAGCGATGCCTCGAGGGCCGCTACGCGGGCCAGAAGGGCATCCACATTCACATAGCCCCCAACACTAAGGGGGGGCAAAGGGCCAGCCGGCCCACTCGTGGCAGGCGCCGGTCCAGGTCTCTGGGCCGCGGGGCCCAAATACAGCCACGAGCCCAGTCCCGGCCCCTGGGGGGCCGGAGGCATGCCCTGCCAGGGAAGAGGACCCAACCACCCCCCATGGCTGAAGCCCACCGCAGGAAGCTGCGGACCAAGGGGCGAAGGCCCCGTAGTATGAACCAGGCCAGGGGCAGCGGCCATTGATTGCGGGCCGGGGGCCGTGGCCCCTGCCGGGCCAGTACGCGGCCACCCCGGCTCGGGCCAAGGGGCAATCGACCCCATCCCACCGGTCCCGGTGGGCTCTCCCGGCAAGGGAGGCTGCTGGGGAGGCGCAGTCGTGGTCCTCCGACCCGGCTGCCGCCTCCGAGCAGCGCGAACTGTGTTCGCCGTTGCCTTCTTCTTAGAGGGCATTGCTTCAATTTGCTGGGAAGCCGAAGAAGAAGGAAGAAAAACCGCTGCGCCAAAGAGGCTTCCCGGCGATAGGTAAGAGCGACGGAGCTAAGGGAAAAAACTTCTCGTCTCCGTTCGCTTCGCAAAATGGCAGCTCGGCTGCCTCGTGGCCGCCCCTTTTATAAGGGTGCTGGCCACGCCCCCTAACTACCCGGATGCCTTCGTCCGGTGGGGGGGGGGCCCGCAAAGAGTGCGGCGGCCATTTTGGCGCCGCGCTTGCATTCTCATGAGGCTTATGAGGTGTTCTGGTATTCCCATCTCTTTAATTACTTGCCACATTTTGTTGTGGTCCACGCAGTACATTCAGAAATATACTAACCTCTGAGTTAGTTGTAACTGTTCATTAGGCCAGATTGTGTAAAACTGGGAAGAGGATAGCAGTCCAAACACTTGGCTAGAAGTTTTAAGCCATGGATATTTCCATTTAATAGTCCAAAAGAGAAACAGTTCTAAACTGTTAATGTTACATATCCATGTTATGATTCACTTCCAAAAGTCTGTGTTGGTGCTCAAGAATATGACAGGTGCAACATACAGGATTAACTGGTCATCCATATTTCCATTATTCCAGATCCTTTCTCATTTTGCTACTCCTGCCTGTTGTTTGATCCTTGTTTTCTCCTGTCTCACCACAGCTGCCCTCCTGCTTTATGTCTTCTTTAAGAATGGGCTGGTTTTCTCCATTGTGAGATTCCCAAACGTATCTTGGCTGCCAAGGATTCACTTTCTCATTCCAAGATATTGCTCAAGCAAAGCATGCATGTGTAGTACAACTCCACTGACAACATTAGCATTTAGTTGAAGAGAAGTGCATAAATCAACTCGAGGGAATGAAGCAGACTGGCCTGGCATTTTCACTCGTTACAACACTGGGTCTGGAATCTGGCTGGCAAATTTGGAGCCAAGACTTCTGATTGCTGTCCAACAACATACACCCACAGAAAAAAGTGGCTAACCACTCAAAGGTCTGGGTTCAGTTAAGGCTGCTGAGATAACCAGGGCTGACCTGAACAGTCAAGGAACGAATTAGCAGCAGTCCTAGTTCAATGTCCACATCTGTCATTCTGGACTCAAAGCATACAAGAAAGAGAGATGGAGAGAAAGACCAACACGCACACTCTTACTCGAAATATCAAACTGACATGTAAAGATGTTTGGCCACCTTTTAGACTCGTGGCTTCATTTTGGCAATTTCACGTCTGAGCTAGACATGGCCGTGACAGCGGAAGAAGAAGAAGAAGAAGATGTCCATCACCAAATCATTCTTCAGTTTCTATAGAAATATTAGCTGATTGCCCGGCCTTGGCCGGAGTGTGTTTGTTGTATGTGTAGGTTTTCTGGCCCCTGATTCACCCCAACACACAGACTCTCTCTCTCTCTCTCATTCAGGCACATACATCCACACACACACCAGTGACTGACCTGGAACCCACTGTTTCATTCATTTTCTTGTGCGCGCACACAGACATGCACTCCCTGTCTCTTTCTCTCACTCACACAACAGTGATGTACATTGAAAGTGTCTTGTTCCTGGGCTATAGAGGCTTACATGGAATGGGTTGTTCCATCCACATCTGTTTTATAGATGTAGGTTTTCTCAGGAATTCCAGGACCTTTCCCTATCAGTCATTCACTCTCAACCAATCACAGACCAACATGCAAATCAGCTCTCTCCAATATTCTATTTCCAGGCCTTGTTGTTAAACTGCTGTTTTTTTTCCCAAGGCACCTTGAGAGTTGTATTTTCCTTCCGTTTCCCATTTTGTGGGGCGCAGGGCCCCCCTCGGGGCCCGGGGCCCACATCTTGACCATCTCTCCCGTGCCAGGTAAGTGTGTGCACAGTTTGGACAGGGATAGTTAAGGGATGTGGAAGCCTTTCCAGGACCCACATGGGGACATTTCTCTTTTATGGGTATAGATAAAATAAAATCACAGCAGAGCAGGTTTCGAAGGAACCTGAGTGTACATCTAGTCTGGGGGTCAGCAAACTTGGCTCTCCAGGTTTCTTGGACTTCATTTTCCAGAAGCACTTTAGCAGCAGGAATGCTGACTTGGGCTTCTGGTAATTGAAGTCCAAGAACACCTGGAGAGACAAGTTTGCTGACCCCTAATCTAGCCCAAACCCCTACCAATGCTGTAATCCACAGCTCTAGCATCCCTGACACGTAGCCTCCCAAGCAATCGCCAATGAAATACAGTTGACCACATTCCAAGACAATCTGTTCCAATGCTGAAAATCTCTTACTATCAGGAATATGTAGAGTACATACCAAACTATCAGCAGTGAGCTTTCTGAGGTTCAGGAGCTCCTCATGCAATCTCTGGGGTCATCCTCTCAAGGAGACTCAAACAATAACAACAATCAGGCAGCCATGTCAACAAACCAGTAGAAGCAATTTTCATCTCCAGCTAGACTAGGTTGTTTTGTAAAGCTAATGGACCTGGGCTGCCCAACTCCAGACTGATTCATCCCAAAATACTATATCAAAAAGGAGTGGGGGTGTGTGGATTAAAAGCTGGGGAATAGGTTTATTGGGCCACCAGAACATGGTGATGATTGTGGTGGTTTTGATGCTCCTACAAAGGTATTACCCAGTGCTCCTTTCTCTCACACACTGTACATGATCCACGAGCAATATTCATGTGCCCCTAGGATATATTTCAGTGATTCTTACTCATGGGAGATTCCACCTGAAGCATACCTGGTTTCTACTCAAATGGAAGTGATCTGTCCCTGTGTGTCCTCGCAAGAGGTACCAAAAGTTGACAGAAACTGGAGATTTCCTGAAAGTTTTTATAGTGGATATTAGTTTAGAATCATTTACACTTTACATATCTATTACAGTTTTTCATTTTGAAACACATAAAATGATACTGTTATTTCATACTAATTTAGCTTTCTCTAATCTGAAGACTTCCAGATTTTTGGATTTTGCCCCCTACAACCTGTTACCATTGGCTATGGTAGCTGGATATGATGGGAGATGTCCAAAATATTTAGAAAGTACCAGCTGGATAGGGGGCTTATTAAAACATTTGAGATCTGACGTTGGATACCATTCTTCATATAAATCTATCACTGCAATTATATTCTTTAAATTTCTTATTTCTCTCATCTTCACAAAGATGTTTTCAGAGACAAGATTCTAGCTTTCTAAACATTAATTTTCTTGGACTTCCATTGAGATAAACAACATTGAGATAAGGTCATATAAACCATTGGGCTAAACCAAAAGGAAGTTACCATGTACCTAGGAGTGTTTCTGGGTTAATGTACCTAAAAAACCAGATCGTCCCAGAAGTAAGTTCCTTCTAAAAATAATTTGTTATTAATTTGAGTCAGTCACCATTTAGGAACATAAGTATTTAGTCTACTAATATTACTATTACAACACTGAGTGTTGGGCAGTGGTAGATAACCTGACTCCCTAAAGGGTCCAATGGCTATGTGTGGATGAGCCCCTTTAGGTGGGGTGATGGTCCCATCATTGGAGGGAATGTCACTGGAAACCCTCATATTGGGCCCAATAGTGAAATGAGTGGAGAAGGAACTGATTCCCAATGGTCATGGAGGAGGAAGAAGTAATGCTAGATGGACTGGCTGTGAAGGCACACCTTGTCAATATCCTCACGGCTGTGGCAGTCCATTACAGTCCCGGTGTTAAATCCTGCATGTCACATTTCATATGTACTGCAGAAGATGGCTCTGTGATCACAGTGTGTGAGTCACTTCATGGTAAGTTGGGATCCACCTTAAATAAATTCACGCCAATGGCATTCTTCATGTCTGTCATTCTTCTCACATGCATCAACTGTGAAAATGATTTCCAGGGGGAAAATGTGCACTTGGATACGAGTAGCAACCAATGACAACAATTACGATTAGAGAATTCGTATCAGTAAACAAGGGGGGTATGAAGAGAGATAAAGACAGAGAGAAACTATCTGCAATTAACTTTCCCTTACCAGACCATCACAGTTGCTAACAGCGACAGAAGCTCCAGGAATATCCACCAGATCTCCGATATAGGTGCAGCTGGTCCACAGTGGTTCTTTCTTCCATATTCTTTCCACGATAGTTTCATTTTGACCTTCTGTTCCATTTCTGGTTTCCACAGCATCCTCATACCACTCCACCACTGCCCGGGGAGCTATTAGACGTGTGTTAGGTCTCAGTCGAAGATGGAATTCCCTTCCAAAAGCAGACACATTAAAATACAGTTGTTTGGAGCTCGATGATAGGTCTCTTACTGATCTTCTTGAATGACTTGCAGAAACAATGTTGGAGACATAACTTCCATCTGCCCTGGTGCTGATTGGGATTGCTAGGACATAGTATTTTAGCCAGTTTGTGGATGTTTCTGTTTAAGAAAGAAAGAGGGAGAGATAAAGTAAAATATATATATTTGGTGCATCTGTGCTATGCACATGTGAAATAGGATTCCAGCATGTTCAAACAGCACAAATCCCAAACTTGTAGAAAATTGACTTTTGGGAACCTCAAGTTTCAGATTCTCCCCCCCCCCCCCCAACCCCAATCAGCATAGCCACTGCCCATGTTGTGCTGGAGACTCTAGTCATTGTACTCCAAAATGTTATGCTATGGATAAGTCCATCATTCAGGATAGTATCTCATAAGAAGAATGGTGCTGAATGAGACTGAAGCTTCTCTACTTCAATATCTTCCTTCTCACAACAGCCAATCAAAGTGTTAGAGGGAAACCACAGACAGAACATAAGTTTGTTTTGTCTCTAAGTAAAAGGTAAAGGTTTCCCTTGCTCGAAAGCCAGTCGTATCCGACTCTAGGGTGCAGTGCTCATCTCTGTTTCTAAGCCGAAGAGCCAGTGTTGTCTGCTTCTGCAGACGTTTCCGTGGTCATGTGGCAGGCATGACTAGACACCGGAGCGCACGGAACACTGTTACCTTCCCACCGAAGTGGTCCCTATTTATCTACTTGCAATTTCTTGCTTTCGAACTGCTAGGTTGGCAGGAGCTGGGACGAAGACGGGAGCTCATTTCCGTCCTGCAGTACTCGGGAATCGAACTGCTGACCTTCCGCTTCCCAGTCAGCGTCTTAGCATATGGCAGGCATCACTAGATGCCGGAGTGCACAGAATGCTGTTTCTTTTCCCACCCAAGCAGTACCTGTTTACCTACTTGCAATTTTATTGCTTCCGAACTGCTAGGCTGGCAGGAGCTGGAATATACGATGGGTGATCACTCCATTGTGCAACACTTGGGTCTCAAACTGCTGACCTGCCTACTTTCCAGCTATCAAGCTCAGCATCTTAACCACTAAGCCTCCATGGCCTTGACTATTAAATATTTATAGGTAGCTGTCTAATTCTCCCAAACTCGAAAAACTCATGTTTCTTTGCTAGCTTACTAGTTACCTTTCTAGGGTACCTTCTTATCAGTGCTCTACACACTTTACCCTCAAAACAACCTTATGGGATGGGTCTGGCTGAGAGACAGTGGGACAACCTGAGTTTCTGTGAGTTTCATACAACAAGAAAAGGAGAGTGATTGGGGATATGATAACACTTTTCAGATACAGTGGACCCTCGCTTAACAAGCAGCTCACCTAACACAAAAATTGCATAACAAAAGGAAACCCACAGAAAATAGTGGCTAGGTTAACAATTTCCCCCCAGAATGGATTAATTGCTTTTCAATGCATTCCGATGGGAAACCGTGTTTTGTTTTGTTTTGTTTTAAATGGTTTTCAATGCTATGGGAAATTGCATTCAATGCACTCTTATGGGAAATTCGCTTTACAAAATTTTCATAGTACAAAAGGTCTCAGAGAATGCATTGAATTTGTTAAGTGAAAGTCCACTGTACTTGAATGATAGTCGTAAAGAGCAGGGGCAGGATGTGTTCTCTGTCATCCCAGAGAACAGAAACATAATAATGGGCTCAAACTACAGGAAGCTAATGTAGATATTGGCTGGATATCAGGAAAACCTTTTAAACTTTAGAACAGTACAACAATGGAACCAATTACCTTGGAAGGTGGTGAGTGCTCTATCATTGGAAGCATTCAAGAGAGAATTAGACAACCACCTGTCATATCTGCTTTGGTTTGGATTCCTATATTGAGCAACAGGGTTGGACTCAATGGCCTCATAGGCCATTTCCAATCCTAATACAGTAAAACCCCTACTTACAAAAAAAAAGTCAGTTCCGTAGGCTTTTGCTTAAATCAATTTTTTTGTAACTCGAAACAAACCCATAGGAAAAATTATTTTTATGTAACTTGAAGCAAATTCATAGGAAAAATGAATTTTTTATGTAAATCAAAACATACCCATAGGAAAAAGAATCTTTATGTAACTCAAAGCAAACCCATAAGAAATCGTGTAAACCGGGACATGGTTTTAGCACAAAATCATTATGTAAGTCGAATTCTATGTAACTCGAGGCATTTGTAAGTTGGGGTTTTACTGTATTCTATTATTCTATGGATAACTGCAACTTAGATCTCCTATATCCCCGTCCATCACTCTGACTACTACACACCACGGACCTGCATTCACTCTCAGCTCCTAACAATATAATCACATAGCCAAATAAATCTCTTTGTAGCAACTTAACAAAGAAAAGAAAAGAAAAGAAATGTTTTATCCATATGAAGTGGGAGCTTGAACACAGATCTTTCACATCACAGTTAAATATTCTAGCTGCTACGACACACACTGGTTTCGACTGGTCATGCTGGCATCTTGGGGGGAGGGGTTGGGGCTATCATTGCCCATCCCAGGGGCATGGGAGCACTGATCCAATGGTGCTTGTTGAAAGAGAAAAAGCAGCTACCAACTGTCATTACCTTGATGAACCAAACTGCTTCCATTTTGTCTCTGACTCAACTCCATCTCAAACTGCTTAGCCAGTGAACACCTCCCTCTGTCCTTGAGAAAAGGTCAGGGCAAAGGTGGGTGGCCAGGAGCACTTGGGAAAGTCCATAGTCCTTAACTTGGTCTCTAACCAATAGAATAAAACTCCACCTATACCTGTTAGGAGGGGAAGGAGTCAGACACTCTAATTGGAAATCTCTTATCAGTAGATTAAGCTGATGGGTTTTTCTTATCTAGTGGGAGGATAATAATGAAGATCTTCTCTGATATAGGAGTGGCCTTCTTTCATAGGGTCCTCTTATCTAGACCAAATCTCTAAGGAGGAGCTATTTTCCTATTTAATGAGCTCCCTGGAGCTCCCAAATTGGGCTCCTAGCTTGAGACTACCTAGTTTTGCTGGGACTTTGCCTCAAATCTCTGAGAAGAGATAAAACATCTAACACAGAGGTCAGGAACCTTGGCTCTCCAGGTGATCTTGAACTTCAATTCCCAGAAACCTTGACCAGCAGGTGTACTACCTGAGCTTCTGGGAATTGAAGTCCAAGAACACCTGGAGAGCCAAGGTTCCTGACCCCTGATCTAACAGAGCAAGTCCTGCCCAGGACTCTGCCTGAAGGGAGCCCAAACTAACTTTGTTTCTATTCTTTATTCTGTCTTTGTTTCTTTTTCAGATGCTATACTTAATAAATTTACAACAAGGATTTATTGAGTGGACATTGAGTTAATCGGGTGTACCCAGGTATTCCATAGCTCACTGCTTAACATGCTACTACATTTACAAATTTGCATGCTCTTGGAAGGAAGGTATGGAATCTGCTCAACAGGCTGAGGTATGGATTGAAGGAGGTGACTGGGAGGCTGGTCAGGAGTGTGTGTGGTATATTAAAAAGGAATATCAGAGCAGCCTCTGATTGCTAAAAAAAAAAACCCCTCCCTTTCCTACGTCCTAGCCTAGCTGTCAGCGCGATATCAACAAGCAGGTGTAGTGGGATATAAGGAGAAAGAGGAGGGAGATGACATTAATAAGACCAATTGCTAGTAGTCAGCAGTGATCTCCAAATGTGGAACAAGGAGCGGGAAGTTCTTCTATTTAATTATTCAAAGGGGATTGAAATCAAATCTGACACACTTAAGTGCTGAAGACTGTTAGAGGGTTTCCGAAGGTTCGGCCCAAAGACCCCAAGACTCATTCATTGCCTTTATAGTTCTTTATTTCCACTGGCCGCATGGCGGTCAGTGATGATCAGTGGTCAGGATAGGAGAGAGGGTCGTTGGGTAGGTGAGGGTCCTTTAATAGGGTTAGGTGAGGTCAGAGGAGGTCAGAGGGGGTAGGGTTACACGAGCGGTGCATTACGGTACATGTAGTTCATGGCAGTATGATATCACCCCTGACAAAACCCCTTCTGAGATCATACGGACAGAACGTGATGTGATTTGGATTTGTTGTTCTCCTACTCACTAAGACGTAGGCCATTTAGCAAATAACTGTGTTGGGCTAATGGGAGTGGTTTGGTCAGGATATCCGCTATCTGTTCTTGAGTTTCACAATGTATCAGGTCTATGAAGCCTCCCCCTATGAGTTCCCTTACTTTTTTGTACTTGATATCGATGTGTCGGGATCGCCTGGCTAAACATTCGGCCCTTGCCATGTCTATGGCTGCTTTGTTGTCCTCATGAATGATAATGGGAAGACTGGGTTTTTCCCAGATGAGGGAGATTAGCTCGTTTATCCAGACCAGGTCATCTGCTGCATTAGACAGACATACATACTCTGCTTCAGCGGTGGAGGAGGAGACCAGTTTTTGTTTTTCAGTGCACCAATATATGGGGCTCCCATTCAGCATCACTATGTAGCCGGATGTACTCCTTCTGGTCTTTGTACATCCGGCCCAGTCAGCATCAGCATAGCATGAAATGTTTATCCTGTCATTTATTTGAGGGGTTAGCAGTAACTTTTTGTCCATGGTACCCTTCAAGTACCTCAACAGCCTTTTTACGGCTACCCAATGGTGGGACCTTGGGTTGCCGGAGTGACGTGAGAGAAGGTTCACTGCCAACGAGATGTCCGGTCTAGTCCAGTTGGCGATGTGCAAGAGTGATCCGATGATGGATCTATAGAGTGTGATGTCCTCGAATGGTTCTCCCTCCTCGTGGGAGTTTTTTACGAAATCCGTCTGCATGGGGGTCCCACATGGGTGGGCGTCGGACATATTACACTTGTTAAGGAGCTCGATTATCTTCTCCTTCTGAGATATGGCAAAGCCGTCCTTTATCCTTGACACTTGTACCCCTAGGTATTTGTTCACCCTTCCTAGACTCTTCAGTGAGAACTCGTTTTGTAGGCCTTTGGCGAACTCATCGCATCTAGACTTGCTTTTCCCAAAGTACAACAGGTCGTCGACGTAAACCAGAACCTTTTCTACCCCTTCTGGAGATTTTCTTAAGAAGACACATTTGTCTTCTCTAACTGGAGAGAAGTTCAATTTCTTCATGGTTTCAGCTAGGCACTCGTACCATCTTCTGCCAGATTGCTTGAGTCCGTAAAGGCTCTTGTTTAGCAGCCATGTTTCTCCACTGCTGCGTCCAAAACCGGGTGGAGCCCTGACGTATATCTCCTTGTCCAGTTGTGCGTGTAAGTACGCTGTCTGTACGTCAAATTGATATACTTGTTCTCCAAGTACGGTTGCCATTACTAATGCGGCCTTAACACTTTCTGGTTTCACCGTTGGAGAATATGTGTCCTCGTAGTCATCTGGGTATCGTTGAGTGAAACCTTGGGCCACTAGTCTGGCCTTGTACAGGATCTGTTCGTCCTCTAGCTGTTTGACCTTGAATACCCACTTTGTTCCCACCGTCTTTTGTCCTTCAGGTACCTTTGCGGGTGTATATACGTCGAGGTCTTCGAGACTTTCCATTTCCTTCTCCATGGCCGCCCTCCACTTGTCCTGTTCTTCAGGTGGTAGCTCTGCTATGTCTTCGTAGCTCGCTGGTGTCTCGGGGTAGGTCTCCATGCTCAGAACATAATCCTCCAGTCTTCTCGGGGTTTGGTTCTTGGTCGACCTGGTTGACCTTCTAGGCGCTTCTTTTGTGGGACTTGGGGATTCGACATCTCCTGCGTCTGTGGTGCTTGTGCGTGCTCCTTGTGTTTCAGACTTGCCACATGTTGTATCTCCAGGTTGGTCAGGCCTTGCCACAGGCAGTGCTGCCTTGACCCCTTCATGCTCAGGGTTGCTCATCAATACTTCATTCGCGTGTATCTTGCCCCAGTTCGCGTGCTCATGGAATGTGGCAGATCTTGAAACTACCAGCCTCTGGTTGTGGTCTATGAACCGGTACACCTTCGAACCTGGCTCATAGCCTAGGAACCTTAGCCTTCTGGTTATTTTGTCCCCTTTCTTCCTAAGTTGCTTGGGTATGTGCACGTCTGCAGGTACGCCGAAGACGTGGAGGTGCGCCAGCTTGGGTTTCTGGTTATACATTGCTTCGTAGGGTGTCTTACCGAGAACACTAGACCATAGCCTGTTTAACGTGTAGTTGGAGTACAGCAGCGCCTCTCCCCAATATGAGAAGCTTAGACCTGCGTCTTCTATCGCACACCTGATCATGGTTTGTAGTACCCCGTTTCTTCTCTCAGCCACACCATTTTGGAAGGCTGAGAATGGTGCAGTCTTGAAATGCAGCATCCCCTTCTCCTTTATCCATTCTTCAAACTCTTTTGACAGGAATTCCGAACCTCTGTCCGTCATCATTTGCTTCACGTTCATGTTGTGTTGGGTCCACACCATTGTGTGGAATTCCTTAAACTTGCCGAACGCCTCGTCCTTACTGTTAAGCGTGTACACGTAACCGTACCTGCTGAAGTCGTCAACTATTGTTAGGAAAAATCTCTTCTGGCCTATTGATCTTCTAAGAGGTCCTACCAAATCGAGGTGTACGAGCTGGAATGGGTGGTCTGACTTCCTGGCCGAAGTTTTTGGTCGTGGCTCAGTTTTGGACTTCGAGCTCTTGCATACAGAACAGTCCAGGTAGTTCTTGCAGCCTTTGACCTTCAGTCCCTCTGAGCATTCCAACATTTTCTTGACGGTGGGGAAACCTATGTGTCCTAACTTTCTGTGCAGTAAGTGTGCACACTCATCATGATCTGGTTTCCCTATGGTTATCCTTGGTGTTTTTTTCTTCGTTCTGTTGACCTCTGCATCCCTGGGGGAGTTGTGGAGGTCATCCGCTTCCGCTTCTGGTCCTTCATTTTGTTGTTCCTCGGGTTCATCTGATGTGCCTTCCTGTGCTTCTTCTTCTTCATTACTGTCGAGCGATCCTATGGTGACTTGTTTCTCTTCGTCTTCCCCTCCAATGAAGTATGGTAGTCCGCCTATGATTTCCACTCTTCCAATTTCCTTTCCCCTTCTTTCAATGGATGCTTTCTTGTTTCCGAAGATTATTCTCAGGTCTGAGTCCTCCGTGAGTCTAGTGGCTGCTAAAACATTGTATGGGATGCGTGGGGCATAAAGGACGTCTTGGACCACCCCAATTTCAGGGATGTGTATGTCGCCTCTGCCTTCTACCTTAGCGTGTGCCTGATTGGCAACCTTGATGCTAAAAGAGTCTTCTTCAAAAAAATCAAATATCTCTCTGTGGCATGATGTGTGTGTGTTGGCCCCGGAATCGATCAGCCAGCGTTGCGGGCGGGTGCCCGTGGGCCTGGTTGTCTCATGGCGTCTACCTCCTTTGCCGTGTTTCACTGCATTTATAGAATCAGGCTCGTGTCTCTCTTGGTCTCTTTGGGGCCTAGGTCGCCTGCCTGGACTGGGTGATCTCCACCGTCTATTCTCTCTATCCTCGTTGTCTCTCAGTTTGTTTGAGTACTCGTCTCGTGACTCGCGTCTCAGCCGCGACGTGTCATCATGGCGTGTTCGGTCATGTGAAGGGCTGTATCTTGCATCCCTCCTGTCCTTGGCATATTTTGGGCAGTCTCTTTTAACATGTCTTCTGGAACCACATGTGTAGCATTCCCGTGTTGGGCTGGTTTGCTCTGTGAATACTGCCCTCCTGTGTGGCCTGTCTTCCCTACGTGTTGTGGGTTCTGTGAAAACTACCCTTTTGTGTGGCCTATTCTCCCTGCGTATGGCGGCCCTGTCTCTCCTGAGGTTGTCTTCGGCTATGAGTTTCCTGGTGATATAGTCCAGTGTGACATTGTCACCGCTGGTGTTGTCTAATTGGGTCAGGAAGTCGTCCCAACTTGGGTCGAAAGAATTGTAGATGATGCTGATTAGGTGCTGTTCAGTAACGGTTTCGCCCCTTCTTATGAGATCAGACCTCATGTTGCTTAATCTCATCAGATGCTCACCCATGCTATCTCCCTCTTTAATCTTGTATGCGTACAGCTCCCTCAGCAGTAAGCACGTTGTGCTCCTGTTCTTGCAATAAAACATGTTATATAATTTCCCCCAAACATCATAGACAGTTGACTCACTTGGAATACACCCATACATAGTTGCATCTATGGTACCCAAAAGCAGGCAAAATGCCCTGTGATGCAGTCTGTCCACCTCCATGGACCATGGCTTCTCTGGTGGGTCTTGAATTAGGTGTAAAGCCTCCTCCCTCATTAACAGTACCTGAAATTGTTGGTTCCAGTCCATAAAGTTCTTCCCAGTCATGCCGAGGGTTGGGAAGTTATTTGGCAGTTGGCTCTGTTGGGCTTGGTTGCTTGAATAGTTCTGGTGTCCTGGGCTGCCTTTAAACTGGCAGAAGGGTGTGGGGACGCATATTGTTGGTTTTGAAAGTCCCGCCTGTTCCCCATTTGGTTGCCAGTAGGGGGAGCCCATTCTCCTCTCGGGTTCTCCTTCTTCGCCAGTGGGGGAGCTCTGCTGCCTTATCTGCGTCTGCGCAGAGCTCATTCCTCGTTGGTCTTCGAGGTGGGTGGATCTCTGTTCCGGAGGTCCTGCTTGCCTTGGCTGGAGCCTTGCTGGAAGTGCAGCTCCGTCGCTGGGGCTGCTTTCCTGGTTGGGAGGCCAGGCGGAGACAAAGACATCCAAACTTCTCAGCTGACTTCCGCTGTCCTTTTTCCAGAGTCTAAAGTCAATGGAAATGGATTCCCATCCCTTGGCGGTAGAACTGGATCTTTTCTCTTTATCCTCCTGTTGCACCAATTAGCAAGAAGATCCTTCTAAGCTTACTGGAAGCTTTTCTAAAGTCCACCATAAAATGGCAATCCAAAACACACACACACACAACCAACAGATAAGGGTGCAAATCTTGACACACAAATCTTAAACCTTGCAAGCAAACATGGTTTCCAGCCAAGCGATCAAGGAAAGGTTTGCACACAGAAAGAATTATGAATTGCACTTTCTCCATATATTCTCCCTCCCCCCATAGGACATTTTTTTGCTTCAGATGCAGAACACTCAGGTTGTAAGGTTTCATTTAGGTGAATCTCTTCTTATCCTTACAGGATGTTTTCCAGAATGTGTAATGAGCTGAAAGGAAGGCATTTGTCAGAAAAGTGTATTTAGCAGGATTTCCAGATGGAATCGTGTCACCCACTTTCAGGTGAAGGGGCACTAAAAGTCTAGCAACTAAGGTCTGCAAGACCACACATGTTGATCATATTTATTCTGTTAGAGCTAATTAAAACTTGAGGACATTTCTCATTTGTTTCCTTTAAATTTACAGGGAAAAGGTCTGCGTAAAATGGGAAAAGAAAGAAATTAGACAGAATTTGGGGAAAGTTTGCCATACAATTCAATGTTGATTCATGCTTAATCAGAAGTAAATGTGTAGAGCACTGCAGACTAAACAAGCACGCTACTTCTTTGGGAAATGTGGTCATTAATATTAATCAAGAGAGTCAACAAAAGATATCTATTCACTGGAAAACTGCTCATTTCTTTCCATTACATCTCTCTGGTGTTTATTTTTACCACATGGTCCAGATTCATTAGAAGATGAGTACTCAATCTGTGGCATTAGCCACAGATCTTGTGATATGCTGCATCAGGGGTTCCCAACCTTTTCAAGGCAGGGGTCAAGTCAGCTTCAAGGGTTGGATGGCCATTTTGCCCTGCCTGCATGATGGAGGTGGCCATTTTGTCCCAACAGCTTCAAAGAGGCAACCATTTTGTTTATTGAATGCCCTTGGAGGAGTGGGGGCCACATGAGATGTGTGCCACAGGCCGCATCCTGCCCACGGGACTTAGGTTAGGAAGCCCTGTGCTCCATAATGAGGAAGTGAGTCAGCCTTAAGCTTACTAACTCCAGTATTCATGCTAGGTCCATGGTTCATCAAATTAGAAGCCAAACTACCCAAGGGATCAGGGAGGTTACTTATTTATTGTAACTTGAGCTGTTCACTATTACCTTTTTGGATTATAGTTCCCAGAATCCCCACCCACAGCCAACTTGAAGGACTCTAGGAATTGTCACCCAGTCCTCCAACCCTGCCCTCTCCACAAAACTCAAAGTAGATAATATTGATCTACCTAGTTCACAACTGTCTAATGTTGAGATTCTCAGTTTGGTCTTCCAGACAAATTGATTTCCATCTTTCCATGGACCTAGCCAGCCCAGCTAATCATGAAGGATTTGAGCAGATGAAGCCCAGAACATCTAGAAGCTTAAACATTACCAAATTTGGACACCACAGATGGGGCGCGGGAGATACAATGAAAGAGCCTCCTAGAAGATTGTGGTATTTTTGAAGCACAATCAGGCGTGCCCTGGTAATGGCAACTTTGTGTTGCCAGCTAATCTTTCTCACATTAGGTCAGGCCAAAGGAACTGCAGAATGAACTCATCAAAAGGTGCCTTCATTTTGGCAGTTTCACATCTGGTCTACACATGGAAGAAGAAACACAGTTGGGAGGGCTAGAGGCATTATAGAACCCGGAAACTTGGAGAATCCAGGTTTTGGTGCTGAAGGAGCCACAAAATGAGAAAGATGGCCTCAAACCAATCATGCTACCTCCCTCATTCAGCTTGATCTATCCCACAGGTTTGTTGCGAAGATAACATGAGGTAAGTACATTACCTTGAATTCATTGGAGGAAAAGAAGGCACTAAAGGTCATCATCACGATCATAATCAGCATCTTACATATACTGTTTATTGGCAGGTTATAAAAGGTAAAGGTCTCCCTTGTTTGAAAGCCAGACATATCCGGCTCTAAGGATATGCTCATCTCGGTTTAAAGCCAAAGAGCCAGCGCTGTCTAAATCTGCAGGTGGTCATGTGGCAGGCATAACTAGACAACAAAGCACACGGAACACTGTCACCTTTCCCAATGAAGTGGTACCTATTTATTTACTTGCAATTTTTTTGCTTTCAAACTGCTAGGTTGGCAAGAGCTGGGACAGATGACAGGAGGTCACTGTCACACAGCACTTGAGTCTCAAACTGCTGACCTTCTGGTCATCAAGTTCAGTGTCTTAACCACTAAGCCACCGCGGATCCCCATATTGGCAGGTATGCTCCAAGACAAATGCAGGAAGCTTCACTAGCACATGGTTGGCTTTATCTGCATTCTCTTTGCTTGCAGGGGATTTACTCCTGTGTAAATAGGTTTAGACTGGGGCTGGGGACTTACACACATTCTAGTAATTTTTGAAGTGCCTCTGCTAATGTGATTTATGCCATCTTCTGCTTAAAATGCCCTTCTGCCCTCTACATAGGTCAAACGGGGCTATCGCTTCACAAAAGAATTAATGGACAGAAATCAGACATCAGAAATGCCGACATACTGAAACCTGTTTCAAAACATTTTAATTCACCTGGACATTGTATACTGGACCTAAAAGTTGCCATTCTGCAACAGGGAAATCACAAAACAAGGATTCAGAGAAAGACAACAGAGAAAAAATATATACACATGCTGGACATTCATCACAAAGGTATGAATATTAGCCAAGGGTTTCTGGAACATTATCAAATTTAAAACTGCCACAACTACGGAGTTACATTCACCTTGCAAAACAGACTTAAAAATCTGGGGAGGGGGAAGGGAGATGTTTCTCAGGACAGTTGGCCTTTGGCTGTGCTTATCCCATAAAGCAGGGGTGCCCAAATTTTTTGCACTGGGGGCCTGACCTTGCCCCTGGAACAGCTGAGCAGGCTGACCACACCCCTGGAAGTGAGCGTGTTTGCACATGCGCATCCGGAACCACTTCAGGGAGTGGTGTGGGTGCATTTGTGCATGGGGTGGGAATCCCCATCCATTTCCAGGAGTGGTGCAGATGCATTTGCGCATGCATGGGGTCATCCCCCATCCACTTCCAGGAGTGGCAAGGGTGCCGCGGGACTGATGAACTGGTGTCATGGGCCATATTCAACCCATGGACCATAGTTTGGGCACCCCTGCCATAAAGCTTCCTCAGTTGATTCATTAGGAGATGTGTAGTATCGGAATGTTTATTTTTGCAGACCTGGCTCCTCGGACTGGCTTCCATCAGAGATTCACCACTGTAGAAAGACAAACTGACTGCATTTTATTACTGGTTGTAAATAACTCATTAATATGCATATCAATCTCCTGAACCAACCAACTTTACCCAGCTACTCTGGGCCTCTATAAAGGTAAAGGTTTCTCTTGCTCGAAAGCCAGTCGTATCCGACTCTAGGGTTCAGTGCTCATCTCTGTTTCAAAGCTGAAGAGCCAGCGTTGTCTGCTTCTGCAGAAGTTTCCATGGTCATGTGGCAGGCATGACTAGACACCGGAGCGCATGGAATGTTGTTACCTTCCCACCAAAGTGATCCCTATTTATCTACTTGGAATTTCTTGCTTTTGAACTGCTATGTTGGCAGGAACTGGGACAAAGACGGGAACTCATTCCGTCCTGTAGTACTTGGGAATCGAACTGCTGACCTTCCACCTCCCAGTCAGCGTCTTAGCCACTTGAGCCACTGCAGTCCTTCTGGGCCTCTATATCAGATGTATAAATGTATACCATGAAAATCCACTCTTATGTCTGATGAAGTGGACTTGATCCACAAAAGCTAACATTAAAATACAGAGTTTAGCCTGTCAGGTGCCACAGCATTTTTGTCTTTTGGTTTTGGTTTTACTTTCTGATATATTACACACATTCTGTACAACTTAGCAGATGATGACATCAGCTTTCCTCTTTGACTGGTGAGGAGAGGAAACTTCAAGTATTCTCAAGGGTCCAGTTAAAATACTCCAGTTGGTTTCAGAGTGGAGGCTTTTGGATTTTGTTAGCACAGTATGTCTGGATCGCGCCCGCAGGAAGCAGTTAAGCAAGCTCACGTACGTCCTCTCAGAAAAGCAGCCGGCTAATATCATTCAAAGGAATTAGAAAGCCAAGCTGTTGTCAGAAACTCATCAACGTTATCAGAATTCTGTCACCTTCCCACTAGGAAGCTGGGTGGAATCCAAGAGCAGAGATCCAAGGTACTTGAGCCAAGGAGGCTTCGCAACACAGAAATGATGAGCCCTCAATTTATTCTTCTTCCCGAGACAGCTAAAAATATTCCTTTTATTGTTAGGAAGATATCGCCTGATGATGTACGAGGATTGGTCTGTGGCTTGCATTACACATCAGCGTGAGAGATCCAGCTTGATAATTCACTGCTCAGTATTCAAAGTCTGGAAATGTTACTTTTTTGGACTATGCATCCCAGAATCTCTCAGGGCGGACTGGGAAGTCGGAAAGTTGTACTTCAAAGAACTTACATTTCCAAACTCTGCCTATATTCTTTTGCCAAGGAGGGGCAAATTGTCACTTTTCCCAGGCTGCTATGCTGGGGGCTTGTTGTGTATGTAACTGTATCACTTTAAGAATGTCTGGATGTAACCGGACAATGATCACAATGTAACCCAGCTGTTAAAGGAAAGAGAGCTAGCTACCCATAGAGGGTCACATGGTTCAAATTCCCCCAATCACCGGCAGCCGCGGGAACCTTCCAGTGCAAGGAACACCTGGAGAAGAAGGGCGTGACTTAGAATGACATCACGCAGGTAGCAGCCAATACGCTACCGTGTAACCCTTTTCAAATGTATTGTTGCAGTATAAAAGGAGCTGTACCTCCGCCATTACCACATGTTCATCCTGACCATCATGCAATAAAGCTGTGTTTTAGCCCTCACTGCGGCTCCTTCTTTGTCTTCCGTGCAAGACACCAAAGGGCTACAATTATATATGGCCACCCAATCCCACAATGTTCTGGCAACACAGTGTGTTTCATCAAGTGATTGTCAACTCTTTGGGGCAGAAATCTGTTCTTTTCTTCTTTGGGTAGTGCTATATATTAGTGTGGTTCCTTCTTGTAAACTGTCTAGGCCAGCAGTTGTGAACCTATGGAACACATGCCAGAGGTGGCACCCAGAGCCCTCTCTGTGGGCACCCATGCAGTCACTTCAGCACAGAATTCACCCCACCCCCCTGCCCAACAGCCCAATGGGAGCGCTTCCTCCCTCCTCCCAGTACAGAGATTACCCACCCCCCTGCCCAACAGCCCAATAAGATGCTTCCTCCCTCTCCCCAGCACAGAGTTTGCCCCACCCCTCTGCCCAGCAGCCCAATGAGAGTGTTTTCTTACTCCCCTGTTGCTATGTTGACACTTTGCGATAAATACATGGGTTTGGGTTGCAGTTTGGGCACTTAGTCTCTAAAAGGTTCACCATCACTGGCCTAGGCCCTAGAGCCATGATGAACCTTGGCACTCCAGGTGTTCTTGGACTTCAATTACCAGAAGCCCAATTCATCACTCCTGGTGATCAGGGCTTCTGGGAATTGAAGTTCAAGAACATCTGGAGTGCCAAGGTTCACCATCCCTGGTCTAGGAGAATGATTTTCAATAAACAGAAATAGGTGTCATGATACAAATCTCACAGACTCCTGTGGTGTGTGTGTGTGAGAGAGAGAGAGAGAGAATAACATTTTTTTACTACTTACAAAAAGTTTTCTTTGTGCTTTTTTTTTTCTTTTCAGAAATCTGATGTGAAATGTTCTAGGATTTCTAAGAAGTTTTGTATTTATTTATTTATTTTCCTCCTGGAAGAAATGCCAAGCTGTCCTGGGTTATTCCCACTTTTGTACATCTTGGCATCTTTCCTGCATTGGATTCACCTGGAAAGCACAAGAGAAATGCCATCCTGCATAGGACTGTCAGAATTCCTGCACAAGACAGGTTTCTTTCCATCTGGCACCTTTAGCTGTGTGGAATTCCATCATAGAGAAACAGGATAAAGAAAAGAAAGAAAGAAAGAAAAGCAAAATAAAATGAAAAAGGAGAAACCAGAACATCTTTGGTCACCTCCAGACTAGATTATTGCAATGCACTCTACATGGGCTGCCCTTGACGACCATTCGGAGGCTACAGTTGGTTCAGAATGTGGCAGCCCAGGTGGTGATGGGGTGCGGGTGTTATGCTCGCACTTTGTCACTGCTCAGGGAGCTGCACTGGTTGCCAGTTTGTCTCCGGGTGCAATTCAAGGTGCTGGTTTTAACCATTAAAGCCCTATATGGTAGTGGGCCAGGATACCTAAGAGACCGCATTGCCCTAAGGACGTCTGTCCATCTAACCAGAACAGACCGGAGGGGCTCCCTAATTGTTCCATCAGCCAGAAGGGCTCGCCTCTCTGGCACAAGGAAGAGGGCCTTCTCCGTGTCTGCGCCGGCCCTCTGGAACCTCCTGCCACAAGGAGTTACGTCTATGGATGGAATTGCTGCCTTTTAGGAACGAACTTAAAACCTGGCTGGCGGGCCAAGTGTGGGGTGCAGGTGGAAGGGTAACCTCCATTGGGTGGCTGGTATAGAAGAAATTCCTTCCCCCATGGTGCCTTCGGTTCCTGCACCCCTTTTTTAAGGAGGTTTGGTTAGTTTTAATTGTTTTTAACATGTTTTTAATTGTGACTGTGAACCGCCCTGAGTCGGCCTTGGCCGAGTGGGCGGTATATAAATTTAACAATTAAATTAAATTAAATTAAATCTTTCTGATGCAGGCAGAAGTTTCAGTGGGATGTTTTAGTGTATTGGACCAAAGACACCAGGACAGCCGAAGAGCTGGCTTAACACAACTTTATTACATGCTGGTCAGAGGGAACATGTGGTAATGGCGGACGAACAGCTCAATATATACAGTGGCTATACATTTGAATGTGGCTCCTTGACAGTCTATTGGCTACTGTCCGCGTGACGTCATTTCAGGTCACGCCCTTCTTGTCCAGGTGAAGGTGATGGCGGGAATCTTCCCGCGCTGTTGCTCTTAGGTGAGTCTTGGACCAATGAGCTTGGATGCTCGCTATTGCCATCTAGTGGTCACTAGCTCGCGTCCTATTAGGGTTACAGAGATGCAGCTGAGGTTACAATGTTACACATGGAAAAGGTTATATTGGATACACATGGATAGGTACATTGTTTAAAGGCACATGCTTTAGAACACAACATCCCTCCCCCCTAGGATGAGACGAAGTCTCTTAACCAAGATGGTTTCTTGCACTCGCGTTTGGGCCGCGATGTGGGTTGGCCCCCCCAGGGGGCCGCTACTGCTTCCTTGTTCCCTGGACCCTTGTCCTGTAATGGGAGAGGGAGACTTGTTAGTGGCTTGCTGCGGTTTTGCAGCTTTAGAGGAAATGGTAGATTCCGTTGTGGGAGAACCGGGGGCACCAGGGGCTAACGTAAAACCCCTCTTCTCGCTTGGATGGGTGGGGGACCACACTGAAACCCCCCCCCCGGCTCTGAAACTCAAAATCAAACTCTGCTGGGTGATCCTGCGGGGTATCTATGAGGACAAATTCCTTTTCCTCCCCCCTCGGTGGGGATGCATGACCCCCCTCTCCTCCCCCTTGGGCTAAACGGGTGGGGGAGAACCCTAACGCTGAATCCCTGTCTGTGCTTTCCGAGCCCTGCCTCTCTGGGACCCGGCTCCGGAGCTGGTCCGCATGTCGCCGCCACAGTAGACCCGTGCTGGTCTCCACGCGGTATGATACGGGACCGGTCTGCTCCACGACAACCCCCAGCACCCAGGCTGGCCCTGCGCTGGCGTAGTTCCTGCAATGCACGGGGGCGCCTACCCTGAAACTCTTTGTGGCCTCTAGCCCGATGTTCCTCCCCTTGTCTTCTACTCTCGTGGGGTCTAGCCTAGTGAGGATGGTGGTCAGTTTCCTGCGCATTAAGAGCTCCGCGGGGGAGTATCCTGACGCCAACGGGGTCACCCTGTACCCTAGCAGAAACTGACACACTTGCAGGTTGAGATCCCCGGGGCCCATGCGCCGCAGCGCGTCCTTCGTGGTGCGTACAAGGCGCTCCACTTGGCCATTGGTGGCCGGATGGAAAGGGGCGGAGGTGATGTGCCGGATGGCGTTAATCTCTGTGAATGCCCTGAACTCAGCGGACGTGAAGCAACTAGCGTTATCGCTAATTAGAGTGTCGGGTATGCCAAACGTAGAAAAAATTCTCCGCAAATGCTTTATTGTCGCGGCCGAGGAGGTGCTCGTGACTGGGATGACCTCCAGCCACTTGGAGAAAGCGTCCACAACAAGGAGAAACAGAGTTCCTCGGAACGGGCCCGCGAAATCTATGTGTATCCAGGACCACGGCCCCTTAGCCGCGTCCCACTCCCTGTGGGGAAGACGGGCCTCCTCTGGTCTGGAGCATTGGCAACTCTCACAAGTGCCGACCATGTGCTCGATGTCGGCGTCTAACTGGGGCCACCAAAAGTAACTACGGGCCAGCGCTTTGGAGCGCACGATTCCGGGGTGGCTGACGTGCAGCAGTTTAAGCACCCGCGGCCGAAGGGATGTGGGGATCACCACCCGCTGCCCCCACAAGAGACACCCCCTCTCTAGGGACAGCTCCAACTTTTTCCTGAAAAACGGAGCGAATTCTTCTGCTGGGGAAGGCGCTGGCCACCCTTTCTGTACCCAGGAGCTAACCGCCGCCAACGTCTTGTCTCTGCTTGTCGCTTTAGCGATATCGGCGGGTACTATGGGGGGCGAATCTAAGACTTCTATCATGAGCACCTGGCGGTCCGGCTCCTCCCCGCCCACGTGGCTGTGTGTCTGGGGGAGGGGGGACCTCGACAGTGCGTCCGCATGGCTGATTTCTCTCCCGGGCCGGTACACCAACGCGTGCTGGTAGGCGTTGAGAAAAATGGCCCACCTAAGCATCCTTGGGGACAGGATCTGTGGCATGGGCTTATCTGCGGTGAAAATGCCTAGTAGGGGCTTGTGGTCGGTCACGATGGTGAAGGGGCGGCCATATAGAAAATCGTGAAATTTTTTGGTCCCTGCAATTATCGCCAGCGCTTCCCTGTCTGTCTGGGCGTAATTCCTCTCTGCTTGGGACAGGGACCTGGAGTAAAATGCTATTGGAGCCTCCCTCCCGTTTTCCAACACGTGGCATAACACTGCCCCCACCCCCACCGGGGATGCATCACAGATCAGTACCACCGGCCGTTTGGGGTTGAAATGGGTCAGAATGGCGTCTGACGCCAGGAGTTGTTTCAGTTCCGTGAATGCTCTCTCCTGGTCATCGCCCCACTTCCATGCCGCCTCTTTCTTGAGCAACTTGTGAAGCGGCTCAGCCACCGCAGCCTTCCGAGGACGGAAGGAGTGGTAGAAATTTAAGAGCCCTAGGAACGACTGCAACTCAGGCTTGGAGGTGGGGCGAGGGGCTTTCTTGATGGCGGCCACCTTGGATTTGGACGGTTTTATCCCCTCGGGTGTTACTCGGAACCCTAAGAACTCAACCTCCTTCGCGAAGAAGACGCATTTGTCTTTTCGCAACCTCAACCCCGCCTGTTCGAACGCCTCCAGGACCTTGTTTAGCCTTTCAGCCAACTCAACCTCACTCCCCCCCCCCCCCCCGTTATCAAAACATCATCAAAATATGGCAAAACGCCGTCCAGCCCTTTGAGGAGGTGTTCCACGAGCGACTGGAAAATTCCAGGCGCCGAGTTCACGCCGAATTGGAGGCGCGTCACCTGGAACTCCCCCTTATGCGTGACTATGGTCTGTGCAGCAGCTGCGGCAGGGGTTACCATGAGTTGCTGATAAGCCTGTGCCAGGTCGAGCTTAGCGAAACACTTTCCCCCATGTAACCTGGCTAGCAAATGGCTGACCACCGGCACCGGATACGCATTAGGGCGGATTGCCTTATTAATGGTGCACTTATAATCGGCGCAAATGCGAACCTCCCCATTTGCCTTCAATGCCGTGACAATTGGAGTTTCCCACTCCGCAGAATCAACAGGAACAAGAATCCCCTGGCCCACTAATTTGTCCAGTTCCACCTCTATTTTGTCCTTTAGTGCAAAAGGCACTCTGCGCGGTTTGAGTCTTATTGGGCGGACCTCCGGGTCCAGGTCGAAAGTTACTGGGGGTCCATTGAATTTCCCAAGTCCCTTTTTGAAGACTTCAGGGTGCGCGTCGCACACCCTCTGTATTGGATCAGTCCCAACGGCGTGCACCCCCCCAATGAACAGACCCAGGGGCTGGAACCATTGAGTCCCGAGGAGGCTGCAATTACCCCCCTTGAGAACGACTAGGGGGAGTTCCGCGGCGTGCTGCTTATACTGGACCTGGAATTTCCCCACCCCCAACACCGGGATACTGTTCCCTTGCACGTCCCGAAGCGTGGACCTCAACGCTTTGAGCTTGGGCCGTACGCGGGGGGCAATTCTCAAAAACTCCCTCTGGGAAATGAGGGAATATGAGGAGCCAGAGTCAATCTCCATCCTAACAGGGGGCCCTTGCACCAGTACCTCAACAAAGTAGCGGGGGTGTCCCAAGGACACGCTGAAAACTGGAGCGTCGTCGTCGCTGTCGTCGGAGATGCGGCCCACGCCGTCCTGCTTCCTCGTGGGCCGGGCGCCATCCTTGATTCTCGTCGAGCGGTCTGGCCTCGCCGTGCGGTCGGGCGAGCTCCCCCGGTCCTTGCGCCGTTGTCTGCATACTTTGGCGATGTGCCCGCGTCGTCCACAGTTGTGGCACTCGGCTTTTCTGAAAGGACACCTGGTGCGGTCGTGAGCCGCTCCGCAGCCGCCGCAGCGCCGGCCCTCCTTCCGGACCCTCCGGACGTCCTCGTCGTCGCTGTTTTCGGCGGACGATTTCGAAATTCGCCGGGCTGCGTGCACCGAACTCTCTGTTTTGTCGGCCTTCGGACGCCAGTCCTGGAGCTCCTGTACCCCGGCCTTCGTGGCTTCCGCGGCCTGTGCTGCTTTCAGGACCTCCTGCAATGTGGGGGGCGGCTCCTGATTCATCACCGTGCGCTGGATTTCGGCATCCTTCAGGCCGCATAGCACGCAGTCCCTGAGGGTGACTTCCAAGTTCTCCCATTTGCATGGGCCGGCAGCCAGACGCAGGGCCGCTACGAAGGCGGCAACCGACTCACCAGGCGCTTGGACTCGCCTCCAAAACGTGCTCCGAGCGGGAAACATTGCTACCGAGGGCCGGAAATGGTCTCGCAACACCTTCAGGAGCTCTTTCGCCTTGAATTCAGCCGCCTTTTTGGGTGCGATGAGGTCAATCAATACCCTCTTGGCGTCGTGCCCGAGCATTCTGGTGAGGATGGCTCTCTTCTTTGCCTCGTCCGTCACCTCGAACTCCACCAGCACGCCTTGGAAGTCCATTTCGAAAAGTTCCCAGTCTTGCGGTTTCTTGATGTCGAAACCGGCGTATGTCTTGGTCCCGTGGGCAGCCATGATCCCACCTTCGTCGCCAATTTAGTGTATTGGACCAAAGACACCAGGACAGCCGAAGAGCTGGCTTAACACAACTTTATTACATGCTGGTCAGAGGGAACATGTGGTAATGGCGGACGAACAGCTCAATATATACAGTGGCTATACATTTGAATGTGGCTCCTTGACAGTCTATTGGCTACTGTCCGCGTGACGTCATTTCAGGTCACGCCCTTCTTGTCCAGGTGAAGGTGATGGCGGGAATCTTCCCGCACTGTTGCTCTTAGGTGAGTCTTGGACCAATGAACTTGGACGCTCGCTATTGCCATCTAGTGGTCACTAGCTCGCGTCCTATTAGGGTTACAGAGATGCAGCTGAGGTTACAATGTTACACATGGAAAAGGTTATATTGGATACACATGGATAGGTACATTGTTTAAAGGCACATGCTTTAGAACACAACAGATGTCCTGGCAGTATAAAAGTTAGTGTAGAACAGAATCTGTTCTATTAGCAATAGAAAGAAAATTCCTTGTCCTTGAAGCAACAGAGAGATAAGAAGTGCTACTTTCCCCAGTCCATATCTGTGTAATCTGCACAAATTGTTTCCAAGGAAAACTAGCAGTCTTCCCTGCCGAGAAGCAAATAAATACACAGAAGTGTAGCATGACTGGCTAGATGTTCAACCCATCTGATTTTTAAAAGTTCATATTAGAAAGCAGCAACCAATGTTGCCTTGCGCACCTGACACTATTTACATTATCATGTTGCTTGTGCAATTTCATCTAATTTGTGCAAAAAAAAAAATCAACTTCTTCCTGGCGGTGGGGAGTGGGGAGCAAGAGTACCACATAATGTCTCACCCTCTGTCAGGGCAAGCAGAATGATGTACTGGTTAATTGCAGATGAGAACAAGACAAGGAAGGATTTCTATCCCTATTTGGTGGCTTAATCTACAACTTTTCATATACAAAACATATACTAGACAACTTAACTGCAAATGGGGTACACAGAAAGAGCCTCCTCAAAGATTGTGGCATTTTTGAACCACAATCGGGCATACTCCGGGGAACAGCAACCTTGTGCCAGCTAATCTTTCTCACACTAGGTCAGACAAATGGAATGAATTCACTAAGGGTGGCTTCATTCAGGCAGTTTCACAGCTGGCCTAAACATAGAAGAAGTAGAAGAACTGCAACTTCTTTTACATCTCAACTCTTTCCTTAGCTATTAGCAGACAATATTCCTCTCTTCTTGGTCGTAGCTATTTTCCAAAGCCATCTGTCCTGCATGCGCTTTAACTGCCCATTCCCGCTCCATTAGTTTTTAGAAACTTGTCTTATTTGAAAAGTAAAACCAAGCAAGCCCCCACAGCCCAGAAAGACTTGAGGTGTCAAGAAGATGAAGGGTTTTAGACCAAAACAAAATTGTCATTAGCATTTGCAGAAGCTCCTAGGCAGCCTTTTGAAGATACTGAGAGTTTAAGCTTTCCCTACTTAAAACATCTCTTGGGACTGGTTTAACCCTCCATATTAAGAGTTCAAAGATTCTGAACATTTTCTCTGCGAACAACTCACTGGCTTGGCAACCCATCTTCTTAGTATGGAGATAGTTTGCATTTGGCAAACACTGGATAAAGAGGAATGTAAGACGCCACAGAAATTCTGGGGGAGGGGGTCCCCGCCTTCCTCTTTATCATGTATAAAATATGATGCCTGTTTCACACATATAGCAGAATTAAGAAGCGGTTGAGGGAGTCTCCTTACAAACCCACAGGCATTTTGCTAGCTTGCCTGCCCACACATCTCTTTTGTTTGTTACCGCAAAGAGTTGCCAGCATTGGAACTTGGCCTCAGCACTGTGCAAAGTTGCCTCTTATTATGACCGGTCATTAAAGCTACAAGTGGGAGCACCATGTTCAGTTACAAAGGGTCCCAAGGAATAGAGAGACTCTGTCCATGAAGATTGGATTTTTCCTCATCTCAACTGGTGTTGTGTTTAACTACAATTATGCTGTAACGTTTGTGAACATCAATAATACCTCATACAAAGTCCACTTTGTACAACATCGAATTCATACAACATCGCCTAATTCCTTGAAAAAAGTTGCCTCATACAAAGTCGCTGCAACTTTGAATGAGGCATTGGGGTTTTCCCAGGTTGCATTGTGCCTGGGCAGTATAAAAAGCAGGACATGTGTGTGCATTGCTCTTGTGGGTTTTGCATGAGGTGAAGAGTGTTTTAAAGTGGTTTTGAGCGCGACTTTGGATTTTTTTGAATTTTTTCGTCAGAATTTTTAGAACCATTCCTGGGGTTTTTGCAGCATTCTTCAGGTTCTTGGACAATCAGGGTTGTTTGACATGTTTTTGCAATGCATTTAGCCTTTAGATAATGATTTCTTAAAGTTCTGTCCGTTTCCTGTCTGTTTTCCTTGACTTTGCCCTGAAGTCTGTGCTGTCACAGTACAATATATCTCTATGGAAACGACGTTGTACGAGGCATCGCAGCAAGGATTTGGACATTGTATGAGGCATCACGGCTAGGATTTTGCATGCCTCATACAAAGTCCAAATCCGTATAAAGTCCAAACTTGTGGAACCAAGTTTGGACGTTGTATCACTGTATTTGGGATCATTACGATCCTCCATTTTGTCTCCTTCTTCTTGGTCTTGTAAATATTGCGGGACTGCGTTTCCACCTAAACTACATAGTTTGTACAGTTTTCACTCTGGTCCGATAACTTCCAAGTTACCCCTCTCCCTTCCTGCCTCTTCTATTCTGAGTGTATATAATGAGCAGTGCTGCGCCACTGTTCTCCATGTTCTGACTACCCAATAAATGGTTTAACCCTTTTATGCTGGCTGCTTCGTGTTTCTACCAGAACATCAAAACTGGATAGGCAATGAAGATGTTTTGTTCAGGCTGCAGAGAGACTTCTGATTCCTCAGCTGGGGTTTGATCCCTTGTATAGTTTGCAAAGCTACAGAAGTGACTTTTTGGACTGTAAGTCACTGATTGATCCAGTCTGGCCAGGTTATCCTGCTATGGCAATAGAGTAGACCATACTGCCAGTGACTCAATGCCAAGTGTCAAGGGGCATTTAACTAACCTGACAACCCTGAGGACTAACAGCCTTGGGTGCCAAAATCCACAGGAAAGGGTGATTGTCCCCAAGTGGATTAAATCCCACTTGAATCCATCGTGGTGGAGGGTAGCAGCTTCATCAATACTGGCCTGGGGATGATGATGAGGACTTTGCATGCCAAAAGGGCTCAGGACCAGAAAGTGACTCACAAAACTGAATCACTGAATCAGTGGTATGGGTGTCAACTGCGATGCGGAAGGCAGTTGAAAGGCCACTGCTTTATATTCTCAGGACAGATTTCATGGCTGATCATCATGAGGATTGCCAATATTTGGATTTGGATACAGCAGTAAGCAGAAGTAAATGTTTTCAAAAAGATCCTCTACTGAAACAAGATACAGACTTTTTAGAGGAAAATTGCCCTTGTGAAAGAATGAGTCTTCTTTGTGGGGGGGGGGGGGTTGTTGGAAAATGTTGACTCCCTGCATTATTCCTGGAAGAGTCCAGAAGCATTATTGTTCTCCCCAAGTTGGATCAATGACTTGTTGTTGTTCAGTCGCACAGTTGATTCCAACTCTTTGTGACCCCATGGACCACTGCCCTCCAGGCACCCGTCCTCCATCCTCCTCCTCAGCCCACCCAGCCCTGTGCCTAATGCGACTACAACACCATCTAGCCATCTCATCTTTGGCTGCCCCCTTCTTCTTTGGTCCTCCACCTTCCCCAGCATCAAGGCTTTCTCAAGTGAATCTTCTCATTTGATGTCCAAAATACTTCATCTTCATCTTTACTATTTGTCCTTCCAGGGAGCAGTCAGGGTTGATTTCTTCTAAGATTGACCTATTTGTTCTCCTCGCTGTCCAGGGGACTCTCAAAACTCTCCTCCAACACCACATTTCAAAGGCATCTATTCTTCTGTGATCAGCTTTCCTAATGGTCCAGCTCTCACAGCCCTACATTACCACCGGGAATACCATTGCTTTGACTATGCAGACCTTTGTTTGACTGCTACTAAGATTATCACTTGCTGGTACTTTTTTTGACTACCCATTCCTTTCTCCCTTTTGAATATCAATTCTGTTTTCCTTTCTCATCTATTATTTATTTATTTATTTATTTATTAGTTCAAATTTATATTTGATAGTTCAAATTTATATTTACATTGATCTATGTGTGTGGATAAACATCTGACAAATGAGACCATGTTCAATGTCCCAGATGAAATGACCTGTAATCTGTAAAGGTTTATGCCAAATAACATATGTTAGTCTTTTAAGGTGTGTCAGCTCTTTTTCCTCACCTCGAAAAAATCTGTAAGATCGAAAAACCTGCTGTGCTCAGAGCTCAGAATTAGTCATTGATCCTGTGATGGTGGCCTAAGATACCCAGCTCTGCTGATAGAAACAACCAGAGGTGTACAGATATGTGTCTTTGGGCTACAACCTTCAGGATTCCCCAGATTGCATAGTCACTGCTGTAAAACATAGGTCTTGCACACCTCTAAAGAAAAATCTCATGCTTGGTCTCTGAAATGACTCTACCACCTGCCATTGTAATCCTTTTGGATTATTTGGTTCAATCCAAAGGATGAGGAAGTCCTAGGAGGAAGCTTTGACTCAGGATTTGAGTCAGAAAGAGCAGGAGCACTAGAGAGGCAGGGGATGCTCTTCTTATGAAGGAACATAATGCCACTGCCTCCATGGTTTAGGAAGCAGAATTTCAATATGTTGAATAGGGGGACTGGAAGGTTCAATCCATATACATGATCTTATATATTTTCATTTTATTTAAGGAATTTAGAGGCTGTATATATATCCATTGAATATTTATGTAACCCAGGGGTGGCCCACGGCACCATTTCATGTGGCCCACCACCACCCTTGCCGCTACCAGAAGCAGAAGCAGACACATTCAGGACAGCCATATGCATAGACATGCACCTCCTGCTGCAAACACTGCTGTAAATGTACCTGTGGCTCTCATAAACATGTTTACAACAGCCACAGATGCATTTTATGGCAGTGTTTACAGTGGAAGGAACTACGTAACTGGCCCACTCAGCTGTCCATGCTGTGTGGCGCGAAAAGGTTGGGAACCCCTGATGTAAGCACTTAATGGCTAGGATAAGCCGTTAAAAGGCCCATTAAATCATCACTTTCATGGATGGATGAACCGATAGGCGGGCGGGTGGGCGGGTGGGCAGGCAGACAGACAGACAGACAGAACTGGTAAAACCCTCCTTAAACATCTCACCTTGAAAGTCCTGCTAGGGTCACTATAGGATATATATATATATATATATCACAGTGAACCCAAAAAGGTAGCTGACATAACATATTTCTGGGTTGCTCAGTTGGTCTTCTAGGCAGACCTGAGCATCCCTAAGAACACCATCATTGGACACAACAATCATGTTCTACAACATGAGCATTTAAATCAAGGAATAAGTCAAAGGACTTCTCCCGTGATTTCAGATTTTGGTGCCAACCTGTGATTATTGCCCATAGTTAAGATGCAATATCAATCACAACAGATAAGAATTTGACTTAATGGCCTTACCTGTCCGATTAACGTCTTCTTTGGCAGCCTAGAAAAAGAAAGAACCAGAGGGAAAATTACACAGATGTTCATTGCACTGTGAACTCAGCTGTGCATCTCGCTGGAAAGGTAGCAGATTAAAAGAACCCCAGACAAAGAACAGTCCATGTTCTCTTCCCAAAGGTGGCTAGTCAAGCCTCAAGAGGAGGACATGGAACTGATGGCTACTGGGCACTGCTCACCCTACAGAAAATTGATTTCGCTATCACACAACACTAGAACTAAGGGCACTCCATGAAATGTTTGGGTACTAGTTCTCAAACAAATAAGAGAAAGCACTTTTTCACCCAGAGGAGCACTGGTCTATGGAACTCCCTGCCAGAAGAAGTGGTGACAGCTGTCAGTCTTGACAGCTTCAAGAAAGGATTAGACATGTTCATGGAGGACAAGCGTATCCATGGCTATAATTATGGATACTTAAGGACAACCTCCGGGTTGGAAAGATAGGCAGGATATCTCTCAATGCCATTTCCAGGGCATCCTAAGCAGGTGAAGGCATCTGCTTGGGAATACCCTGAAGGAAATGGTGAGCCACTGTGTGAGACAGAATGCTGGTCTGGATGGGCTGTGGCCTGTTCCAGCAAGGCTGTTCTTATGTATAGATTTGGAACATTATTCCTTCAGACCTGAACTCTCAGCCATTCTGTGGAATCCCTAGAACTGCAGCCCTCCACCCCCAATTTCCCCCCACAATCTGCTTCACTCCTGGCAATGGAGAGCCAAACTAAAAATTACAGGTAATCTGCCACTCAAAGAGAATATTCCTTAAATTCTTAATAAATTTGATTGGCAAACCGGAGCTTTCCACCTCTTTTGCAGTTTGCAAAAAAAACCTTGCTTTGGTATGTGTTGGTAGGCCATGTGTGGGCTTCATTTGCAAGCACGATTAGGTAAAGGTTTCCCTTACTCGAAAGCCAGTCCTGTCCAATTTTAGAGGGTGATGCTCATTTCCCTTTATAACCAAAGAGCCAGAACTGTCTGCATCTGCAGATGTTTCTGTGGTCATGTGGCAGGCACTACTAGAATCTGGAGTGCATGGAATGCTGTTACCTTTCCTGCATAAGTGGTGTCTATTTGTCTTCTTGCATTTTCTTGCTTCCAAACTGCTGTGTTGGCTGGAGCTGAGACAGAGCACAGTGCTCGGGTTGCAATCTGCTGACCTGAAGAGCTTCTGGTCATCAAGATCAGCATCTTAACCGCTAAGCCGCCATAGCCCTGCAAACATGACTACTCAGTCCTAAAGTTCTGTTTGAACTATGGCTTCCAGCTTCTCATTATGTTTTGACTGTAGCCTGAAATCTTACTGTAATGCTCAAGAAGGGCAGTGTTTTTGCAGTGGTTGGAGTCCGGGACAAAGACTCCCCACTGGGGCATCAAACACACGACAATGTCTACATCTTCTTCTTCCGTGTCTAGGCCAGACATGAAACTGTCAAAATGAAGACACCTTTTGGTGAGTTCATTCTACAGTTCCTTTCATAAGAAGATAAGAACAGCCTTGCTGGAACAGGCCACAGCCCATCCAGTCCAGCATTCTGTCTCACACAGTGGCTCACCATTTGCTTCAGGGTATTCCCAAGCAGATGCCTTCACCTGCTTAGGATTCCCTGGAAATGGCATTGAGAGATATCCTGCCTATCTCTCCAACCCGGACGTTGTCCTTAGGTATCCATAATTATAGCCATGGATACCCTTGTCTCCCATGAACTAATGTGAGAAAGATTTCATGTGAGAAAGATTAGCCGAAAACATTCAAGGTGCTGGTTTTGACCTTTAAAGCCCTTCATGGCAGTGGGCCAGGTTACTTAAGAGACCACATCAAACCAAAGTGTCATGCCCGTCCTACGGGGGCAGACCGGATGGGCTCGGTTGTGGTCCCTTCAGCGAGAGAAGCCCATCTTGCAGGGACCAGGAGGAGGGCCTTCTCCGTGTCAGCCCCGGCTCTTTGGAACCTCTTGCCACTCGAACTACGCCTCCAGTCGGAGTTGCTCCCCTTTAGAAAACAACTGAAAACATGGCTATGCCAACGGGCATGGATGCATCAACATCCCAGTCCTACTGGCTTATTTAGCCTATATTGGTTTTTGTCCTGATTGCTTTTCAACTGTGCTGGGAGGGAAGGGATTTTTTCCGATGGTTTTTAAAATGGGGGTTGTTAAATTGTTTTATTGTTGTTTTAATTATGTTGTTGAGCCACTTCGGGTCACTCTTGAGTGAGGGAAGCGGGATAGAAATATTTTAAATAAATAAAATAAATAAACATGTTAGAAAGATTAGCCGGCAACAGAAGATTGCCATTACCAGGGTACACCCGATTGTGGTTCAAAAAATACCACAATCTTTGAGGATGCTTTACTTGACCTTCTGTGAGTCGCTCTCCAGCCTAATCTACCTGCCTGGGTCATTGTGAGAATAACACGTGGAGAAAAGGAGACCTACATACTACCTTGAGTTTGTTGAAAGTAAGACAAAATAAATAAATAAATGTAATTGATGCATTCATCAATAAGCATGTCGAAGTTCTGTTTTGCTATAATGGCTTGTGTTGTTGAAAAATTTACAAATGACAAAATAGGTAAGTCTACCTTGTCCCACTCTACTGTAGTACTGTAATACTCAAGAAAGACAGTGTTTTACAGTGGTTGGAGTCTATTTCCTTATGCCTCTCCCCCTCACCCATCATCCCCATAAGCTGGATAACCTGAGCTAAAAAAGCCAAATTTCTGAATGAGCCATTCTATGACATTACAATGCATTACTGAGCCAAAAAATTAGAGTATAATGGCTGAAGAAATGCCTCTCCCCCCCCCCACCCCCCAAGCTAATTTAGCCTCTAATACTTGAGGGATTGAGGCTGTTGGGGGTGGGAGCAAGAAAACTTGACAGGTCTCCAGAAACACAATACTAAACCTAAAGGTCACCCTTGCTTGAAAGCCAGTCATATCCAACTCTAGGGTTCAGTGCTCATCTCTGTTTCGTAGCCAAAGAGCCAGCGCTGTCTGTGTTTGCAGATGTTTCCGTGGTCATGTGGCATGCATGACTAGACATCGGAGTGCATGGAACACTCTTTACCTTCCCATCGAAGTGGTCCCTGTTTATCTACTTGCAATTTCTTGCTTTCTTCCTTTCTAACTGCTAGGTTGGCAGGAGCTGGGACAAAGACGGGAGCTCATTCATCATGCAGTATTCGGGTATTGAACTGTTGACCTGCCACCTTACAGTCAGTGTCTTAGTCACTTGAGCCACTGCAGTCTGTAGCTCCCCCCCCCCTCTGTTTATAGCCAAAGAGCCAGCACTGTCTGCATCTGCACATGTTTCCATGGACATGTGGCAGGTATGACTAAACACCAGAGTGCATGGAACACTGTTTACCTTCCAGCCAATGTGGTCCCTGTTTATCTCCTTGTAATTGTTTGCTTTCGAACTCCTAGGTTGGCAGAAGCTCAGAGATAGGAGCTCATTCCATCATGCAGCACTTGGGTCTTGAACTGCTGACCTGCCCGGCCATCCTGCCATCAAGTTCAGCATTTTAACCACTAAGCCACCACAGTCTCTAACACAATACTAGGGGAGCATAAATAATTGGCAGGCTCTTCACCCCTTCCCTCAACCTCCACCCTAAAATTCAGCCCATGGAGCAAAATGGCACAGACCCATCGTAGAGGCTTAGTTGGTACAACAAACCCCTGCAAGACATGATGGTAAAAGGAAATCATCACAAAATGTGCACCCATGTGAACATTCATACACCATGAGGAATGGTTTTATCTTTATCCCATTTTTACCTCTCTGAAAAGCTGTCGCCTCTTAAACCTATTTGAATGTATAAAGGTAAAGGGTTTCTTTGCTTGAAAGCCAGTCATATCCAACTCATATATCCATTTATAGCCAAAGAGTTAGTGCTGACTGCGTCTGCAGATGCTTCCGTGGTCATGTGGCTCGCAAGACTATACGTCAGAGTACAGAGAACACTGTTACCTTTCCTGCCAAAGAGGTGCCTACACAGACTAGGATCTTGTTATCCAGAAATACCTCCCCTTTCTGTGAGACTCTCCCAGATATTGTGGGTGGCCATCCCAAGAAAAGCCAGAAGATCTGATACTTGGGGGAGAGCCTTCTCTGTGATGGCCCTCCTAAGCTTGGAATGATCTCCCAACTGAGATTCACCAGGCCATGTCCCTTCAAATTTTTTAGTGGTTAAGATGCTGAACTTGATGACTGGAAAGTTGGCAAGTCAGCAGTTCAAGACCCGAGTACTGCACAATGGAGTGAGCTCTCGTCTCTGTCCCAGCTCCTGCCAACCTAGTAGTTAGAAAACAAGACATTGCAAATAGATAAATAGGTACCACTTTGGTGGGGAGGTAAACAGCGTTCTGTGCACTCTGGTATCTAGCCATGTCTACCACATGTCCACAGAAATGTCTGCGAACGCAGACAGTGCTGGCTGTTTAGCTATAAACAGAGATGTGCAGTGAACACTAGAGTCAGATGTGACTAGCTTTCAAGCAAGTGCGACCTTTACCTACTTCTACCATTGCTGAAATTCTCATTTTGGGTTGTGCTTTGGGTCATCATAGGCTGGCCGTCCTTAAATTGCTTTCTGTTCATAGGCTTTGTGCTAATATTTTTGTGGCTTACTGTAATGTTTCTTTTTCACTGTGAATCTGTTTATAATTGGTGTGCATCTCTTGTTCACATCCATGAATAGTGCTTCATCACTAAATTCAAGTGGCATATTAATATTATAAATACAGTACATAAGTAGAATGAACAAACGAACAAAAAACCAAAAGAATGAATGAATGAAATATGGGACCACAGATGTGATCAACAGCACTAGCTATGTCCTGTCTTGCCATGACATGACATGAGTGACAAGGATAGGACTTGAGAAAAAGAAGACAAATCAGAAATTCTTTTTTGTGTCCTTGAGCTGAGCTGAAACACGGAATCTTTTATCTTCTACTCAGATTGTATGACAATAGGCAATAATTCTGTTAGACAATTGGAAGTAACCTTACTTAGCTAGTGTTTTTGAACACACAGGTCTCAGAGGTATTTGAAGTGGCCCCAAAACCTCCAACATCTTTTTAGACTGGAAATGTCTGCTTTCCCAAAATCTCTCACCACTAACATTTCCTCATAGTATTGATACAAATCAAAGAAACCAGTGAAATAAACTTATATATGGATTTATACTGCACTCCTTTGAAGCAAGTGTCATGTATTCTAAAGGGGTGTACTCCAGCATAAATGGGTTAAATTTTGCAGTGTTTTGTGGGGTTTTTAAACTACAGCTCTCAGAATTCCCCAGCCAACAGAATGAGAGCACCAAGAAATGTTTCACCTAGTCCCCACAGGGGCTGTGGTGAATCAGTGGTTAAGAAGCTTGCAAGTCGGCAGTTCGAGACCTGATGGATTGAGTGCCCGTCTCTGTCCTAGCTCTTGGGGTCATGAAAGGAGCCTCATTCAGGCATCCCCTGAGCATAGTTTCTCCAGCAAAAATCCTTTCAACCCAGAATAAATCCTGACACAAAATTATTGCCTAGTCCCCGTTCTAATTTATATACAAACTGGTCTTTCCCTGGCATTGTACAACCAAAGGTTTCTACACTGACATAAAAAAGAAGCCAAGTGAAAATGACAAGAACTCTCAATGAAGATGGCAGGAAAAAACTCTTTTTCTAGAGCAAAAGGTTTATGTTTCTTTTTTTTAAAAAAATATATCCATTCAATCATAGATGGGGAAAGGAAATAAGAAACCCAGGCTGCCAATTTCACTCATGGGCTGCAGTGGCTCAAGTGGCTAAGACACTGACTGGGAGGTGGAAGGTCAGCAGTTCGATTCCCAAGTTCTGCAAGACAGAAGGAGCTCCCATCTTTGTCCCAGCTTCTGCCAACCTAGCAGTTTGAAAGCAAGAATATTGCAAGTAGAGAAATAGGGACCACTTCAGTGGGAAGGTGACAGCGTTCCATGTGCCCCGGTGTCTAGTCATGCCTGCCACTTGACCATGGAAACGTCTGCAGACGCAGACAGCACTGGCTCTTTGGCTTTGAAACATAGATGAGCACTGAACCCTAGCATCAGATACGACTGGCTTTCGAGCAAGGGAAACCTTTACCTTTTCCTTCTCACCTAATGAAGATGAGGATTGTCATCAAAATCTTATAAAATATTTTAGAGAAGACTTTCTCTGTCACCCTCCCATCCCATCCTGAAGGAAGGATACTTTCCAGCCACTGGTGGCCTTTGCAGGTCCCGTGAATGATGCAAACTTTTCAGTTATTTTAAGAGAAATCTGAGGAGTTCCCTGGTGTGTTTCTTTCATGAAAGCTAGGGAAGGATGTGTCAGTTTCAGTTTTCTGCAAAGGCTACATGTTCTCTTGAAAGCAAAAGTGTGATCTACTAGAGAAGTGATGGCCAACCTTGGGTCCCCAGGTGTTCTTGGACTTCAATTCCCAGAAGCCCAAGCCAACACACACCTGCTGGTCAGGGATTCTTGGAACTGAATTTGAAGAACATCTGGAGTGCCAAGGTTGGCCATCACTGTACTAGGAAATCCTTCTGTGCATCTATCAAGGGAATGCTAACCAGAGAGGGTGAGGGGGTCTTGTGGGGGAGAACCAGTTGCTCTTAGATCATGGTCTGAAAAACAGTGTCACAACCAGAGGAGCCTCTCTAGTGGTTGAGGATGATGGACATTGTAGTGTAGCCAAGTTGGAGGACACCAAGTTGCAAAATATATTAGGTTCTTTCCTCCAACTATTCACCATAGTTTATAACCATGGTTCCCAAAGTGGGGTGCACACCCCACGGGGGGCAATTTGATCTTTAAGGAGGGAAGACAAGAATGAGTTAGACCAGGTTAGTGACCTTTTAGGCTTCCTCCACAGGAATAGTTCAATTGTTGAATCATATAATATGTCACAGGGAGGGGTTGGGATCAGGATTTTAGAGATGCTTAGGTGGGGCATGGCAAAAAAAAGGGTTGGGAACCCCTGGTTTACAATCATCATTGACATCGGTCCTTGTAGTTAGACTAATCATTCTAGCCTTAGAGTCAAAGAAGTGCATGTATTTAAAAAAATCACATTGGCCAATGCTCTTTCCACGGGGTTTCCAAGAAAAAGGTTTCACTGCTCCTGCCCTATAAAGATCTCAATCCATTCCTGCAATGCTCTTGAAGATAAGGCAGGGATCTTTCCAGTCCCTTTTCTTCTGGCTCCAAGTGTATAAAATTGCACCAGTTCAATCCCCCACAAACCATAACGGCTCCAGCCTGTGTTGTAGTTTTGGGAGGATTTTAGACTTCTTGGTGCAGGTCAAGAAGTCATTGGTGCAGGTCAAAAAGACATTCCCTAGAGCAGTGATGGTGAACCTTGGCACTCCGGGTGTTCTTGGGCTTCAATTACCAGAAGTCCAAGTCAACACTCCTGCTGATCAGGGCTTCTGGGAATTGAAGTCCGAGAACACCTGGAGTGTCATGGTTCACCATCACTGCCCTAGAGCCTAGACCTTTTAGGCCAGATATGCTGCAGTTTTTGTCTTGGATGTTTCAAGTGTTGGCACACTTGCCATCTCTCAAGGCAGTTGGTTCCACTGTCGTACTGCACTAGCCATTTAGAGGTTTTTCCTAATATTCAGCCTAGATCTGGCTTCCTATAGTTGGCTTGCCTTTTTTTGGGGGGGGGGGGATCCATGGAGTGCCTACTGGCTAGACCCCTATCATGGGAAGGAACTGAGGTCCACAAGATGCCCCAACTTGGGATGCAACAGAAGGACCAAGGACCCTGGCAAGAGGAGACCCACATCCCTTTCTCAAGCTATCCATTGGACCCAAGAGCAGGACAGAGAAGACCAGGTCAGCCAAAGATCAAACCCTCCCGGAGTTGCATAGGGGGGGGTGGTGGTGTCATCAGCAATGTGTCAAAAAGTCATTGCTGCAGGTCAAGAAGACAGTCCCTAGAGCAGTGATGGTGAACCTTGGCACTCCGGGTGTTCTTGGGCTTCAATTACCAGAAGTCCAAGTCAACACTCCTGCTGATCAGGGCTTCTGGGAATTGAAGTCCGAGAACACCTGGAGTGTCATGGTTCACCATCACTGCCCTAGAGCCTAGACCTTTTAGGCCAGATATGCTGCAGTTTTTGTCTTGGATGTTTCAAGTGTTGGCACACTTGCCATCTCTCAAGGCAGTTGGTTCCACTGTCGTACTGCACTAGCCATTTAGAGGTTTTTCCTAATATTCAGCCTAGATCTGGCTTCCTATAGTTGGCTTGCCTTTTTTTTTGGGGGGGGGGGGGATCCATGGAGTGCCTACTGGCTAGACCCCTATCATGGGAAGGAACTGAGGTCCACAAGATGCCCCAACTTGGGATGCAACAGAAGGACCAAGGACCCTGGCAAGAGGAGACCCACATCCCTTTCTCAAGCTATCCATTGGACCCAAGAGCAGGACAGAGAAGACCAGGTCAGCCAAAGATCAAACCCTCCCGGAGTTGCATAGGGGGGGGGGGGGTGGTGTCATCAGCAATGTGTCAAAAAGTCATTGCTGCAGGTCAAGAAGACAGTCCCTAGAGCAGTGATGGTGAACCTTAAAGGTTTCCCTTGCTCAAAAGCCAGTCGTATCTGACTCTAGGGTGCAGTGCTCATCTCTGTTTCAAAGCCAAAGAGCCAGCACTGTCTGCTTCTGCAGACGTTTCTGTGGTCATGTGGCAGGCATGACTAGGCACCGAAGTGCACGGAATGCTATTTACCTTCCCACCGAAGTGTTCCCTATTTATCTACTTGCAATTTCTTGCTTTCAAACTGCTAGGTTGGCAGGAGCCTGGGACAAAGATGGGAGCTCATTCTGTCCTGCAGCACTTGGGAATCGAACTGCTGACCTTCCGTCTCCCAGTCAGCGTCTTAGGCACTTGAGCCACTGCAGTCCCCTGGCAGGGGAGAATTCATTTTTTAAAAAAGAAGGAAGTTTGGAAGGGAACAAGTTTGGAGTGGGTGGGTGGGTCAAGGCCGCTGGTGAGACCGTGTCCAAACTGCAGCTAAAACGTTGCGAGTGTGATCCCAACGGGCATCAAAGGTTGATTCAGCCTTCCAAGGTGGGTAAAATCTCCAACACGTTGTGGGAGCAAAATGCCAATTACCTTGTGAACCGCCCAGAGAATGCACAAAGTGCTATGGGGTGGTCCGGCAAAAATCTTTTCAACCCAGAATAATTTCTGATACGAAATTATGATGATTATGATGATGATTATTATGATGATTATTATGATTATGATTACGATGATTATTATGATTATTATGATTATTGCTGCTGCTGCTGCCCCCATCCCCTCCCGTCTGGATGGCGAGGAAGAGCAGAAAGAAGGGTCCTGGTGAAAGAGGGAAGGGGGTTTAAGTTAAAGGGGGGGTCTGGAGGGGGGGGGGTCACTCAGGCTTCTCCCGGATCGTACTTACTTGCTCCTCGGCTGAAGTTTCCAACAACTGCACCAGGGCTGCGGCGGCGAGGAGGAGGAGGAGGAGGAGGAGGATGGACCGGAGCACCATCCCGAGGGGAAGTGGCTGGCGAGAAGAAACCGGGCAGGGGGGGAAGAGGATGATTGTTGGTTGGTTTGGGGGGGGGGGGGTGTGTGCAGGAATTCCTCCGATCGATGCACCCCTCCAAAAATTAATAATAATAATAATAATATCGCGCTGGGCGACGAAAGTGATGCTGGCCGGACTCGCAGCCTCGACGGGAAGGCAGAGCTGGATGGCGGGGAGAGGCGGCCCCGATCCGAGTCCCGGAGGGAGGCGGGGTCGGGACCCTCCTCCTTCTCCTCTTCTTCTTCCTCCTCCTCCTCCGCCCCCCACCTCGAGTCCCGCAGCTGCCTCCGCCGGGATCGGACCGGGAGAGGAGGAGGCCGGGAGGGGCGACGGCGGGAGCCCGAGGCGGAGATCGGGGGGTGGGGTGGGAGGTGGGGTGGGGGTAGGTGGAGAGACCGCCGCCTGCCTGCCTCCTAACCTGGCCCGGCCCGGCCCTTCGCCAGCCCCGCCGTCCGAGGCACGGGATCGTGGGGGGCTCCGGATCGCTCCAGGCGAGAGACCGCGATCGCCCCCTGCCGCCCGCCCGCCCGCCCGCCCGTCCGTCCGTCGCGGCTCTCCTCTCTCCGCCGGCGAACCGGCCCGGGCCGCCTTAATAAAGCCGCCGCGGGAATCCCGCCTGCCCGCGGCGCGACCCCTCCCCGAGCAGCACGCCCCACCAGTCCCTCCCCACGCCTCTCCCGGGAAGGAGGAGGAGGAGGGCGGTCAGCTGTGTGCCTGGCTGACCCCGGACGGAGGGGGCTCGACCGGTTGGATTATCAGCCTGGGATGGTATGTGTGCGGTGTGTGGGATTTTCTAACTTGGAGAGACTTCCTTGCCCACCCCCCCCCGGGAGGCGGAAGGTCAGCAGTTCTGTCCCCGACTACTGCAGGACCGTCCTGCCAGGACGGAATGAGCTCCCCCGTCTTTGTGCCAGCTGCTGCCAACCTAGCGAAAGCTAGAAATTGCAAGTAGATAAATAGAGACCACTTCGGGTGGGAAGGTAGCAGTGTTCTGTGCGCTCCGGTGTCCAGTCACGCCTGCCACATGGCGACGGAAAACGTCTGCAGAAGCAGACAGCGCTGGCTCTTCGCTTTGAAACAGAGATGAGCACTGAACCCTAGAGTCGGATACGACTGGCTTTCGAGCAAGGGAAACCTTTACCTTTACCTAAGAATAATAAGAATAATAAGAATAATAAAGGCTGCACCAGGTTAGGCTTGTTCACATCCCTGGGGTGTAAACTAAGGTAAAAGTAAAGGTCACCCTTTCCCGAAGCCAGTTGTATCCGACTCTAGGGTTCAGTGCTCGTCTCTTTTTACAGCCAAAGAACCAGCGCTGTCTGCTTTTGCAGATGTTTCCATGGACATGTGGCAGGCATGACTAGACGCTGGATTGCATAGAACGCTGTTTACCTTCCCACCGAAGTGGTCCCTGTTTATCTACTTGCAATTTCTTGCTCTCGAACTGTTAGGTTGGCACTAGCTGTGACAAAAACGGGAGCTCACTCTGTCATGAGGTACTTGAGTCTCGAACTGCTGACCTGCTGACTTTCCAGTCATCAAGTTCAGCGTCTTAACCACTAAGCCACTGCAGTCCCCTTCGGTAGTAAACTAGGTGGGAGCTATTGACCCAGGGCACCAACATTTAATAACCGGGTTTCTGGTGACCCCTTTCCAGGGTTTTCTAGGCAGAGACTAAAGAGAAGTAGTTTCCCATTTCCTTCGTAGAAAGACATCCAAGGATTGTGCAGCTTGCCCAAGAATACACAGTGTGGCTATTTCAGGATGCATAGTGGAGAATTGAACTCCCAACTTCTAAACCCCAGAGCTTTCCAGCTAGCAAAATTTAATAATAATAATAATGTGCCATAAAGTTGATTCTGATGTAGGGCAACTTTCCAGGGTATTCTAGGTTGAAAATGTTTTACCACTCCCTTCCTCTAGGGGGTGCCCTGGTACTGTGCAGCTTGCCCAAGGCATCACAGGTTTCCTCTTCTCCAAGGAGGCACACGGGGGAATTGAACTTCCAACCTTCTGCTCTACAGCTAGATACCCAACACATTGAGCTACCATACATACTCAACTATAAGGCATCCTGAATATAAGTCGAGGAACCTAATTTAGACCTCTAAGACTAAGAAAATAGATTGACCCGAATATAAGTCGGTGGTGGAAAATACAGCAGTAGCTAGTGAGTTTTAATAATTGAAATACATGTAAATATAGTAAAATTAATTAATCTAGACATTTGTGTTGGTATGTTTTTGAGTTTTTACACTAGTGCTAGTGGTGTTTTTTTCCATATGTTTGAATTCGAACCATTGCAGTTTTAGGACCCTCAGGGTTGTTGACTCAAGTATAAGTCGAGTCCACTTTTTGGACCTCATTTTGGGGGCTAAAAAAAACTAGACTTATACTTGAGCATATACAGTATATACAGTTCTCTCTTGCTTGAAAGCCAGCGGTGTCTGACTCAGTTCACAGCCAAAGAGCCAGCACTGTCTGCGTCTGTAGATGTTTCCATGATCATGTGGCAGGCATGACTTAGCGCCAGAGCACAAGGAATACTGTTACCTTTCCTGCCGAAGCGGTGCCTATTTATCTACTTGCAGTTTCTTGCTTTCAAACTGTTAGGTTGGCAGGAGATAGGACAGACGATGGGAGTTCACTCTGTTGTGCAGCACTCAGGTCTCGAATTGCTGAACTGCCAAGCATCCAGTTGTCAAGTTCAGCAACTTAACCACTAAGACTCTAGTAACATAGGTGGGAATAGTCAGGGCTTTTGGCCCAGGCCACTCACCTTTTCTAGGTAGAGAATATTCAGAAGTGGTTCCCAATTCCCTTCTTACGAGGACATCCTGGAATTATTCATAAGCTGACTCTTTCAGGAGGCACAGTAGAGAATTGAACTCCCAACCTCTAAACCAGGGATGCCCAAACTACAGCCTGTGGGCCAGATCTGGCCCCCAACACCAATTCATCCAGCCTGCCCGACCCTCGTTGCTCCCAGAAGTGGAAGTAAAATGCACCTGTATGGCCGGATGAATTGGTGTCAGGGGCCAGATATGGTGCAGGCCAGATGAATTGGCATCAGGGATCAGATCTGGCCCATGGGCCATAGTTTGGGCACCCCTAGTTTAAGCAGAGAAAATGGCAGCTTAAAATCTGTCTCATCCCGTTGCAAAACAGATTGCAAGGCACATTTTACTTCCGCTTCCAGAGGGAGGAACCATATAACCGGCCTGCTGAACCATGTGGCCGGTCTGCTGAACCACATGACCAGCCCATGGCCTGAAAAGTTTGGGCACCCCTGGTCTAAACCACTGAGTAGTCTAGCTAGCAAAATTTAACAATAATCATCTGCCATCAAGTCGATTCTGATGTAGGGCAACACTTTCCAGGGTTTTCTAAGTCTAGAAGCATGTGCAAACTGCTAGAGTGGCAGGAGCTGGGTCAGACAAAGGGTGCTCACTCCTTTGAGCAGCACTCAGGTCTTGAACTGCTGACCTGCCAACCTTCCCATTGTTAAGCTCAGCATCTTAACCACTAAGCCACTGCGTCCCCAAAGCAATGCATATATAACAGGTTAAATTGGTAAATAGAGGCATGTGTTAGAAAATTGCGCGGAAACAGTTCTGCATACATTTCAATGAAGGAAGAAGACACAGTCAGATAATAACCTGAGAATGAAACAAGGAGAGGCAGAAAACTCAGGAAGGATTTATAGAAACTCTGAGCCTACACCTGCTGTAAACATTCTGGAGACTAAATTTTAACTCTGGGGGAAAGTATAGCAGCGGATATCTATTTCCTCCACAGCTACTAAAGTCACATATGCTATGTTAATGGAACAGCAGCAAATGTACTGTATTTCTAATGCAGGCACATGTATATGTGCACAGACTCCAGGCAGATGTGAGCCAAGCTTGTAATTCCATTTATGCAACACATCCTTCGTTCAATGGGGTTGTCAACAAACAAGAGGAAAAGTAGCATTTGTACTCAAAGATCATATTTCTCCATTTCTAAAATGAGAATGTTTCCAGGAAATAAAGGGAAAGGGAAGGGTCACCTTTGCTGGAAAGCCAGTTATATCCGATTTTAGGGGTCGGTGCAAATCTCCATTTACAGCCAAAGAGCCAGTCTTCTCTGCATCTGCAGATGTTTCCATGGTGATGTGGCATCCATGACTACACACCAGAAGGCATGAAATATAGTCACCTTCCCGCCAAAGTGGTACCTATTTATCTACTTGCAATTTCTTGCTGTTGAACTGCTAGGTTGGCAGGAACTGGGTCAGAGATGGGAGTTCACTCTTTCATGCAGCACTCAAATCTTGAACTGCTGACCTGCCTGACGTTCCAGTCATCAAATTCAGCATCTTAACCACTAAGACACTGCAGTCCTATACTTTTAGGAAGTACAGTTGTTTAAAAGCTTGGATGAAGATGAAGTGAACTGGGTTAGAAAGAACCTAAGATACTTAAACAGACCTAATGGGACTTCAGTTCATCCAAGCCAATAAAGTGGACAATTCCGCGCAGGTTTTATAACATCTGATGCAGCAACACTGCAAATGGAGGCACATATTGTCATCATCATAACACTGCACAACAACGGTTTTGCTGTTTGGAATAACACGTGATTTACATGATATCGAGTGTGCTGATTCCAAATCTGAACTCAGAATTTGCCCATCACATACAAATTTTAAGGCGTGCTGTAGCTGTTCAAACGGTCGGTAATTAGGTAATGTACTTTTACATGGGAACATTATAACACTTGCAGCTACTGCTAAGCCTGCTGCTGCCTCAGCTGAATCATGTCCCCTGGTGGCATGCATGTTCCAGCAGCGTCCAGGCCATACTCGTCAAGTCGCGGTTTTTGAAATCCAGGAGCCAGACACGCATGCACAGTAAGTTTCCAGGAGCCGGGCAGGAAATGGGTTACTGCACATGCGTGGCCATCAGAGGCAGCAGTGCGCATGCGCAAAAACCTCTGTGCGTGTGCACAGAAACCTCTGTGCACATGCGCAGAAACCCCTTTGGCCAGGAAATGGGTTACTGTGCATGCGTGGCCATCAGAGGCAGTGGCACACGTGTTCAGTAGCTACTTTCCCCGCCGTTGAAAATACGTGATGGCGGCGGGAAAGGGGCCGAACGAGCATGGAAATACGGGAAATCCCGGCCAATCCAAGATGCTTGACAGGTATGGACCGGGCATGTCTGGGCGAGTCAGTGAGCTGATGTCAGAGATAGTTTTATAAGGCGAGATGGACCAAGGGCTTGTCTCTAGTGCGAAACCATCTTATTGGATAGTGCAGCTGGGCCATAGTGAGTCTGTTTTGAGCTAAAGATAAGTAGGTGCAGCTGTGTTAATAAACTGGACAATTTTTGCTACATTTGTGGCAAATATACCCCATGTGATCAATACAAGAACCTAACCAAGAGGGTGAAATTTGCTAACTTAACATCCTGATGTCCTAGGCAGATTCGGACTTCAGATATGGATTCAGCACACTTGATTTAGTATAGGACATATAGATTAGACCAAGTAACAGACAATATATATATAAGGAACTCAATGTGCTTCGTGACACTTTGAGAATTTGAACTCAGATCCCTGTGATTCTAGTTGAACCCCAAGACCAGTTTGCATCTAATCCCATTGCACTATTCAAGCCCATTTGGGAAGATTGTATACAGACATTGCTGCAGGAAAGGAAGTGCGCCTAGGGCAAAAGCAATCACACTTAGATACCGCCCCATGACAATGCATCTGCAATCATTTCTATGGACTTGTGGCAGTTTGGTGTCTTGCACGGAAGACAAAGAAGGAGTCGCAGGAAGGACTAACACAGGTTTATTCATTAATGCTCAGCACGAACATGAGGTAATGGCGGAGATACATCTCATTATATACCATAACACAATACATTTGAATCCTGTTGCACGGTAGCTTATTGGCTGCTACCGGCGTGGCCTCGCCCAGGTCACGCCTCTCTTCTGCAGTTGTTTTCTCTTCTGCAGTTGTTTTCTGTAGCTCCTGATCATGTGGGGAAATTCCCGCGGCTGTTCGTGATTTGGGCAATGTGGACCATGTGAGACTGAATGCTCGCAGCTGCCCTCTATGGGCGGCTTGCTCGCGTTCCTTAACAGCTGAGATACATTGTGATTGTGGACTGGTTACATTCATATATTTAAAGTAACATTGTACATGCATACATAACAGGCAGGCACGACTAGACACCAGAGTGCACGGTACCGCAGTTTAACCACTGTGCCACCAGAAACAGTCGTTGTGCCTAAATAATGGTGAGAAAAAGATCCTTTGTGATTGATGTTGTGGAAATTCTGCATCTGTGCTCGCGAGAGTCCTTTGAGGTGTAAGTTTGCAAACACACCAGCGAGCTCGATTGTTGTCTTTCTAACATCAGTACATTTTCACCAATAAATAATCAATAAAGCCTGTTTCTACCCATATGGGTAAGATTGTAGTTGTTCTGTGCCCATCAAGTCACCACTGACTTCTAGAAGCCCTAAGAAGGCTTTCAAGGTAATTGAGATATTTAAAGAGTGTTTTAGCTCCGCCACATCTCAGAGAGCTTCCATGGCCATGTGGGAATTCAAACACAGGCCTCCTCCTGAGTCCTACTCTGTAGCTCTATTCACTACACCATGCTGGGTGGGTATCCACAGCGATATTTACCAAAGCAAAAGAAAAGCAACTAGACTACATACCACTCCGTAGCACTTAGTGCACTCTCTGGGAGGTTCATTTTGCCCCCAACGTGCTGGGTACTCATTTACTGACCATGGAAGGATGAGTCAGACTTGATCCCCATCAAGATTGAACTCACAATCTTTTGGCTGCATTACAGCAGTTTAACCACTGCAACACCAGGGCTCACTAGCTTGAAAATAGTGGGTTTTCTTCTAAATTTTATTTTGCCTTACTTTTACCCCCTCTTCCCTCCCTCTTCCTTCACTTGTCTGAAGTTTTTATGTGCTGCTATGGAAGGAGCAATCGGATATGCTAGCAGCAGGTAATTTAATAACTGGTCTCCTCTCATGTGTACTGGAGTGCCCTAGCAGGTTAATAGGAGGGTCAGTGCCACCAAAAGAGAGCTGGAATATTCTCCGCTTTATCTCCAGGGCCGTGGCTTTTCCAATCCTCCACACTCCCAGCAAGGCCTTCTTTGCTTGATCAGCATACTCAATGGTCTAGCTTAGCAGACACACTGGATTTTGACTTTGGCTTTGCTGAAGCCACGGAAGCAGCTAAGGAATGCATCTCTAACCCCAGATGTTGACACCGGGGAGGTATCTGAAAGAGACCAGGGGTCCAGCTTTGTGCAGAAGAGTTTTGAATTCTTGTTGGCTGCCTCTGTTGATAGGCAAGAGTGGAAGAGGCCAGAAGGTGACAAAATGAGAAACAGCAGCAAAATGGTGAAGGAGGAAGAGCAGGAAAGCCAGTCTGTCAGCCCTTTTAAAAACCTGCTGCTTTCAGGCATGGTAGAAGACCCTATGGCAGTGATGGCCAACCTTTTAGAGACTGAGTGCCCAAACTGCTGTCTGCACTGCACCCTCATGCCGCATGTGAGAGTGAGACCCCAAACAGGGGAGGAAGGAAGCACTCCCATTGGGCTGATGGGCAGAGGGGAGGGTGAATTCTGTGCTTTGGGGAGGGAAGGAGGGACAGCGCTTCCATTGGGGTGCTGGGAAGAGGGGCAAAGCGAACTTTGTGCTAAGAAGAGGGAGGAAGCGCTCACATTCAGGGCCGTAGCCAAGGGGTGGCCATGGTGGGTGTTGCCCACCCTGAGTTAGCTGTTTGCCCACCCTCAAACTCCCGGCTGCTTATATATATATGTAATATATGTGACATTGTTGCCCATCCTGAAAAAATATTCACCCACCCACATCTCGAATCCTGGCTATGGCCCTGTTCACATTGGGCTTTTGGGCAGAGGGGTGGGGTGAACTCTGTGCTGGGGGAGGGAGGAAGTGCTCCCAATGGGCTACTGGCCAGAGGGGCGGGGTGAACTCTGTGCTGGGAAGATGGAGCGCATGCCCACAGAGAGGTCTCTGACTGTCCCACTACCCTATTGCATCCAGTGGTGTGGAAATTCACCTGGCTAGATCAGCTTGTATCAACAAAAATGTTTCCATGGATTTGGTTTCTACTGGAAGATGGTCTTTTGGAAAGCTGATGGCTCATGACTTAACCACCCTCAAAATACTTTGTGTCATAGCAGGGACAACTCTTTACAGTACCCCATTCCTGGAAAAATCAATTTCTTCCCCAGCGTCACTGAAAATGACAAATCTGTGATGGCATTTGGGTACTTAAGAGGCAAAACATTAACGGAATTAACTAGAAAACGGAGTTAGCATATCTAAATTGCACAATTCCTAGCTGAAGTAGGGAAAAGGAAGAGAGAAAACTTGTAAAAAAATATCTGTATATATCAGCAGCTGCTGATGGTACTGAAGTAAAGGTCACATCCATCTCTAGGGTTCGGTATTCATCTCCAGTTACAGCCAAAGAGGCAGTGCTGTCTGCATCTGCAGATGTTTCTGAGGTCATGTGGCAGGCATGACTAGATGGAACACTTTTATCTTTCCCACCCAATTGGTACCTGTTTATCTACTTGCAATTTCTTGCTTTCAAACTGCTGGGTTGGCAGGAGCTAGGACAGCGACGGGAGCTCACTCTGTGGTGCAGCACTCAGGTCTCAAACTGCTGACCTTCCAACCTTCTGGTTGCCAAGTTCAGCATCTTAAACCACTAATAATAATTTTGTGTCAGAAATTATTCTGGGTTGAAAGAATTTTTGCAGAAGAAGCTCCACTCAGGGAATGCCCAAATGAGGCTCCTTTCATGTCATCAAGAGCTGGACAGAGATGGATGCTCAATCCGTCATGCAGTACCTGGGTCTCGAACTGCCAACTAGCCAGCCTTCCAGCTAACAAAGTGAGCTTCTTAACCACTGAGCCACCACATGAAATGAAAACTAATTGTTTCCTAGAAAAAAATAAGCGCTGGCTGTGAATTAGTTAACTAGAAAGTAAATTTCTCTGCACTTTGCTCTGCTTTTGCCTATATTTGGTCTTCAGTCCTAGCCTCAAAGCCTTATCAAGTTAGGATCTATGGGTCTGTGGCCTCAGAGGCTGCATAGCTATAGATGCATGTTTGTTTGCCCTATAAATCAATGGCCTTCTTGTTCAGTGTGCCTATTTGCATTTGTTCATTAAAAGCCTGCAGGTATTTCAAGAACCCGGAGAACGGGATGCCGTGGATCTCTGATCATCTGCTGGGAGGATTTTTGCATGAGCAGCTCAAAAAGGATCAGGGGATGAGATGGACGTAGCCTTATTTATGGGAGAAAGTTGTAACAAGCTACGTGGAGCCAAAGTGAAAGAGGGCAAAGTTAGGGCCATGAGAGCAGCCCACAGCTATTTAGGCCCATACTTTTAAAGCTATCAATTGCATTGGCCCCATTCTGTTTTTCTGCCCTTGTTATAGCCCTCCTCATGACCTTCAGTCCTCTAGCCCCACAACTTCTGGTGTTGAAAAGTCTCCTGTTTCATTAAAGGGCTGTGGTCATTCTCCCATCCTGCTTGCTTGATCTTTCTGGACATCTATCAGCACTTCCCAAACTATGGTCCGTGGAACACTGGTGGACTTCCATTCCCAGAAGGCTGAGTCAGTACATTGGCTGATAGGTGCTTAGGGGAATTGACTTAGGCTTCTGGGAATTGAAGTAAAAAAAAAAAAGATTGGGGATCACTGGTAGATGATGCTACCTCATTCCCTTCTTTCAGTGCTTTTCACAAATTGCCCTTCCTCTTCCTCCTCCCCTTCATTTTGATTAGTACAGTAGAACCCCATATAGCGATTGCCCCATTCATTGATGAAATCGCCTAGTGATGAGGCTTGGAGGGGGGAAAGCCGTTCCTCATAGCAATTGTTCCTATTGGAAAATCTGTACAACGATTTTCCAATGGGAAAAACTACTTAGATAGATAGATAAGTCTTTATTGTCATTGTCCTGCACAGAACAACGAGATTGGGGGGGAAAACACTAAACAAAACCTAAACAAAATACAACTATACAAAATTATCAACATACTCCCACCCCACATAAACACATTTAACCCCTAAAAGCTCTAAAACTCTAAAAATTCTTAGCACCAAACATCGTTGTATGTTTTTTTCCCATAGGGAAAATTGGTTTACGGATTTTCCCATAGGAAAGATGATACAATGATGAAAACCGCTTAGCGATCAGCTCCGCGGAACGGATTAAAATAACTATACGGGGTTCTACTATATGGTCAAATTACCTTAATAAACATTATGATCCGCACATTTGAAGAGAATATCTTAGAATTCCAGATCATACAAGGTATGTGTGAAAAGATAAGAAGGGGTGGGGGTGAGGACTGGGGAGGAGGAGAAAGAAGAAGAACTTTATGACGGAACCAAGCATGAATAACAGTATTTATCCAATTACATTTATAAAGTGATGGGGTCTGAACTCTCTGCGACAAACCAGGAAAGGGACCTTGGTGTCCTGATGGACAGCTCAATGAAGGTGTCAACCCAGAGTGCCTCAGCAGTGAAAAAAGCAAACTCAATGCTAGGGATCATTAGGAAGGGTATAGAAAATAAGTCAGCAAGTGTCATTTTGCCTCTTTATAAATCTATGGTGAGGCCCCATCTGGAATACTGTGTACAGTTCTGGTCGCCATACCTCCAGAAGGATATTATGGAGCTGGAAAAAGTGCAGAGGAGGGCAACTAGAATGATTAGGGGACTGGAACACCTTCCTTACCATCTGAGGCTGTGACGGTTGGGCCTCTTCACTCTTTAATGATGGCGTCTAAGAGGTGACCTGATTGAAGTTTATAAAATCATGCACGGTGTGGACAAAGTAGATAAGAAAAAACTGTTTTCCCTATCACACAACACTAGAACTAGGGGGCACTCCACGAAACTTTTGGATACTAGTTCTCAAAGAAATAAGAGAAAGTACTTTTTCACCCAGAGGATCCCTGGTCTATGGAACTCCCTGCCAGAAGAAGTGGTGACAGCTGTCAGTCTTGACAGAAGAAAGGATTAGACAAGTTCATGGAGGACAAGGGTATCAATGGCTATAATTATGGATACCTAAGGACAACCTCCAGGTTGGAGAGATAGGCAGGATATCTCTCAATGCCATTTCCAGGGAATCCTGAGCAGGTGAAGGCATCTGCTTGGGAATACCCTGAAGGAAATGGTGAGCCACTGTGTGAGACAGAATGCTGGACTGGATGGGCTCCTGTGGCCTGTAATCCAGCAAGGCTGTTCTTATGTTATTCCATTTTTACCTTTAACAGGACTGACCCTGGCATTAGGTCTAATGAGACATGGCTTGCCCTACACCCATGATTTATTTACACTGCTGCTTTCAGAGGCAGTGGAGAACACCATGCCAAAAGCAACAATGATGTAAGATCCAACTGCTGTATGCAGCTCACTTCTGTATGTAGAATGGGAAACAACACAATCATTATCCTTGCTTCCTCCAACAAGATATTTTGGAGAAGTCTTGACTTTCTATTTACTCATTCACTTTTTCTTCTCATGTTTCATGATTCCTGCATTGAGTGAGCAGTCCCCTTCCAATGTCATTATTCTATGGTTATTCTATTATACAATTCTATTTAAGAGTTTCAGATTTGAGGGAGCAAATGACTAAACATGTTAGGCTGGGAACAGAGATGTGCCACCATTAAAACCACCTAATGGATTCAGCTACAGTCTGGCCAGGTTACCCTGTTATGGTAATAGAGTAGACCATACTGCCAGCAACTCAACACCTAGTGTCAGGTGGCAGTTAACTAACCTGACAACCCTGAGGACTAATGGCCCTGGGTGCTGAAGTCCACTCCACAGGGAAGTGTGATAGTCTCCAAGTGGATTAAATCCCACTTGAATCCATCTTAATGGAGGTCTGATCAATATTCATCAATATTGGCTTGGGGCTGATGAGGACTTTTCATGCCAAAAGGGTTAATGACCAGAAAGTGACTCGTGGAACTGGATCAGTGGTACTGGTATGATGTTGTGATGCGGAAGGCAGATGAAAGGCCACTGCATTATATTCTCAGGACAGTCTTCATGGCTGATCACCATGAGGATTGCCAATATTCAGATCAGATATGGCAGAAGAAGAAATGGATTCAGCAGCCAATGTCTGCTGAGTACAGTAAAAGAGGCAGATTCTCACACCATAGGAAAATGCGAGTACAGTACGGCATGAAATCCCAGTATTCTTTGGAACTCAACTAGCATCTGCCAGTTAGGAGAGCAAGAAAGTAGAAACAAGCTTACACCAATGTTATTCTATTGTGGGAAACAACTGGGTATGTCTTCAAGGTCACTGTTTATTATGATTGACTCTGGTGGCTTAGTGGTTAAGATGCTGAGCATGGAGACTGGAAGGTCGGGTTTCAATACCTGAGGGCTGCACTTGGGGGCCTGAAAGAAGCCTCATTCGGGCATCCCCTGAGCAGAGTTTCTCCAGCAAAAATCCTTTCAACCTAGAGTAATCTCTGACACAAAATTATTATTATGACTGACTGAAATATGCAGTGACCATCATTAACGTAACTGAATGATTATCCCATTACTGGTACAGGCAAATAGCTCTAGGATTGTCCCAGTTCACTTGGGTCTGGTGACTGCCGCTTCACAGGAGTGTTAAATATGCTCCTAGTTTGCACCTGAATTTTACAAGAACTGTCAAATGTGTCCTACCTTCTCCACAAAATGCATTCAGCGCCATAGATAGTTCTCTTAATGTTGAAATTAAAATCTGGAGATAGCTCACCAGTCTAATGAAACCTGGGCCGCCACCACCCTCTACTGCAGGGGTTCCTGACCTAAGCCCCGTGGGCCAGATATGGCCCACAGCACCATTTTATGTGGCCCCACCCCTCCAATTGAATTCAAGAAACAAAATGACCACCCCTTTGGAGCTGTTGGGACAAAATGGATTCCCCCATTGTGCAGGCAGGGCAAAACGGCTGTCCAGCCCTTGAAGCTGACTGAGAGAATGTGACCCGGCCAGCGGCTTAAAAACGTTGGGAACTCCTGCTCTACTGTCTGAACTTCTGTGGCTCCCAAATGTTCCTACTATTTTCTGCTCCCAAATAAAGTATTTTTCTCCCAGAAGATCTATCCCATTTAAGAGGGGTTAATGACCAGAAAGTGACTCATGGAACTGGATCAGTGGTACGGGTATCATGTTGCAATGCAGAAGGCAGATGAAAGGCCACTGCATTATATTCTCAGGACAGTCTTCATGGCTCCTCTGTTTCAATGTTTGCCAGGAGACAAAATCAGGTTAAAAGTTTAAGATCCTTATAAAATGGGTGGGCAAAACCTTCAATGCCTAATCAAGGACTTCCCCAATCAGGTGGGATGTATTGCGTTTCTGTTTAAACTTTTAAAACATTTCAAAGTTTTCTTGTGTACACATAGATTGCTATTTTGTAAAAAAACTAGTTCCTTCCTTCCTTCCAGGATGTATACTTTCCTTTTTTGGTGATGTATGAATGGCTACCCTACCAAGGAGTCTATCAATCTATCTTATCTACCTACCTATCTCTATCCATCCATCCATCCATCCATCCATGAAATTGATGATTTAATGTGTCTTCTAATGTGTGGGTTTATCCTAGCCATTAAGTGCTTGTATCCACTGGATGGGAGCCCACAACACATAATGCAGTTGGTGTAAAAATAGCTTTCCCTAGTAACGATTACCTCTTTCCTGGGCAAGCGCATGAAGATCGCCTCATCACGCAAGACTTCTAAGCAGCCTACATATTTCAGCTGTCTAAGTTTAAAATGCCCTTTGATCCATTAGCAGCCTCAGCTCTGTATTAAAAAATGCTTACAAAATGGGAGACTCTTGGCAACTTGGGAAGGGTTATTTTTACAATCTTTTGTAATGAAATATTGGCATAAGGCACAAGAGCCAGTAGCTAAACTTTAGGGAGGGAGCAGGTTTTTCCCCCAGGTGAAATCACAACAGGGAATGATGACTTCGGGGGTATGAAAGCAATCCTCAGAAACATTACTTTGGAGGACTACAGCTCCCATATTCCACAAGTCACCTTGGCATTTGATTCTGGGATTTGTAGTCCCAAAAATAACTTTTCCTGGTCTAACTAGGCTGGAAGAAGTGGAGTTCCAAACCAGCATCTGTGCAGAAGCCCAGCTTAAGGAAAGCTGATGGATACACATCTTGATCGGCAGAATTTGCAAAGTCCAGATTGATTTGTTAGCAGTGTTTTAATTGTTCAAGTGGAAGGCTGAACACAAAGCCAAGAGTGGGTATTTCTACATGCACACATGTGAGCAAGCATATGCACAACAAAAAAGAAAAACAGTTGAGGCACTGATCCCATTGCCTTTGATAAGGAGGTAGACTGAAAGGAAGACCCCCTTCTGCATTATGTGGAGATCTTTCCTGCCGAAGCGATACCTATTTATCTACTTGCAATTTCTTGCTTTTGAACTACCAGGTTGGCAGGAGCTGTGGCAGACACCTGGAGCTCACACTGTCACGCAGTACTCAGGCCTCGAACTGCTGATCTGCCAACCATCCTGTTGTCCAGCTCAGCTTCTTAACCACTAAGCCACCACGTCTCTACAGCTGTAGGAGAGAGCAATTATCAGACTTCCGGGAGAGTCAAAAAATGAAAGTGTCAAAAGAAATCCCAATGCTAGAAAAGTGCTCAGGTGAAATGCCTGATGGATGCCCACCATTGGGGGAATGCCAATGCAACCAGAACCATTCCCCATCTATGAGGTGTAATCCACAATATACCATTTCCCCCAGGAAACTGAAGAAATCACAGCATACCAGGAGTGAATAACCATGTTGATCAGGAAACTTGGGGAGATGGATTCCCTGACAAGCAACACTTCCCTTCTGCAAACCACTCTTTTCAAAAACAAAATAAGGAGGGAGGTGTTATGAGGAAGACAGGAAGGCCTATATTTCAAGACAGATTTTTTAGAAGGAAAATATTGTTTTATTAGTCATCTTTTGCCTTTTTATGATGGAAGATGTAATTGCTGATTGAAACATATGGCTGTGGATAGAAAACATGGGTTATTAATTAGTGTGCAACTCTAAATTTATTAATGCCATCTAGGTATATACTGTTTATCATTTATTTTATTTTGTTTGAATTGTATATTACTGTTTTGTGAGCCAACTGTTTCATTGTTGTAAACCAACCAGTTGGGTTGAGTATTGATTGATTGATTGATTCAATCAATCAATCAATCAATCGGTCTTGCCAATATCATTGTCAGCTGCAACTCATATCCGAGAATTCATTTTTTTTCATGAAGAAGGGAAAATGCCATTGCCGTGAGTTTGCTAAAGGTGGATCTCAGCTTGCCATGAAGTAACCAACATACTATGATCACAGAGTCATCTTTGGTGGCACATCTGAAATGAAACATGCAGGATTTAACACCGGGACAGCAGTAGATTGCCTCAGCCTTGAGAATATGGACCTTCACAACCAGTATATCAGGCATGGCCTCTTCTGCCTCCATGGCCATTGGGAATCTGATTTCTACCTCTGCTCATTTTGCCGTTGGACCCAATATGATGGTTTCCAGTGGCATTTCCTCCACTGAGGGGGACCATGACCCCACCTAAAGGAGCTCATCCACCCATAGCCGTTGGCTCCTTTAAGGAGTCAGATTATTTACCGCTGTCCAACACTCGGCGTTGAGTTGCTGGCTGTACGGTCTACTCCATTACCATAGCGGGATGCCAGAAAGGGCTTGCCAGTATACTCCATGACCATAATGCCAAAATGAGGAGAATATCTACATAGGCCTGTGTGTCCAATATGCAGGCAAAATAGTTACTCATTTTATTTCTCTACCTCTTGTGACCATGGTTTTATTCATTCCAGGCAATGCCCTCAGATGTGTTTGCCACAGGCGAGACAGAATCATGAACTTTTTACTAGGCCACTGTTGATATTGGCCATTGCTTCTCCCCTCCCCCCCCCCAAAGAAACCAGCTCTACAGGAAAGTCTAATATTTGAACTTTTCACTCTTATTTCATTTTATTAGACAGCAGTGAAAGCTGGCTTCTCATCGTGGTCTGAGTTTTACACTGAAAAGGTTGCCAAAGTTCTGTCCTTTTTTAATTCCTTTCTCTCCTCTCCCCCCACCATCACGTTTGGTTTGATAATTAATCTTTTATTGCAGGGAAAATAACAACTAAGCAAAACCAATGGTGCTTTTTGTTTTGAGGGGTTGGAGAGAGGGGCATGAGGAACATTAATAACAGACCACCCGGAATTAATTCCAGCCTACTTTTCTGAAAACTTCCCTTCTTTTAAAATACGTGCGTGCACCTTTGCATTAAGCATGACCGAAAGCCAGATGCTGGGATTATTCTCAGCAGGATTTCAATGAGAAGCTGGGAAAGGAACTGGCTTTCTTTAGCTACTTTCACACCTCATCAAAGGGGCACCAAGGCTGCAGAAATATGCCAAGACTGACACTTTAGATGTTGGATGAATCACCTATTAAAGACTGAGTTTCTAGCCTCCTGTTTCTGAATGGGTCAGGGCTGCCATTAAAGTTAGGAATAGTGAGAAAAGCTGAGGGAGACAGCTAAGGCAGCCTTTCAGTTGTTCCTCTAGATCAGTGGTTGTGTATTTTGGGGTTCTTGAACTAAAATTATCCAAAGCCTTCACCATTGGCTGTGATGGCCAAGATTTCTGGCAGCTGTAGTCCAAGAACATCTGGGGACCCAAGGTTAGGAGTCACGGCAATAGATCTTTCCCTCTGGCTGTTCTGTTCTCCTTGAGAACAGAGCAGTGTATGTCCCACACCAGGGTTTCTCAACCTTGGACCCCCAGATGTTGACTTCAATTCCTAGAAGCCCTGATCAGCAGGTAATTGAAGACCAAGAACACCTGGAGGCCCAAGGTTGGAAACCCTGTCCCACACAGTCCCTTGTGGACCTCCAGTGACATTCAGGTATGGGGATGATGCTATCTCCTTGCCAATGCTGAAATACAATTCAACTGCTATTCTGGTTAGCTTCTGTATATAGACCTTCAGATAGCCTGATGTTTTGGGTTGAGTTAACTTTCTGGGCAATTTCACACATCATGAAGACCTGGATCCACTGCCAGAAACAGACACAATTGTAGTCCTGACCACTTCAAGACCACATGGCTGATACAGGTACTAGTTGACACCAAGTCTTGTGATTGCTAATAGTTTGCAGGAGACAAAGAAATTGCAACAAGGGAGAGGATTTAGACAACTACATGTGGCTCACCTGGGAGAGGCCTCAGCTAGAAGGCTTTGAGCTTGAGCTAGGCTTAGGTGCACCTAACTTCCTGTTCAGAAAAAAAAGTTCCTATCTGTTATTCAGGCAGGAACAGAAAGCTTGAATGAAGCTCCGTCTAGCTAAGCCTTCAAGCCTTCCAGATAAGTTCTTTTTATCAGGCAAGCCACATTTGGTCTCCATAAGATGTCTATCTGATTGACAGAACTCCCAGAATGGAGAATTATGGCATTTGTAGTCCTTTTTTAAAAAATTCCATAGCAATACAAAGCTTAGGACTTTCTCTTTTAGGAATAATGGAAGTTGTGTGTGTAGGAAATTGATTGCATTTATATATTTGCAGACTCCATGTAACAAATGATAGACCTATTTTGACAAAAGCCTGTTTAATTTGCCCAACAATGTTATAGTGGGTCAAAGAGATTGCTTAGAAATATTAGATTCTGGTCTACAGCTTGTGGCATTAGCCAGTTCAATAAGCACAGACTTTCATGCATTTTAAGATGATGCATGACCAGGACATGGCGAGGTGGTTCCCAAATTTTGGGATGATGTCAGGATGGACACTGATTTGAAAGAAGAAATCTCTAGAAGACCAAGAGCCACATGGGGTAAATTCAGAGAAGTGTCAGGCATCTTAAAAGTCAAAAGCTAAACCAGAAACAAAGGCAAATTTGTTCCATTCTACAGTTTTAAAAGCAATAACATACAGCAGCAAAACATGGGCTTTAACAGCTGTGGAAGAAAAACAGCTGCAAGTAATACAATGAGCAATGGAGAGATCAATGCTCAGAATCCCACTTCATAATAAAGTTAAAAAGTGAGAAGATCAGGAGAAGATCACAGCTAAAAGACGCAGTAACAGAATACCTGACAAACAAATTAAAGTGGGCTAGCTATGTTGTATGCACAAGTGACAATAGATGGAGCGCTAGAATAATGAATTGGTATCCGAGAGATCACAAAATACCTAGGAGGAAACCACCTCGCAGATGGGAAGATTTTCTCAAGAAAAATGGTAGACCAACATGGAGAAGAACTGCCAGAAGTTGTGTGAAATGTCATTACGGAGCCATCTACTCATACAAGGCCTCCTCACTGAATAATGACTCCAAGGTATCCAAATTAAAATGGGGCCCCTTCTCAGATCCTGCTCCTTTTACCACCCTTTTGATGCCTTTGTGGCACAGATGTGAATGATCCCTGTTGCTGAGAGTGCATTTGACCAGGTGTGTGACCCAAAAATACTGAAATAATAATCACCAAGAGATTGAGTATAGGACTTGCTTTGTGATGCTAGAGTGCTGATTCTGGCGAGTACCGGATCTGGGCACACACTGGCTAATGGCAGAGGAGACCTCTGGCACCAGGAATCCAGGCCAAACCCTGCTGCTGGTTGCTCATGTCCTTAAGTGCCCTGGTGTGATTCATGTGCCTAATGCAGCAGGTGGGAATAAGAACTACCATAAAATGTGAACTGGTCTTTCCTTTCTTTAGTCCTAATGCAAAGCTCCCTAACTCTAATCTGAATTGGCAAGTGCTTGTTTCTTTTTCTTCTTTTTCCTGATTTATTTAAAAGGACTGTACAAATGAAGAATGTTTTAAAGTTTCCCACTTTTCAGGAAGGAATACAATGTAAAGAAAAATTGGCATGACCAAGGGGACAGCCCTGTTTCAATGTCCAGATCAAGAGCCTTCTGCTGGAGATAGGAGAGCACTGCAATCATTGCTCCAAGAATGGTAGCGAAGCAGGAGAATCCTATCTCTCTGCTTCTAGTAGTGTATCTTTAGCAACAGAAACCGTTTATCAGTCTGGCAGATCTTTGTGGGAGGACTGTGGTGGCTTAGTGGTTAAGATTCTGAACTTGACGACTGGAAGGTCAGCAGGTCAGCAGTTTGACACCAAAGTGCTGCATGATGGAGCAAACTCCCATTGTCTATCCCAGCTCCTGCCAACCTAGCAGTTCAAAAGCAAGACATTGCAAGTAATTAAGTAGGTACCACATCGGTGGGAAGGTAAACAGGGTTCTGTATCTAGTCAGGCAGGCACATAGAAACGTCTTCAGATGCAGACAGCACTGTCTCTTTGGCTATAAACAGACCTGAGCACCAACCCCTAGAGCTGGATATGACTGGCTTTTGAGCAAGAGTGACCTACCTACCTAGATCTTTGCTGCCAAGCAATCCTGTTGCAGATGTAGCCTGTGCTTCAATCCCAGTGAGCCAACCAAGCTAATTTCCAAATTAGGTGAGGCTTGCAAAGGTCTTAATCTTGTTCTGGTGCAGCCTTTCCTCCTGTTTTGACAGCTGGAAATAAGCCAACAAAAGATGAAATAAGTCTATTTTTGAAAACTCGAATCTTTTTTGACAAATTTAAAAACAAACAAAACAATGCCATCAATAGAGTGGTGTGGAAATTAAGGATTAAGATTTTGAGGCAAGTGTACTTTGATCTAGAGTAGACAATATAGGTTAATGGTCTCCCTTTTTTGAAAGCCTGTTGTGTCTGACTCTAAGGGTTCATCTTCATTTATAGCCAAAGAGCCAGTGCTGTCTGCATCTGCAGATGTTTCTGTGGACATGTGGTAGACATGACTAGATGCCAGAGTGCCCAAAAATCTGTTACCTTTCCTGCCAAAGCTGTACATATTTATCTACCTGCAATTTCTTGCTTTTGAGCTGCTAGTTTGGCAGGACCTGGGACAGATGATGGGAACTCACTCTGTTGTGCAGCACTCAGCTCTCAAACTCCTGACCTGCCAACCTTCTGCTTGCCAAGCTCAGTGTCTTAACAGCTAAACCACTGTGGCCCACTCTAGACAGACCAAATTACCCCAGTTTGTTTGGAAATTTTGTTGAACAAGCCAAACAGCTCTGGTTTGGAGGAATGCAGCTCTGAAGTTGTGTTTTGTAAGATGCATGTTGAGTTATTCCAAGCTACTTTGAGGATTGTGAATAAACCTTAGTCAAACCTGCAACATGGGAAAAATCATGTGTCTTGTTATTAAAGCTAAGAAAATACTCTACTTTCCCCCAAACCCCCAGGTTTGTGTGGCTGCAAGCTCACGGGGGATCGTGGCAGTTGTAATCCAAAAGAGTGAAATTTCCCAGTTCTGTGCCGTTCATGCATAGGGGACAGAAGTGTGCCAAGTCAGGGTGGAGAGATTTGTGGGAAAAGGAAAGGTTTCACAGCCTCTGGTGGAAACCAGCCAGTCCAAGAGAGAATGCTGGCAGGTCTGCTTCTCCTTGTTCCATCTGGCATTACTGTAGTGTGTGAAATGCTGGTCAGACTTCTCTTCAAGCCCCAGCACCTGATTTAGTTATGCGATTGCTTAAACATCAGAAAATGCTGCTCCCTTACACAATGCCATTCTCTATGGGTGCAACAGGGTGCAGGGATTGTGTGTGTGTGTATATATATATATTGTGTAGTTCATCACCCACCACGAATCTCGCCAACAGTTAAATCCACATGCTGGACATTCCATGGAGACTGTCTCTGACTCTTGGCAAGTGGAGAGAGTCTGATGCTTCCCTGTTCCTCTCAGTGGGAGATTCTCTTACCTGCATCAATAGTTATTCTGTCATTTTGGGATTATGGAAGTGGACAGTTTTCTAGGGAAGAACTTTTTTGCTTGCTTCCTATTCTGGAGGTCTCTTCTTGCTCTCTGCTTGATGGCAAAGTTGGCTGATGCCCATTCCGGAGATTCATGCCTGTCTTCCCATGGAGTGGATCATAGTGGGAACATATTTGTGGATGAGAGGTGGAAAGGATATTTCAAGGGCATAGACCAGTAGATTCTTCAGCGCAGACCCCAAACTATCAGGTGATACAGGTTGGCAAAATCCATTTTGGCTCAGGTTTGAAAGCTGAAACTGTATAATAATAATAATTTCATGTCAGAGATTACTCTGGGTTCAAAGGATTTTTAGGGAATGCCCAAATGAGGCTCCTTTTATGTCCCCAAGTGAAGCTCTCGGGTATCGAAACCCGACCTTCCAATCTCTAGCTCAGCATATTAACCACTAAGCCACCGGAGAAACTGTAAATGTCACAACAACAAGAAGCGGCAGACAACATTTGAAACATAGGAAAAACTAGCAGCCATAGACCAAGCAAAAAGTTCACCCAGGATGAACTGCAGAGTTGTGTGGATCAGCACATTTTTGCTAGCAGTTGCCAATAGTACCAAATTTATAATGATAGGGACAATCTATTTATCAAGAAAGAATGATCTCAGTGGTGTAAGGCTACTGTTTGGTATAAGGGGAATGCTTCCTTACAATAACCCATAACACTGCACAGCAACGAAACAGCTGAAACAGTTATTTGGGTTGTATGGATTTCAATTGCCATTGGTACCTAAGGAAGCCATTAGAAAGAACAAAAAAGAGCCAGCATAAAGGGGACAACACAACATTGAGGAAGAGTCTGGAAAAGTTACTTTTCCTACTATGCTGCTAGAGGATTCTGGAAACTGCACTCCAAATGTAACTTTCCTGGAATTTGGGCTGAAATTGAGCAAACAAATTCCTGGTAAGAGTAGATTTATTATACTTTGGACTTCTATGAATTTATTTGCCAATATCCCACCTGATCCACAACATTCTGACAAATGTGCAAATTGGAACTCAGTCAGCAACTCTATACTCACATACCAGAGGGGAAGCCCTTTTAAAGTCAGGGGGATTTATCCCTAAATTGGCATGTATAGTATTAACTTTGTAAGCTCTCCACAGGATTTGTTCACCTATTTTGAACATTGTACTGCTGCTCTCAGCACTTGAAGGTTAGAAAATATAGAATCATAGAGTTGGAATGATGCTACCTTTGGGTGACTGTTCCTTTGATTTCTCCTGCAACTGTGCCTTCCTTGGAAATTAACAAAGAATGTTCACTTTTTAAGTAGAGCAGTGAACATTTCTGCTAGCTCATGACCTTTAGTAAGGAGGTAGAGCTTTATGAACAGCAATCGATGGTGACAGTGTCATATGGCACTGTAAAGTAGACAAATTCTGCTCCAGTTAAATGATGTGTTTCAAAACCATGGGTTAGTGTCCTCTTTAATCCTCTTTAGTCATTTGAACATCTTTGTTCAAATCTCTACCTCCCTGGTGCAAGAGTAAACAATATTCCTCTCTCATCTGTGTGATAACCTTCAGGTATTTGAATATGCTTTGGTTATGAGTGACTTTCTGTCTCCCTTTCTCCAAGCTTAAACCTAACCTTAAGGGATTTGCAGAGCCTAGAAACCGTTGTGGACCAAAACTCTGACTTTATGCTGCTTATGGCATTCTAAGACTCTCCCAAAATCTATAATTTCATTTTCCAGTCCCTTATCTAGAGCTCCCATGCTTAATCTTTGCTTTTCTCTTCACTCAAACGTAACCTCAAGGAGAAAGAGCAAAATGTTTCTCAAGTCCCTGTGGAGGAACTATTTGGACTTCAATTCCCAGAGAGATCCACCAGCATGGCCAAAGATAACAGAATATGGAAATTATAATGCATCATCTTCTTCTTCTTCTTCCTCCTCCTCTTCTTCTTCCTCTTCTTCCAGTCTCTCAGGTTCTTCAGCCATGAAGTGTGTCTACATCCAGGGCTCTCCCCCCAGGGATCTTTCCTTGCAGAGCGAATTGGTATATTCTATACTTCATGTTGTTCCTCATGATATGGTCAAGGTATTGGAGCTTTCTTTGCTTAATGGTCTTAAAGAGTTCTTGTTCTTTATCCATTCGACCTAATCTAGAGAATTCTTTCTGATCAAACCCCCACTAGGATAATGTTGTAGAGACACATCTCCCCTAGGATTATTTCAGCTCTACCATACAGGGCCATGCTGGACTTTGCAACCTCTCTAATGTGTCTGCCCTCTTGCTGACCCTTAACAAGGCAATAAACAAAGGCATGCCCTAACAAAATCCATGCCGCTCCAGCGGCATGCATGAATGCCAACCTTAGTGAAAGTGAAGCTGCATACCATGACTTCATTCATTCTTCAGTAAGCATGAGAAGCAAGAATACTCAACATCTCACAACCATTTTTGTCTACAAATCCTCATTTGCACCCGGGGAAGTGTTCTCAGAACTTGTAAAGTCTGATCCCCTACTGGATGTCCTTCAGGATGACAGACTTTGCTGTTTAAAAATAATTCTCTCCCCACCCACCCTCTGGGGCATTATTCTGTCTGCCTCAGAGGAGAATGCCATTGTCCAAGGGTGTTGTCATGTCCATGGATTTCCCTTGGGGCATCTCTAGTGATCAAAGAGAGGTCACATTTGATGACCATCCATTTCTTCTTCCCTCATTGGGTTACCTGGGTTCACCTACTTTTTTAAAAGTTGGTCTTTCTATATACTCTGAGTCACCTTCCTATTCCTAGAGGTAATATGTCATGCCCATTTGCTAATAAGCAGTTCATCGCTAATGATTTTCTGTTTCCAGTATCGTATCATCCTATTCTCAGCAAGGAGGCTGACCTGTAATTCCCAGTAAGTTTTATTTTCAAATTCCTTTTAAAAAAAATAACCACCCCAGAAATGTAATCTATACATACAGTTATACATAAATATGGCAAATAAAATACATTTCATAACAAAGGTGGAAGCATTTTGTTGATTTGCCTTCTAGAATGACAAAATTATGGCAAATGCCTCAAATTTGGGTCATGCACAACAACTTCTACAGTGGGTAAATTTTAAAAGTTTTAAAAAAATATTTACCTGAAATATATATATTACTCTCAGAAGAGCTTCTAGCCTATATATGGGTGGTGCAATGATAGTCTTTTTTAAAGCTTCCAAAATTTAGGATGAATAATAAAAAGCCTTTAAAACAAAGCATATCCAGCCCTGTCAACAAAAGTCTGCATAGTCAAAGCAATGGTATTCCCAGTAGTAATGTATGATTGCAAGAGCTGGACCATAAGGAAAGCTGAGCGCAGAAGAATAGATGCCTTTGAGATGTGGTGCCGGAGGAGAATTTTGAGAGTACCTTGGACAGCAAGGAGAACAAATAAGTTGATCCTGAAGAAAATCAACCCAGAATGCTCCTTGGAAGGACAAATATTGAAGATGAAGCTCAAGTACTTTGGACACAAAACGAGAAGAGAGGATTCACTCGAGAAGACCTTGATGCTGGGAAAGATTGAAAGCAAAAGGAGGGGTGGCAGAGGATGAGGTGGCTAAATGGCGTTGTTGACGCAATGGGTGCAGAGCTGAGCGGGCTGTGGAGGATGGCGGAAGACAGGGGAGCCTAGTGTGCAGTGGTCCATGGGATTGCAAAGGGTTGGACTCGACTATGCGACTGACCAACAACAACATATCCAGTCCAGTAGAAACAATGAGTCAATAAATAATAACAGTTCAAAACACATAGATAAAAAAGGGAAAAATTCCACAAACCAAAAAGGAAAAAAAAAACCTTTTCCAGGTGCAGTGAATGAGAGGATGGAAGTAAAACCAGTTCTTTGTAGTATCCATGTTGACATGGGCAAAAACACTTCTGGCCACTGATTACATTTGCACTTCCATATTTAGCATTGAGTCCAGGAGAATTTCCAAAACAGCGTCTTTGGGCCCTTGTGCGGTATCTGAAGTGAGGAAATATTTGTCTAAGACTGAGCGTAAATCTCCATCTAGTGAATGTCAATTAACATCAGTTAATGTAAACCACTTTCTAGAGGAATATCCTGGTACATTTGTTTTGCAACCAAAGCATGAATTCCTATATGTAACTATGAAACACCAAGGTATTATGTCTGAATTCTTGGTGACACTTGACTGTTACACACTGCTATGATATAACTTTATAAGAAGTTGCAGTGACAAAACTGTTCAACTGTGCTTCCTTTGGGGGGAAAGGTACTGCCCAAAACAGAAGGATTGGGAATTTTCAGTTTGTTTGGCATCAGAACTTGGCAAAATCCACAAATTTCTTTGTATTCTTTGAAATACTTTCAATTTCTCTGCTGCCAATTCAGGTATTATACCCACTCTGGGTGCTTTACAGAGTAAAACACAGACATACAAAATAAAGTAACACAAACTCAAACTTGTGTTGGCATAACATCATATCTTTGGGGTACACAGAAAGAGCCTCCTCGAAGATTGTGGTATTCTTGAACCACAATCAGGCATACCCTGGTATTGGCAACCTTGTGTTGCTGACTAATCTTTCTCACACTAGGTCAGGCGAAAGGAACTGCAGAATGAACTTACCAAAGTGTGCCTTCATTTTGGAAGTTTCACCTCTGGCTTAGACATGGAAGAAAATAATCATATCTGTCTCGGAAAATGTTTCCTCCTCCTCCACCACCACCCCATCACCAAATGCAGGGTAGATCTGGGAAAATAACAAAAGAAAATGATACTTAAACTACACATTAAATAAGATAAAGTAGCATTAATTGGTTGTAGGGAGTAGTTCCCAGTACAGTACAGGAATGTTTTCAGATGTTTCTTGATTATCTCCAGGATTTCTCCAAAACACAGCACTAGCCTCATAAATGTGTCAGTTTCTGAGATAATGTATTCTCTGCCTCATAAAGGACCTTGAGGGACATATATGGATATAGTAATGACAAGAATCCTAAACCCAGAAAGTTCTTTCTCAAGTCTAGTGAGAGTGTACAGGTTACCCAGCCTGCCGTTCCAGACATTCAACTTCACCAATCCAAGGTCTCTCCCCTCCAAATACAGATTAAAATAATCCCTGAAGCGCCTTTTCTCTTTTTGACAGCCTCTCGAATACTCTGTAGTCTCATTCGGGCTTCTTTCTTCTGGTGGGGTTAACCTTTGCTTGTATGGCTCCCTCGTCTTGAATGCTTGGGTGGTCCAAGACCCAGACCTAGCTTGTGGGAGCCAATTTGGATGAAGAGGGAGGAAAATATTATTACTCTATTACTACACAAGGCTGCTTGCTTCTGTGGTTATTACAATGACATTCTTCTCAGAACCTAGCAAGTATAGAAGAATTTATCACCTTCAGGTTTCCTCCACAATGCTGCATTTTTTTATTAGCACCCAAGTTTAATTGCTAGTGCAATAAACAAAACAACCACACCAAAACCCATTTGTCACAAAGACAAAGCTCTTCTTATTTTCCACTGTCAGTTAATAAACAAGCTGTAGCCACCAGCTTTACTTGCTACCATGTCAGGGATGGCCCTATGGCACTCTAGACTCATGGAAAACAGCCTTATAATAATTGCTCTATCTAGCTGCCATTCTAGGTCAGCACTGATTGTTTAGCCAGGTTATCCTGCTATGGTAATAGAGTAGACCCAACTGCCAGAGATAGGGTTGCCATAATTCTCTCCCACCTAACTGGGTCAGTCATTGCGTTCTTCAAAATGTGCATGCATTGTATTGTCAGGGAGACTGTGGCTATAAGACCCCACAGAATCCCTGTCCAGGGCAGACATGAAATACTGACCCTATGCAATTAACACTTTGTGGTCACGTGAAGAAGGAATCCTCTGTCCCAGTGTGGAGGTTTGGCTTCTTAGATAAGGGTATTTCTTGCTCCCTCCTGGCATTCAAGGAAAAGGGCTGAGGATGACTTCTTGTCTCCCAAACTTCAAGGTGAGCCAAGGGATTTTTTTGCAAAGAGTTATTTCACTGCCTCCGTGCCTTTCTTTCAATTATCTCACTTGCAAGTTTCTCCCCTTCCCCTGTGGGCTTCTCAGGGTGCTGTTTTGCCTTCACTGCTTTCAAGCAGAATAACTGAAAGAAAGTTAGGGAGGCGGTGAATTAACTCTTTGCAAAAATCCCTTGGTGAGGGGTGATCTTGCCTCCTGTGTTCAAATTTAATAATCCGGGACTTTTACATGTTTTTTCTTGAACCGGCCGGGACAGCTTGAATCTGGGAAAATCCCGGAAAACCGGGACATATGACAACCCTAGCCAGAGATTCAATGCCGAGTGTCAGGTTGTGGTTGACCACTCTGACAACCCCAATGGTCTTGAATGGTGAAGTCCACAGGGAAGGGTAATGGTCCCCAAGTGGATAAAATCCCAGTTGAATCCATCTTGATGAAGGGCAGCGGCTTCAACAATACTGACCTGGGGCTGAGGAGCACTTTGTGTGCCAAAAGAGCTCAGGACCTGAAAGTGACTCATGAAACTGGATCAGTGGTATGGGTGTTACATTGTGATGCAGAAGGCAGATGAAGGGCCAATGCATTATATTCTCAAGACAGCCTTCATGGTACAGGTATACAGAAAGATCCTCCTCGAAGATTGTGTTATTTTTGAACCACAATTGGGCTTACCCTGGTAATGGTAACCTTGTGTTGCCAGCTAATCTTTCTCACACTAGGTGAGGCCAAAGTAACTGCAGAATGGACACACCAAAAGGTACCTTCATTTTGGGAGTTTTACAACTGGCCTAGACATGGAAGAAGAAGAAGCTCAGCATTGTGCCAATCTCAGGGTTAGCCCAACTATGAGCCACAAGTCAACAGCAGCCTCCCTCAGGGTCAAATACAGCAATCTCAGACTGTTAAAGATCATCATGCCTATTCCCTCACAACACTATCAGCTTCCATTTGGTATTTCTTCATTTTCAGATAATGAAATCTCTCTCAAGGCTAGATTACTGACTGAAAACTATAGTATTAGCATCCAGGTTTAACTGCTTGTCAAGGGACTGTGTTGGCTTCATGGTTAAAACACACATTATGACCAGAAGGTCAGCAGGTCAGCAGTTCGAGACCCAAGTGCTACATGACAAAGTGAGTGTCCATTTCTGTCCCTGCTCCTGCCAACCTAGCAGTTTGAAAACAAGAAATTGCAAGTAGATAAACAGTTATGGTTGGAAGTGGCTGAAAAATCTACTTCCACTTTTGAAAAACAAGCACTTGCTGCTGTAAAACATTGCAAGAGACCATTCCAGGGGGCAAGCAATCACAGAGCCACCCTTTGACCACTCCAGTTTAAAGCTTGATGATGATGATTTATTTATTATTTTTCTGTTTTTTATTGTCGCCCAACTCCGAAGACTCTGGAGGGATCACAGAAAATAAAACCAATCACATTTTAAAAACCAATTAAAACCCCATTAAAACTGCCACCAAAAATTACTCCGACCCCTACAGATTAAAAGAGAATAAAAGTGGGAGAGAGTGTTCTTACTAAATCAGCCAGAAGGCAGGGCTCACCCCATCGCTGGTGCCCCACACCTGCTTTGCCAGCCAGGTTTTTAGCCCTTTCCTGGAGGACAGCAACCCCGTCTGGAGATGCAGCTCAATTGGCAGGAGGTTCCATAGGGCCGGAGCAGACACTGAGGCCCTCCTCCTTCTGGTGCTAGAGAGACGAGCTTCCCTAGCAGATGGCTCAATAAGAGAGCCTCTCCGGGCTGCTCTGGTGGGACGGACAGATGTTCTCTCAGGGTGACGCGGTCTCTTAAGTATCCTGGCCCACTACCATGTAGGGCTTTAAAGGTCATTACCAGCACCTTGAATTGCACCCGGAGCCATACCGGTAACCATTGCAGCTCCCAAAGCAGTGGTGAGACACGGGCATACCACCCGCACCCCATCAGTGCTGGATGATTGCTGGGACTGAAAAGAACCTGTGTTGACTGTGAGTCTCTTGTAAAATGTGAAACTTTTCACAGCACGGAGATGCACTTCACTTTTTCAGTGTATTTTAAGTTGGGGGGGAGTGGGTCTTATACACCAGCAAATATGGTATATATACACCTTGGATACCTTGGAGTTAATATTCAGTGAGGAGTAGGCGCATTGGTAGACATATCTGCAACAATATCTTGCACATGGAAATGGATTTGAGAAATCAAGTCCATTTGCATGTGGTTTTTTAGCCATTTGGCTATCATGTCACTCGCTGGCTAGGTGGACCATGACATGTGCCCTCTGCTTTCACCTTGTCCAAGGGATCCAACGGAGGATGCTTTGGTGAGTTTTAGTCCTGGCCTAACATCATTGACAAGAGATGGGCAACACTGCCTAATTAGACCACTCAAGCCCCCGTGCCACGACAAGGCTCTCACCTAGAGAGGCTGTGTGTGTGTGTGTGCATGTGCGTGTGCGTGTGCGTGTGTATAAAACTTTCATTGCTTCCTTGCATAAAAAGCACAGTAGCAATTTTTTTAAAAAAATTATAATATGTGTATGTCTCCATACCTACACATATAATTTTAATTTTATACATATTGTGCTTATTAGGAAGACACGAAAAATGCAAGAAGGAATCAAATCACATATGCTGAATTGGATATCTGGTGTGGGGAATCTGTTTTCATCCGTTGTAGCCAATGGTGAAATCTCTCTCCAAGAAAAACATCAAGTTGTGTGTTTCTCATTAAAGTTAGTCCTAGGCCCCCAATGCAGGCATTTAATGAGGCTTGCCACAAAAAAATACACCTCAATGAATTGCAGCTGGCACATTGGCCCTGATCCTGCTTAGCACTGGTTGGGAATAATTATTTATACTTCTCTCCTAATTTTGCTTATGAACCAGCTTGCTTCTCCTGCACCGTTATCTTCAGCATTTTATACAGGGCAACATGGAATTCTTCGCCATTTCCCCATGTTGCTTGAATTAGAAGAACTGGCAAGAAGCCTTTAAGAGATATAAATGAAACCCAATGGCAAATGAATGCATTCGTTTTCCTGACAATGTTCCAGACCTCTCTTATTGTTGTAAAATAAATTTATAATTCAAATGGCAGACTACCTGCCATTTCAGTCATTAAATAAATAATCCCCCAAAACACATTAAAATCTGTAGTTAAAGAATTGATTAGTAACGGTAAAGGTAAAGGTCACCCTTGCTCAAAAGCCAGTCGTATCTGACTCTAGGGTTCAGTGCTTGTCTCTGTTTATAACAAAAGAGCCCGCACTGTCTGCGTCTGCAGATGTTTCTGTGGACATGTCTTGAAAAGTTACTTTTTAAAACTACTTTTTTCCTACACATCCAGATCCCCCTGCTAGTATAGCTACTGAGTGGTTCTTTGACTTACCATCCAAAAAATTGAATTTTCCAAGCTTAGGAGAAAACTAGAAAGAAGGAAGAAGGAGCAGAAGTGGAGAAAATATTGATTTTCACATATTACGGTAAAGGTTTCCCTTGCTTGAAAGCCAGTCGTATCTGATTCTAGGGTGCAGCGCTCATCTCTGTTTGAAAGCCAAAGAGCCAGCGTTGTCTGCTTCTGCAGACGTTTCCGTGGACATGTGGCCGGCATAACTAGGCACCGGAGCGCACAGAATGCTGCTTACCTTCCCACCGAAGTGGTCCCTATTTATCTACTTGCAGTTTCTTGCTTTTGAACTGCTAGGTTGGCAGGAGCTAGGACAGAGATGGGAACTCATTCCATCGTGCAATACTCAGGTATCAAACTGCTGACCTTCCACCTTCCAGTCAGTGTCTTAACCACTTGAGCCACTGCAGTCTTGCATTAAACTAACCAATTAACTTTTGTTCAGTCCTGCATCTGTACTAACCAATTAATACAGGGACTGTGGTGGCTTAGTAGTTAAGATGCTGAACTTGATGACTAGAAGGTCGGTAGGCCAGCAGATTGAGACCTGAGTGCTGCACAATGGAGTGAACAGCCATCTATGTCCCAGCTTCTGCCAACCTAGCAGTTTGAAAGCAAGATATTGCAAGTAGATAAAAGGGACCTCTAGTTATGGCAGCCACATGTCCGAGGAAACATCTGCAGACTCAGACAGCACTGTCTGTTTGGCTATAAAAAGAGATGAGCACTGAACCCTAATGTTGGATATGACTGGCTTTCGAGCAAGGGAAGCCTTTACCTTTACCTAAATCGTAGGTTCTGTCCCTTCCAAGGCTGGGCATGCACTCCAGAATAAGCCCCAAATCTCTATAACCTGAGGAAGTCCCATTCCCAATGCTAAGAGATGAGCACTGAACCCTAGTGTCAGATACGACTGGCTTTCAAGAAAAAAGCAACGGAATACCAAATGTTCTAACTCTGGTCTTCACACTCTTTAGATGTGTTAGATTGCAGAGTCCCTGGGTAGCACATCAACAGCACCTTGCTAGGGAACAATGCTCTTAGTGCCACACATCTTCCAGCCTTTAGATTCTACTATTTTATTTCCCTCATCTCTTTTCCTAATGCTGCCACTGGGGTGTTGACACCCTCCTGCAATTCTGAAAGAAAGAGAGATGTTGAGATCTGGAGAATATTAAAACTTTATGTATGTATAAGTATTTTTGCAGCTCTTGGGCCAGCAATGTACCATTGCCAAACCCAATAAAGTATATATATGTATAAACCCACACAGAACCAGATGGAATTTTGGTCAACCCCTCTAAAATTCTTCGGCATAGAAGACTGACTCTGGTTAACATGGTGTGTTGGAAATGGAGGGATTCATATCCTGTGCATGCAGACTCTAGACCAGTGATGGTCAACCTTGGCACTCCAAGTGTTCTTGGACTTCAATTCCCAGAAGCCCAAGTTATTACACCTACTGATCAGGGCTTCTGGGAATTGAAGTCCAAGAACATCTGGAGAGTCGATTTTGTTTTTACCCGTGCTCTAGACCATCTTGTTTTGAATCTTTCTGCCTCCACAGAGGGAATCCTGTCCACATACCCTTCTCTGTCAACGGATCCTTGAGTATCTAGCAAAGATATATTTTAGGCCACACCCAAAGCATGGCGGTTGCTGGCCAGTTCATTGATGTCCATCCCATGTATTGGGATGGCCAGTCGGCAGCTGCAACTCATATCTGAGAATGAATTTTTCCCTGAAGCAAGAAAATGCCATTGCCGTGAATTTGTTTAAGGTGGATCTCAGCTTACCTTGAAGTGACTCACACACTATGATCTCGGAGCCATCTCCTGCAGCACATATAAAATGAGACATGCAGGATTTAACACTGGGACTGCAATGTGCTGAGGATATTATCAAGGTGTGCCTTCACAGACAATCCATCTGGTATGGCCTTTCATGACTATTGGGAATCAGAGTTCATTTTGCCATTGGGCCCAATATGATGGCTTCCAGTGGCATTTCCTTCACTAAGGGGTCCATCGCCCCACCTAAAGGGGCTCATCTTCCCATAGCCGTTGGTCCCTTTAGGGGGTCATGTTATTTACCACCGCCCAACATTTGGCATTGAGTCACTGGCTGTACAGTCATTAACATAGCAAGATGTCTGGCGAGACAGGCAGATGGCCAGTTACACATGGCCAAAAAGGATGGACGTGCCCCATTGGAAAGAGGGGTGAAGGAGGATACTGATTTGCACAGAGATGAATGTGTTTAGGAAAGGATACTGACACAAAATCAAAAATCACATTTATACTTAAACAGAATTGTGGAGAGGGCAGGGACAATGTGATTTGCATGCCTGCTGAGTCTTCTGCCCAAGGGCTGCTTGCTGTGGAGAATGGGTACCTTCAAAGCCCCTGATCTCATTTCTCAGGGTTATTTCTCTTTAAAGCAGACTCTGATTGACAGTTCCACAAGTGGAAGATTATCTTCAAAAGGAAGATTGACCCCTAGCAGCATATCAAATGGGTAGAGATACTTTATTTGGGGGGGAAAGAGAGAGAGCAAAGAGCCATGCTACATATTACTCTCCTATCTCCAGCTGAAATGCAACATTGACAAATTCAAGGAATATGTCATTTAAAACCTGCTCCAGCGTAGACAATGTAAAGACTGCCTCTGTATTTTCCACTGGCCAAGAAGTTTTGTGCCCAAACTTTTGGGTTCATTGTGTGACATTAGTATTGCAAGATCCCAGGAGGCTGTAAGGGCTGTAAGCAGTGGTTAAACTGCTGTACATTGTGAGTTCGATCCTGATGGGAAGGCAAGGTTGACTCAGTCTTCCATCGTTTTGTGGTCAGTAAAATGAATACCCAGCATGCCGGGGACAAAATGCTATTTAACTTTTGAACTGCCCAGAGAGTGCACTAAGCACCATGGGTGGCATATAAATTTAATTGCTATTGTTATTAAATATTGTCTCAAATGGGGCATCTCAGATTTTGAATTTCACAAGTTCCTCATGAGAAATCTAACATACTGTTGCATCTGCTGATGAGACCCATTACCGTTGTCTGTAAAGGTAAAAGTAAAGGTCACCCTTGCTTGAAAGCTAGTCATATCTGACTCTAGGGTTCAGTGCTCATCTGTTTCAAAGCCGAAGAGCTGTCTGCATTTGCACATGTTTCCATGGTCATGTGGTAGGCATGACTAGACATCGGAGTGCATGGAACACTCTTTACCTTCACATCGAAGTGGTCCCTGTTTATCTACTTGCAATTTCTTGCTTTCTAACTGCTAGGTTGGCAGGAGCTGGGACAAAGATGGGAGCTCATTCCGTCATGCAGTATTCAGGTATTGAACTGCTGACCTGCCACCTTACAGTCAGTGTCTTAGCCACTTGAGCCACTGCAGTCTGTAGCTTTCCCCTATTTATACTCTCAGACATCATGCAGACAATCCATGCCTACGTTTCCATCTCTCACTCACAAAGTTTTCCAGCTACTTGCTTGTTGAGCACAAAGTTCTGCAAAAGATCTTGTAAATGCATTCAGCCGAACATGCTTCCAGAGCTGCCATGATTAGAAACCCTGCCTTATTAGGCTACATATATTTCTTGCAATGCACTAGAAATGTACATCAGCTTTAGGGTGGGGAGAGACCTGAACTTTGCCAAGCAGGGATATTTGTGGGTTTCTGCTTTAGCTATAGGATTGTGCAATAATCTGCCATTCTTGGGTCCATTCATGTGCTCTTCACAAATCTCTACAGTTTAATCTGGCATTTTGGGGCACAGAAACGCTTGAATTTGGGGAAATGACATAAAATAAGAAACAATAGACATACAGTAGCTGAAGACTCAGTGAAAGGCAAAATCTCTCCTCAGAATTTCAATCACAGAGCCATTAAAGGAGGACTCAGAAAGACCTCACCGGGCTCTGTATATTCACATCCACCCAAATGGAGCAGCCTTCAGGCATGACAAAAAAACTGGCTACCTTATAGATTGTTCCCATTTTTTTGTTCTTTTAAGGAGCTATATTGAGTCTTCTTTACACTCAGGACTGAGGGTATATGTGGATATGGGGTGGGTGACTTCTTCTCTTCTGAAGGCTTTGACTGGGTAGTCCAAAGTAGGGCTGAGGACTTTACCTCTTCCCTAGTTTTCTACTGTCTTTCATTTTAAAACACATGCCGCTGGCAGACACAGGGTGGATTCACGGAATGACAGGAGTTGGGCATGAAGTAGATTTCACAGCCCCCAAGACATGAGGGAGAAGGAAGGCATGGAGGTTGCCACATGCTGAAATTTCACTACATTTCCAAAAGTACAGTGTCCCACATCCTAGATCAGTGATGGCGAACCTTTTAGAGACCGAGTGCCAGGGAGGGAGGGAGCACTCCCATTGGGCTGCTGGGCAGAGAGGCAGGACAAACTCTGTACTGTGGGGGAGAGGAAACACCCCCATTGGGCTGCTGGGCAGAGGGGCAGGGTGAACTCTGTGCTGGGGGAGGGAGGAAGCGCTCCCATTGGGCTGATGGGCAGAAGGGCAGGGCAAACTCTGTGATGGGAAGAGGGAGGAAGCGCTCTCATTCTGCAGGACAGAGGAGTGGGGCGAACTCTGTGCTGGGGTGACAGCACGTGTGACCACAGAGAGGGCTCTGAGTGCCCCCTCTGGTATGCATGCCATAGGTTTACCACCACATATGGTTATTATATAGATATCTGTTGATGTCTCGTGTTCTTCTGCATGCACGAATAAATTAATAGAGTAAAATAGTCCCATATTTTCAACCGCAACTCACACAATTCAGTTGGGAAAACCATATTTGCTGCTATATCTCTTCCCCCCCCCCCCCCATACTTTATGTCTGACTGATTACACCCATATGTGTTTCATGCTCTTTAGTAAAGAGGTAAACCAAGAGCTCCATTTTCTTTCAAAATGCCCCCCTCCTCCAAACACTTAGCTTATAACCAACAACACAAAACAAAACCCAAATACTCTTGGAGCAAAAGAAATACCATACCATACATTTTTTCCTTCTTACATAAAAGGAACTTGGAATCTGTCAATGGACCTGACTTTTCATTTTTACAGGATGTTGTGCCTTTTGCTTTCCTTTGCCTTTAAAATACTTCAGCAACAGCTGCTTCAGTGTGCTGAAAGCTGCTTTATGACATCAGGGACCTGATCCGACAAAGACTTTCCATGTGCATTACTAAATCCAATCCGATGCCTCACCCACGGTTCCTTTCTAAGGAACCTAAGTCAGTACATTGGCTACTCAGTGCTTTTGGGGAATTGACTTAGGCTTCTGGGAACTGAAGTCCAAAAACCAAAGGTTGTGGAATACTGGGTTTTTATATATAGTATCTTTTATATATAGTAGGATCTAAGATCACTGCAGATGGAGATTGCAGCCATGAAATAAAGAGGCGGCTGATTCTAGGGAGACAAGCCATGAGAAACCTGGGGAACATAGTGAAAAGCAGAGACATCACCTTGAAAACAAAAATTAGAATAGTCAAAGCAATGGTATTCCCAGTGGTAATGTACGGATGTGAGAGCTGGACAATTAGGAAAGCTGAACGCAGAAGAATAGATGCCTTTGAAATGTGGTGTTGGAGGAGAGTTTTGAGGGTACCTTGGACAGCGAGGAGAACAAATAGGTCAATCTTAGAAGAAATCAACACTGACTGCTCATTGGAAGGTCAAATAGTAAAGATGAGGCTAAAGTACTTTGGGCATCAAATGAGAAGGGAGGATTCACTTGAGAAGGCCGTGATGTTGGGAAAGGTGGAGGGCAAAAGAAGAAGGGGGAGGCCAAGGATGAGATGGATAGATGGTATTGTAGACACAATGGGCACAGAGCTGGGAGGACTGAGGGGGATGGTGGAGGACAGAGGCGCCTGGAGAACGATGGTCCATAGGGTAGCAAAGAGTCGGAATCGACTGTGCGACTGAACAACAACATATATAGTATATAAAAAGAGGGGTTATTTCTTTACCTTCAATTGGCAAAGAGGGAATGTGTGTGTTTCTAGCTTGTATGAAAAACATTTGCTGAAGTTCCCTGTTCCACACGCCTATTTAAATTTTGTGTGATGTTGGGGATTGCATGCTCCAGTGTGGTTGAAGGCTATGCTGGAAGGCTACCCATGCAAGAAAGGCTTGCACTGAGGAGCCAGACTAAAACTGTCCTTACCCATAAAAATATGGTAAATCTAAAAAGAAATCCTTACCAGATTGATCATTGCCCAGGTCAACAAGGATTGTGTCAGATGTTGAGGTTCCTAGCAATTCAATGTTAAGTGGGCCACAGGAACCAGTGACTTCTGCTGAACAACCAGGGCAGAGAGCAGGACGAAAACTGGAAGATCCACCACAAAGGAAATGCTGGATGTCTCAGTATTGAGCTAAAGTTAAATGTTGCCATCAAATACAGTAGATCCAACTATTTGAGGTTTTCAGAGACTGAGATATGCTCTCAGAAGGAAATTTTTGCTTTGCTTCCTATTTGAACGAAAAGTAACTTTGTGACCTTTGGTAGTTTATTATGAAAAAGAGAATACTCTCCAATGTCCAGCTGAAGGAAAGAAAGTGGAAGTTGGGAGATCCAAACTTCTAGCTATGGCACTTCTAGAGGCTTCCACTGGCATTATTTGGTGTTCTTGTAATGTTTCCTTGATGTTGTCTCTCCACCTTCCTCTGGGTCTGCCTTGTGCTCTTTCTCCTTCTCTTCTTTCCACATATGCCTTTTATGGTATCAAATCCTAAGACATTCTCTCCAAATAGGCAAACCACTTTATTTGTTGTCTCCGTATGTAGTGCAAGATTGGTTCTGTTCCAATTCTTTCCCTTACAACTTTATTTGTGATTTTATGCCTTCAAGTCACTCCAGCAGCCTTCCTCTGACATCTCATTTCTTTTGTTTATGTTTTGTTGTAAGTGGCCATGTTTGGTACTGGTAACATAAGGTGGGAAATGAATATGCTTTGTATGAGGTGTTTCTTTGTGCTGGTCGGTATTGCTCACCAATTGAACATGCAGTAATAAAAAAACACCAGCAAAATACCAATGGATGGAAGTACAGTGTTACCTCATACAATGATTTTAATCCATTCCATGGGGCTCATTTTTGTACAAAACAATTGCTATATGATGCATGCATCGCATAGTGATTTTCCCTATGGGATGCATCGTACAATGTTTTTTGTGGGTGTTTTTTTTTTTTTTTTGCTAAGTGGTTTTTCCCATTGAAAATTGTTGTACAATTTTTCCATAAGGAAAATTGTTATGCTGGACGCCATTTCCCCCAAAAAATCTAATTGTTATGCAATTTCGTTGTTATACAGGGTGATTGTTATATGAGGTTCCAATGTATAATAAAGTCAGAATTCTATATAAGTTTTTATGGTTCTAATATTTTTTCTGCTCGTGAATTTTTTTCTTCTTCTTCCCAGGGGCTTGTCCAATTTTCCTGTAATACAGTTTGCATGGAATGCAATTCTCCTTCCAGTTTCTTGTTTTTAAAGATGCAAGTCTACCATACAGATATTGATTTTCAGCAGCAGCAGAAAGAAATAATAAAGCAAGGTCAGGGTTGGGTTGGGTTGGGTTGGGTTGGGGAAAGACGCATAAGGCTTCAAACAAACTCCACTTCCTTATCAGCTCAGAGGCCAGCAGTCCGATTACCTACACGATTTGCCGTCTCTTGAGGCTCAAGTTTCTCTAATCCATTTACATAGCTGGTTTTAACTAACCTACCGTATCCCATTGTATCAGCCTCGGAAAGTTTGTGGAAGGGTTCCAACAAGTACAACAGGAAGAAATTATTACTGCGAGGCTTATGAAAAGTTTTATATCGTCTGGGAACTATTAGAGCCATCTAGGTCAAAGTTTTGCATGTGTGGTTGAGTGAACAGATTAAAAAACAGGCAATAAGGACGAGAACTCTGATATACTTTACAAGGCTGCGGTAAGGGCACAACAGTTAAGAGGACAAATGCAACAGTTAGACGAAACAGATATTATTTATTGTTATATTTATTTAAAACATTTCTGTGCTGCCCTTCGTGCTCTTTGGATTTTAGCAATTTCGTACTCTCCCCCCCTCCCGCTGCCAAACAGAACAGTAATAAATCAGGAACCAAATATGAATGATTTAAATTAACCCTGAAACTAACTTGGCATGATACAATGGTTATCTGTTTTCAAAATGTTGCCATTCCTCATAACATTGAGTGGGATAAGGAGATGCAAAGGAAAGTTCCAGCTTTCTTTCTTGTCTGTAATTCATCCCCACTCCCAAACTCTCCGGAGGGTGAGGAAAGCCTCCACAAAACATGTTAAACGATTTGACAGAATTGTAGCCATGCAGAAAACTCACAGTTCAACCAACCCAAACTGAGAGGCATGGTGGCTTAATGGTTAAGGCGCTGAGCTTGACAACTGGAAAGTCAGCAGTTCGAGACCCGACTGCTACGTGATGGAGTGAGCTCCTGTTGTCCATCCCAGCTCCTACCAACTGAGCAGTTGGCTCTTTGGCTGTAAACAGAAGTGCTCTAGCACTTCTAATGGCCGCTACCGGCATTATTTGGTGTTCTTGTAATGTTTCTTTGACATTATCTCTCCACCTTCCTCTGGGTCTGTCTCGTGCTCTTTGTCCTTCTCCTCTTTTCATATATGCCTTGTAAGGTTTGAAATTCCAAGACAATCTCTCCAAATGGGCCAACTACTTTATTTGTTGTCTCTGTACAGTATTTGGTTTTCCTTACTGCACCGTATGTTAATCTCTTCATCCATTTGGCCATCTTCAGTAAATGTTGTTCCTAGGTATTTTAATTCTCACTTTAACATCTTCCCTCTATTTTGATATTTAAAGTATGCTGTTTTCTTCCAATTGCCATTACCTCAGTTTTCTCTTGATTGAGTCTCATATTATTTTTCTTGCATTCTTGGTTCATGGACGTAAGATGTTGCTGTAGTTCCTTAGCTGTACTTGCTATCAATTCCTGATCATCTGCAAAAAGTAATTCCTTGTTATTCTTTCTTTGCATTGGGCAGAAGTGCGTAGGAGAAGTCCATGAAGAATCCACCCTGATGCGCTAATTGGGGTGCCACCTGGGTTGGCTGTGTGTTAACTTGGTAATAAAAATATCACAAAATCATATTTTCCTGCTTTGCTGCTGTTAATTTGTAGCACAGCTGGGTTTCCACATAAAACTAAACGATGCCTCTTTTTTTGTACCCTGCTGGTTCTTATAAATACTAATCTATCTATCTATCTATATCTATCTATCTATATCTATCTATCTATCTCTATCTCTATCTCTATCTCTATCTCTATCTCTATCTCTATCTCTATCTCTATCTCTATCTATCTATCTATCTATCTATCTATATCTATATATATATATCTTAACCTATAAATCCAAGGGTTAACCGTTGGAACTGGCTATAGGTTGCTATGCCTCGCCCTACTTGCCTGCACTCACCCTTCGTGCACACGGTCGATCTGGGTACGCAGGTCAACGAAGGATTGAGAAAACCGGCAGTGGGGCAACAGCCCCACAAATGCGAAGAAAGGGAAACAACTTCACTTCCCAACATTCCTTGCGCCGCGCCGCGCCAGAGCCAATCAGGCTGAGAGGCTTTCGCATGACGCAGCGTTCGGAAACGCGCCGCAGCCAATCAAAAGAAAAGCATTTTAAAAAAACGCAGCACAAACACAAAGCACCAACCCATTACTACAAGCCCCAGCGTCCTGCGCGCCATGAGCGCGCAGAACGCTGAGGAAACCGGCGCCCGAAAAATTAAAAAGAAAAACAACTCACCGCCTAACAGCCAAGCACACACCAGCCGGCTTTCTTTCCCTCACCCATGGCGCCTGAAGGTCCCGACTGGAGTTTCCCCTTTAATATCAGTGGGTGGGGGTTGCGATCCCCCTCTCCGCTGGCTACCCTAGGGTTGGGAGGTTTGTGGGAACAAAAGGGGTATGTTGCCCAAACCCTTCTGGACTCAGGACACCAGGGAGAGGGGATCGATTCCCACCCCCCTCCTTAAAACAACTCCGTCTTTTCTTCTCTTTAAAAATGGAGTTGTTTTAAGGAGGGGGGGAGGGAATCGATCCACTCTGCCTGGTCTACTGGGTCCAGAAGAGTTGGGGGGACATACCTCTTTTGTCCCCACAAACCTCCCAACCCCAGGGGAGCCAGCGGATAGGGGGGTCGCAACCTCCCACCCACTGATATTAAAGGGGAAACCCCGATCTACTTTCACGACTCCACACAAACAAAGCACCATAACACAATAAAGCCCCCCTCCCTACCACCTAGCCCACCCTTCCTAACCCCCAACGACCATGCCCCACTCCCCACCACCTAACCCACCCTTCCTAACCCCCAACGACCATGCCCCTCTCCCCACCATCTAGCCCACCCTTCCTAACCCCCAATGACCACGTACCTTCCACACCACCAAATAAATAATTTTTAAAAAATTACTAAAAACTCTCAAACACATCCAAAAATACACAAAAACAAAAACACCAAAAACAATACGAAGTAAACAAAGACACAATCAAAAACAAAAAAAACCAGACAAAAAATACAAATTCCAACCCCCCTCCCCCCCTGCCCACACACACACACAAAAGAAAGAAAACAAGCAAACTTACCAAAAGATGTCCTACCTCCACCAGGACTGGAAAAGAAATGAATAAAGAAAGAGACTACTTACCAGAAGAAGCTCCACCCAGAGGCCAGGAGAGAAAAAAAAGTCAAAATACAATAACCCCTACCAGCACCACCTGCTGGCCACAATAGTAAAAACAATTCAAAAACACACAACAGCCCCAAACAAAAGGCCACAAGAGTAAAAACAAATCAAAAACATAACACAAATTCACAATTTTACACAAAAGGTCACACCAATAAAAACAAGTAAAAAAAATTACACTAAACACACTTTAACACAAATCACAAATATATGTCAATAAAATACAATAGAAACTTTTAAAAATCCTGTGCTGAGTTATAACTCAAATTTAAACTCAAAACATCTAAACACATTTTAAAAACATTGAATGTAAAAAACATTTACTTTTACATTATTAAAATTATTACCTACGGTACAACTAATTAAAAAAATTCAAAAAACTAAAACATTATTCGCTTACATAAAACAATTTGAAAAAATTATATCATACTTTCTTCTTTTATTAATCCTCAAAAAAAACCAAAAAAGCAGATCACAGTTAATAACAGCCAAGCCAAAAAATTTTTACATAAATAAACATTTAAAAAATTAAAATTAGAGACTAAGCAATTTTTTAAAAAAATTAACACAATTTAACCTTCCAACACAATGTAAAACTATTGCAAAAATAAAATTGGTTCATTTTTTATTAAAACACACGGGGGGGAAAGCCCGGCAACGCCGGGCAACCCTTGCTAGTATATATATATAAGAGAGGTGTGTTCTTGTATGTCCGGAATACAAATCCACACCCCGGCACTGATCCCGTCCAAACTTTGGACACACCTACCTTGAACATGTGAGAACAGTTATACAGGGGTCCGGCAGGCCATTTCACAGTCTAAGACACCTAAAAAGTGGTTGCAAAGCCCCACCCCCCCGGGATAAAAAGCAACAAAACAGCAGAACCCATGCATCCTGGGAGTTGTAGTTCGTTGGGTGGACTGCACCATTGAGAAGAATGGACAGAGGAACTACAGCTCCCAGCGGCCTGTGCGCAGCCGCTTAGGCACACCACAGCCAATCGGAGGGGTCTGGCACAGAGCTGGAGAGGTGGGGCAACTACCATGTGCCCAAAACAACAATGGCCGCAACCAGCATATAACGCAGCTGAGGGGTGCTCCAGCACCCCTGGCCAGAGAGCACGGTTGCTGAAGCCGCTCGGGAGTCCAGAACCAGAGCAGAAGAGGCGGAGCAACCGCCATATGGCAGACAAAAAACCGATACTGCCCGCGCATGATGCGGCCAAGGGATGCTCCAGTGTCCCTGGCCAGAGAGTGTGGCGCGCAATGGGCAGGCCACTACCAAAGGCCGTCGGGCCCAACACAGCACGGGTAGACAGGTAGCCACCCAGAGACGAGGTGATCGATGGCAGATATGCCATGGCCAAGGCAATGTGGCTGCCTGAAAAGGTGATGGACTAGGCCACAGCGGCAGAGGCAGCCAGGGAACGCTTGGCGGCCATGCAAAAGAGGCTCTGTGGCCGGCCCCAACACCCCCAGTGGAGCCGCGGAGCCGACTGCAAATTGCATGGAGGCCTGGCGGTGGCCGCACCACAACACAGAGGCCCAGAACCACTGGCACCAATGCCACGCTGGAAGGTAGGAAAGGGCCGCACAAACACCACCTGGGCAAAGCCCGGCACCCCTGCTAGAAATAACAATAAAAACTCACAGTTGAATAGGTGAATTGCCAAAATTATCTAGACTTAAGCAAAGCAATCACACTTTTATATGGCCACATAGCACTTAGAGCACTCACAAGTTAAGTAGCATTTTGCCCTCAAAATGCTGGGCACTAATTTTACCGACCTTGGAAGGATGAAAGGCTCAGTGAACCTTGAGCCCCTGGTCTGAATCAAACTCACAACGTTTTTGGTGCAGTTTAACCACTGCGCCATTAGGGTTCCTTGCAAATTCTTGCAAAGCTAGGACAGTTAACTGTGTTCTTTCATAGCATATAGGCTAGTGGTGGCTAACCTTGGCACTCCAGCTGTTCCTGGACTTCAATTCCCAGAAGACCTGATCAGTGGGGTGTGCTGACCTAGGCTTCTGGGAATCAAAGTCCGAGAACAGCTGACATGCCAAGGTTAGCCACCAATGAATTATAGACCTTTGGCCCCTGTGGGTGAAAGCAAGCTAGTACTTCATCAAAGGTCTTCAGATGCTCTGGGATTGAAATGTTAAAATTTAAAAAGCTGCAACATGATTAGAAAGGGAAACCAAACTATGACTAATTTATAGGTAAGATGCCAAGCTAGTGCCAACTGGGAAGGAGACTCGCAGCTTCATCCCCTAAAGAACTCCAAGGTCATGCACACTCCTGCTTGCTGTAGTGTTGGGCAGGATCTCTCTCCCTTGAAAGCCAGTCATATCTGACTCTAGGGGGCGGTGCTCATCCCTGTTTACAACCAAAGAGCCAGTACTGTCTGCAGACATTTCTATGGTCATGTGGCAGGTATGACTTGTCTGAGTGCACAGAACACTGTGACCTTTCCCACCCACATGGTACCTGTTTATCTAGTTGTAATTTCTTGCTTTTGAACTGCTAGGTTGAGAGGAGCTGGGGCAGATGACGGGATCTCACTCCGTCGCACAGCCCTCAGGTATCAAACTGCTGACCTTCTGGTTGTCAAGCTCAGTAACCTAACCTCTAAGCCACCATGGCTATCTGTTTGGGATGGTTGAATTGTGAGTTTTCTGCATGGCTGCAGTTCTACAATTCTGTCCAATCTGTGTCAGAGTGCACAGAACACTGTTACCTTTCCCAGTGAAGCGGTACCTATTTATCTACTTGCAATTTCTTGCTTTCGAACTGCTAGGCTGGCAGGAACTGGGACAGATGATGAGTGCTCACTCTATCACAGAGCACTTGGGTCTTGAACTGATGACATCCCCGTCATCAAGCTCAGCGTCTTAACCACTAAACCACTGCAGTCTCATCTCAGCAAAGTTACTCGGCAGTATATTTCTTTGGAACTACTTCCACGGCATGTGACTTAGAATGGTTTGCATCAGCCGTAGCATATATAGTTTGTGTCTTGTGTTCGCAAATCCCCTCTCCTAACTTTTCAATGTAGTTATTATAAATTATACCATTAGGATTGAGTGTGTGTATGGATGGACGTCTGCATTTCTGTGTAGCTATTGAGTAGTGGCTCAAGTAGCAAAGATGCTGACTGGGAGCTGGAAGTTCAATTCCCGAGTACTGCAGGACGGAATGAGCTCCCGTCTTTGTCCCAGCTCCTGCCAACCTAGCAGTTTGAAAGCAAGAAATTGCAAGTCGATAAATAGGGACCACTTTGGTGAGAAGGTAACAGCGTTCCATGCACTTCCATGTCTAATCATGTTTGCCACATGGCCACGTAAATGTTTGCAGCATACAGCGCTGGCTCTTCAGCTTTGAAACAGAGATGAGCACTGCACCCTAGAGTTGGATACGACTGGCTTTCGAGCAAGGGAAACTTTTACCTTACTTTTACCTTTAGTAGTTAGGCCAGAATTCTACTCCCATCCCTGTTTTGATTTGGTTGCTCTCTTCCTTGTTGGTAGAGTCTATATCTGCCTATGTTTGTAATAGGCATCTGCTCTTCTGTTTTTCTTGGACCAAAGACAGGGAAATAATTCTGGCAGAAGTAATTATGGTGATACTGTTTAATTTTCAACCCTCCCTTCAGGCGTAGCCATGTGCTTTTCCCATTCACAGATAGGTCCCATTTCTCTATGGCATGCCAACATTTGGGATAGCGGAGGGCCACTGGAAGAGTCCATAACATGCAAATACTGGCACAGACATGTACACAGATCATACAGATGTATTCTCAAAAGTGAACCATGTGAATCATGTCTCAATCTGTATGTCCTTATTTGGATACAGACCAAATTGGGTGGGCAGCTCTGCAAATATGCATGCAGATGGGAGTGTATAGATCGTATTGCAAGAGGATTCAGGTTAATCTTGTAATGTCTAATGGGAATTAATGCAGTATGCAAGAAAAGACCATTGCCATAAGAGATGGTAAGTTTAGCTATACTTAGGACAAAATTCTAGATGGACTGAAGAATAAAACTGGACTTTAGGGAAGAAATCCTCAAAAGCTTTTGGGATGGTGGATCACCTTGAAGGATCCCCAGAAATCAAGTTGATGTGTCCTCCGTTAAAAAAACCCATAAGTTATGGATGCTTTATTTGTCTGGCCAGGTTATCCTACTATGGTAGACTATACTGCCAGCGACTCAGTTTTGAGTGTCAGGTGGCGCCTAACTAAACTGACAACCCTGAGGACTAACAGCCTTGGGTGCTGAAGTCCACAGAGAAGGGTGGTGGTCCCCAAGTGGATTACATCCCACTTTAATCCATCTTGATGCAGGGCAGCAGCTTCATCAATCGTGGCCTGGGGCTGAGGAGAACTTTGCGTGCCAAAAGGGTTTAGGACCAGAAAATGACTCATGGAACTGAATTAGTGGTATGGGGGTCATGCTGCAATGCAGAAGGCAGATGTATGACTCAGGAGAGTCTTCATGCTTATCACCATGAGGCTCACCAATATTCAGATTAAGATAAGGCAGAAGAATAATAGGTAAAGGTAAAGGTCACCTTTGCTCAAAAGTCAGTCGTATCTGACTCTAGGGTTCAGTGCTCATCTCTGTTTATAACCAAAGAGCCAGTGCTGTCTGTGTCTGCACATGTTTCCGTGGACATGTGGCAGGCATGCCTTGACACCGGAGTGCACGGAACACTGTTACCTTTCCACCAAAGTGGTCCCAATTTATCTATTTGCAATTTCTTGCTTTTGAACTGTTAGGTTGGCAGGAGCTGGGACAGAGATGGGAGCTCATTCCGTCCTGCAGTACTCGGGTTTTGAACTGCTGACCTTCTGCCTTCCAGTCAGCATCCTAACTAGTTGAGCTACTGCAACCCTTAGAAGAATAATGGATGCTTTTAAAAAAAAATTAAAAAAGAAACTTCAGAAAACCAAAGCCATTTTGCAGGAATCAGCCAGGACCGTGCTAGGAAAAGTGATGCATAATTAAGCTTCAAGCCATAAGCTTGTGACCGCCTGGAAATGGAGTGAAATCCGTTCTCTCTCCATCTCCCCGCCAGCCTGTCTCTGATGCTTTTACAGACACAACATTACAGAATTAAAGACCCTTTGCAGCTTCTGTGGCTTCCTCTAAAATGCTGGGAGTTGAATGCATTCCAAGATGGAATATTCGGCCAGATGTCCCATTGTCTGCCCAGAAAAACCAGCTATCAGCACCATGATCTTCTCACTTTCCAGACCCCTTTTTGCACCTGCAGTTTTGCCCACAGCCAAGAGACTCACATTCCACTGTCTGCCTCGTCTAAACCCCACCCGCCCTCTTCCATACCCTGTCTATAAGTTTCCCTCTCACTCATTTTGTTAATTAATTTAACAATTTGCTTACTCTCTCATTTATGGACCTTCTTACTCTCATGTCCTTTGCATCTTATATCAGCTAGACCCATTATCTTAACCTCTCTTCTTTCCACTGTTTCTACAATTTTGTCTGCTTTAATGCCTAGGTTGGTTATATCTAGATTCCTATTTTGTGTTTCACTGTTCTGTCTCTTAGCCTTTTTAACATTGCCGCAGTCATATTATTATTATTATTATTATTATTATTATTATTATTATTATTATTATTATTATTATTATTATTATTATTATTATTATTATTATTATTATTATTATTATTATTATTATTATTATTATTATTATTATTATTATTATTTCTATACCACCCATTTTATTGTACTTACTATACAGTGTTTTTACAGTATGTCTTTGTTATGTGTTGTGAACCACCCTAAGAAGGATAAGGTTGATGGGACAATAAAGAAATGGAAATAATAAATAAATAAGTTTGCTATTAGCAGTGGGTCCCAATGAAGTCTGAATTAACTGTAGCCGTGAGCATAAATTGGCATCTGGGGAAAATATGTTTCTACATGGTGGCCTGTAACCCCTTATTGAATCTTTCTCTAAATTTGCCACTTATTGTAACAAGGGTGTCACCAGTATTCTTGTACTCATGTACCCATGTACTTGTCACAATACGCTCTTCATGTGTAAATGGGCTTAAATCAGCCATATTTCTTTTTTTTTGGGGGGGGGGGGGATATAATACATATGGATGGGTAAGGACTTATGGGCCACCCTGTATACTCTGGTACACACATCACTGATCTTTAGGATTGGTTTCAATGTGAAAGGTAGAAACTGGCCCTTCTCAGGTATCCTTCACAACTACATCTGCGCTAGCCACTGCCAAGTTTGCTATCACTTTAGCTGTCATGTCTCCATCCTATGGAATCCTGGGATTTGTAGTTTAGTGAGGTACTTACCTTTCTAGGATGGACATCCTAGTGCAGTGGTGGCCAACCTTGGCACTCCAGGTGTTCTTGAACTTCAATTCCCAGAAGCCCTGATCAGCAGAAGTGGGCTTCTGGGAATTGAAGTCCAAGAACATCTGGCGTGCTAAGGTTCACCATCACAGTCCTAGTGTATACTCCTGAACTACAATCAAGAATTCTGCAGATCTCACTAAACTACCAATTTCAAGTGGTCTCAAATTGCTGTAATTGTGCAATGTAGAAACAGCTACAAGAACCTTCTGAGACAGGAGAAGTTTGGCAGAGTTGGCTTGATCCTTCTCCAAGACTCCAACTTTAGTGTTCAAGGAATGAAGAAGCAGACGAATGAAGTAGTGAAATTCAGCTCTTTATTAGTGGGGTTTGAACACAGTTTGGATGGGGCAAAACTCGGACTTATATACACTATAAACAGTAACAATAATACAACAAGCCCATTGGCTAACAGAGTGTGCACATTTTTCGATCCACTTATTTGCATAAGAATAGATACATGAGAAAAGATACATTCCGCTCCTGTCAGAAAACACAGTTAACATACATAACACCAACCCAATCCAAGGCTAAGTGCTACCTCTCAGCATCTCAGAACTAGGAATCTTTCATAAAATTTAGCTCAGATCCAGGAACATACCTGTCCAGTATCCGGGATTTGCCATATTTATCTAATGGTTCCTCCCCTTTTTCGCCACCATCCCGTATTTGAGTGGTGGGGAAAGGGATTACTGCACACCTGTGCCCATCACAAATGGGCTTTGTGCATGCACAGAGGGGTTCTGCGCACGTGCAGATGAGTTGTAGCACATGCACACCCGGGCCGGAGCAGTTCCCATATTTCCAGGAGCCGCGCTTGACGGGTATGTCCAGGAAGCACTTTATGGCAAGAACAAACGTTCTTGAGGGTACACAAGAGCAAAACCAAATTAGAAGATGGAAGAAGGAGTTCACTGGGCAAGGAACAACATGAAAGGAAGATATAGCTGAGGAACTCAGTCTCCTCTACATCACTTGGAGGACTCTGAATAGGCTGAGGGTTGGAGTACCTAAATGTAAGACCAACATTTTCAAGTGGGGGCTGCTGGCAGATAACAACATGCAGTGTGAATGTGGATACAGAATCCCTCTCATTTACTGGTCTGCCAATTACTGCCAGAAACATGCGCCAATGAGGACTTACGTTTGGCCAACAACAACGCCAAGAAAGTGGCTTCATTTTGACAGTCCAAGCTTTGAGCAGGAGATGAAAGAAGAAGAAACATTAAATTTTATGCCAGTGAGTCCCTGCAGTCTCAAGCTAGCAGTGGCTAAATGATTGTAATTGCGCTTACCTGACCATCCTGTTGAGGCTGTGATGAGACTCCTGTCCCATGGTTTGGGTAAAGTGGCTAAGTGTCTGGTTTTGTTAATGACAGTTCTCTGTTTAAAGGCCTGTCTGCTTTAAATCAAATCTGACTGTTGAGATTCATAAAAAACAGTATCAGGAGCCTTGAACGTGTGAAAGCCACATTCTTTGGAGTCCTACCAGAATCTCCCAGTCAGTAATGACAACGATCAGCTTGGCTAGAAGGGTTTTGTTAGTTGTGGTCTCCAAAGGGCATTTTTACAAATGGGTTTATAGTTTCTCCACACTGGTATTCTGGATTTGGTTTCTGCAAAACCTAAACATCTTAGCCTCAAGGTTATCTGAGAACCATCTAGCTCCTTTATTGTTGGTCTTCCTGTCATTCATCCTCCTATCAAAGAACTTGGAAATGGTACATTGAGAATGGGAGACTATCTGTGTGGCAATAATATGTGTGTAACTTTCTCCCTCCTTCTGCTTTTGCTTCCTGAATTTCTGGCAGTTCACTATATCAAACCAAAAATATGGGAAGCAGAGATACAGCTTTATGCAGAACTAGCATATGGCACAGTCTGTTCTAAGCCTTATCATCTCAGACTGAAAGCACAGGGTTGCATAGCTGAACATGATGCTGTGGTTTTGTGATATACACAAAATTCAATAGCCGTTGAAGAAAGAAGCACATAGGTAATTTACATTTAATTTGTTCGCTCATCCAATGTAGCCATGATCCAAATTATTAAGTTTCAGGAGTTGTTTTTGTGATTGGTTCTTCCAGATTGTACCATGTGTTAGTCCTAATAGGCACAAACTGCACAATTTGTTCCTCCGAAGCCCTGATGCCACAACATGCATTTTTTGTAATCATTCTTTTGTCTTCAATCTCAGGGAAGACAGGCATATGCACAGATGAACAAAGATGCTCATTTTCACAGCTTCATTCAAACCCAGTAAAAACCAGGTGACAATGGCCAGTTTGTGGCTGAATCTCACATTCACAAGAATCTCACAAGAGTCCAATCAACCTCCGTTCCCTGTTCAAACCATTTATTCACTCCTTTCCTTTTGATACCGGGATTCAAGATGCCTAGCAATATGACTGAGAAGCTGATAGAACGAAAAACAAAATAAGTTATAAGATAAAAATTGGGGTGAAACAGATTGGCTGAAATCCTACTGGTGTTCAATTATTATAATAATCTTGTGCCTGAAATTATTCTGGGTTGAAAGGATTTTTGCTGGAGAAACTCCACTCAGGGGATGCCCGAATGAGGCTCCTTTCATGTCCCCATGAGCTGGGACAGAGACGGGCGCTCTATCCATCATGCAGTACCTGGGTCTTGAACTGCCGACTTGCCGGCCTTCCAGCTAACAAGGCGAGCTTCTTAACTACTGAGCCACTGCAGTCTCTGGTGTTCACTTAATACTTGCTTGACATGTAGCAGCTAATTCCACCTGAGTGAAGATATGGTAGGGCACAGTGTGGTTGTGGGATTAGACATGTGACCAGCCATGTGGCTTAGAAGTATCATGGCTTTATTTTGGCAGTTTAAAGTTTAACCTGGACATGAAGAAAAAACCTCCTTCTGTATAGTATCAACCTAGAAAACCCTGGAAAAGGTTGCAGTCAGTCAGAATTGACTTGATGGCACACAATTATTAATAGCTATGGACCTCCAGTGGCTCAAGTGGCTAAGACACTGACTGGGAGGTGGAAGGTCTGCAGTTCGATCCCCGAGTACTGCAAGATGGAATGAGCTCCCATCTTTGTCCCGTCTTTGTCCTGCCAACCTAGCAGTTTGAAAGCAAGAAATTGAAAGTAGATAAATAGGGACTAACTTTGGTAGGAAGGTAAGAGCGTTCCGTGTGCTTTGGTGTCTAGTCGTGCCTGCCACATGACCACAGAAACGTTTGCAGAAGCAGACAATGGTGGCTCTTTGGCTTTGAAACAGAGATGAGCACTGAACCCTAGGTTGGATAAGACTGGCTTTCAAGCAAGGGAAACCTTTACCTTTACCTTTACCTTAACTGCCAGGTTGACAGGAGCTTGGACAGATGATGGGAGGTCACTCTGTCATGCTGCTGACCTCCTGACCTTCCAGTTGTCAAGCTCAGTGTCTTAACCACTAAGCCACCGTGGCCCCTACATGTAGTTATAAACAAAAAACGTTCCATTTTAAAATACCTTGGTTTTTTTCCCATTGGGGGGGGGGACTGTCCATTCAGCTCAGATTCAAATATCCATTTCTGTTTAGGATTAAGATACACTTAATGGGAAAGCAACTGTTGTGTTCTGTACTGTACCTTTTACAATGTATCCATTCACGTGTATCCAATGTAACCATGCTTGTGTAACATTATAACCAGCAGCTGCTTAACTGTAGCCCTTGCAATAGGACGCGAGCTAATGACCACCTGGTGGCAATAGCGAGCGTTCAAGCTCTCCTGGCCCAGACTCACCAGCAAACAACAGCGTGGGAATATTCCCGCCATCACCTACACCTGGACAAGAAGGGCGTGACCGTCCGTGATGTCACGCGGACAGTAACCAATGGACTGTCAAGGAGCTACATTCAAATGTATAGCCACTGTATATATTGAGCTACTCATCCGCCATTACCTCATGTTCCCCTGGATCATCATGCAATAAACCTGTGTTAAGCCAACCTTTCGGCTGTTCATTGTCTTCGGTCCCATACACTAAATTGGCGACGAAGGTGGGATATGGCTGCCCACGGGACCAAGACATGCGCCGGTTTCGAAATCAGGAGACCGGCAGACTGGGACATCTTCGAGATGGACTTCCAGGGAGCCCTGGTGGAATCCGAAGTCATGGATGAGGCAAAGAAATGGGCCATCTTCACCCGGATGCTGGGGCCAGACACCAAGAGAGTTTTGGTGGATCTGATCGCGCCGAGGAGGGCGAGTGAATTCAAGGTGAAGGAGCTCATGCACATGCTGCGTGAGTATTTCCGCCCCGCGACGGCGATGTTCCCCGCTCAGAGCGCGTTTTGGAGGCGAGTCCAAGCGCCCGGGGAGACGGTCGCCGACTTCGCAGCGGCCCTGCGACTGGCGGCCGGCCCATGCAAATGGGAGAACGTAGAGATCACGCTAAGAGACTGCGTGCTGTGCGGCCTGAGAGATGCCGAAACTCAGCGCACATTGATGAACCGCAAGCCACCCCCACATTGCAGGAGGTTCTGAAGGAGGCACAAGCCGCGGAAGCTACGAAGGCCGGGGTCCAGGAGCTCCAGGACTGGCGGCCAAAGACGGGCAAGACAGAGCCTTCGGTGCACGTTTCGGTGCACGCGGCCCGGCGAGTTTTGAAGTCGTCCACGGAGAGCAGCGACGACGAGGACGTCCGGAAGGTCCGGAAGGAAGGCCGGCGTTGCGACGGCTGCAGAGCGAACCACGACCGCGCCAAATGCCCCTTCAGAAAGGCTGAGTGCCACAACTGCGGCCGCCGCGGGCACATCGCCAAGGTCTGCAGGAAGCGGCGCGAGGCCCGGAAGAGCTCGAGAGACCGCGGGACGAGACCCAAGGATGGCACCCAGGCCACGAGGAAGCGAGACTGCGTGGGCCGCATCGCCGACGACAGCGAGGACGACGCACCGGTGTTCAGCGTGTCCGCGGGACACCCCCGTTACTTTGTTGAGGTACTAGTACAAGGGCCCCCATTAGGATGGAAATTGACTCGGGGTCCTCCTATTCCATCATTCCCCAGAAGGAGTTTCTGAGAATTGCCCCCCACGTGGGGCCCAAGCTCAAAGCTTTGAGGTCCACGCTTCGGGACGTGCAAGGGAACTGCATTCCAGTGTTGGGGGTGGGGAATTTTCGGGTCCAATTTAAGAAACACGCCGCGACTCTTCCCCTAGTTGTTCTCAAAGGGGGGAATTGCAGCCTCCTCGGGACTCAATGGTTCCAGCCCCTGGGTTTGTTCATTGGGGGGGTGCACGCCATTGCCGTTGGGACTGACCCGATTCAGGAGGTGTGTGATGCGCACCCCGAAGTCTTCAAGAAGGGACTTGGGAAATATAAGGGACCCCCAGTAACATTCGACCTAGACCCTGAGGTCCGCCCAATAAGACTCAAACCGCGCCGGGTGCCATTCGCGCTCAAGGACAAAATAGAGGCGGAACTGGACAAATTGGTGGGCCAGGGGATTCTTGTTCCTGTTGATTCTGCGGAGTGGGAAACTCCAATTGTAACAGCACTAAAGGCCAATGGGGAGGTGCGCATATGCGCTGATTACAAGTGCACCATCAACAAGGCCATTTGCCCAAATGCGTATCCGGTGCCGGTAGTCAGCCATTTGCTGGCCAGGTTACATGGGGGAAAGTGTTTCGCTAAGCTCGACTTAGCACAAGCCTACCAGCAGCTCTCAGTGACCCCAGCTGCCGCTGCTGCACAAACTATAGTCACCCATAAGGGGGCGTTCCAGGTGACGCGCCTTCAATTTGGCGTAAACTCGGCGCCTGGAATTTTCCAGTCACTCGTGGAATGCCTCCTGAAGGGGCTCGAGGGGGTGTTGCCTTATTTTGATGACGTATTGATAACGGGGGGGAGTCAGGCTGAATTGGCAAAGAGGTTGGGCAAGGTCCTGGCGATATTCGAAAAGGCGGGGTTGAGGTTGCGAAAAGACAAATGCGTCTTCTTCGCGACCGAGGTCGAATTCCTAGGGTTCCGTGTCACTCCTGAGGGAATAAGGCCGTCCAAGTCTAAGGTAGCCGCCATAAAGCAAGCCCCTCGCCCCACCTCCAAGCCCGAGTTGCAGTCGTTCCTAGGGCTGCTGAACTTTTATCACTCCTTCCTTCCCCGGAAAGCAGCCGTGGCCGAGCCGTTGCACAGGCTGCTTAAAAAGGACGAGGCATGGAAGTGGGGCGACGAGCAAGAGAGGGCATTTAATGAGCTAAAGCAGCTTCTGGCGTCTGACGCCATCCTCACCCATTTCAACCCCAAGCGGCCAGTGGTCCTCATCTGTGATGCATCTCCAGTGGGGGTGGGGGCAGTGCTGTGCCATGTGCTGGAAAACGGGAGGGAGGCCCCGATAGCGTTCTATTCCAGGTCCCTGTCCCAAGCGGAGAGAAACTACGCCCAGACAGACAGGGAAGCATTAGCGATAATTGCGGGAACAAAAAAGTTCCACGACTACCTGTATGGCCGCCCCTTCACAATCGTAACCGATCACAAGCCCCTGCTAGGCATCTTTACCGCAGATAAGCCCACGCCACAGATCCTGTCCCCTAGGATGCTTAGGTGGGCCATTTTTCTCAACGCGTATCAGCACGTGTTAGTGTACAGGCCCGGAAGGGAGATCAGCCATGCGGACGCTCTATCGAGGTCCCCCCTTCCCCGGGAAAACAGCCACGTGGGCGGGGAGGAGCCAGACCGTCAGGTACTGATGATAGAAGTCCTCGACTCGCCCCCAATACTGCCCGCCGACATTGCCAAGGCGACCGGCAAGGACAACACTTTAGCAAGGGTTAGCTCCTGGGTGCAGAAAGGGTGGCCAGCGTCATCCCCGGCAGCGGAGTTTGACCCATTTTTCCGAAAGAAGTTAGAGTTGTCCCTTGAGAGGGGGTGCCTTCTGTGGGGCCAGCGAGTAGTGATCCCGGCGTCCTTACGGCCGAGGGTACTCAAACTCCTGCACGTCAGTCACCCTGGGATTGTGCGCTCCAAAGCCCTGGCACGGAGCTATTTCTGGTGGCCCCAGCTAGACGCCGACATCGAGCACATGGTCGGCACTTGTGAGCCCTGCCAAAGTTCCAGGCCAGAAGAAGCCCGCCTGCCTCACAGGGAGTGGGACGCGGCGAAGGGGCCGTGGTCCCGAGTTCATGTAGACTTTGCTGGCCCGTTCCGTGGGACGCTGTTTCTCCTTGTGGTGAATGCCTTCTCCAAGTGGTTGGAGGTCATTCCGGTTGCAAGCACGTCCACGGCCACAACCATAAAGCATTTGCGGAGGGTCTTTTCCACGTTCGGTTTACCCGACACCCTCGTAAGCGACAACACAAGTTGCTTCACGTCCTCTGAGTTCAGGGCATTCACAGAAATCAACGCCATCCGGCACATCACCTCCGCTCCTTTTCACCCTGCCACAAACGGCCAAGTAGAGCGCCTTGTGCGCACCACCAAGGACGCGCTGCGGCGCATGGGGCCCGGGGACCTAAACCACCAAGTGTGCCAGTTTCTGCTAGGCTACCGAGTGACTCCCCTAGCGTCAGGATACTCCCCCGCAGAGCTGCTGATGTGCAGGAAACTGACCACCATACTAACTAGGCTAGACCCCACGAGAGTAGAGGAAAAGGGAAAAAAACATTGGGATAGAGGACACAAAGAGTTTCGACGTGGGTGTTTCCGTGTATTGCAGGAATTATGCCAGCGCGGGTCCGGCCTGGGTACTGGGCGTCATTATAGAGCGGACCAGCCCCGTTTCGTACCGCGTCGAGACCGGCACAGGTCTACTCTGGAGGCGGCACGCAGACCAGCTCCGGCGCAGGATCCCCGGCGAACAGGGCACGGACCAGGGGACACAAGACTCAGCGTTAGGGTTCTCCCCCACCCGTTCACCCCAAGGGGGAGGAAAGGGGGGCCATGGGTCCCCACCAAGAGGGGAGGAAAGGGAATCTGTCCTCATAGATATCTTGCGGGATCGGCCAGCAGAGAGAAGGGAAGCCGATCTCATAGATATCCCGCGGGATCTCCCCACTAATACGGATGCCCCAACAGAGTTAGATTTTGATTTTCAGAACCGGGGAAGTTTTGAGGAGTGGTCCCCCACCCGTCCAAGTGAGAAGAGGGTTTTTTCTTCGTTAGCCCCGAGTGTCTCCGGTCTGCCCACAATGGAGTTTTTCCCCTCCCCCAAAACCGCCAAACCACGGCAAGCCTCTAACAAGTCTCCCTCTCCCGTTTCAGGACAAGGGACCAGGGAACGAGGAAGCAGTAGCGCCCCTGGGGCAGGTCAGCCCACATCACGGCCAAAACGCGCTTGCAATAAGCCATCTTGGCTGAGGGACTTCGTCCCATCCTAGGGGGGAGGGATGTTGTGTTCTGTACTGTACCTTTTACAATGTATCCATTCACGTGTATCCAATGTAACCATGCTTGTGTAACATTATAACCAGCAGCTGCTTAACTGTAGCCCTTGCAATAGGACGCGAGCTAATGACCACCTGGTGGCAATAGCGAGCGTTCAAGCTCTCCTGGCCCAGACTCACCAGCAAACAACAGCGCGGGAATATTCCCGCCATCACCTACACCTGGACAAGAAGGGCGTGACCGTCCGTGATGTCACGCGGACAGTAACCAATGGACTGTCGAGGAGCCACATTCAAATGTATAGCCACTGTATATATTGAGCTACTCATCCGCCATTACCTCATGTTCCCCTGGATCATCATGCAATAAACCTGTATTAAGCCAACCTTTCGGCTGTTCATTGTCTTCGGTCCCATACACTAAAGCAACCATATCATATCAAGCCCCATATAGCTTGGGTTAGACCAGTGGTTCCCAACAATGAGCTCGAGCCCCATGGGGGGAATTTAATTCCCAGAAGCTTAAGTCAGTCCATTGGCTGATCAGTGCTTTGGGGAATTGACTTGGGCTTCTGGGAATTGAAGTCCAAAAATCCAAAGGTTGGGAAACATTGGTTTAGGCTATCTGAAGAACCCTATCTCGCCAAGCCTGTTTGGATGTTAAGATCTTAGAGAGAACCCCTTCTCCCTCTTCCTCTCTCAAAAAAAAGGTGAAGGCTGGTCCCAGGTTGTGGATAGCAGGCAAACTTATTCTTTTGGGGGTCAGGTTTCAAACAACTAAATAAAACGGAATGGGTTTTTTTTTGGCAGGATGTTGTAAACTTCTTTGCTCCTGGATGGTGAGCAAGGGGCAAAATGCACTCAACAGCTGCCATTCCTTCTAAAGGAGTGGTGAACAAACTATAACATATATCCAGATATACTTTGCAGCTCCCTGGGGGGAAGTATATACGCGTGTTGGTTTTTTTGGTCTGTTTTGGCAAGCAATTGCTTTTACAATTTCTGTTCCTGAAGGCCTCCAAGAGTAATGTTTCTTGCATCAGGTGCCAGAGGGGTCTTGTATATTTCCCCCCAAACAAAAATTATACAAACAAGAAAACCGAGAAATTCCCATCTAAGGGCTTCCCATTACTTGGAAGCACAAACATTGTTCCCCCTTTGTTGAGTGCTGCTTGTCATGAGATTTACTTCTAACCTGGAGAGGCGGTGATGCAGGGCAATTCTCTGAGACTTGGCGACTCTCCTGAGCAATCAGAGCTCCAATCCCAGATTTCTCTCACCAGTCACCAAACAAAAGTGTGCTAACTTGCAGCTTCCGATGCTAAGAAACCATGCTCCATGTACTATAATAATTTTGTGTCAGAAATTATACCTGGTTTGCTGGAGAAACTCCACTCAGGGGACACCTGAATGAGTCTCCAAGATCTTTTCCCACTGAAGTGGTTCCTATTTATCTACCTGCAAATTCTTACTTTCGAACAGCTAAATTGGCAAGAGCTGGGACAGAGGTGGGTGCTTAATCTGTCATGCAGTACCTGGGTCTCAAACTGCTGACTTGCCAGCCTTCCAGCTAACAAGGCAAGCTTCTTAACTATTAAGCCACCACAGCCTCTTCATGTACAATGAGAAGAGAGGACTCACTGGAGAAGGCCCTGGTGCAAGGAAAGATCAAAGGCAAAAGGAGAAGTGGGTTGGGTGGTAGAGGATGAGATGGCTAGACAGCACCATTGACGTAGTGGGTGTAAACCTGGGTGGACAATGAAAGATGGCAGATGACAGAGGAACCTGGCATTCTGTAGTCCATGGGGTTGCAAAGGGTTGGACTCGACTGTGTGGCTGAACAGCACAACAACAACATGTACAGTGACGTGAAAGATCCAAGGTCTGTTCTAATAGTGGTAAACTATTTGTTGAATATTTCACATACCCTGAAAACCCTATCACAATCACCTTAAATGAGAAATGACTTGTTGACACATACCATCAACAACCATAGTCCCTGGTCCTCTCTCTTGGTCTGGTGGAAGAGCTCAGAGAAATTCATTTTCTCTTGCTAGAAGCTCTAGACAAGAAGTTCTTCTCCAGAAGGAAAGCTCTCAATGCAAAATTAGGAAACTCTTGAGACCCAGGGATAGCTCTTTTCCATTCACGAGCAGGAAACTGGCCTGCAGCCTGAACCGAAGTCTCCTTCCAAGATAATGCAGTCCAAAGGCATCCTGCCAGATCCATGGAGACACTCTTTCAAGATAAAACTAAATGATTAACACATTTCATGGACACCTCCTTCATATGTTAGACAGAGCGAGGGAGTGTGTGTGCACGTGTCTGTGTGGATTGGCGGCCAAGTTCTTTTATTGCTTTCTATGCATCCTGCATCTAAAATAGCCCTCCACTTTGAGCCTAAGAATAACTCTTTCCTCCACACCAGATCTCTTTCATTTGGTCCTGCCAGATGTGGAGAATGCATTAATGAGTATCCAGGAGTAATGCCCAGACTGCCTGGATCATTGTGACACCCACTAAAATAATAACTTTGGGAGTACATGAAGGTATGGCATAGACCTTGGTGGTGTCATTGCTACTTGATCTACAAGAGTGATGGTGAACCTTTTAGAAACCAAGTGCCTAAACTTAACAGGCTGCCATCCATGCCACAGAGGGACAGGGTGAGCTCTGTGCTGGGGGGAGGGAGGAAGTGCTCCCATTAGGCTGCTGGATAGAGGGATGGGGCAAACTCTTCGCTGGGGGTGGGAGGAAGTGCTCCCATTAGGCTGCTGGGCAGAGGGGAGGGGTGAAGTCTGTGCTGGGGTGATGGTGCACATGCCCACAAAGAGGGGTCCGAGTGCCCCCTCTGGCATGTGTGCTATACGTTTACAAACACTGATCTACAGGATTTGAGCTACAGGCCCACCTCTACTCTGGCTTCACTGGAGGTTCTCCATGTTCACCTTAGCTTTATTTGTTATATGCCATCATTTCACTTCTCACCTATGACGATCCTAACAGGGTTATGATGATGATGATAAAAGTCTAACATTAAATTCATAGTCAAAGAATGGTATAAAATTAACAGTTCAAGACTTAACCAAGTACCTAAGAACTGTTAAGGTAATGTTTTATTTATAGATGACCAACCTTGATGCTCTAGGTGTTCTTTGACTTCAATTCCCAAAAGCCTAAGTCAGCAGTCCTGTTGATCAGGGCTTCTGGGAATTGAAGTTCAAGAAGATCTAGAGCACCAAGGTTGGCCATCCCTGGTCAAACAATATAGGCAAGTCCCTAGTGAAGTTAGTTTTTTTAAAAGTTAAAATGTTTGAGTCCAATAAATCCAAAATTTCGAAATATCTAGGGAGTCCTTTAGGTCAGGGGTGCCCAAACTTTTTGTCCTGGGAGCCTGACCATACCCCCAGAACAGCTGAGCATGCCTGTCCACAGTCCTGGAAGCAGGCGTGTTTGCACATGCGTGTCTGGAACCACTCCTGAAAGTGGTTCTGGATGACCCTGCACATGTGCAAACATGTCTGTGCCACTCCTGGAATGGTTGCTGCTGGCCTTTATCTTCAGAACCATTTTCTTTGTGGCTATATGCACATGCTTCAGAGTAGTAGGGTGCCAAACATAAAGCACTATGATTTGGGTTGTAAAATGGGTGGTGGGTATACTTAGAGAAGCCAAGATACTAACTGTGACACCAAAGGGACATATTTCACATGATGAATATAAGGAAGTAACCCAGAGCACTCAAGCTATAAAACAATGCATTGTCATGCCTAAAGAGGTTTAAGAGGATGTGACAAGGAAAAGATCTTTTGCTGCTGTGGTCTCTACCTTATGGAACAGGTTGCCTGTGAAAATTAGATCTGCCCCCAATTATTATTGAAGGGAATTGTGTGGAACAGGTCTCGGTGTTTCGATTTCTGGGAATGGAGCTGAGGGATGATCTAACATGGGGAGCAAACACCAAAGATCTGATCAAGAGAGCACAGCAAAGGATATACTTCTTGAGAATCCTCAGGAAGAACAATCTTTCAAAGGACCTGCTGTTGGCATTCTACCACTGTACCATAGAGAGTGTGTTAACCTATGGTCTGTGTGCATGGTTTGGGAGTTGTACAGCTAGGGAAAGAACAATGCTGTCCAGGGTCATAAAGACTGCGGAGCGAATAATCGGGCGTACTCTTCCCACTCTAGATCAAATCTATGCCAACAGGTGTTATAAGAAAGCTGTAGAGATTGCGCAATATAGTACGCACCCCATAAATGATCTCTTTCAGCTTCTGCCTTCTAGAAGAAGGTATAGGGTCATAAAGACCAGGACCAGCCACTTGAGAAATAGTTTCTACCCAAAAGTGGTTCTGGCTTTGAATGCAATGCAATGCAGTCTATGAGGGAGTTTCTGCATATAGTTTTTAGAGTTTTAGAGTTTTTAGAGTTTTAGAGCTTTTTAGGGATTAAATGTGTATATGTGGGGTGGGAGTATGTTGATAATTTTGTATAGTTGAATTTTGTTTAGGTTTTGTTGGGTTGATAAGTGTTTTCCCCCCCAATCTCATTGTTCTGTGCAGGACAATGACAATAAAGATTTATCTTTATCTATCTATCTATCTATCTATCTATCTATCTATCTATCTATCTATCTATCTATCTATCTGTTGTGTTCCCAAACACTGTACCTTTATACAATGTATCTATTCATGTGTAACCAATGTATCCTTTCTACTAGTAACATGATAACCCTCAGCTGCATCACTGTAACCCTAATAGGACGCGAGCTAGTGACCACTAGATGGCAGTAGCGAGCGTCCAGCTCATTAGCCCAGACTCACCTAAGAACAACAGCGCGGGAAGATTCCCGCCACCACCTTCACCTGGACAAGAAGGGCGTGACCCACAATGACGTCACACGGGCAGCAACCAATAGACTGTCAAGGAGCCACATTCAAATGTATAGCCACTGTATATATTGAGCTGTTCGTCCGCCATTACCACATGTTCCCTCTGACCAGCATGTAATAAAGTTGTGTTAAGCCAGCTCTTCGGCTGTCCCGGTGTCTTGGTTCTCATACACTAAATTGGCGACGAAGGTGGGATTATGGCTTTCCACGGGACCAAGACATACGCCGGTTTCGACATTAACAAACCGGAAGATTGGGAACTCTTCGAAATGGATTTCCAAAGTGCGCTGGTGGAGTTCGAGGTCACGGACGAGGGAAAGAAGAGAGCCATCCTCATCAGAATGCTCGGGCACGCCAGCAAGAGAGTGCTGGTCGACCTCATCGCACCGAAGAAGGTGGGCGAGCTGAAGGCAAAGGAGCTCCTGAAGGCGATGCGTGACCATTTCCAGCCCTCGGTGTCGATGTTTCCAGCCCGGGACGCGTTCTGGAGGCGAGTCCAAGCGCCGGGCGAGTCGGTCGCCGCATTCGCAGCGGCCCTGCGGCTGGCTGCCGGGCCATGCAAATGGGAGAACCTGGAAATCACCCTCAGGGACCGCATGCTGTGTGGCCTGAGGGATGAGGAAGTTCAGCGGAAGCTGATGAACCAGGAGCCACCCCCAACTCTGCAGGAGGTCGTGAAGGCAGCACAGGCCGCGGAAGCCACGAGGGCCAGAGTGAAAGAGCTCCAGGGCAGGCTCCCACAGGCCGATCAAGCAGCAGGCTCGGTGCACGTGGCCCGGCGAGTGTCGAAATCCTCCGCGGAGAGCAGCGACGAGGAAGACGTCCGGAGGATCCGGAAGGCGTCCGACGCTGTGACGGCTGCGGAGCGGCCCACGACCGCGCTAAGTCCCCGTTTAGGAAGGCCGAGTGCCACAACTGTGGGCGCCGCGGGCACATCACCAAAGTCTGCAGACGACGGCGCGAGGACCGGAGGAGCTCGCCAGACCGTCCGACGAAACCGGACCGCTCGATGAGACCAAAGGATGGCGCCCGGCCCACGAGGAAGCAGGACAGCGTGGGCCGCATCTCCGACAACAGCGGCGACGACGCTCCAGTTTTCAGCGTGTCCCTGGGACACCCCCATTACTTTGTTGAGGTACTGGTGCAAGGGGCCCCTGTTAGGATGGAGATTGACTCGGGCTCCTCATATTCCATCATTTCCCAGAGGGAGTTTTTGAGAATTGCCCCCCGCGTACGGCCCAAGCTCAAAGCGTTGAGGTCCACGCTTCGGGACGTGCAAGGGAACAGTATCCCGGTGTTGGGGGTTGGGAACTTCCAGGTCCAGTATAAGCGGCACGCCACGGAACTCCCCCTAGTCGTTCTTAAGGGGGGAAATTGCAGCCTCCTCGGGACTCAATGGTTTCAGCCCCTGGGTTTATTCATTGGGGGGGGGTGCACGCCGTGGGGACTGACCCGATACAGAGGGTGTGCGACGCGCACCCTGAAGTCTTCAAAAAGGGACTTGGGAAATTCAATGGACCCCCAGTAACTTTCGACCTGGACCCGGAGGTCCGCCCAATAAGACTCAAACCGCGCAGAGTGCCTTTTGCACTAAAGGACAAAATAGAGGCGGAACTGGACAAATTAGTGGGCCAGGGGATTCTTGTTCCTGTTGATTCTGCGGAGTGGGAAACTCCAATTGTCACGGCACTGAAGGCCAATGGGGAGGTTCGCATTTGCGCCGATTATAAGTGCACCATTAATAAGGCAATCAGCCCCAATGCATATCCGGTGCCGGTGGTCAGCCATTTGCTAGCCAGGTTACATGGGGGAAAGTGTTTCGCTAAGCTCGACTTGGCACAAGCCTATCAGCAACTCCTGGTAACCCCTGCTGCAGCTGCTGCACAGACCATAGTCACGCATAAGGGGGCGTTCCAGGTGACGCGCCTCCAATTCGGCGTGAACTCGGCGCCTGGAATTTTCCAGTCGCTCGTGGAACGCCTCCTCAAAGGGCTGGACGGCGTTTTGCCATATTTTGATGATGTATTGATAACGGGGGGGAGTGAGGTGGAGTTGGCTGAAAGGCTAGACAAGGTCCTAGCGGCATTCGCACAGGCGGGGTTGAGGTTGCGAAAAGACAAATGCGTCTTCTTCGCGAAGGAGGTTGAGTTCTTGGGGTTCCGAGTAACACCCGAGGGGATCAAACCGTCCAAATCCAAGGTGGCCGCCATCAAGAAAGCCCCTCGCCCCACCTCCAAGCCCGAGTTGCAGTCGTTCCTAGGACTCTTAAATTTCTACCACTCCTTCCTTCCACGGAAGGCTGCGGTGGCTGAACCGCTTCATAAGTTGCTCAAGAAAGATGCGGCATGGAAGTGGGGCGATGACCAGGAGAGGGCATTCACGGAACTGAAACAACTCCTGGCGTCTGACGCCATTCTGACCCATTTCGACCCCAAACGGCCGGTGGTACTGATCTGTGATGCATCCCCGGTGGGGGTGGGGGCAGTGTTATGCCACGTGTTGGAAAACGGGAGGGAGGCCCCAATAGCGTTTTACTCCAGGTCCCTGTCACAAGCGGAGAGAAATTACGCCCAGACAGACAGGGAAGCGCTGGCGATAATTGCAGGGACCAAAAAATTTCACGATTTTCTATATGGCCGCGTCTTCACCATCGTGACCGACCACAAGCCCCTACTAGGCATTTTTACCGCAGATAGGCCCACGCCACAGATCCTGTCCCCGAGGATGCTCAGGTGGGCCATTTTTCTCAACGCCTACCAGCACGCGTTGGTGTACCGGCCCGGGAAAGAGATCAGCCATGCGGACGCCCTGTCGAGGTCCCCCCTTCCCCAGATGCACAGCCACGTGGGCGAGGAGGAGCCGGACCGCCAGGTGCTCATGATAGAAGTCTTAGATTCGCCCCCCCATAGTACCCACCGACATCGCTAAAGCGACAAGCAGAGATAGGACATTGGCGGCGGTTAGCTCCTGGGTACAGAAAGGGTGGCCGGCGTCTTCCCCAGCAGAAGAATTCGCCCCATTTTTCAGGAAAAAGTTGGAGCTGTCCCTAGAGAGGGGGTGTCTCTTGTGGGGGCAGCGGGTGGTGATTCCCACATCCCTTCGGCCGCGGGTGCTTAAGTTGCTGCACGTCAGCCACCCCGGAATTGTGCACTCCAAAGCGCTGGCCCCAGTTAGACGCCGACATCGAGCACATGGTCGGCACTTGCGAGAGTTGCCAGTGCTCCAGACCAGAGGAGGCCCGTCTTCCCCACAGGGAGTGGGACGCGGCTAAGGGGCCGTGGTCCCGGATACACATTGATTTCGTGGGCCCGTTCCGAGGAACTCTGTTTCTCCTCGTTGTGGACGCTTTCTCCAAGTGGTTGGAGGTCATTCCAGTCACGAGCACCTCCTCGGCCGCGACAATAAAGCATTTGGGGAGGGTTTTTTCTACGTTCGGCATACCCGACACTTTAATTAGCGATAACGCTAGTTGCTTCACGTCCGCTGAGTTCAGGGCATTCACAGAGATTAACGCCATCCGGCACATCACCTCCGCCCCTTTCCATCTGGCCACCAATGGCCAAGTGGAGCGCCTCGTACGCACCACGAAGGACGCACTGCGGCGCATGGGCCCCGGGGATCTCAACCTGCAAGTGTGTCAGTTTCTGCTAGGGTACAGGGTGACCCTGTTGGCGTCAGGATACTCCCCCGCAGAGCTTTTAATGCGCAGGAAACTGACCACCATTCTCACGAGGCTAGACCCCACGAGAGTAGAAGACAAGGGGAGGAACATCGGGCTAGAGGCCACAAAAAGTTTCAGCGTAGGCACCCCCGTGCATTGCAGGAACTACGCCAGCGCAGGGCCAGCCTGGGTGCCGGGGGTTGTCGTGGAGCAGACCGGTCCCATATCATACCGCGTGGAGACCAGCACGGGTCTACTTTGGCGGCGGCATGTGGACCAGCTCCGGAGCCGGGTCCCAGGAAGGCAGGGCGCAGAAAGCATAAACAAGGATTCAGCGTTAGGGTTCTCCCCCACCCGCTTAGCCCAAGGGGGAGGAGAGGGGGGTCATGGGTCCCCACCGAGGGGGGAGGAGAAGGAATTTGTCCTCATAGATACCCCGCGGGATCACCCAGCAGAGTTTGATTTTGAGTTTCAGAACCGGGGGGGGTTTTCGGAGTGGTCCCCCACCCATCCAAGCGAGAAGAGGGGTTTTACGTTAGCCCCTAGTGCCCCCGGTCTGCCCACAATGGAGTTTGTCCCTTCCCCTAAAGCTGCAAAACCGCAGCAAGCCACTAACGAGTCTCCCTCTCCCATTACAGGACAAGGGACCAGGGAACAAGGAAGCGGTAGCGCCCCCAGGGCGGGACAGCCCACATCGCGGCCCAAACGCAATTGCAATAAGCCATCTTGGCTGAGAGACTTCGTCTCATCCTAGGGGAGAGGGATGTTGTGTTCCCAAACACTGTACCTTTATACAATGTACCTATTCATGTGTAATCAATGTATCCTTTCTACTAGTAACATGATAACCCTCAGCTGCATCACTGTAACCCTAATAGGACGCGAGCTAGTGACCACTAGATGGCAGTAGCGAGCGTCCAGCTCATTAGCCCAGACTCACCTAAGAACAACAGCGCGGGAAGATTCCCGCCACCACCTTCACCTGGACAAGAAGGGCGTGACCCACAATGACGTCACGCGGGCAGCAACCAATAGACTGTCAAGGAGCCACATTCAAATGTATAGCCACTGTATATATTGAGCTGTTCGTCCGCCATTACCACATGTTCCCTCTGACCAGCATGTAATAAAGTTGTGTTAAGCCAGCTCTTCGGCTGTCCCGGTGTCTTGGTTCTCATACACTAAACTATCTATTTCATAAACAGCTAAAAATGTTCCTCTCCCAACTTGCATTTCCCTACTAGGTAATTGATTGCAAAGGTGCAGGATTCCTCAATTAATTGACATTTTATTTCTTGTTCTGTGTGGTTTTTTGTTTGATTTATTCTTGGCTGTGATTTGGAAAAATAAGTTATTAATTAATTACTAATTATGGTAAGAATCTAAATTTATTAATGCTATCTAGGTAGGGACTACGGTGGCTCAAGTGGTTAAGATGCTGAACTTGATGACTGGAAGGTCCGCAGGTCAACAGTTTGAGACCTAAATGCTGCATGATTGAGTGAGCTCCATTGATGAATCTATGTTTTATTGAAAAAATAATAATTTCCCAGACCTTGGCCTTAGGTCTTCACCTCGTTTTTATTGACTGAAAGATTAGACCCACTGAGTGCCATACAGGGACTGCAGAATGAGCTCCCATCTCTGTCCAAGTTCCTGCCAACCTAGCAGTTCGAAAGCAAGAAATTACAAGTAGATAATGCCTGCCACATGACTATGGAAATGTCTGCAGAAGCAGACAGCGCTGGCTCTTCGGCTTTGAAACAGAGATGAGCACTGAACCCTAGAGTTGGATATGACTGGCTTTCAAGTAAGGGTGACCTTTTACCTTTACCTAGGTAGGTTATTTTATTATTTTACTATTAATGTTTTATTTATGTTTATTAATGTTGATCATTTATTTTTATTCTGTTTGAATTGTTCAGTTTTCATATTACTCTATTGTTGTTGTGGTTGTTTTAATCATTGTAAGCCACCCAGAGTGGTGCAATTATTACCGTATTTTTATTATTTACCTTGAGTACAGTTTCTGAAGCTGGAGGAAAGAAGGAAGGAAAGAAACTGGTAGGAGTTTTGCCAGCAGACTAAAAGTCCAAGTACATCCCTCAAACTGATGCCTTGTTGCTGGGAAAGATCAAAGGGAAAAGGGGGGCAGCAGAGGATGAGATGGTTAGATGGCATTGTTGACACAATGCGCATAGAGCTGAGTGGAGGATAGCTTGGCGTGCAGTGGTCCATGGGGTTGCAAAGGGCCGGACTTGACTATGTGACTGAACAACAACAAACTGATGGTCCTTTGCCTGCTGACAGCCCTTCGTTTTCTGTCCCCCTCCCCCTCCAGTGTGAAAAAACAAAAATAAAAACACAGTGAAATGTGTCCAAAACCCCAAGAACAAACAGTTTCAGGCAGCCCTTAAATTAGTTTGGTCTTGATTTGTGCAGCAAATATTTTGATAGCCCTCAAATCGGGCAGTATTCATGCAAACCTCAATGTTACTTATCTAATTGTTGACTTGGCAAAGTCCCATTGCTTCAAAGGATCTAATCAAGCTGGAACTGCTGAACGTAGATGAAGGAAATGCAAGGTAGCAGGCAGTAAAAATTCAATCGTTAATCCCAACTGGAGTCGATGTATTATCGAGTCATCATCTATGCAAGTGCCATTTATTCAATAGTTCTACCATGGCTGTGATGAAGAATTGGGTTAAAGCCAAGGAAAGCCAGACACTGGTTCTTAAGATTATATATAGCTGTTAGAGGAAACTCTGGAAGCCATAATCTGAAAAAAGAAATTTCCCAAACTCTGCCCTCTTCTATTTACAGACATGTCTGTCTAATAGGTATATATGAACTTAATGGCTGAACTCCTGCTGTTAATATTAGAACTTTCATTCAAGTTACCTGTTCCATGCTGTGTTGTAATGTCTATAGAGATTTCTTAAGTCACAGCAAATCACATCTAAAGGTTACGTCATTTATGTAACTGTTTAAGGGGATTTCAGCCAATAAAGAGAATACATACTTCAAGAAAAATGTCTCCAACTTAGAAAGCTACTCAGATGCCGCCAACAGTATAAAAGTGGCTCACACATTAAAGTTAGCTACTACTTTAAGATTTTATAGCATGTTCACATTAGTGTTAATCCTGTTTTCTAGAGATAATGTGTTAGTGACAATGTGTTAACTGACTTTTTTCCCTTTGAAAAGTCCATTAAAGACACACACACCCCAACTCCCTTCCAAATAATGTCTGGGAAGTAGGAAGTGAATATCATGTGTTGCATCAAATGTCATGTGATAACACCCAACCTACACCAGTTGAGAAAATATACCCTCTTGCTGGTATCGCTCCACCTAAAATAAGGAGAGAAGTAGCAGCAGACACTGAGAGAACTAAGCAAGAGAATGACCCTCAACATCTTCTCAACAGAGATGAGCCTCAAATCTGCCTGCTCAGATCCAGGAAGAGCTTTATTACAAGAGCAAACATTCTCGAAGGTACCCAAGAGCAAAACCAAATTAGAAGATGGAGGAAGGAGCTCATTGGACAAGGAACAATATTAAAGGAAGATATAGCTGAAAAACTCAACATCCCCTGTGTCACTTGAAGGGCCAACATGCTCAAGCGGGGGTTGTTGGTGGACAACAACACACTGTGTGAATGTGGAAAGATACAGAATCTGGCGCTACTTGTCTGCCAATTACTACCAGAAACCTGCACCGATGAGGACATAAGTTTGGCCAACGACAAGGCCAAGTAAGTGGCTTCATTTTGACAATCCAGGGTTTGATTGGGAAGAAGAAGAAGAAGAAGATATAAACGGGGAGGGGGAGAAACCCAATCTTGTTGCCCCTTGCTTTCCCCAATAATGAATGTGTTGCAAATAATGCTGCTACTTGCTGTGCTTTATTTGTAAACTTTGAGCCTCCTAAAGCAAACAAAAACAAATGTTGGTATGACAGTTAGGTTTCAGCCTGACCCCAAGACTCCGAGTACAGGTCACCTAAAAACCATCCTACAAAAGACTTGCAACAACCTGGGCTTACCTGAATTGTACAGACCCCAGACAGTATTTTGGAGAGTAATATTAAAATTATGTGGTAGCATATGTCTTATGTCTTAACTCTTATCTTACTCCCCTCTTCCAATAAACAGACGTTTTGATGAAGCAAGTTGTTTATTGTTCTCTAAGCATATTGCAGAAATAACAGTTCATTCGTTGGTTCAGGATACAAGAAAATCCAACATAATTTTTTTTTTTTAAAAAGGACAGGTAGGAAATTCCACACTCAGGCCTTCCCCCTCAAACAAAAGGAAAACCTGACTAATCTAGGTAATCATGATTAGCTTGGGTTGGAGTAAGGACTCAGGTGTTAGAATCCCACTCTCCCTTCTGAGTGTAACGCTCAGAAACCCCCAAACTATCAAGATAATGAAAAGGTGTAGCACAACTAAGGCATTTGATTACATCAACCAACATGTCTACTTGGCATGCTAGTTAGGAAATTCTGGGAGAGGTAACTTTTAAAAAAGTAACTCCCTCTATCTCTGTTCACAAGCACATACCTTGGAATCATGATATGGACCTATGTCAAATTATGCTTAGGGCTGGATTCTGTCACACTACCCTCCATTCAATAGCCAGATACTTTTTTCAAGTCTCCCCATCACCTCCTCTGGCCATAGAAAGCTCTGCTTCATGCCAATACCTTCCAGTACAAAGTGACTCTATGAGACTAAGATGGCAACCGCTATTTGTTACAACAACAAGATGACAATGCTTTTAAATACAGAATGTGGAAATGGTGGTATCTCCGTTTCATGTGGCCACTGGGGAAGCAAATCAGCAGACAGGAACTGAATATCAGCTTCCACAACTTTCATGAAATTCAAAGTGAGAGGGAGAAGATCTGGACCTTGAGATGGGGATTGTTGGGAATTATTCTATCAGTACTGTTGAAAATGTTGAAGTGTAGAAAGATAATTACAGGCAACAGCTTGTGTTCTATTCATTTCTCTCCTAGCAACTTCCAGAATACAACTTCCCTTTCCAGGGGAATCTATGTTTCTTTACCCCTTTCCTGTAAAGACTTGATACTACAGCCAATGCATTCTTCATTGCCTACATGATGTCTGACTGCATTTAAGGTCAAAGGATGCAGGTGCAGATCAAGTAAGAGAAGCTTGGTCCAACCCATAACATAATGTACTGCTTGCCTCTTGTGTAGGACCGAAATCGCCACGTCTTGGTGGAACATCAGGAGACATTCCAAATCTAACACTATTGCCAGTGGCTCACAAGGGTGACTATTCTTCCGATGAAACATAGACACAAACAAACTGTCAACCTCATGCCATCACGGCCACCAATTTCATAGTTTGGATTGTTTTCTCCATGTGTAAAGGTCAACCTGTCCCCTCAAGGAACTGATGTTTCTCCAACAATACTCTGTGGAGGGGTGGGATCCTTATAAATTTGAGGATAATGAGGAAATGAGGTATATTCACAGCACAGGCGGTGTCCTTGTTGTGACCTATGCCTGGCAATACAGCTTGCATGCCAAAAAGCACACTTCAGAATTGAGCTTGGAAGAAAGAAGTTCAGGGAGAAAAAATTCCTGTGGTCAACGTTTGGTTATAGTTGATTTTGATAATGATTTTCCCAGCAAAAGGCTCCAGCAACGCTTGGTACAATCATTAAGAATCATAAAAAATCACTTTCAGGATTAAATTAGCAAGAGCACTGAGATAAGTAGCAACCAAAGAAATAAAAAGAAAGGAGAAGAGTACTTGCAGGATAGTACTTGTGTATATAATGTCTCATAGTGTACAGGGAGATACAAATCTGAAGGTTGGACAGGAGAAAAATCCATCTTTTATTCAGAATGTTGTGTCGAAGAGAGCTTTATGGATACCATAGACCAGGGTTCCATAAACATGGCTCTCCAGAAGCACACTTGCTGATCAGGGCTTCTGGGAATTGAAGTCTGAGAACATTTGGAGAGGCAGGTTTGAGGATCCGTACCACAGATAAAAAAGAAGAGAAGAGTGTTTTGGGGGACCACAAAGGCTTAGTGGTTATGACGCTAAACTTGATGACTGAAGCATCTTTTCTTTGGTAGACTTGGGTACACAGAAAGCTTCCTTGAAGATTGTGGTATTTTTGAGCCACAGCCAGGCATACCCCAGGCAACAGCCACCTTGTGCCAGCTAATCTTTCTCACACTAGATCAGGAGAAAGGAACTGCAGAATGAACTCACCCAAAGGTGGCTTCGTTTTGGCAGTTTCACATCTAGCCTAGAAACAGAAGAAGAATCGAGTCCACCCCCTGTCAGAGAGGGACAGTGGAAAATTGAACTCCCAACCTCTGGCTCTACAGTCAGATAACTAAACCACCAAGCAATCCAACAGATACATCCTTAGTTTCCTGTCTGTAGAATAGGAATAATTCAGGATTTGAAGGTGAATGAGATAAGGATTGTAAAAAGTTTGTAGAGCCACAAAAAGTCCTGATAAACAACCGTATAGATTTCTATACCATTCCCTCCCCTAGAAAATACTGGAGACACCCCTAAATGTATTGATAATTAATTCCCAGAGGGACTCTCTGAGACTTCCCATCATTAATCTGTTCACTGAGGTCATACTGAGAATACTTTTTAAAAGCCCCGGAAACCATTTAGGGTGTATTGCCCCTCCTCCAGTAGCAATAAAAACTCCTTTCTCTAGATCAATGGAATCTCAGCTCTTTTAAATTTAATACTCTTTATAGGTAGAGGGAGGGGTATGTGCCCTCGAATGATTAAGTGCTAATGTTGCAGAGACAATCAACTCACTAATGAGGTCAAATTCTATACACATATGGAGGCAATTTGAAAGCTCAGGTTGGGAAGCAGAAATTGCGGACTTGATTCCTCAGAAATTGAATATTCAGCCATTGCTGAATTTTTGGTGCATTTGTTCAACCTGGTCATGGAGAGCGAAAAATCAGCCTGATGGTTGATCTAATTCAAAAAAGGATAGAAATACAATTGATTTCCAAAGACGATGTGGATGACAGACCATCAGCTGTCACACTGATGTTCATTGCACAATGTTTATCTCAGATAGAACCTTTCTATCAGTTTCCCAGACTTGACAGAAGTTCTTGAAAGCCTTCTCTGTGTTGTGTGTCATTGGTTTTATGTTTAGCCCATTATGTTTAGCCCAAATACTTATTAATGAGTTCATGGAACATGTTGACCTTGGAATTTGTCTCAGTGGACAATGAAAGCATAGGCGCACATTAAAAGGCACAGCAGAGACGGCCCAGGGCATGTTTTATTTTACAGAGGAAGAATGCAGTACACAACAAAACTTAAGATTGACTTTGAGAACCCAACTTGTACAAAACTATGTGTCCTTGATTCTACCACATGGCATGAAATCATAGACATCAACACTGGCAAATCCGTATAAAAAGAAGTATTTAAAATGTAGCATCATTAAAGGAGGACTAGCTCCTGACAACGTAGCAGTTTGAAAGCAAGAAGTTGCAGCTAGATAAATAGGTACAGTGGAACCTCATACAACAATTGCCCCATATAGCAATGAAATCGCATAACAATTAGGTTTTTGGGGAGAATGGTGTCTCACATAACAATTTTCCCTATGGAAAAAATTGTAGAACAATTTTTCAATGGGAAAAACCACTTAGAAAAAGAAATTGTTGTACGATGCATCCCATAGGGAAAATCACTATACAATGCATTCATCATATAGCAATTGTTTCGTACAACAATGAGCCCTGTGGAACGGATTAAAATTGTTGTATGAGGTGCTTCAGTGGGAAAGGTAACAACATTCCAGTGTGCTTTGGTGTCTAGCCACACCTGCCACATGGCCATGGAAACTTCTGCAGATGCAGAAAGCGCTGCCTCTTTGGGCAAACTGCATAATTAGAGGGCACCCCCAGAAGAAGAGCAGGGTAAACCATTTTTGAGTCCTCTATGACTTGCATCTCCCTCCCCATCCAAAGACCTGGGCCTGGAGAGGAAGAAAAGGCTTCAGGAAGGCCCAGCTCTACTGCCCATTTGCCATCCAGAGAGGCCCAAGGGAGAGGTGAGTAAAGGATCTTGCCCCTCTCTCCCCGTCCAAAGACCTGGGGCCAGAGAGAAGGACACCTCAGGAGACCCCTGACCACCCCCAGGAGATACCATCCACAACCACCATCACAGCAAGGCCCGAGCCGGCGCCTTTGACCAACTCCATGCGGCTGAAGGGAGGCAAGAGCTGCTGCGTGCATGCAAAGGATAAGTAATCGAACTGAAATAATATAGTTGACTAAACATAGATGGCTTATGGCAACTGACATAGTGACTGTACAAGAAACTGACTTACATAGAGACTTGATATAGTGGACTTTTTCTTTCTTTCTTTCTTTCCCTTTCATTAATTAGTTCAACTTTTACTTTGATACTATGTGATAAACTGTGATATTGTGCATGATAATACTTTGTTTTAAAACTGTTTAAACTGTGATAACATGTGTGATGGGAAAAGACTGGCGTAGAGACCGGCAAGGCACGCCACAAAGTTTGCCAAGAGAACCCTATGGACCAAAAAAAAAGGCAAAACAAGGGGATGCTCAGCACAGCAGATCTGAAAAGGGGGAGGGATACGAATGCAATACTATGCAATACTACATAGGGACATGGAATGTGAGGTCTATGAATCAAGGAAAACTGGAAGTGGTAAAAAACGAGATGGAAAGAATAAGCATTGACATCTTGGGCATCAGTGAGCTCAAATGGACAGGGATGGGCGAATTCAGCTCTGGAAACCATCATATCTACTACTGTGGGCAAGAAAACCTCAGAAAAAACGGAGTAGCCATAATTGTCAACAAAAGAGTGAGGAAAGCAGTAATGGGATACAACATCAAAAATGATAGAATGATGTCAATCAGAATCCAAGGCAAACCTTTCAATATCACTGTAATCCAAGTCTATGCACCAACCACTAGTGCAGATGAAGCCACAGTTGACCAGTTCCATGAGGACCTACAACACCTCATAGAACAGACACCAAGAAATGATGTCCACATTATTTTAGGAGATTGGAATGCCAAAGTAGGAAATCAAAAAGTAAATGGAATAACAGGCAAGTTTGGTCTTGGAACACAGAATGAAGCAGGGCAAAGATTGATAGAGTTCTGCCAAGAGAATGCACTGGTCATAGCAAACACCCTCTTCCAACAACACAAGAGGTGACTTTACACATGGACATCACCAGATGGCCAGCATTGAAATCAGATTGATTACATACTCTGCAGTCAAAGATGGAGAACCTCCATCCAGTCAGCAAAAACAAGACCTGGAGCAGATTGTGGCTCAGATCACAACCTACTGTTCGCAAAATTCAGGCTTAGACTAAAGAAAATGGGGAAAACAATTAGACCAGACAGATATGACGTACACAACATCCCTAAAGAATACACGGTGGAGGTCATGAACAGATTTAATGTCCTGTACCTGATAGACAGAGCACCAGAAGAATTATGGACAGAGACGCGGGACATCATGCAGGAGGCAGCAAGAGAAACCATACCAAAAGAAAAGAAGTGTAAGAAAGCAAAGTGGTTGTCTGATGAGGCTCTTAAAATAGCAGAGGAAAGAAGGAATGTAAAAGTCCAAGGAGAAAGGAAAAAATACAACCACCTGAATACAGAATTTCAAAGAAAAGCAAGGAGAGATAAGGAAAAATACCTGAACGAACAGTGCAAAGAAATGGAGGAAAACAACAAAAGAGGCAGGACTAGAGATCTTTTCCAAAAAATTGGGGAAATCAAGGGAACATTTAAAGCAAAAATGAACATGATAAGGGACAAAGATGGAAAAGAGTTAGCTGAAGCAGAAGAGATCAAAAAAAGATGGCAAGAGTACACAGAGGAACTCTACAAAAAGGACCTCAACACTCCTGATAATAACAATAATGAGAAATTTGAACTTGAACCAGACATTCTGGAGAGTGAAGTCAGAAAGGCCCTAAAAAGCACTGCAAACAATAAAGCTAGTGGAAATTATGGCATCCCAATTGAATTTTTCAAAGCCCTAAAATATGATGGAATCAAACTACTGCATTCAATATACCAACAAATTTGGAAAACAAAACAGTGGCCACAGGATTGGAAAAGATCAGTGTACGTTCCAATCCCCAAAAAAGGCAATGCCAAAGAATGCTCAAATTACCGAACAATTACGCTCATCCCACATGCCAGCAAGGCGATGCTCAAGATAATACAGGATAGACTTCAACAACATGTGGAGAGAGAACTACCAGAGGTGCAGGCCGGTTTCAGAAGAGGCAGGGGGACTAGAGACCACATTGCCAACATACGTTGGATCATGGAGAAAACAAAAGAATACCAGAAACAAGTCTACTTTTGTTTTATCGACTACACCAAGGCTTTTAACTGTGTGGACCACAACAAAATGTGGCAAGTAATTAAAGAGATGTGAATACCAGAACACCTCATATGCCTCATGAGAAATCTATACACGAACCAAGAAGCAACAGTTAGGACAGAATACGGAATGACAGAGTGGTTTGGAATAGGAAAAGGAGTAAGACAAGGCTGCATTTTATCACCCTGCTTATTCAATCTATACACAGAAGAAATCAATCCTGATTGTTCATTGGAGGCGAGGGGGTGCCGGGCGAGCCGCTGCCGCCGCGCTTCTGGCCCTGGTGGGGGCGAAGAGGCCCCTCCCGGCCACACCACCTGCCGGTGTTCCCGGGCCCCGCCCTCCCCCCTCGCCTTCGGACTCAAAAGGCGAGGGGGTGCCGGGCGAGCCACTGCCGCCACGCTCCTGGCCCCGGTGGGGGTGAAGAGGCCCTCCCGGCCGCACCACCTGCCGGCGGTCACAGGCCCCGCCCTCCCCCCTCGCCTTCGGACTCAAAAGGCCGCGCCGAAGCTCTCCTGGGCCCCCACCATCGGCCCAGGATGGGAGCCACCTGCGGTCACTGGCCCCGCCTCCCTCCGGCCCTGTCTTGACCGGAGGGATAAAAGGGCGCCACAGACGGGGACGCCCACCGAAGCTCTCCTGGGGCCCCGCCTTCGGCCCAGGATGCGAGCCACCTGCGGCTCTCTTCCCGGGCCAAGTCGGTCAGGGGAGATGGGAGCTTTGGCGCAGCTGTGCCTTGTTCTCGGCGGGGACTTTGGAAGCTGCTGCCACCAAGACGCTGAAGCCGAAACACCACCTCGGCTCTCTCCCCTGGTTGTGGTGAGAGTGGGGGGGGGGGGGCAGGGAGGGAGACAGAGGGACTGAGGCTGATGTTTGCCGCAGCTGGGGAAGTTGGGCTGGGCACTATATGGGATGTGAGCTGTGCTTCATCCCTTGGGGATTTTGTTAATATTGATTACTTTTGATGCTTTGTACTTATGTATTATGTGATGTATTGATATTGTGTTTTCCCCCTGAATTTCTTTGATGTAATTGAACTGTATTATTATATGTCATTGTATTATTATATTGTATTTATTGTCCGCCATGTAAACCGCCCTGAGTTGGGTTGCACCCGAGTGGGCGGTATATAAGTGCGAAAATTAAATTAAATTTAAAAATTAAATTAAATAGTGAAGATGAAGCTAAAGTACTTTGGACATCAAATGAGAAGGGAGGACTCACTTGAGAAGGCCTTGATGCTGGGAAAGGTGGAGGGCAAAAGAAGAAGGGGGCGTCCAAAGATGAGATGGATAGATGGTATTTTGGACACAATGGGCACAGAGCTGGGCGGGCTGAGGAGGATGGTGGAGGACAGAGGAGGTGCCTGGAGGAAAATGGTCCATGGTGTCGCAAAGGGTTGGAATCGACTGTGCGACTGAACAACAACAAATGACTTGAAAGCCCTGGAAAAGATTGGCGTAAGTCAGAAATGACTTGAGGGCATGTAATGATAATTGTTATTAACCATGCATTGGATCAAAAAGGTAGCCAGTGTGGAAGGAGCAAAGCTAATGAATGAAAAGCATAAAATCCATCAAATATGAAAGACTAGAATAGTTTAGTCAGATAATGAGGAATGAAAAATACAAGTTGTTACAGCTGATCATTCAAGGAAAAATGAATGGGAAAAGCAGTGCTGGAAGAACCTCTTGGTTGGCAAATCTTGAAGACTAATTTGGCTGCAACCTACATCATCTTGTTTAAAGGTGCCATAAGTGTAGGATCCTATTATTGCCGGATCCAAAATCAGTATTTAATTTTTAAATTTATAGTCTGCCCAATCAGGAGAACCCAACTCAAGGCGGCGTACAACAATTAAAAATGTATAAAAACAGATTTTAAAATCTCAAATCGCCCACTCACTTCCCCACCCTACTACCCCCCACCCCAATTAAAAGAATAAAAAGAAATAAAAGGGAATGGGGGGATACAACAACACAAAAGGAGGGATATTAACTAAGCACTAAGTGGGGATGAGCCAACAGATGGTTTATTAAAAAAAAAAAATCCCCAGGCCTTGGCCTTAGGTCTTCACCTCATTTTTATTGACTGATAGATTAGCCCCATTGAACCAATGGGCCATCAACTTCTAATTGATTCAGTGAGCCTTTCTGTTCCAGTTGGGATTAAGAACTGGATTTAAGCCACTGTGTTTCTTGAAAACCCTCCAACCTTCTCATCCTGCCTAAATTCCAAAGAGTTAACGAGACATTTTTCCTTCTTCCCATATGGAAATCTGTGCATACTTTGGTATGCCTTTTCCATAGTATCTGCACTTTCATACGCTGATCCTGTTGACTAATGTGTATTTCTGCAAAAGTATCAAATATGCACAAACTAAATTAAATTTCCTTGTGTACAGCTTGGAAGAATATATTCATCTGTTCCTCCTGGCGACAAGAAAACAACAGATGCATGCATGGCTACATTCATAATCCAGCAAGTGACAAACTGGAAAATTAGTACAGCATCTTGGCTTATATACATATATCTTTCCTAGCTGTCCATACATGTTCAGTTGTGCTCTACGTTTTAGCATTATCCTAACACCTAGATTCAAGAAACCATTTTATTCTTGGAAATGAAAATCTTACATTAGACCTGGTTGTGGTCGTTAAACAGTGGTGCACCATAAATTGTCACCTCCATTAGAAGCAGGCATTTAGTAAAGCTAATGGGTCTCCATTGCTCATTCAAGATCAAATCATCACCAAATAGTTTGCATTCCAGTGAGGGTAGCTTCCACCAATACACTATTGCTGGGAAAATCCCTTTCTGCCCAGTACCATAAGAACTGCATACTCAGAGGTGGAACAGGGAAGCCCTAAAAGGGGTCACAAATGATGACAATATCCATATATTTCATTATGCACTCCAGTCGTGCTATGGCATCATGAAATTAAGTCTTGATGCCATAGCACCACTGTAAGTAAAAGAGATATCTAGTTCCAGATGCAGGGAATCCTGTATATTCAGAACCCTCTACAAAAGGGTTAAATAATCATTTCCCCCATTCTCAAAGGCTCAAGTACAGTACATTAGCTACAATCCTCTTGCATAGTTATGCCTGCAGAAGACAAATAGCATAATTCATAGTGGCTGTTAATGAGTCCCTGCTTGGATTTGTGGGTCAGATGGGTTGACATGCAACTGAAAAACCAAAAGGGGACTCATCAATTGCCAGCAAGAAGCCGCAATGAGTTTGGTGAAGTAGGTGAACAGTTATTGTTTGACAAGTTGATGCCGGCATAACTAGATGTAGGCATAACTAGACAACACAACAGGAGTTTGCCGATTATATGTGTGTGCTTGTGGAAGAGTGGACTTAGCATACTCTACTAGTGTCATAAAGTCAGAAGCATTTGAAATGTGTTTTTTTGCAGGATGATGTTGGATTGAGGGGGAGACCAAGAACAAATTAATAAAGACCAAGAAAGCATAAAGAATGCAAAAATGCAAATCATGCAGTGCTTTGGTGGAAAATACATTATGTTACAGCTGATCGTTCAAAGTTTTTAAAAAATGGCATAAAGTAAACATGTCTGGGACCTGGTGTTTGTGTTGCCTGCCAGCCGCCCACACTCCGGACTCTGAGAGTGTGCTGCTTTTAGCACCCTGGATGGAAAAAAGCCACAAATACAGCTAAATAAATATCAGTTTCCATGTACTCCTCCTCTCTAGACTCAAATCAGTACAATACAAGGAGAGAAAGAAAATCCAGATTGGATTCATATAGATGTGATCAGTTTTGCCACATTCCTGATTTTGGGTTCTTTTTGGACATCTTTAGACACCAGAATGGAAGCCAAAACCAGTCAAGAAAGAAGAAGGGGTAATATTGGGCAACCTACCAGCTGCTGTTGTCAGCAAAACCCTCTGCCCATCATTTTTGTAAAAAATGAAATCCATTGGGGCTTGTTCGTCCCCCCCTCCCCTTGGGACATTTTTCAGGCAGATCATCATTATGCTGCTCTAGCTTAGTCTGTGTTTCCACAGCGTGTTTCCTCAAAAGTGCCTTCTCAGCAGCTGTTTTTACAGGCAGGATTTTCTCCTGGTTGTGGACACTGCTTGAAAACTGAGAACAAAAGCCCTAAGAATGGCAAAACCTTCAGGCTCCACGCGCAAGATACACATAGGCACACTTCTGAAAATAGCCCAATTGTTCCCGTTGAAGCCTGTTGTTGTTTTTTCTTCTTCTGGCCTTTGGCGATGATCTTTCCAAAAGGGTCGGATTGAATTGGTTGGAGAAGCAGAACAAAGCTAATCTCTTCTGAAGAAACCATCAATTCATCGAGTCAATGCAGGAAACTCAGGGGTCACCATCCAAACTCATAAAACTCCCTCTTTTTGTTGGTGACCATAACGAATGGGAGATGTAGATGGGGTGTAGTTCAGTCAAAGAACTCTGAGAATCCTACAGGAAGCATAAGCACTCTGGAACCCATGGAATGCTGCACCTTCTCCCAAAGTATGGAATCAGTGATGAATGCCATGTTCCACATTATCAACAGCAACAAGTATTAATTCTTCTTCTTCTTCTTCAAATGCCGTATCCATTCCAAATATTGGCCATCATCATGACGAAAGTCTTCCTGCTCTTAACTCTTCAGAACAGTTCTTCCAAGGACATTTCACACCAGTCTCTCAGGTTCTTCATCCAAGAGGTCCGTCTATGTCCAGGGCCTTTCTTTAGTCTGGCCAGGTTATCCTGATATGGTAATAGAGTGGACCGTAATGCCAGTGATTCAATGATAATCGTCAGGTGGCGGTTAACTAACCTGACAACCCTGAGGACTAGCGGCCTTGGGTGGCGAAGTCCGTAGGGAAGGGTGATGGTCCCCAAGTGGGTTAAATCCCACTTGAATCCATCTTGATGGAGGGCAGCAGCTTCATCAATCCTGGCCTGGGGCTGAGGAGGACTTTGTGTCAAAAGGGCTCAAGATCAGAAAGTGACTCGCAAAACTGAATCAGTGGTATGGGTGTCACCAGTGGTGGGATTCAGCAGGTTCACACTAGTTCGCCAGAACTGGTAGCAGAAATTCTGGCTGGCCTCACCCATCCAAGTTTTGAAATAAAGTAGTCCTAATTTGGGTGCAACACAGGCTTTTCCCCTGACTATGCCCACCATAGGTAGTAAAAAAAATTAAATCCCACTACTGGGTGTCATGCTGAGATGCAGAAGGCAAGTGGAAGGCCATTGTATTATATTGTTCACAGGACAATTTCCATTCATTCATTATTAATAATAATTGCATGCTGTGAAGTCAATTCTGACTTATGGTGACCCTTTCCAGGGTTTTCTAGGTCAAGGATACATAGAAGTGGTTTACCATTCCCTTTTGGGGGTGGTTGCCCTGGGATTGTGCAGTTTGCTCAAAGCCACGTAGGTTGGCCCTTCTTCCTGGAATTGAACACCCAGCTTCTGGCTCTGTAGCCAGATACCAAAACCACTGATCAGCCAGCTCATTACTATATATTAGAGCAGTGGTGGCAAACCTATGGGATGTGTGCCAGAGGTGGCACTCAGAGCCCACTCTGTGGGTGGGCAGGCTGTCGCCCCAGCACAGAGTTCACCCCACCCTTTTGCCCAGCAGCCCAACAGAAGGGCTTCCTCCCTCCCCTGTCTGGGGAGAATATTGCTAAGTTTAGGGCCATGATGGCAAACCTTGGCACTCCAGATGTTCGTGGACTTCAATTCCCAGAAGCCCAAGCCCCTGTGAATCCACACGGATGGGTTTGATGCGATTCATCCAGCCCACGCCGCCCTTGTCACTCCTGGAAGTGGAAGTAAAACGCATCCGTATGGTTAAGGCTCTTCCGGGTTAACCCTTCCTCCGTAGGGTGCGTTTTACTTCCACTTCCAGGAGCAACAAAGGTGGCGCAGGCCGGATGGATTGCAGTAAGCCCATTTATGTGGATTCATGGGGGCTTCTGGGAATTGAATCCAAGAACATCTGGAGTGCCAAGGTTTGCCATCACAGGTTTAGGGTAACAGTAAAGGTCGCCCTTGCTCAAAAGCCAGTCGGATCTAACTCTAGGGTACAGTGCTCATCTCTGTTTACAGCCCAAGAGCCTGTGCTGTCTGTGTCTGCTGACATTTCTGTGGCCATGTGGCAGGCATTACTAGATACCAGAGCACATGGAACACTGCTTACCTTCCCACAGAAGTGGTACCTATTTATCTAATTTCAATTTCTTGCATTCAGACTGTTAGGTTGTCAGGAGCTGGGGCAGAAACGGAAGCTCACTCTATTGTGCGGGACTTGGGTCTCGAACCGCTGAGCTGCCGACCTGCCAGTCACCAAGTTCAGCATCTTAACCACAAAGCCACCACAATCCCTTTTGCCAAGTTTACAATTTAAAAAGAAACTAAACAAAAAGTGATGTGCTCCTAACACCCTGCTGAGACTGGATAGTGGTTTCTGAGAATGAGTGACCCCCAAATTAAACAAACAAACAAACTTGAGTGTCAAATTAATACAGGACCTTCCATGTTTCATCCTAAGCTCCTATTTTCCACTACTTTGCCTTTTGCTGGACTTGGGTAGGATTTGTGTGTTTGACTGGAAATTGGCACGCGGGACTAAAGTTCAATTAGACGTGGCGAGTCCATCAGCTTGGTAAGAAAACAAATGCGAGTGGCAGAAGGGCTCCATTCTTCTCCCAGATTTGGGGGGGGGGCAGGGGGAGAGATCTTGCTATGAACACAGAAGGCTTTGCAAACCCAGCCAAAAGTACAAGAGGGATTGGGAAAGCACCTGGCAATTACCACTTGACCCCATCGGTCCCCTGAGAGGCAAAGCCGCTACTGTTGGTTTTTCTCAATTCTTCTAAAGATGGAGTTAAAATAATACCAGGTTACGTCAAAGCCTCGCAGCAACAAAGTGGAAAAATAACGCATGGGTCTCTTAGAAAGACATAGGATGGTTTAAGTCTGTAGCAGCAGATCATCCTGGCTGTGCTGTAACAATACTTCTAGTTTTAAAAACGATTTTATTACACGCAGCTCCTCCGGTGGCATAGATGTTAAGGCGGTGAGATGGATGGAGACTGGAAGGTCGGGTTTCGATACCTGAGAGCTGCACTTGGGGACATGAAAGGAGCCTCATCCGGGCGTCCCCTAAGTGGAGTTTCTCCATCAAAAATCCTTTCAACCCAAAGTAATCTCTGGCACGAAAATGAATGAATTTTATTACACAACATTGATAAGAAAATAAGGGGAGGGAGGGGGAGGGAAACAATAATACAATGTCAAAAGCAAACTAACCAAAGATACATACTGTACATCCTAACTGTAAATGAATTTGAATAACACAAATAACACATACCAGAGAGTAAACTAAACAAAAAAGACAAAAATGTTGTGACACCTTAATAATAGCAATTACATTTATATACTTTCATGTCCCCAAGTGCAGCTCTCAGGTATCGAAACCCATTCTTCCAGTCTCCAGCTTAGTGCCTTAAACATGAAGTCACAGGTGTCCCCTAAAAATCCTTTCAACCCAGAGTAATCTCTGACATGAAAACACACAACACACTTATTGCAGTTTCTGGGCAGTTCACAACTTAGTCAGCATTTTGCCCCAAACATTCTGGGTACTCGTTTTACCGACCATGGAAGGATTGAAGGCTGAGTCAGCCTCGTGCCTCGTCAGGATCGAACTCACAATGTTTTGGCTGCAGTACAGCAGTTAACTACTGTGCCACCAGGGGTCTAACTGTTGCATTTTAATGTTAGCTTTTGTTGAACAAGTCCACTTCGTCAGACATGATACAGACCAATAATACATACTAACACTTATTTTCCTAAACATACCTTACTCTTACTTACTTACTGCAGTGGCTCAAGTGGCTAAAATGCTGACTGGGAAGTGGAAGGTCAGCAGTTCGATTCCCGAGTACTGCAGGACGGAAATGAGCTCCCGTCTTCATCCCAGCTCCTGCCAACCTAGCAGTTCGAAAGCAAGAAATTTCAAGTAGATAAATAGGGACCGCTTCGGTGGGAAGGTAACAGCGCTCTGGGCGCTCTGGTGTCTAGTCATGTCTGCCACATGACCACGGAAACGTCTGCAGAAGCAGACAGCGCTGGCTCTTCGGCTTAGAAACAGAGATGAGCACTGCACCCTAGAGTCAGATACGGCTGGCTTTCGAGCAAGGGAAACCTTTACCTTACTCTCTCAAAATTACTTTATTACAAAGAAAAAAGAAAAAGGTGACTTTAAAGCAGCCCAATATTATTTCATTTTGAAGACCCTGTTATAGTTGCCCAGAAATCATGAATTGCCCAAACTTGAAAATCACTCCTTACAAATAATGTAATTAATAGTTACTACTTACTCTTGGATAACATGTATCTACGTTACATTTCTAACATCATGTAACAAACTGACACAAAGTTAATTTTGAGTCAGACTGGCAAAATTTTCTAGTTACTGTACTTTCAAAATGAATCTTTAGCAGTGGTTCCTAAACTTTCTTTGGCCATGCCCCACCTAAGCATCTCTAAAATCCTGATCTCCCCCCACCCACCCGCCCGTGACATATCATTCCTATTATTTAAAAAGTGAACTATTCACATGGAGGCAGCCTAAAAGGCCATTCACTTGGTCTAACAAACTTATTCTCAAACTGTCCCCCTTAACAATCAAATTGCCCACCTGTGGGGTGTATGCCCCACATTGGGAACCATGACTTTAAAGCAGGGGTTCCCAACCTAAGGCCCATGGGCTGGGGCTAGCTCATGGCACCATTTCATGTGCCCCCCCCACCCCTCCAAGGGCATTTGAGAAACAAAATGGCTACCCCTTTGAAGCTGTTGGGACAAAATGGCCACACCCTTTGTGCAAGCAGGGCAAAATGGCTGCCTGGCCCTTGAGGCTCACTGAGAGTGTGTGACCTAGCCCTTGGCATGAAAAGATTGGGGACCCCTGCTTTAAAGGGTATTTTAAAGCCATTTTAAAGGCATTTAACAGGAATTTCCCACATTTTTGTCCCCTCCTCAAGGCTGAGTGGTAAAGGAAAATCCCTCTACAGTATTTGGATTTTATGATTTGAAACTATTTTCAAGGTACAGTATCAGAATTGGCAGTAATAGTAGGTGTTATGTGCTGTCAAGTCATTTCTGGCTTATGGCAAGCCTATGAATGAGAGATCTCCAGGATGTCCTGTTCTCAACAACTCTGCTTAGCTCTTGCAAATGCAAGCCTGTGACTTCTCTTATGGAGTCAATCCATCTCATGGTTGATCTTCTTCTTTTCTTATTTTCATCCCACCTTTTCCAAAATTATGATCTATTCCAGAGAGTTTTGCCTTCTCGTAGGCAAAGTCGGACAGCTGCAGCCTCATCCTTTTTGCCTCCAGAGACATGTCAGCCTTGACTCACGCTAAGACCCACTTTTTCAGTTTTTTAGCACTGCAAGACATCCTCAAAGCTCTCTTCCAGCATCATATTTCACATAAATTATTCCCCATCACTTTCTTCACTGTCCAGCTTTTACAACCATACAAGGTGATTGGCAGTAGGGGGAACTGGAAAGGATTTATTTGTTGAGCTGGAGACTGGGAGGTCAGGTTTCAATACCTGAGAGCTGCACTTGGGGACATAAAAGGAGCCTCATTCAGGCGTCCCCTAAAAATCCTTTCAACCCAGAGTAATCTCTGACCCGAAATTATTATTATCCATAACAGCTTACACTGAAAGTCTGTTACTCTTAAAGGCTGAACTTTTCTGGAGTTACACATGTTGGACTAAATTAACAGAGTTTCCCCTCTGAAAATTTCTGTTTTTTTCTGAGTTGCTGTCATCAACACCAGGGGTGGCCAAATTATGGCCCACGGTACCAAATCATGCCACCCTTGTCACTACTGGAAGCAACACACCTGTGCATGCGCAAACGCTGCCGTAAATGCACCCACAGCTGTTGTAAATGCCATTTAATGACAGCCATGGACACGTTTTATGGTGGGAGGAACCACGTGACTGACCTGCAGTGCAAAAAGTTTGGGAACACCTGGCCAACACAATGCATTAATGGCGTGAAACAGATTCTTCTTCTAGATGCAACAGGGGAAGGTGATGGTCCTCAAGTGGATTAAATTTCACTTGACTCCATCTTGATGGAAGGCAGCAGCTTCATCAATCCTGGCCTGGGGCTGAGAAGGACATTATGTGCCAAAAAGGGCTCAGGACCAGAAAGTGACTCACGGTACTTGATCAGTGGTATGGGTGTCATGCTGCAATGCAAAAGGCAAATGGAAGGCCACCACATTATATTGCTCCCTGGAGAATCTTCATGGCTGATTGCCATGTTGATCACCAATATTCAGAAGCTCTTCTAACATGGTGTCTGGTTGTCACCATCAAGTATGGTCTGGAAAGGAAGGTTTCTGCTACGTGAAGAACCTCTCCACACGAGTGAGAAACCAAAACAACCAAAACAACAACAACCACAGTTCTCAATCTCATGAAGATGCTCCACACAAAGCAGATTAACCAGATTGTCCCTCTTCATGTGGAAACAGTGGCAGGCAGGGACAAAACGAAAAACTCAATTTAGCCATGTGGTGAAACATTTTGAAGGGAACTTATTACTCCTACTTCTGAGGTCTCTTCAACTATCAAAACAAGACAGTCTTGAAAGGAGGACCAAGATAACTTCACCACTTGAGGCAGAACCTCCTAATTGAGGCTCTGCTCAGATGCAAGAAAAAGGATCATCCAGGACAACGGCCCTCCTCCGGACAGTCACATTGATGGGATGAAAGAATGATGGAGCGAAGTAGGATTGAGTGTCCCTTTAATGTGTAGGGGCTCCATGCATTGTAAAAGAATGCCCGAATAAGACTGAACTATCTCCCTGCTCATGTTTTCAATATTAACATTTTTTTGGTCTTCTTTTTCATCATCATCTTCCTGAATGCAGCTTTCCATTATATAGACTTCTGTACAAACCTAGAAACCTGGGTGTCTGAAAGCTTACTTCTGCAGTGCGGAAGGACGATTTTATTTATTTATTTGTTATATTTGTATACTGCTTTCCTCATCCTATGGTGACCCAAAGCGGTTTACAGCAAGACAATAAAGACAGTAAGAAAAATAAACACATAGTACATAAAACATGACGGAGGCCAGCTCAATGTCTCTGATGGAGCCCGGGGCTCAACGTCCTCAGCAGCATCAACCAGAGAGGAGATGATGACACGTTCTGCATCTTCCCAATGGAGCCAGCTACTCCCACTTCCCGCTGACCAGCAATGCCGGGGTAAGGAGCTCTGGTAGTCCATGGTGGGGTGATGCTTTTGAGTCCTCTCACCACGGTCACAGTTGCTCCCACTTCCCGCTGACCAGCAATGCTGGGGGAAGGAGCTTTGGGCCTCCGGCGTTGGCGGTGTGTCTTCAAGCCCTCCGAGCAGGCAGGGATTGGAGGTTTGGATGGCAGCCGCACCTGTCTCCCATCCCCGAGCCAGTGGTATGGACTCAGGGAGAAGCAGCAATTGCCATCTCAATGGCCAATAACCATGATGGTAAACCTTGGGCACTCCAGGTGTTCTTGACTCCAATTCCCAGAAGCCCAAGTCTCTGTGAATCCACACAAATGGGCTTACTGTACACACAGTAAACCCATTTGTGTGGATTCACAGAGACTTGGGCTTCTGGGAATTGGAGTCAAGAACACCTGGAGTGCCAAGGTTCACCATCACTGGCCTATAAGGTCAGTCTGGGCTATGTTGTTGTGTTGCTGTGCACATCTGCACTGAGGAGTACCTTTCTCCCCTTGTGCTTTCAGCTTGTATATAGTGTCATGATGGAAAGAGCAAAGCGAAATGATTTCTTTAAGCAACAACTTTGGCAAGCTGCCTTTGGTAACAGCTTCACATTGAGTATTTTAACTTTGAAGTACTGGTGGCATCTAGTGGACTGTTGAGGGATCTCAATGAATGAGAAGAAAATATTAAGAAAGCCATCAGAGGCCAGTGTCCTGTCCTGTTGGATTTGTGCAGGGGAAGGGAGGCCATTACACCAAGAGGCCTGCCACCAAGCCATCTCTGCCACCTCAGTCCAGGAATACAGTTCTGTGCACAGCTGATAGATAGGAATGTGTGAAGGATGATGAGTGAGAAAACTGGAGCATGATAGCAATTGCCTGCACATTTTTTTTTGTGGTGCTGGAGAAGACGTTTGAGAGTCTCTTGGACTGCAAGGAGACCAAATCAGTCAATCCTAAAGGAAATCAACCCTGACTGCTCCTTGGAAGGACAGATACCAAAGCTAAAGCTCAAATACTTTGGCCACCAAATGAGAAGAGAGGACTCACTGGAGAAGGCCCTGATGCTGGGAAAGATTGAAGGCAAAAGGACAAGGGGGTTTCAGAGGATGAGATGGCTAGATGGCATCGTTGACGCAGTGGGCATAGATCTGGGTAGACTACAGACGATAGCAGATGACAGAGGAGCCTGGCGTGCTGTGGTCGTAATGTTAATACGATCTATAATCAGAGCTTGGAAACTTTTTGGAATACAAATCCCAGAATCCCCACTTCTGAGAGCAATACTCTAGAAAGGTAACTTTGGGAGGCATTGTAATACAAGCATGAGTTACATAACCTATGTCCCCAAGGTCTTTTCAGTGCTATCATCACACCTGTGTGGACGGGACACAATCTCACACTTGAGTCAGTGCCCCTATGCTATGCTTTGACACATGGAATGGCTGGTTCCGAATTGGTGGCTCCATTTCCAGGCCCAATTCAGAATCCTGGTGAAAGTTGCTGACACCATGCTCCAGATCAGGGATAGGAGAGAACTTTTAGCTTTGCAGATGTGTTGAACTTCCATTCCCAGGAGTCCCTGGCCATGATCATAAAGGGGGGTGTAATCCAAAACATCTGCAGTCAAATGTTCTCCTTTCCTGGCTTTTCTTAAGGGGTCACCAAGATAGATGATAAAAGAGAACACTGTCCTGCACAAAACTGCATTTTAAGGTTTCTTATCAGCCTTCTCATGGTTCTTTGTCTATAAAACAGGGGTGGCCAAATTATGGCCTGCAGGCCAAATCCAGCCCATGGCACCAAATCATTTGGCCCATGCCTCCCTCGGAAGTGGAAGTAAAACACACCCATGCAAAACACTGCTGTAAATGACCTGTGGCTGTCGTAAACATATTTACAACAGCCACGGGTGTATTTACGGCATTTTGCGCATGCGCAGGTGCATTTTACTTCCGTTTCCAGTGGGAGAAACCACGTGACTGGCCCATGGCCCAAAAGGTTTGGATACCCCTGCTTTAAAACATACTTGGACTGAACAGCCTTTCAAAAGCTGAGGACTGTCCTCTAGTATTTCTTCAAATGGAGGACTATCTTCCTTAAACGGAAGATTTCTTTCCCCTAGTTTCTTGCTATATGGGGCAATCAGGCACATGCAAAGTCCTTCAGGTCTGGGCCATGACATATAACCATCCTTTCTGGACTTCTTACATCTTCTTCTATCCTGTAGATTTTGTATGATCTTTGCCTAATTTTTTAACCTTGCCCTTTCCATGATTCAATGAGAGAATCACATTACCAAAATATGTGGAAACATGCAAGGTAGAGCACTTACCTCTAGATCCGTGGTTCCCAACATGGAAACATGCAACGTGGTTCCCAACATGGAAACATGCAAGGCACGTACCTCTAGATCTGTGGTTCCCAACATGGAGCCCACGCCCCACAGGGGGGCAATTTGAATTTTAATGGGGGCAATTCGAGAATGAATTAACAGTTTATTTAGATCAAGTTAATGGCCCTATAGGCTTCCTACACGTGAAAAGGAGTTCACTTTTTGAATAATAAGAATCATATGTCATTTGGGATGGGGGGGACCAGGATTATAGAGATGTTTAGGTGGGGCATGGCCAAAAAAAGGTTAGGAACCACTATTCTAGATTGTCTATTGGGTGGGTATGTTGGGGTTTTAATTGTTTTAAATATGTATGTTTTAATCCTGTTGTGAGCCACCCTGAGTCGGGTTCGCTTGATTGGGCGGCATAGAAATTTGAGAAATTAAAAAAAAAAATATTTTCCCACCTGGAGAAAACCTTCTTTCTCATTCTGCATACGGACAGACAAACATCTACAAACATTGTGCAGTAGGGTCAGAGACTCTTTACTGGTACAATTTATTATTTTCACATTGTCACTGTTTTCCTTTAGATGCTGCTTTTTTGCTTGAAGACAACCAGTTTGTCTGGTGCATCTAAGTATCCTATGTAAAGAACCTGCTATGATGGATTTTCGGATGTAGATTTCTGTATCTCATTCCATGTATCTCTCCTGCAACAAAACCATACCTGTCAACCTTCACGGATTGCCCGGGATTTCACGCTTTTTGGCGACGATTTGCACCATTTCCCACCCCGCACTGCCGAAACCCCGGAATTTGGCAGCGGGGGAAAGGTTTTACGCATGTGTAGAAGGCTACGCCGCTTGCGTAGAAGGGTTTTACGCTTGCGTAGAACCCTTCTACGCATGCATAGGCTACGCCGCTTGCGTAGAAGGCTACATCGCATGCGTAGAAGGGGGCTACGTAAGCGTAAAACCCTTCGACGCATGCGTAGAAGGCAACCTGCGCAGAACCGTTCTGCGCAGGTCCTGGATTGGCCGGAGCCGCGGTTGACAGGTATGAACAAAACATGAGAAGGCAGTACAAGTCAACAGTTGAACCATAGTCTATTCCTCCATTGCCAGCTAGGAAAATATATACCCTTTCACTACAAAAGTAATGAAAACAAGTTACAGTTCTACATTGAAATAGATGAAACTGGTCCCCATTACATGACCTTGCAACTGTAATATAATAGGGACATTGTCATACATTAATTAACCCAATGCGAAATAGCAGTGTGGTTTTCTGAATCAATTACCAAGCCAATGCTTTAGCATACTGGTAAACAACTGGTTAAATGGTCAAGTCTTGTCTTCTGTTTTGGGGGTCTTCCTGGCTTCTGGAAGTTTTATATGCTTTCCCTCCCACTTATTTTTTGAAGATGGAGGTTTGTTGGAAGAGGGAGCAAAGTCTAGCGTATGTTTCAGTGTCATTGGTTTACTTTTCAGTCTCTTGAGTTTATTGCCATTGAGTGGAGTGTTTACCTAAGTTTAGCTGCAATTCTGGATGGTGTTTGCCTTCTTACCGTTTTAGAGCCCAGGCGCCTTCATGGCAAAGGCAACACAATCTATCTTCCTAGGCCAGTACATACACAATGAGGACAAGTTTCCAAAACACCATGGATGTGGAATTTTTTTTAGCAACAAAGCATTTGTGTGCATGCAATTGATGCTACACCTATGTACAAAGTTGATCTAGTAAATCATGGGGCTATGGTGTCTCAGGGGTTGAGAAGCTCATCTTGTTAGCTGGAAGGCCGGCAAGTCAGCAGTTCGAGACCTGGGTACTGCATGACGGTTTGAGCGCCTGTCTCTGTCCCAGCTTCTACCAACCTAGCAGTTCGAAAGCAAGAAATTTCAAGTAGATAAATAGGGATCACTTTGGTGAGCAAAAAATCTTGGGGACATGAAAGGAGCCTCACTTGGGCGGAGTTTCTCCAGCAAAAATCATTTCAACCCAGAATAATTTCTGACACAAAATTATTATTATTATCCAGTAAATCGCCGAGATAATGCAGTTATTGAATGGATGGATGGATGCATTTCTATACTGCCCATCTGACAGATTATCCCACTCTGGGAAGTTTGCTATAACACAAGAAACATCAACATAATAAAGTATTAAAATAACATTACAAACATACCAAAAACCCAATCCTACCAAATGAAGTTGTTTATAATTTTACCATTTAAACTTGTTTTCGGTTTTACTTATATTTCATCTACATCCATAATTTTGAATTGTGCAGTGCTATCACTAGGGACCACTTTGGTGGGAAGGTAAACAGTGTTCTCTGCGCTCCGGTGTCTAGTCATGCCTGCCACATGACCACGGAAACGTCTGCAGAAGCAGACAATGTTGGCTCTTCCACTTTGAAACAGAGATGAGCACTGAACCGTAGAGTCGGATACGACTGGCTTTCGAGCAAGGGAAACCTTTACCTTTCATACGAAGAAGAGGGAAAAAACCCTACTGGGACTTACTCCTGAGTAAACTTAGAGAAGTTCTGGCCACACTTCTATTAGAGTGAATAAGGTTACCTTCCCTATGCAACCTGCAGTGGCTCAAGTGGCTAAGACGCTGACTGGGAGGCAGGAGGTCAGCAGTTCGATTCCCGAGAACTGCAGGACGTAATGAGCTCCCGTCTTTGTCCCAGCTCCTGCCATCCTAGCAGTTCGAAAGCAAGAAATTGCAAGTAGATAAATAGGGACCACTTTGGTGGGAAGGTAACAGCATTCCTTGCACTCCGGTGTCTAGTCATGCCTGCCACATGACCACGGAAACGTCTGCAGAAGCAGTCAACGCTGGCTCTTCGACTTTGAAACAGAGATGAGCACTGAACCCTAGAGTCGGGTACGACTGGCTTTCGAGCAAGGGAAACCTTTACCTGGACTTGCTCCCAGAGCCTTGCTCGGATTTACAACAGAGAGGAAAAAGTAACTTTTCCCGAGCTCTGCTTGAGAACACCCTAATAATGACCTTCCACCGCAAAGACCACAATTCCCACAATCCCTTGCGGCAGAGGGCGAAACGAGGGTCTTTCCGTTCCTCAGAAGGTATGATGCGGCTGACCTCAGAGGTGCCTGATTAGTTTCCTAATGAAAGCCCGCGAGAAGAGTCCATTCCTCAAACACTACCTGTCTCACAGTGTTAGAAGACTCAAAGATGTTCCTACAGCTGCCTTCGACAATGTTAACAATTTGTTCTCCTTCCTGCTCCGATCGTGGCAAATCAGGTGCTGCTGGGACTACTAACCCAAAGCTGCTCCACGCGTGCGCAGTAGCATCGCATGGCGGGGGGGGGGGAGGAGAGGCAAAAGCAAGGAACCGGAAAGGGCGGGGCTACGACCGTGTCTGAGTGGCAGCCAGACAGAAAGCGCCGGAGATGGCTGGCTGCGGGAAGGGCACCGGAGGCCTCGGCCGGTTGCTCCTGCTCCGTAAGTAAGGGGGGGTCGTCTCCCCCCGTGAGGTCTTTGTCACGTGATCCTTAAACCCTCCCCTTAATCTGATGCAGCTTCTCTCTTCCCACCCTGGGGCTGAGACCCCAAACGGGGATAGGGTTTCCAGCTCAGAATTTAGTTACCTTTTAGTTACTTTCGTTACTTTGTTTGCGGGGGAACTACAACTCCTAAATCTACTCTCCTCTCAGTCATTTACCTTCGGCAGCTTCTCTCTGCCCACCCTTGGGCTGAGACATCAAAAGGGGATAGGGTTTCTAGCTCAGAATTTAGTTACTTTTTAGTTACTTCTGTTACTTTTTGTGGGGGAACTACAAGTCCTAAATTTACTCTCCTCTCAGTCATTTACCTTCGGCAGCTTCTCTCTGCCCACCCTGGGGCTGAGACATCAAAAGGGGGTAGGGTTTCTAGCTCAGAATTTAGTTACTTTTTAGTTACTTCCGTTACTTTTTGTGGGGGAACTACAAGTCCTAAATTTACTCTCCTCTCAGTCATTTACCTTTGGCAGCTTCTCTTTGCCCACCCTGGGACTGAGACCCCAAAGGGGGATAGGGTTTCTAGCTCAGAATTTAGTTACTTACGTTACTTTTTTGGGGGAGCTACAAGTCCTAAAACTACTCTTCTCCCCCTCAATCATTTACCTTTACCAGCTTCTCTCTTCCCACCCTGAGGATGAGACCCTCAAAAGGGGAGAGGGATTCTAGCTCAGAATTCAGTTACTTTCTAGTTACTTTCATTACTTTATGGGGGGATTACAGCTCCTAAATCTATTCTCCTCCCCCTCAGTCATTTACCTTCGCCAGCTTCTCTCTTCCCACCCTAGGGATGAGACCCCCAAAAGGGGAGAGGGTTTCTAGCTCAGAATTTAGTTACTTTCTAGTTACTTTCGTTACTTTTTTGGGGGGACTACAATTCCTAAATCTATTATCTTTCTATCTCAGTCATTTACCTTTGCCACCTTCTCTGTCCCCACGCTGGGGCTAAGACCCTAAAAGGGGAGACGGTTTCTAGCACAGAATTTAGTTACTTTCATTACTTTTGGGGGGGGGGGGAACTACAACTCCTAAATCTACTCTCTTCCCCTCTCAGTCATTTACCTTCATTGCCCCAGGTCTGCAGGTATTATGGGGCTCATAATAACTCACAATTTAGGAAAAGTTCCTTTTTTTTGTGGGGAGGGGGGAGAACTACAACTCCTAAATCTACTTTCCTCCCCATCAGTCATTTAACTTCTCCACCCCAGTTCTGTAGGTATTACGGGGTTTATAATAACTCACAATTTAGAAAAAGTTCTTTTTTGGTGGTGGTGGTGGGGGGACAGGCTACAACTCCTAAATAAGTGATGGCGAACCTTGACACTCCAGGTGTCTTTGTACTTCAGTTCCCAGAAGCCCTGATCAGCAGGAGTGCTGACTTAGTCTTCTGGGAATTGCAATCCAAGAACACCTGGAGTGCCAAGGTTCGCCATCACTGTCCTAAATCTACTCCCCTCCTCAGTCATTTCATGTAGTGGTTGTGCAGAAAAAAGTAACATCATACAGCCTTTGTGACAACTAGCTGTTGTTAATCTTATTTTCCATTATGATTTTTGTATCACATTGAAAGGTATCAAGATTGGTAGCTATTGCAGCATTCCATTATTAAGCATCTGCTAAGAGTTTGGGACCAATGTGCTGAACAACGGAGTGAGAGTTCCTGTCTCTGTTCCAGATCCTGCCAACCTAGCAGTTCAAAAGCCAGAAATTGCAAGTAGATAAATAGGGACTGTGATGGCTCAAGTGGTTAAAGACATTGAACTTGTTGACTGGAAGGTCAGCAGTTCGAGTACTGCATGATGAAATGAGCTCTCCCAACTCTGTCCCAGCTCTTGTCAACCTAGGTGTTCGAAAGCAAGAAATTGCAAGTAGATAAATAGGTACCACTTCGTTGGGAAGGTAAACAGAGTTCTATGCGCTCCGGTGTCTAGTCATGCCTGCCACATGTCCATGGAAACGTCTGCAGACTCAGACAGCTCTTTAAATGGTGTGCGATAGCAAAGAATTGGATTTGACTGGGACTGAACAGCAACAAAAAAAAAAGCTGTAAACATAGATGAGCACCGCCCCCTAGAGTTGGATACGACTGGCTTCCGAGCAAGGGTGAACTTTACCGAAGAGTTCTCGAGTGCTTGAAGGACCTTGTGGTTTAAATAAGGATTTTGCAGTTGTCTTCTTTCCCTGCTCCATGTTGTCTTGTATTTGCTTCAATTTCAGAAAATGCTTTTTGGAAACATGTGTTCCACAACCGTGATGGCGAACCTTGGCACGCCAGATGTTCATGGACTTCAATTCCCAGAAATCCCAAGCACCCTGTTGAATCCACACGAATGGGTTTTACTGCGATTCATCCGGCCTGCGCTGCCCTCGTCGCTTGTGGAAGTAAAATGCGCCCCTACGGCACACGTTTTACTTCCGCGAGTGATGAGGGCAGCGCGGGCTGGATGAATTGCACTAAATCCATGTGTGGATTCACAAGGTGCTTGGGTTTCTGGGAATTGAAGTCCATGGACATCTGGTGTGCCAAGGTTCTCCATCACGGTTCTAGAAAGCTATTTATGGAAGAGAGAAACAGAAAGCGTTTTCCTTTTCCTCCGGATAGGTAACTACAGTAGTGCGCTGCAGCCGACTGCCTTGGAAGACGCATTTGTGCTGTCATCTGCGACCTTTGGAGATTTGGATTCAAGCTTTTTGCATTTTAGCGATCTGGGTCATTGCAAACCAGTATCTTTGTAAGAAAGTCAGGGCATTTTTAAACGTCACGCATAGGCGTTCGGTTCGAAGAATGCTAATCATGCTTAGGGAGACTCTCTTGAAATGTGCAGAAAGGACTTTTGCTCTTTGCTACTACAAGTTACTCAGTTTTCCTGGGAGAGTTGCAAGTATTATCTCGTTTCCCTTTTAAAAAAACTAAGCGAACTTATCTTTGTGTGTGCAAAGTTCAGCACTTTCTTGAAAAATGGAGGAAAGGCGTCAGATGTTCGTTCTAATTGTTTTATATGTTGCACACAGTTGAGAGCACTAGTTGTAAGTAAGATAATAAAGGAGCATAAGAAGTCAGAAGGGTGACCTTTACCTTTTAAACGCCCCCCCCCCCCAATATGATTGATTCTTGATCCTAGTTGTTCCCCCAATTCAGCTGGATGAGAACTCCAGAAACTAGAGAGATTGAGGATGTGATTGGTACAACTCTGTTTTAGTACTCAGGCCCTGACATTGATGCTCAGGTGGAAAGAGCATGAACTGCGGTTTCCACTCTCCAGCTTTTTCCTGCCCCTAAGAAGAGAGTATTTTCTACTTGCAACGGCTCAGATGACAGCTGTTCCTGGCATTGGACTGTTCTTTCAAGGAACTGCAAGTACAGTAACTTGAAATAAAGTAATGCCTCATACAAAGTCCACTTCGTACAACATCGAATTCATGCAGCATCGCCTAATTCCTTGGGAAAAGTTGCCTCATACAAAGCCATGCGACTTTGGCAGGATCTGGAACAGAGACGGGAACTCTCACTCCGTTGTGCAGCACTTTGGTCTCAAACTCTTAGCAGATGCTTAATAATGGAATGCTGCAATGGCTACCAATGCGACTTTGTATGAGGCATTAGGGGTTTTCCCAGGTTGCATTGTGCCTGGGCAGTATAAAAGGCAGGACGCATGCGTGCATTGCTCTTGTGGGTTTTGCAGGAGGCGAAGAGTGTTTAGGAGTGGTTTTGAGCCCGGTTTTGGATTTTTTCGTCAGAATTTTTAGCAGCATTCCTGGAATTTTTGCAGCATTCTTCAGGTTCTTGGACAATCAGGATTGCTTGACATGTTCTTGTGTAATGTATTTAGCCTTTAATAATTTCTTAAAGTTCTGTCAGTTTCTTGTCTGTTTCCTTGACTTTGCCCTGAAGTCTGTGCTGTTACAGTACAATGTATCTCTATGGAAACGATGTTGTACGAGGCATCGCGGCAAGGATTTGGACGTTGTATGAGGCATTGCGGCTAGGGTTTTGCATGCCTCATATAAAGTCCAAATCCGTATAAAGTCCAAACTTGTGGAACCATGTTTGGACGTTGTATGAGGTATCGCTGTACATAAAAACCTGCACCACTCTTTCTAGCTCAGAGCCTAGAGCAGTCATGGCGAACCTTTGCATTCCAGCTGTTCTTTGACTTCAATTCCCAGAAGCCCAAGCCTCTGTGAATCCACACAAATGGGTTTCTGCGCATGTTCTTGGACTCCAGTTCCCAGAAGGCCAAGTCTGTCTGAATCCACATGAATTTATTTCTGTGGAATCACAGAAACCTGGTCTTCTGGGAATTGAAGTCCAAGAACAGCTGGAGTGCCAAGGTTCACCATCATGGGCCTAGAGTACTGAACTTGTCAAAGGAACTGATTCAGAGAGGGGTGGAGTGGGGCTTTGACAAAACATTTCTCAGCTGTGTTCCCTTTAATTTTACAGGCAAAGTGTGTTTGTGTAAAAATATAAAGGGTAATGGCTGTAACTGGCAAGAATGATGTGATCTATTAATTCTCTGGATTGATCTGATGCTATGGAAAAGTATACCGATTATCATTGTACGTCTACTTTGTATTCTTTTCTAGTGCAGAAAACTGGGGTCCGGCATTGTTGCTATTCAGCCACACGGAAGAATCTTTACATCGATAAAAACACAAAAGTTATCTGCCAGGGTTTTACCGGCAAACAGGTACATGTTTTGATTCTCATTCCGGTGTCCCCTGAGCGGAGTTTCTCCTGCAAAAATCCTTTCAACCCACAATAATTTCTGACACAAAATTATTATTATTATATATTTATTTGCAAATATTCATAAGTAATTTGGATGTGAAAGCTTCACGGCAATAAGTAATCCAATCTTCACAGTACACAAAATTAATATGTAGTAGAGTTGACCCGTGATGGCAAACCTTGGCACTCCAGATATTGTTAGACTTCAATTCCCAGAATCCCAAGCACCCTGTGAATCCACACAAATGGGTTTACTGCGATTCATCCGGCCCGCACTGCCCTCGTCACTCCCGGAAGCAGAAGTAAAATGTGCCTGTATGGTTAAGACTTCTGGATTAACCCTTCCCCCAAATGGGCACGTTTTACTTCCGCTTCTGGGAGTGACGAGGGCAGCGCGAGCCATATGAATCACAGTAAACCCATTTGTGTGGATTCACAAGGTGCTTGGGCTTCTGGGAATTGAAGTCCAAGAACATCTGGAGTGCCAAAGTTCGCTATCATGGTAGTAGGCTATGAGCTACATGAGACTGCGGTTGCAACTATCCTGGCATTTGTAAGGTTGCTCCTTGTAGATTTCAGTCAAGAGGAGGGCCACATTTTGGCCCTGCAGTGGTTCAGCTTTCATGAGTCTCACTCATTGTGGCCAGTGGTAAGATACTGGGAAAGTTGTATTCTAAAATGTCTGGCGGGTCAAGGATTCCCCTTCTCTAATTAAGATAGTTAATTAGTTAAAACTCAACTGTAGTGTGAAAACATGGTGGATTTCACTTTTACTCCTGTGTCCTTTTTTTACTCTCAGTTTTTTATCTCCAGCAAGCAGGAGAGAAATGGTGCGAGCGCTCATACCCAAAATCTGAACGAACCATTTGCAGAGTCTGAATATGAGACTAGACTGACCTCTACATGAAGCCTGAGGGTTGCTTGATTCCCACATCTGGCTTTATTTAATGGGATGAGAAAGTGCAGATTGTAATATACAGAACTGAACGTTTCAAGAATACCTGTTCGTCCACAAAGACAACTTGAGCTCTAGAATTTTTAGGAACAAAATAAAATATTAAAGTTATTTTCATTTCTTGTCAAGAATTAGCATATAATTTTTGTTTTTCAAGTGCTTCCTGGGAGATTTGTGAGCTTAAAACATTTTTTTTCATTGAGCTTTTAGTAATATGTAGTTATTTAAATGATAGTGATGTCAGGGAAAAATAAATTAGTTGTCAATCCTAAGTCTGAAAGCATTTTCCAAATTCTGAATGTCTGTCTTTGCCAGGAAGAACGTCATTTCTGTTTCTCATTTTGCAGGCTAAAATTTTGTACATACGTGTAAACCCAAACATAAATATCCCTGGTAAACAAACTCACAATTCTCAGGACAATACATGCACACTGGCTTGGTATGCATACACACTTCACCAAGAACCGCAGCAATGGTGCTTTGCTTACCAGAGAGGAACAGAAAGGTAGTTGGGTTTACACTACGAATAGGATTTCAGCCAATGTGCTGTCATCCCTACCATAAATAGTGCCTTCTATTTATAGTCTCCCATAGCATACTTAATATCTGAGGTGCAGACCCTTTATGAGAAAAAGACAGGGAATTCTCTCTGCTCCCTGCTTCTAGATGCATTAGGACACATTTCTAGTTTGTTAATTTGTTAATATGCCATTTAGGGTTTTTCTGCTTCAAGATAAACTGCAGAATTTGGTTAATCTTGCTGATTGTGTATAGCTGCCTGTTTATGGCAATGATATGAGATAGGTTGGGATTTAATGTGCTCCTTCTTCCATGCACAACAAAACCCCTGGTGAGACAAATAAACAGAGAACATTTTCCACTTCATTGAAGCATCCAGGGCTCCATGGGGAGCCATTCAATAGTTGGTCTTGGTAGCGTGCTAGAATTTTTTTAATTTGGCTCCTTCTTGAAGTTCACAGGCCCTGTTCATTTCAGGAGTGATCAACCTCATTTCCCCCTCAAGTTAAATTTGTCTTTTTGTCTTCTTTGTGCCTTTCTCCCAGGGCACCTTTCACAGTCAACAGGCTTTGGAATATGGCACCAATCTCGTAGGAGGAATCTCTCCAGGCAAAGGGGGCATAACTCACTTGGGACTTCCAGTATTTAACTCAGTGATAGAGGTAATGTTTTAGTACTATATGCAAACTCATCTTCTGCCCTGTTGCATCCAGTTTACTTCTCAAGTATGGCTGTCTTTTAATGAAGATTGGAAATTTCAACTGGTATGGAACCAAGCCATGAGGATGCTTGCAATGTTTAGGACTTATACATTGAGTATCTTTTCATTGGTAGACTGGGGTACACAGAAAGAGCCTCCTCGTAGATTGTGGTATTGGTGAACTACAATCAGGTGTAGCCTTGTGTTGCCGGCTAATCTTTCTCACACTAGGTTAGACGGAAGGAACTGCAGAATGAACTCAGCCAAAAGGTGATTTTTCCCCATTGAAATCTTCATTATATGATTTGTCCCCATTGGGACGGCGTATTGTTTAGCGAACATTTTCATTATTTGATTTTTTCTGTATGGTGCACTATTTTTTGCATAGCAAAAATGTTCGTTATGCGAGGCGCCATTTCCCCCCAAAACCTTTTCACTGGGCAATTTTTTCACTATAGAGGACATTCATTATACGAACTTCTACTGTATTTCATTGTATCAATTTTCATCAAAGGAGAATTTTAAAACTTTTTTACGATTTCACTCGGCTTTTTATCCAGTTTATTCAAATACATGTTTTAATTGCTGCTGTTTACATTTTTCTGGCTTTGGGGAGAATCTAAGTAGCAATTCCAACGAGATTAAGCCCATTGGCTGCTTTCTTGTTACCTTATGCAATTGCAATCACATAAGGATGATTATGTATATATTATCTGCCCCCTCATTCCTCGTAAAAGGCTCTGTTTTGCACATTGGTGAATTAGTGGGTTGAGAAAAGGAAGGACAAGGTTGGAGGTTGAAAATTCTTGTGCAGTTGCTCTTAAGCATACACTTTTTCTTGGGTTTGATGTTGGCCGTTGAATCAGTGGGATTCATACCAATGTTGCATTGGGACAGTGTATTTGGGACTACCACTTGCAATTGTGCCTTTTGGCAGTCAACTGAGTCCAGATTGATTTAACCATGAATCGGATCATTTGATCTCATTGACCAAGACTGATGCCTAAATCTGGCCAGATTATCCTGCTATGGTAATCGAGTAGATGCCACTGAGTCAACAGAAATTGTCAGGCGGTGGTTAACTAACTTGACAACTCTGAGGACTAACTGCCTTGGGTGCTGAAGTCCACAGGGAAGAGTGATGGTCCTCAAGTGGATTAAATTCCAGTTGAATCCATCTTCTTAGAGGGCAGTATCTTCACCAATACTGGCATGGGGTTGGTGAGGACTTTGCATGCCAAAAGGGCTCAGGACCAGAAAGTGGCTTATGGAACTAGATCAGTGGTATGGGCGTCATGCTGTGATGCGGAAGGCAAATGGAAGGCCACAACATTTTATTGCTCCCAGGACAAACTCCATGGCTGATTGCATGATGATCTCCAATATTCAGAATCAGATTGATGCAAATTTATAGGAATGGGTTGAGCAAAACTTTCAAGTAGCAGTACCATAATTTGTTTTCCAACCAGTAAGAGTAATCTTGTGGCAAGCTGGGTGTTTCAAAAGAATGACAGTATTTAAATAAATGTAATTGCATCTTAGGCTAAGGAGAAAACAGGTGCTTCTGCCTCCGCCATATACGTGCCACCGCCGTTTGCAGCTGCTGCCATCAACGAAGCCATTGACGCAGAAATCTCCCTTGTTGTGTGCATTACAGAAGGTATTCCTCAGCAGGACATGGTGCGCGTCAAACACAGATTGCTTCGTCAGAGCAAGACGCGGCTTATTGGCCCAAACTGTCCGGGAGTAATCAACGTAAGGGCTCAAACAGACTTAACATGTATTGGTTGGTTTTCTTGGGGATCAAAGCTTGTAGATTTTTTTAAAAAAGAAAGACTAGTGATTCTTATAGTTTTGGTTTCTTAGCTTGTCATCATCTTTCTGAGGAGCAATCATCATGTAATTCCTCCAGTCCCCTGTTCTTCCCTGCAATGCACCTTTGAATATGCAGTAATACCTCGGATAACGTTTGCATCAGATAACGCTAAAACCGCATAACATTAAGCTATCTGGAAAAAACACTGCACTGCATAACGTTAAAATCCATGGGATGCATTGGATAACGTTCACTAAAGCCTGTGCCGGTTACAATGTATTTCTATGGAGTTTTAACGTTATCCGATGCACCCCATAGGATTTTAACGTTATCTGAATCATGCATCGGATAACGTTAAAAATCGGATAACACTAAGACTTGTGGAACCAAGTTTTAACAGATTCCTGTGTAGTTGAGTCTCTTAGCCCATAGGTTCCCAACCTTGGGCCCCCAAATGTTCTTGGACTTCAATTCCCAGAAGCCCTGATCAGCAGGTGTGCTGACTTGAGCTTCAGGTAATTGATGTCCAAGAACACCTGGGGGCCCAAGGTTGACTTCTAGCATTGCTATGGAAGGAAATGGTGTGCATATATAAACCAGTATGTTCCAGCCTGTCATCTAGGGAGGTGGTTTATAATTTTATTCAGAAAATTATTGATGGTAGAGGACAAGGGTGGGAAATGTTATGTTATATTTATTCGATTTATACCCCGCCCTATTCAGCACATGGCCGACCCCCTCCAGGCCAGATAAGGCATCAATTCTATTCTTTTGGCTTTTAGGCCCCTTCTGGCATCACCTCTTAATATCTTTTTTTTGATCAAGAAAGGGTCTGCTCCTGGAATCATTCAGAAAAGTTGAATCCACCTAAAAATAAGACATAGAATCCTATACTTTTATTATTTTATTTATTTGTTACATGTCTACCCTATCTATCTGTGCTTTCTTTTTCCTCCAGTGATTCTAAAAAGGGTTATATGAAGCCCCAAGTGGGTTTTGGTTTTAATTTCCCTTGGAGATATGGATTTATGGCACTGGTGGCAGCCCACTACACATCATGTTAGGGGAGACGGTCAGAGAATTGGCTCTTGGGCCGATAAATCATCTGTATCCCAATCATAATTGTAAAATTACTAGCTTCTTTCTTCCAGTGCAGCCATGTGATGATATGTTCAGGTCATGTGAAATAAGAAGTGAGACCTTCAATACCTAAGTAGCACCCCAAAATAAATAAGAGCAAGTCCTAGATAACGTTGCAGAATTCTTTTAGGCTAGTCACGCTCTCTCAGTCAGCTTCGAGGACCGGATGGCCATTTTGCCTTGCTAGCATAATGTGGGTGGTCATTTCGTCCCAACAGCTTCAAAGGGGTAGCCATTTTGTTTCTCAAATGCCCTTGGAGGGGTGGGGGTGGGGACATTAAATGGCGCTGCGGACCAGATCCAGCCCACAGGCCTTAGGTTGGGAACCCCTGATCTAGAAAGTTTACAGTGATGACCTTCTAAGAACTTGTGTGTTGCCTGGGAAATGACATTATGTAAGATCTCATCATTTTTGTTTTGGTTTTAGCCTGGAGAATGTAAAATTGGTATTATGCCCGGCCACATTCACAAGAAAGGACGAGTTGGTAAGTTCTCAGATTAACCTGATTCATTTTGTTTTGATACAGTGACAATGTTGATCCTGCAGCTGTGCTTTGCCCAGTGCCCTAGTGCAAAACGCACATATTTGAACTGATGCTTGCTCATTTGGAAGGCATGTTCTTGTCTTTGCACTTGGCATCCTAAATATGTTGGACTAGGCCTGGGTTTCCCAATTTTTGCTTCTTGTACTTCAATTCCCAGAAGCCTAAGTCAATTTCCCAAAGCGCTGATTAGCCAGTGTACTGGCTTAGGCTTCTGGGAATTGATGTCCCCCTGTGGGTTGTGGGCCCCACATTGGGAAATGCTTCCCTAGACGTAGAAAGGAATCCTGTTACATTTCTGCACTGGCCATGCCTAGTACTGCACTGTCCTGTCCTAGTATGGCCACATTCCACTAGGGTGGACACACACATGCTGTAGTGTGCTAGAGCTCCTTTTTAAGAGTTCTGTACTTTATCTAAGGGACTGGTGGCTTAGTGGTTAAGACGCTGAACTTGATGATCGGAAGGTTAGCAGGTCAGCAGTTCGAGACCTGAGTGCCGCATGATGGATTGAGCTTCCACCTCTGTCACAGCTCCTGCCAATCTAGCAATTTGAAAGCAAGAAATTGCAAGTAGATAAATAGGGACCACTTCGGTAGGAAGGTAAACAGCATTTTGTGCTCCAGTTTCTAGTCATGCCTGCCATGTGTCCATGGAGACGTCTGTGCTGGCTCCTTGTCTATAAACAGAGATGAGTACTGAACCCTACAGTTGGATATGACTGGTTTTCAAGCAACGACCACCTTTACCTTTACTTTCAATATTAAATGAATTCAGACTTTTGAATTTTTCTTCCCTTTCCTTCCCATTCATGATGAGGGCATTTGCTTTCATTTCCTGTGCTTTCCAGCGTATAGGCCCGCAATGGCGAACCATGGCACTCCAGATGTTCTTGGACTTCAATTCCCAGAAGCTTCCATGAATCCACACGGATGGGTTTACTACGATTCATCCGGCCCGCGCTGCCCTCGTCGCTCCTGGAAGCGGAAGTAAAACTCGCCTGTACGGGAAATCTGGGAATTGAAGTCCAAGAACATCTGGAGTGCCTATACCCATCACGGGTATAGGCTGTAGCTGATGAGAAAACCTTACTGCATAGGTCCTGTTGGCAGCTGAGTTTGAAACAATAGGGGTTCAGTAGTGCAAATTTTAGGGCCCGTGGTGGCTTAGTGGTCAAGACACTCTTGATTACTGGAAGGTCGGCAGGTCAGCAGATTTGAGACCTGAGTGAGCTCCCGTCATCTCTCCAGTCTCCTGCTAACCTAACAGTTAAAAAGCAAGAAATTGCAAGTAGATAAATAGGTAACAGTTTTGCAGGAAAGGTAACAGCTTTCTGTGTCGTGCCTGTCACATGTCCATGGGAATGTTTGCAGACGTTTGGCTGTAAACCAAAATGGGCACTGACACCCCTAGAGACTGACATGACTGGCTTTCAAGCAAGGGAGACCTTTACCTTACTAGTTTCAGTGGTTCTGTTGCATCGTGGACTACAAGCATAAATATGACCTCCCGTCTTCTGTGTTTCAGGGAGACACAAGTTTCAATGCAGTAGTTTTGCATAATCTCCTAGCTTCATCCTTTTAATTGTGACCTATGAAGTAATAGAGGCTTAAGAACAGTTTGTCTCTAAATTGTGTTATCTGTGATCATTTTTTTTTTTTGCCCCTTCCTCTTCAGGTATTGTATCGAGATCTGGCACTCTGACATATGAAGCTGTTCATCAGACAACTCAAGTTGGGCTGGGACAGTCCTTCTGTGTTGGTGGGTTTGAGAAAGGCTCAGTCCATGTGTAAGGCAACGCATAAGATTGTAGAATCTATATATACTGTACACACACAGAAAGAGAGAGTGGTATCTCATACAGCGATTTTAATCTGTTCCATGGGGCTCGTTGTTGTACAAAACAATTGCTATACGATGCATGCATCGTGTAGCGATTTCCCCTATGGGATGCATCGTACAACAATTTTTTTTGCTAAGTGGTTTTTCCCATTGAAAAATTGTACATTTTTTTCCATAGGGAAAATTGTTATGCCGGACGTCATTTTCCCCAAAACCTAATTGTTAGGCGATTTCGTTGCTATACAGGGCGATTGTTGTATGAGGTTCTACTGTGTGTGTGTGTGCGTGCGCGCACACACAGTATTAAGCTCTACCTGCCTTTCCCTTCTGCCTTAAATTAATTCGAAGTAGAGCTGAACTCGATAGGCTTCCTTGCTGCCATCGCTTTGAAGAGGATCAAGACATGGGGTGCTCCGGTGGATGGGATGTGTGAATAAGGATGGATTAATGGATATGATGCCACTTACAAAACATTTTTACTGATATGGAAAGAATGAGCAGGAAATATTGTTTTCCCTGTCGGAACGGGCTTTGCAACTATGCTGTGTAATGATGTTCTAAGTGAAACCAGAGGGTAGGTAATACTACTGTGTTCCATGGAATAAGCAACAAATGGTGGCTGATCCAAATTTGCCAGTAGGTTCATAATTGTGTGACAGGCTTTTGTGGCTTTGCTTTACTGCCTCCACTTAATTGAAAAGTTTTTGGTACAACGCTCAGCTTAATTCTGTTCTAGTTTGCCAAGGCTCCTGGAGGCACATCACCCTTGTGTTCAATCTTTTCTGCTGAAGATTGCTTTCTGCTATTTGGGCAGAGGAAGGGAGGAGATGGCTTCACCGTCTTCCACTGCTTATGGTGTGAAGAAATATGTTCACAGTGGTCGTGCATTCCACTATTTACATATCTTCCTCTGTGTGGTAGGAAATAGTTTTCAGTAGAATGGAAGACGGTCCTCTAGTGTCCATGCAAAGTGGTCTTGAGCCAGTACTAATTTGTTTGCTAAGGCAATATAGCCTTTGTCACGTGTTGTTTGAGCAAATGTCATGCGTCATGAATTTACACTGCATTTCAAGGAATAACAGTTGTAGTTACGTAGTTCAGCAGATCTGAATGAAATACCAGCCATTAACTGCTAACAATCCCTTTGATTCCCCTTTGGTTGAATTCCAGCAAGAAATGTCTGAATATATTTTGCATAAGCCATCACAACTGGAATGATCTTGCAGTAATACATATAACTCTTGAGTGCGAGTTGTTAAGGAGCAAGAAGGCAAGAGGTCTTTTACCCTCAAGTCTTGCTTATAATACCTGGTGGGAAGATGTTTGCTGGACTAGATGGACCATTCCTCTATGCCAGCATGTCTCTATCTGCCTTGTTTTGAGTTCTGCTCTGTTAAAAACTAATAGTTTGATGTGCACATAGTTATCTAGTAAAGATAAGAGTCAATGAGCATCGCTTTGAGAAACACATTATAGATAGACAAAGAAGGTGGCATATAGCCAACCTACAGGTAAAACTTGGAAAATTAGAATATTGTGCACATGTTCATTCATTTCCCTTAAAAGGTGAAACAAATATATGAGATAGACTCACTACATGTAAAGCGAGAGATGTCATGCCTTAATTTGTTATAATTGTGATGATCATGGCGTACAGATGTACATGAGATTATGTGATGGTTATGAGGTACATGAGACTGGGGGGTGGGGTTTTTCATAAGCTGTAAGCCATAAGCATCAATATTATAACAAAGTAAGGCTTGAACTATCCTGCTTTGCATGTAATGAGTCTATCTCATATATTTGTTTTTAAGTTGCATTACTGAACTGAATGAACATTAGCACGGTATTCTAATTTTCCGAGTTTCACCTGTATGTGTTCCAGTGGCAGCTGGCTGTCAGTTTTCTGTGAGCATCCCTTTTGTTCAAGAAGATTGTTCCAAAACGTTCTTTGCTCAAAACATGTGGGGTTAAATCTAGGTTTTGTCCCAATTATTTGTGTAGACCTAGTGAAGTCAGTGGGAACTGCGTTGGTGCAGACTTAACAAGTCCCATCCATTTTCAGTTTTACTTTAGTTGGGACTAATGGCTTTAAGAGCTACTAGAAAGGAAATGAGTGCTGCTTTGATGTTTAACTTAATGGGTGGAGTGGATCTCACACGGTGTTTGCAGGAAGCTACTAATGAGTCTAACTTGGTATGGAGTCTGCTAGTTGGTGGTTCAACTGCAGAGCTGAACAAAGATTTTGGCCAACAGCCGTCAGAAGACGACTCCTGTTGAATAACAGAGGAATCCTATAGTGAGAAAAATATAATTAGCACAAGGTCAGTCATAACAGGGCTTCTCTGCAGTGTTACTTACTTGGGAGATGGAAACTTGCATGTCTTTGGCAGTTTGCCTAGAAATCTATGTGTAGATTACCGGTCTATCCTGTGCCATAGCTGGAACAGGCAATAATATTCTCAACAGCCTTTTGTTCTTCAGGCTCCTCCAAATGTATAATCTTTTTTTTAGCTCTGGAAGGAAGTACAGTACAGTATTTGTTTTCTCAGAAGAAAGATTGCCAGTTACTTGGGAGAAACAACTCAAATGTCAAAATCCTCTTGCATAGCTCTACATGAATGGCATAATGTTTGGAGAAAAATCCCCCAAGTTAAGAAATGCCGAGTCACACAGCTCAAGATACAACTGATCGTGTCTTAACTTGGAACAATTTTATTGGAATTGTTCTCTGAATCTCTTTCAGGAATTGGAGGTGACCCGTTCAATGGAACAAATTTTATTGACTGTCTGGATTTTTTCCTGAAGGATCGCCACACGGAAGGGATTATATTGATAGGCGAGATTGGTGGAAATGCTGAAGAAGATGCCGCTGAGTTCCTTAAGAAAAACAATTCTGTAAGATTAATTTTTTTTCTAACAAAGGAGCTGGAATCCTATTGCGTAGCTCCTCATGCACAACAGGAATGACAGCAGCAGCAGCAGAGGCAAATTGTCACTGATTAAAGACTTCCCTTGGCAATTTCAGGGGGTGCATAACTTTGCCACATTTCTGAGGTGCATCGGCCCTGCAGTCTTCAAAGAGAGCCATTAGTTTGCAGTGCTCTGCCCCTGCTGCCTGTCATCCCTGTTGTGCCCATGGAGATGTGCAACAGGATTCCAGCCACTGTTCCTAGGGTATGGATATTCCATTTTTTGGGGGGAAGAGGAAAATAGCCTCTTGGAGAAGAAGCGTTGCTTGTATTCAGCTCTTTAAAGTCAAAAATGGATTGGAATGAAAGGTGACTTTCCGACCATGGAAGGAATTTTAAGCCTCTCACTAGAAAGGTGCATGTGAAACACACACTTTCTCTCGCACCACCTAATTCAAGAGGCACTCGTGATAAGGACAGTTCTTTGTTCACACGTCTCGACAGGAAGGTGGATCACTAGGGTTTCTAATGCTTGTTGAAGCATCTTGGGTGCAGGCTGCAGACTTGTGGGATCTACTTTATATGCCAGTTGAACCCAAGGTCTACTAATTGCTGGTGAAGAGATGCATAGAATGAAGGATTTGGAGGGTGGGAGGGTTCCCAACACAGGTTGAGTCCACGATTTTATTTCCCCCAAGTTTTGTTCTGTTGAAGTGGAACTTTACAGTTCTTCTTCCATGTCTAGGGCAGATGTGAAACTGCCAGATTGAAGGCGCCTTTTGGTGAATTCATTCTGCAGTTCCTTTGGCCTGACCTAGTGTGAGAAAGATTAACCGGCAACACAAGTTTGCCATTACCAGGGCACACCTGATTGTGGTTCAGAAATAACACAATCTTTGAGGAGGCTCTGTACACCCCAACTTTACAGTTCTTTTAAAAAGACAAGAATTTGTAATGTTTTCCTAGATATATATTGTATTTTTTGCTCACATATGTTACATGTACAAATTGTATTTTTGCTATAATTGTTACGTGTTTTGCTGTTTGAACCTATACCTTGTATATTTTGTAAATTTGTCAACCGCTTTGGGTCGCCCTCAGGGTGAGGAACGCGGTATATAAATACAGTACAACAACAACAACAACAACAACAACAACAACAACAACAACAACAACAACAACAACTATTATTATTATTATTATTATTATTATTATTATTATTATTATTATTATTATTATTATTATTAATTCCATTTCTGCATGCTCCCCCCCACACACACACACACACACAATAATTTGAATTTGGGGTGTTAGAGCAGCGGAGCTGTTCCCTGGGTCAAAACTTTTTCCATTCTAGGATTTTTTTGGCCAAACATCTGCCAAACAGATGACACTTTAACCTGGTTATATTGGTTCAAGGGGCGGTCTCTATGGACTGGGGTCCTGATCTGGCCCCCAATGCCAATTCATCTGCCTCCCATTGCTCCTGGAAGCGGAAGTAAAATGCGCCCGTAGGCATGTTTTTCTTCCTCTTCCGGGAGCAACAAGGTCTTTGTGGGCCAGATTAATTGGCATCGGAGGCAGGCCGTAGTTTGGGCACTCCTGCTTTAACCAGATTTTTGTTTTGAAACTACAGATTTCCTAGAATGCCTCATGTGGAAGATGGTTTCTATAATTGGAACGAACTACGTTTTTCCTTGGGCACAATTTTCTCTGCCTACGATCCTCAGGCCATTTAAATATTACCATTTTGGATTGCAGTTCCAAGCTTTCCCAACCAGGATTTTGGAAGCCATATTCCAAAGAATAATTTCCCCACGTAACTTTGCCAATCTTTCAGTGTTGCTTCTCAGTTAGTGTTGTTAAGATTAGACATCTTCTTGTCTCTTATTACCATTAACTGCATCTGTCTCCTCATCCTTTCTCTTTTTCCTCTTATGAAACAAATCCTCTCCCCCCCTTCATCACAGGGTCCAGACGCCAAACCAGTTGTGTCATTTATAGCTGGAGTCACAGCTCCTCCAGGCAGAAGGATGGGCCATGCAGGAGCCATCATTGCTGGCGGGAAAGGGGGAGCCAAAGAGAAAATTGCCGCACTTCAAAGTGCTGGGGTTACTGTCAGTATGTCTCCTGCTCAGTTGGGATCCACCATTTATAAGGTTGGTCAAGCAGCTGTTACATGTTTGGGACCTTGGGACCTAGTGCTGCGATGGCGAACCTTGGCACTCCAGATGTTCTTGGACTTCAATTCCCAGAAGCCGAAGCCCCCTGTGAATCCACACGAATGGGTTTACTATGATTCATCTGGCCCACACCATCCTCGTTGCTCCTGGAAGCGTAAGTAAAACGCACCCGTACGGAGGAAGTATTAACCCGGAAGAGCCTTAGCCGTACGGGCACGTTTTACTTCCGCTTCTGGGAGCGACGAGGGCCGGATGGATCGCACTAAACCTGTGTGGATTCACAGGAGGCTTGGGCTTCTGGGAATTGAACTCCCAAGAGCCTGTGGAGTGCCAAGGTTCGCCGTCATGGCACTAGTGGATTGTCTCTCTCAGGGAATGACCGCTCATATCACCTGATCCTCCCAGGGCTTGTAGCTCTAGGTCAGGGTTTGTCAACTTATGGCCAGTGGGCCAGATCCAGCACCTGCCACCATTTCATGTAGCTCACCGCCCTGGCTCCTGCTGCCACCTGAAGCTGTGCCATTTGTGGTTCCTTTTTATTGTAAACAGCATTTCATAGTTGTTTAGATTAAAAAGGAACCACACATGGCACAACTTCTGGCGGCGTCGGCGGAGGGAGCGAGCGAGGGTGGTGGGCCTCTTGGCTTCTCCATCTGACATCAGAGCAGTGGGGCATTTTCCCAGTCAAATCTCACAGTGGAAACCAATTTCAGATGGCATTTGTCAAGGAAAGCAAAGGGGAGTCCTGGGCAAGGACTTGATAGAAGCCGGGATGTTCTGTTTAATTGAGAGACGAGGCTGATGAACACTTGTTGCCATTGTAATAAAATACTCTTTCCTCCTCTCCTCCACTTTCTTCTCCAAGGAGTTTGAGAAGAGGAAAATGCTTTGAGACGAGGTGGTTGCTGTGTTGGAACGAGTGCCTGGGAAAATATCGGCCTCACCCTCGGCTTCTTCTGTGCCCTGTACTTTTGAGCCACTGTTTTCCTTTCCTGAGTGCAACTGACATCAGTCTTACCAATCCAGCTTTAAAACCACGCGGTTTTATTTTCACCGGCTCCTTTGTTCAGTCATGATTGTACATCATAGTAAACCAATAAATCTACTACTAAACTTGATTGTTTGGCAGCCTGAAACACATTACCTTTCTTTCTCTTTTTTTACTTGAATCATTCTAATGCAGGTGATTAAAGCTCAGTATCTAAAACAGATTGAAGGCTTTAAGAATACCTATCTTTTAAAGTAAAACTGTCCGCCCCTCTACTACTTTTAAAAAGTATTTAGGCTTTACTTGTGGCAGGTAGGGGACTGCGGTGGCCCAAGTAGTTAAGATGCTGAACTCGCCAACTGGAAGGTCAGAGTTCGATTCCTGGGTGCTGCATGACTGAGTGAGGTCCAGTCTCTGCCCCAGCTCCTGCCAACCTAACAGTTTGAAAGCAATAAATTGCAAGTAGATAAGTAGGTACCACTTTGGTGGGAAGGTAAACAGTATTCTGTGCACTCCGGTGTTGAGGCATGCCTGCCATGTGTCCACGGAAATGTCTGCAGATGCAGACAGTGCTGGCTCTTTAGCTATAAACAGATGAGCACTGAACCTTAGAGTCAGATATGACTGGCTTTCGAGCAAGGGTGATCTTTAACTTTACTGCGGCAGGTGGTGTGCAAATTTGGAGCCATTTGTAGGAGTCATCAGGTTGGCTCTGTTGTGCAGAAAGATGGTTGGGCTGCACTGACTTTTAGCCCTGGTGTTGGTAGCAGCTACATGTGGGAACATTCATCTGTATGGCCATGGAGCCGACAGTTATTGACCACCAAGGCAATGATGCTTGAGGACATAGCCAAAGATTCCTTATGCTAGGCCAGTGATGGCGAACCCTTTTAGAGACCGAGTGCCCAAACTGCAACCCAAAACCCACTTATTTATTGCAAAGTGCCAACACAGCAACAGGGGAGGAAGGAAACACTCCCATTGGCCTGCTGGGCAGAGCAAACTCTGTGCTGGGGGGGAGAGAGGAAGCATTCCCATTGGGCTGCTGGGCAGAGGGGTGGGGCGACCTCTGCTGGGGGGAGGGAGGAAGCGCTCCTATGTTGGGCTGCTGGGCAGAGGGCAGGGCAAACTATGTTGGGGTGACTGCTTGGGTGCCCACAGAGAGGGCTCAGAGTGCCGCCTCTGGCACCCGTGCCATAGGTTTGCCAACATTGTGCTAGGAGGAAGGATGCCTTAAGTCACAGAAATTTTGTAGAAATGTCGGCGCTGCCCATGTTACATACCTAGGTGGGGCTTTGTCTGATAAACCTGGGCAGACAACAATTAAAAGCTTGTTTCTCAACCTTGGGTCCCCAGATGTTCTTGTAGTTTAATTGCCAGAAGCCAAGCCAGTACATCTGTTGATCAGGACTCCTAGGAACTGATACCCAAGAACATTGGGCAACCAAGGCACCCTCTGTATATTCATGGATGGCATATCGCCTTAACTGGCTTTTCTCTACATATCTCTGCCTCTCTCTCTCTTCCCACTTCCTTCCTTCCATCTTTTCCAAATAAATATTTCTCATTTTCTATTTTGACGTCTGCCTTCCGATTTGGTTGTTTTTGTGTTCTACTGTCCCGCCGTGGGTGAGTTGTGCCATATGGTGTGTAGGAGACCAGATCTTTTAGCAACACAGAATCCGTTTTTAAAACATTGAAGCAGAACAACAAGATACTGTAATGGGGTATTTCGTTCCCTCTACCACCCTAAATGTTTTTGTAGGCCTGGATCCAAAGTGCGGTGCAACCAGTTGTGTTGCTCACTGCCAGCTGATACTTGTGTTTCTCATCTTTCTTTTCCAAACTTGGAAAAGTAAAATAAAAATAATTACTTAGCGTCCAGAATTCTTCAACCAAGCCCATCCAAACAAAGGAACTATAACTGGGTATGTTAGCAATTGCACTTATATACTGCCTCATAACGTTTAGTGCACTCCCTGGACAGTTCACAAGGTAATTAGCATTTTGCCCCAAACATTCTGGGTACTCATTTTACCGACCTTTGCAGAATAGAAAGCTGAGTCAATCTTGATCCCCATCAGGATTGAACTCCATCAGGATCGAACTCAGTGTTTTGGCTGTGGTATAACAGCTTAACCACTGCACCACAAGGGCTCAATATGTTGCTCCTTGAATCCTGACCATTATTTCCTTGGGAAGTAGCTTTATATCTCCATGAAAAATGCAAATGTACGCAGTTCTGATCATTTCTCTTGCATTTGATTTGATTTAATTGACTTCGATCTGTATGCCGCCCACTCAGCATACGGCAACTCAGGGAGGCTCACAACAAATCAAAACATTGCAATACAATAAAATATAGCAACACAAAATATAACAATGCAAAAGACAACAGTACAATAAAAATGACAATGCAATAAGATATTACACAATATTCAGTCCAGACAATATATCAATAGAATCAATACCACATCACAATACTGCAGCGGCCTCTGCCCCAGGCGCAAGTAAGTCCGGGGGGCAGAGAGGCTGCTGCAGTATGTGTTGCAGTATCTTTATTGAAATTGTTGCTATCTTGTGGGGTGGGGTGAGACTAGAGGAGCTAGTGAATAGATATTTTCTGCAAATAATTACCAAGTTTTTTTCCTCTCTTTGCTATCGATTAATAAAATTCAATGATTGGAAATGAGCTTAATGGGCTATGACGAAATTTGAAGAAGTTTTCTGTTTGCCTTTGTTATGAATGCGAATAAAAATCAACAAAAGTGTGAAGGAAACCCTAGCTGCTTATTTTAGTACTAGCATATTTTTTGCCCAGCAGTGCTGGGCTTTTTTTGTTTGTGTGTGTGTTTTGGTGGTAGGAGTTACACACACACACAATACAACCATGCGCACACACAATACGCACACACGCCCTGCACACAACACAACCAAACACACTCATTACACACACACACAACACACACACAATGCGCACACATATGCCGTAGCTCCGCAGGGAGAGGAGGGGCTCCCCCTCCTCTCCCCTGGAAGCCTCGGTGACCACACACACAATCTTGCCGAAGTTGGGGGGGGGGGAGGGGATCTCCCTCCCCCCCCCAATCCTCAGCGATGACTCCCAGAAGGTCATGCCAGTGGGGTGGCAAAATGTAAGTGTGGTAGGGGTTAGGGGGGGCAAGGTGGTGGGGCGGGTGGTCAGCGTGGTTTCCGGGGCTGTACTTCCCCCCCCCCCACTCCCTAACCCATCCCCCACATACTTACCTTTTGCCAGCTGGGTCTCCCCCCATCCTGGCACAGCCTTCTGCATTGGGAGGCGCACCGGCCTGTCCTTCGTCCCTGCGTGCGTCGAGGCCTCCTCAGTCCTCTGTTGGTGGCCGGGGAGTGAGGGAGAGTTGAGAAGAATCTACACATTTTTTCCTCCAACTCCAATTAATGCGTGCAGACATGAGAATTCTGGCCAGGTTATCCTGCTATGGCAATAGAGTAGACAACACTGCCAGCATTGACATCAATGCTGATCGTCAAGTGGCGGTTAACTAACTTGATAACTCTGATAATGGTGTTGGGTGGTGAAGTCCACAGGGAAGGGTGATGGTCCCCAAGTGGATTAAATCCCACTTGGATCCATCTTGATAGAGGGCAGCAGCTTCATCCATAATAGCCTGGGGCCGATGAGGACTTGGCATACCAAAGGGGTTAATGACCAGAAAGTGACTCATGGAACTGGATCAGTGGTATGGGTGTCATGCTGCGATGCAGAAGGCAATTGAAAAGCCACTGCATTATATTCTCAGGACACTCTTCATGGCTGATCGCCATGAGGGTCACTAAGATTTGGATTACAGCAGCAGAAGTGTCATTAGGAACCATTTTCTCCCACTGTGCGGGAATTTGGAAAGCAGATAAAGGATTACATCTTTATCTTTGGATTCTGGCTACTGCTTTTTAGTACAGCAACCTTTTCCCCTGGACTTCACCCCTCAATATTCTGTGACTCAGCGGTTATGGAAGCAGCAAGGTTTTATTGCCAAAGTTTTTATGTTTGCTAATAAAACCTACAGCCGAGTGGGAAGTTCTGCAAGAGATTTGCATCCATCTATTTAAAGTCTGAATAATTAAAAAAAATCTTGTCCTCTGTCCTTGCTTTCTCTCTCCCTTTCCATCTCAGCTCTTCTGCCCTCGATAATATAAGCATCGTTTGGTGTTATGACGGAGGCACTCAAGGTCTCTCTTCTGATATTTTGGAGCATCCGTGAATTTTGGAATAGCAGTGGGCAGCTGCTCCTGGCGAATGGATTTTGTAAAGTTGTGCGCTATAGATGTGTAGAGATTGAGAGTTAATTTCCCAATGTACCTCCTGGGAGCACTGGAAAGGGCCTCTGTGATTTGGAATCAACAGCACAAAATTAATTAGGTGAGGGAAAGTTAAAGGTCTCCCTTGCTCGAAACCCAGTCATGGGGATGGTCCTCATCTCTGTTTACAGCCAAAGAGCGAGCCCTGTCTGCATCTGCAGATGTTTCCATGGCCATGTGGCAGGCCATATGGAACACTGGAGCTCATGGAATGTTGTTACCTTTCCTGTCGAAGTGGTACCTGCTAGGTTGGCAGGAACTGGGACAGATGACGGGTACTCACTCACGCAGTGTGTGGGTCTCAAACTGCTGACCTGCCAAATTTCTGGTCATCTTGCTCAGTGTCTTAACCACAGCCCCGATGAGGAAAGAGCACCGAACTGACATCTCAATTGGATCACCAAACAGGTTGACACTGGTTAACATTTTGTTAGCACAGTAAGTCCCAGTAGAGCAGACCCATTGAATCTGGGGATTTGCTGAGTCAATTCTATAATTCCCATTGATTCAAAGAGGCCTGTGGTTGCAACATACTGTACTAAAATAGGTCACAACTAGAGTGGGTTTTCATAAATGCATGGAACTGATGGAGGAGTTGATTCACAAAGTCCCTACAGATTCAATGGGCTTACTCTAGTGCAACTTACTACACTAAGCAATGAGATTTTCACCTATTGTTAGCGTGCCTAAGCAAAGTTTAAGAACTTCCTTTTTTGGATTACGTTTACCAGAATTTCCTAGTCACTTTGGCCTCACTGAGAGCTACAAGTAATTTTTTAAAAAGCTTTTTCTTAGTTCCGATTGAACTAAAAATGCTAGCTCTTAGGAAAGGAATGTCTTCATAATGTTCTTTTTTTAAAAAACTATTTTTGCTAAGCTATTCAAGGCCTGAACAGTAAAACTCATGCCAGCACAAAGACTGGTGCTATTTATCCTAATGATGCATTTCTCTAATTCCTTTTGGAGTTGTTAAAAAGTTGGACATTATTTTCTCACAATAAAGAAGGGAAATGGAAACAATTCAAATGGAAAGGTTGCTTTGTCAGGTCTGATTTAATGTCTGAGTAATAACAGTATATGGAGAAAATGTATTCTACAACAGTTTTTGTCAAGCTCTCAGAAAGTTCTTTTCGATTCCTCCCTCTTGTGTAAGTGGTTGAAATTCGATCCTTTTAATTTGTTATAATTTTGAGATAAGTGCTGCCTCCATTGGACAAGAGTAGTGAATTGTTTCAGGTGTCTAATAATAATAATAATAATAATAATAATAATAATAATAATAATAATAATTATTATTATTATTATTATTATTATTATTATTATTATTATTATTATTATTATTATTATTATTATTATTATTATTATAAGTTTCATTTCTATCCCACTTTCCTGGCGCAAGTGCCACTCAAAGCGGCTTACAACATATATACATACAGCATCACAGATATAATTACACAGTTTAAAAAAACAGATTGAAAACACATTGCAAGTAAAAAAAGTCCATTACAATTAATTTCAAAAAAATACAAGCCCCATACTGCTTGTTCTGGTGGTCCTGAAATGGCATCATATCATCTTTTAAAAGAGAGATCATCTAGATAGACATATGTTTTGCCATGAACAGTGATTCCATTATAAGACTAGGCAATAGGAGGATAGGAGGAAGACCCCCTGTGTTTCCCTTGAAAAAAGGAATCCCACAATTTTGCCCATGGCAAAGCTTTATGTACTTGTGACCAGCTGTAACAAAGATTTGGGCTTTTCCCTACTACATTTAGATTAAAATTGGCCATTTCTCTTGGCTCAAAAGTTCCCACTCAATGTTAACAAGACACCCATCTATCCATCCATCCATCCATTCATCCATCCAACCACCCAATTGGCCAGTAACCTTTTTCTTAACTGTTAGAGAGATGCAGATAAATTAGGGAGCCACAGATTGTCACTCGCTATCATTTTAGCTTGGAGCTAATTCTGACAATTGTATTGTTTCATGCGTCACAGTGCTCTCTAGGTTATGATGGGGCTGGTTGACAGATTCCTCTGTCTGTAGGTCAACATGAGCCTTACCAGTCCCAGCTTGTTCAATGGGGTGCCTCTCCTCCATTCTTTTATCTGTATACTTCAGGTTTAGACAGAATGGTGCTCATTGAACAGTGGAGTGGGTTGACAGGGAACCCTTCAGTCTTGAATTCTCTGCTCCTCTATCTCTGTGGGATTGGAGTGATTAACCTTCAGTGCCTATGACCACATTGGCTGTACGGTGGGAATGATGGCCCAACTCATCTGGAGGATGCTAGGTAGAAAATGGCTGCATTTTTCATTTCAAGTTTTATTTGTATCCCGCCTTTCTCTACCCAATGGGTGACTCAAGGTGGCCAACAACAAACACAATATACAATGAAATACAAAAAGCAATACCAATAGAGCAATACAAAAATAAATACGGCATAGATCATACAAAAATGAAAACAGAGCAATACAAGATATTAATACAAAATAATTCATACAATCAATATCAAATTATAAGCAACACAGCGGTAAAGTCTACAGACAATACCATATACAAGTTCAGTTCAAAGTAACATATCAGCATAAATACAATATAACACCGCAGCACTACCAAGGTTTCCCCACCCCGACCACCGCAAGTCCAACAGGAGTGAGGAGAGGGGAAGGGTCCCAACCCTCCACTGCATCATGGACCTTAAGACCAGGCAGGGAGGGGGGATCAGGATAATACAGATTAAAGTAGACTCAGCCACAGGTGACAGCCGCCAGCTGTATCTCCAATTCCCAAGGCTGGCCGGGCCAAAGGAGGAGCCGGGATGGTGTTAGGTGGATGAGCGCCGGTGGCGGCCCCTGCAGCCGAAACTCCCTCCAGTTGCAGTAGTTCATCTCCCGCTGGTCCAACTGGGAGGGGAAGGGAGCATCTGATGTCGTCAGTGTCATCGGCCCCAGTTTTGAGGCTGCCCACCGAAACGTCCTCCAGCTGCGGCAGTTCATCTACCGCTGGTCCAACCGGGAGGGGAAGGGAGCACCTGATGTCCTCCCATTCTTCAATACTGGCCCAATTTATGATTTATTAGTTTCTCTCCCGATCCTTGTAGTTTCAAGTCCAGAGAGCCATAAAATGAATGAATGAATTAACCACTAATCAGGCCTGGTGTAGTTCAAACAGTACTGCAGCTAGTAAACCACCACTAACCTCACCGCGTTTCACTTCTGCTTCCGGGAGCGACGAGGGCAGTGTGGGCCGGATGAATTGCAGGAAACCCATTCGTGTGGATTCGGGGGGCTTGGGCTTCTGGGAATTGAAGTCTAAGAATATCCAGAGTGCCAAGGTTCATCATCACGAGACTATGACATCTTTGCATCACACCCACTATCAGAGGTAAGGGTAAATGTTTCTCTTGCTCGAAAACCAGTCGTATCTGACTCTAGGGTTCAGTGCTCATCTCTGTTTCAAAGCCGAAGAGCCAGCGCTGTCTGTTTCTGCAGATGTTTCCATGGCCGTGGCAGGCATGACTAGACACCGGAGCACACAGAACATTGTTACTTTCCCACCGAAGTGGTCTCTATTTATCTACTTGCAATTTCTTGCTTTCGAACTGCTAGGTTGGCAGGAGATCAGAAGTAGAAGGCCTCTGTATGTCAGTTTTTGGAGGATGTGAAATGCAGGGTGCTGTTGGTTTCTTGTAGGTAAATGGCCACTCAAGATGTGTGAGAAATGTTGGACTATATGGGAGCTTTGTCTAATCCAGTATGGCTTATTTCTTAAAGCTAACAAGATTTGGCTGCATGAGGAAGATACTGCAAGTAAATAAAACCAGCTTAGAGTGAGGGCGACGAATTATCTAGCAAGTCCTGCCTTCACTGTAAATTAATTAACTTTGTTTGCCTTCTGTATAATCACAAACTACAGCTGCCTGGAGTTTCTCACTTCACCTGCGGAGCAAAAACTGTGATGGAATCAGTACTCTATTTTTGGACTCCAAGCCCCATCATTCCCCAGCCAGCATGGGGAGTCTAGGAATTGTACTGCAAAAAACATATTTCTGGACTGTTTAATTTAACCGTGAAAACAAATACATCATTGCCAGACAGAAAGGGTATCAGTGTCATATCTGATATATAAAAGGAGGTGGTTCTTTGAAGTGTATTCAGATGATTAATTAGATGAATCTCAAGAAAAGGATGCCACTATTTCATCATTGCAACTGAGGAAGGTGGTCATGTCACCAAGGGATTTAGCTCCTGGTTGACATTTCATTTGGAGCCATTTTTCTAATTAATGGAATCAACCTCAGTCTCAAGGTGAGAAGATGATGTTGTTCATCTTAATGCTCCTCGGGAGAAGATGTTACACTATCTGCAGACATTTCAGGTGGCTGGTGGGCCTCAAAGCATTAAAAATTAACAACCCCCCCCCCCCCCCCAAAAAAAAAGAAGATAGTTACTGTATATAAGTAAATTTAATCTGGAAAGCTCTGCTTTATCGATTAATATGAAAAGCCCTGGGCTCCTTTTAATGCTTGTTTTAAGGTGATCCAATAGTAATTCAGTGTGTCTGGAATGGTACAGTGGGCAAATGGCCTTACATTATTCTGACATGGCCAGAATAACTAAATTATTTTGACTACTTGCAAGCCTCGTAAAGATAGTAGTCTGAAGAATGGAATACAGGGTTCTGGAAAAGTTGAAATCAGAATTGTAACCAGCTGTTTTGGCATTGGGCTTAGTGGTTAAGATGCTGAACTTGACGGCTGGAAGGTTGGCAGATCAGCAGTTTGAGACCTGAGTGCTGCATGATGGAGTGAGCTTCCGTCTCTGTCCCAGCTCCTGCCAACCTAGCAGTTCGAAAGCAAGAAATTGCAAGTAGATAAATAGGTACCACTTCAGTGGGAAGGTAAACAGTGTTCTGTGCACTCCAGTGTTTAGGCTTGTGTGCCACATGTCCACAGAAAGGTCTGCAGACGCAGACAGCGCTGACTCTTTGGCTAGAAACAGAGATAAGCACTGAACCTTTGAGTTGGATACAACTGGCTTTTGAGCAAGGGTGACCTTTACCTTACATAAGATGAGAATATTAAGGGAGAGGATACCAATTCTGATATTGCAAAATGGAACATTAGAATATTTTTAATTCAATTTAATTTAACATATGCCACCCAACTAGGCAAACGTGACTCCGGGCGGCTCACAATAGTACACAATAAAATCACTTGCAAGCAAATAAAATACAAATTGTCCAAAATGTCCAAAGACAGCCGCCATAAGTCCAGGTCCTAGGCTGGTGAGAGGGGCAATGTCCACCCCAACAGCCAAGTCCCCAGTACCAAACAGCACAACCCTAGCTGTGGGTGAGGCCCGGGGTTGTAGTCGGCACTCCTGCCGCCCTGCAGCCAGTGGCTCTTCAACTCTAGTGATGGGTGGGGCCTGGGGTCATCATCGGTGCTCCTGTCATCTGCAGCCAGTGGCTTTTCAACCCCAGCCATGCCTGGGGCCATTGTTTGTGCTCCTGCCGCCCATGGCCAGCAGCTTTTCAACCCCGGCCATGGGTGGGGCCCGGGGTTGTTGTCGGCAAAGTGGGCTCCCAACAAGCTTCTTCAGAGAGACCGTTCTATAGTTGGTGTGTGTGTGTGTGTGTGTGTGTGTGTTGGAGATGCTAGCTAAAAAGTTATTTGTCTTTGGATGTTTTTAAGGTCCTCAAAGAGTAGTGCCCAGCAACATAACCAGCACCTTGTTGATGGGAAGCAAGTGGCTTAATGAGATTTCCCTCGTGTAAATGTCAAACAGCCAAAGGATTCTGACCCGCATGTCTTTCTCACATGACTCCAATCTTTGGAGGAAAATGGAGAACACACAAATGGCTCAATTTGATCAGGTCTTATGTGATTCGCATCGATTTCTTTTGCCTTCAACTTCTAAATCCTGGAAATGGCCTTTGGAGTTCATGCTGTGATGGGTGCCAGCCATTTCAGTGTCAGCTCTGTCAGCCCTGATCTGTAAACATCTGCATCACTTGACACACCAAGACAGGGAGAAACCAGTCTTGATTGAATGCCAGGTGATGAGGAATAATGGCCTCACACACACACACACAGACTGGGAAAGAGCATAAATCCAGCCAACCAAAATCAGAGGAAAGGGTCACATAAAGCCCTAATGCTGGAGTTCTGCATTTGCTCAGCAGCCCTGCATTTCCTGAGGGCCGGCGTCTTCTTTTCAACGCACGCTCCTTTGGCTTCAACCGTCTTCCTCATCTGTTTGCTGCTGAGGTCCCTTCTCCCTCCACAACTCACCTCCCTCTCATACCTGCACTTCAGAGATAGGAAACCATTAATCCTTCTGCTAATCCTTCCTGGTGGCACTCAAGGCAGAAGATAGCTGGGCCCGATGGGATGGGATTGCTTGAAAAGCTGATTCCAAGAGAGAGAGACAGAATGAGAGAGAGATGGCAAGAGAGAGTAAGTGGATAAAGAGGGGGGGGGAGACACCTTTCAATTTCATATAGGTAAAGGTCACCCTTGCTTGAAAGCCAGTCATATATGACTCTAGGGCTCAGTACTCATCTGTTTATAGCCAAAGAGTCAGCACTGTCTGTATCTGCAGATGTTTCCGTGGTCATGTGGCAGGCATGACTAGACACCAGAGTGCACCAAACACTGTTTACCTTCCTGCCGAAGTGGTACCTACTTGCAATTTCTTGCTTCCAAACTGCTAGGTTGGCAGGAGCTGGGGCAGAGACAGAAGCACACTCCATCATGCAGCACTCGGGTGTCGAACTGCTGACCTGCCGACCTCCCAGTAGTCAAATGCAGCATCTTAAACACTAAGCCAGTGCAGTCCCCAACGAATTTTATATACCTCAGTGCAACAACATTGCACTTAGCCTGTTCATTTTCCTGAAGGAAAGTTATGAATGAGTTTAGATCTGGTGCATAAATCAAATTGGGTAGAACATACCATATATAAGCCGAGGTAACTAAGTTTGACCTGAAAACCCAGGAAAATAGATCGACCCGAGTATAAGCCGAGGGTGAAAAATGCAGCAGCTGCTAGTGAGTTTCAATAATCAAAATACATGAAAATACAGTAAAATTAATTGAATTGTTTGTGCATCTCAATCTGGCACAGTCTTGGGACCCTCGTGGTCATTGGCCCGAGTATAATCCATGTCCTCTTTTTGCGGCTCATTTTTGGGGCAAAAAAACTCAGCTTATACTCGAGTATATATGGTAAGTTGCTGTGGACCAAATTAGGATCCATTTTGGAGCTTCACATTGGCCTATGAAATGGACTGGACTGGAGAATCCGTACATAGCCTTGTTGTTGTTGTTGTTGTTCAGTCGCACAGTCGATTCCGACCCTTTGCGACCCTATGGACCATCGTTCTCCAGGCGCCTCTGTCCTCCACCATCCCCCTCAGTCCTCCCAGCTCTGTGCCCATTGTGTCTACAATACCATCTATCCATCTCATCCTTGGCCTCCCCCTTCTTCTTTTGCCCTCCACCTTTCCCAACATCACGGCCTTCTCAAGTGAATCCTCCCTTCTCATTTGATGCCCAAAGTACTTTAGCCTCATCTTTACTATTTGACCTTCCAATGAGCAGTCAGTGTTGATTTCTTCTAAGATTGACCTATTTGTTCTCCTCGCTGTCCAAGGTACCCTCAAAACTCTCCTCCAACACCACATTTCAAAGGCATCTATTCTTCTGCGTTCAGCTTTCCTAATTGTCCAGCTCTCACATCCGTACATTACCACTGGGAATACCATTGCTTCGACTATTCTAATTTTTGTTTTCAAGGTGATGTCTCTGCTTTTCACTATGTTCCCCAGGTTTCTCATGGCTTGTCTCCCTAGAATCAGCCGCCTCTTTATTTCATGGCTGCAATCTCCATCTGCAGTGATCTTAGATCCTAAGAACGTAAAATCTGTCACTGCTTCTACTTCTTCCCCGTCTATTTTCCAGGAACTGATCGGGCCTGTTGCCATTATCTTGGTTTTCTTGATATTGAGTCTCAAGCCAGCTTTTGCACTCTCTTCCTTCAAACCGATCAGGAGATTCTTTAGGTCTTCCTCACTTTCTGCCATTAGGGTGGTGTCGTCTGCATATCTCAGATTGTTGATGTTTCTCCCAGCAATTTTGATCCCATATTGTGATTCCTCCATCCCTGCATTGCGCATTATGTGCTCTGTGTATAAGTTGAATAAGCAGGGTGACAGAATGCAGCCTTGCCTTACTCCTTTTCCTATTCCAAACCACTCTGTCATTCCGTGTTCTGTCCTAACTGTTGCTTCTTGGTTCATGTACAGATTTCTCAGGAGGCATATGAGGTGCTCTGGTATTCCCATCTCTTTAATCACTTGCCACATCTTGTTGTGATCCACACAATCAAATGCCTTAGTGTAGTCAATAAAGCAAAAATAAACTTGTTTCTGGTATTCCTTTGTTTTCTCCATGATCCAACGTATGTTGGCAATGTGGTCTCTAGTCCCCCTGCCTCTTCTGAAACCAGCCTGCACCTCTGGTAATTCTCTTTCCACATGCTGCTGAAGTCTATCCTGTATTATCTTGAGCATCACCTTGCTGGCGTGTGGGATGAGCGCAATTGTTCGATAATTTGAACATTACAAAGCATTTAACATGCAGTGACCACATTGCAGTGGATGTTCAGAAACACTAGAGGGAAGCATAGACTACCATAAGAAAAACCAGCTCCCTACAAAAAGTTTAAGCTTAGGGTAAATTCAAAATATTTTAGGCATTAAAGCTTGTATTTTCTTCTTTCTTCCCAAACTGCAGAGTACAGACAACAGAACTGGTACGATTGTCCAACATACCCAAGACTACAGAGTTGCATTAAGTCAGTGATGATTATTAATCAGCGATTACCACTACCTCTTCATTCTCTCTTTCCAAATATATGTTTTACTATGCTGCACTTTGCCAATGTTTTCAAAGTGAGACTTGTCTGGAAACTCTCAGGAAACCTTTGGAAACTAATTCTGATAAAGTGGAATTGATCCATAAAGGTAAAGGTATCCTTTGCTCAAAAGCCAGTTGTGTCTGACTCTAGCAGGCAGTGCACATCTCCATTTACAGACAAAGAGCCAGTGCTGTCTGTATCTGCAGATGTTTCCATGGCCATGTGGCAGGCATGATTAGATGCTGGAGCACACGAAATGCTATTACCTTCCCGCCAAAGTGGTACCTGCTTATCTACTTGCAGTTGCTTGCTTTTGACCTGCTAGGTTGTCAGGACCTGAGTCAGACGATGGGAGCTCATTCGGACATGCAGCACTCAGGTTTCAAACTGCTGACCTGTTGACCTTCCGGTCATCAATTTAAGCGTCTTAACCACTAAGCCACCACAGTCCCTAGGCAATGAGACAGGGAATAAGTAAATTACGGCTTATAATGTCCCACTGGTGGTGTGTGCACATAGTAGTTTTATATGATTTTGTTAAGATTTTTGTTTTTTAAAAATATGTATTTGTGTTTGTTATGATATTTTTCCTTGTCTATTTTTAAAAAAATAGATACACTCTGAGGAAATGTTTTATAAAGACTGTGTTAATGGCAAGGTCAGAATAGAACTTCCTCTACAGTAAGTAACTGACTGTGTGGACCACAACAAAATGTGGCAAGTAATTAAAGAGATGGGAATACCAGAGCACCTCATATGTCTCATGAGAAATCTGTACATGAGTCAAGAAGCAACAGTTAGGACAGAACATGGAATGACAGAGTGGTTTGGAATAGGAAAAGGAGTGAGACAAGGCTGCATTCTGTCACCCTGCTTATTCAACTTATACACAGAGCACATAATGCGCAATGCAGGGATGGAGGAATCACAATATGGGATCAAAATTGCTGGGAGAAACATCAACAATTTGAGATATGCAGATGATACCACCCAAATGGCAGAAAGTGAGGAAGACCTAAAGAACCTCTTGATTGGATTGAAGGAGGAGAGTGCAAAAGCTGGCTTGAGACTCAATATCAAGAAAACCAAGATAATGGCAACAGGCCCTATCAGTCCCTGGAAAATAGATGGGGAAGAAGTAGAAGCAGTGACAGATTTTACTTTCTTAGGATCCAAGATCTCTGCAGATGGAGATTGCAGCCATGAATTAAAAAGGCGACTGATTCTTGAGAGACAAGCTATGAAAAACCTGGGGAACATAGTGAAAAGTAGAGACATCTCACTGCAAACAAAGGTCCGCATAGTCAAAGCAATGGTATTTCTGGTGGTAATGTATGGCTGTGAGAGCTGGACCATTAGAAAGGCTGAGTGAAGAAAAATAGATGCCTTTGAGATGTGGTGCTGGAGGAGAGTTTTGAGAGTCCCCTGGACAGCGAGGAGAACAAATAGGTCAATCTTAGAAGAGATTAGCCCTGAGTGCTCCTTAGAAGGACAAATAACAAAGATGAAGTTGAAGTATTTTGGACATCAAATGAGAAGGGAGGATTCACTTGAGAAGGCCTTGATGCTGGGGAAGGTGGAGGACAAAAGAAGAAGGAGACGGCCAAAGATGAGATGGCTAGGTGGTATTGTAGACACAACGGGCACGGGGCTGTGTGGACTAAGCAGGATGGTGGAGGACAGGAATGCCTGGAGAGCGATGGTCCATGGGGTTACAAAGAGTCGGAATCGACTGTGCGACTGAACAACAACAACAACAACAACAACAACAACAACAACAACAACAACAACAACAACAACAACAACAACAACAACAACAACAACAACAACAACAACAACAACAAGTAACTGACTACAATGAGTAAGGTACAACACGTTTAATAAATTGGTGCAAGAGCCCATGGTATTCAGTGTTCTTGACTCTAAATACTTTTTAAATGCATTTGTGTTTGGGAATGCTATGAAAACAGGGTCCCCCTCACCTCAATACTTTGTTGTTTTGACACAGACTTTGAGGTTCTGGTTAAGTTAGAAGCTTGCAATTTCTTCTAATCTCAGCTCTCTGATGCTCTTGGGCCTTTGGTTTTTGCTCTAGTCCAGGGGTGCCCAAAACTACGGCTTGTGGGCCGGATCCAGCCCCTGACACTAATTCATCCGGCCCATGCCACCCTCATCACTCCTGGTAGTGGAAGTAAAATGCGCCTATACGGGCACATTTTATTTCCGCTTCCGGGAATGACGAAGGCGGTGTGGGCCAGCTGAATTGGTGTCAGGGTTGGATCTGGCCTGCAGGCTATAGTTTGGGCACCCCTGGTTTGAGCAGAGAAAGTGGAGGCCTAAAAAATTATCATATTCTGTTGCAAAACATATCTGTTGCAAAACAGATTGATGAACCACCCCTGCACTAGTCACTCGTTCCTGATGTGAAAAGGTTCTGTTCCTACCTTGATAGCCATCCTTGTGATGGCGTTGATTTATTAGTCGCTTTACCTGATTCAGGGGACTGCAATGGCTCAAGTGGTTAAGACACTGACTGGGCGGTGGAAGGTCAGCAGTTCAATTCCTGAGTACTGCAGGACAGAATGAGCTCCTGTCTTTCTCCCAGCTCCTGCCAACAACCTAGCAGTTTGAAAGCAAGAAATTGCAAGTAGATAAATAGGGACCACTTCGGAGGGAAGGTAACAGTGTTCCGTGCCACATGCCCACGGAAATGTCTGCAGAAGCAGACAGCGCTGGCTCTCCGGCTTTGAAACAGAGATGAGCACTGAACCCTAGAGTCGGATACGACTGGCTTTGAGCAAGGGAAACCTTTACCATACCTGATTCAGGTGGGAACGTGATGGCTGGGACCTTTTGTGCTCTGTCAAGTGAGCCATTAATTCCACCCCAATACAAATGTTTGACTTAGATTTTTCTAGTGGTCTCAAGACTCATATTCCTCTGTCTCTCCTTAGATGAATGAAATCATTTACATCTTCTCTTAATTGTGTACCTCCTGCTGCCCAGCTGTTCTTCTGCAATTCCTCCTAGCACAACTATATTAAACCTATGTGTGGAGTCATTCATGTTTTTTGCTATTCCAGTTCCTTTCCTTTTTCAAGATTAGAGGAACTTGTAGTGAAGCTATAAGTACAAGCTAGTATTTCCCTCCAGAAAAGGCTCTAGCTGGGTCTGTTTACTAAAGCAAAGCAATCACACTTAAATGCCACCCCATAGTGTTTAGTGCACTCTCTGAACCGTTCACAAGTTAAATAGCATTTTGCCCCAACAAGCGGGTTACTCATTTTACCGACCTTGGAAGGATGGAAGGCTGACTCAACCTTGACCCCTGGCCAGGATCGAACTCACAACCTTGTCATTGCAGTATATTAGTTTAACCACTGTGCCACCAGAGCTCTTATTTTTTCTATTTTCGGACACTATAAAGAAACAGTAGAGGTGGTGGTGGGGAATTGTTTTCCCTTTCCAGATACATTTCAAAGGTTATTTAGCAACACTCAATTCCATTTGTAAAAGGGGGCTCTTATGACTGTGTTGATGTTGTGCAGGGTGTATCAAAAACTGTTCAGACGGTGTGCAATTTGGCTTGCTGGTTGCACAATATATTTTTGCAAGTGTCTGAGTACTTTGTTGCACCCTCAGGTGCATGGCAGACGGCTGGCAAGAACATTGCTTGAGATATTTTTCTTCCTGCTTTTTGTTTCAATCAAGATGAAGTGAACTGCTGTACTATATTTTTGCCATCTACCTGAGAACTTGAACACAAAACTGTGTCAGTAAACATCCTTTTTTCTCCTGCTAAAATTGTGCCTGAGCTTTTCTTCAATAGGGACTAAGAAAAAAAAGAAAGGGGAAGTTGAGGAGGGCTTGCATTTCAAAGTGTTCAACCTTATTCCTTTCGGACATGCTAGCTGCACCACTCTGCAAAGATTATCCAACACCGACATGTGGGGATGCCATAAAAAACAGTGGACCAGCCAAAAGAGTGGGAGTTATATTTCCCTAGGAAGGCATGGGTGACTCAAACACAGTGAAACGTCTTTCTGCTTTTCTTCCTAGGTTTTCTTTCTTTCTCAATATCAGATGTACAGCTGTTGTTTCCCCAAGGATAAGCAAAATTGCTAAGCCCATGAATGGAAACAATATCAAGAAATTAATTTTTGCAGATGGTCAGGCATTGATAGCAAGCACAGCTAAAGAATTACGGCAACACCTTATGTCCATGAACCAGAAAGGCGGTATATAAATATTAAAATGAAATGAATGATGAACCAAGAATGCAAGATAAATAAGATGAGAATCAGTAAAGAGAAGACTGAGGTAATGGCAGTTGGAAGGAAACAACATACAGTACTTTAAATACCAAAATAGAGGGTTGTTGTTGTTCAGTTGCACAATAGGTTCTGACCCTTTGCGACCCCATGGACCATTTTCCTCCAGGCACCTCCTCTGTCCTCCACCCCCCTCTCAGCCCGCCAAGCTCTGTGCCCATTATGTCCACAATACCATCTATCCATCTCATCTTTGGACTCCCCCTTCTTCTCCTGCCCTCCACCTTTCCCAGCATCAAGGCCTTCTCAAGTGAGTCCTCCCTTCTCATTTGATGTCCAAAAGTACTTCAGATTTCAAATACCTAGAAAGATGGCAAAATGGATGAAGAGATTAACATACAGAGCAGTAATGCAAACCAAACATTGGGACAGCTAGCTCTGCTCCAGGGCTGTAGCCAGGATCCTAGATGTGGATGGGTGAATATTTTTTCATATATATATATATATATATATATATATATATATATATATATATATATATATATATATATGAAATGTTGTTGTTGTTGTTCAGTCGCACAGTCGACTCCGACCCTTTGCGACCCCATGGACCATTTTCCTCCAGGCGCCTCTGTCCTCCACCATCCCCTTCAGCCCTCCCAGCTCTGTGCCCATTGTGTCTACAATGCCATCTAGCCATCTCATCCTTGGCCTCCCCCTTCTTCTTTTGCCCTCCACCTTTCCCAACATCAATGCCTTCTCAAGTGAATCCTCCCTTCTCATTTGATGTCCAAAGTACTTTAGCTTCATCTTTACTATTTGACCTTCCAATGAGCAGTCAGGGTTAATTTCTTCTAAGATTGACCTATTTGTTCTCCTCGCTGTCCAGGGGACTCTCAAAACCCTCCTCCAACACCACATTTCAAAGGCATCTATTCTTCTACGTTCAGCCTTCCTAATTGTCCAGCTCTCACATCCATACATTACTACTGGGAAAACCATTGCTTTGACTATTCTAATTTTTGTTTGCAATGTGATGTCTCTGCTTTTCACTATGTTCCCCAGGTTTCTCATCGCTTGTCTCCCAAGAATCAGTCGCCTTTTTATTTCATGGCTACAATCCCCATCTGCAGTGATCTTTGATCCTAAGAAAGTAAAATCTGTCACTGCTTCTACTTGTTCCCCGTCTATTTTCCAGGAACTGATTGGGCCTGTTGCCATTATCTTGGTTTTCTTGATATTGAGTCTCAAGCCAGCTTTTGCACTTTCCTCCTTCAGCCCAAACATGGACACTTACAACAAAACATAAATGAAAGTTGTTCAGCGCAGAAATGAGATGTCTGAAGAAGGCTGCTGGAGTGACAAGAAAGGATAAAATCAGGAATGAGTTTATAAGGAAAAAAACTGGACTAGAACCAATCTTAAGCTACATAGGGAGACAACAAATAAAGTGGCTCGTCCATTCAGAGAGAATGTTTTGGAATTCCATACCGTATAAGGCATATGTGAAAAGTGGAGAAGGACAAAGACCATGAGGCAGACCCAGAGGTAGGTGGAGAGATTAATATCAAAAATAAATTACAAGAACATTCAGTAACACAGGTTGAGGTTGCTAGAAGTAGCAGAGCAAGAACCTTGTATCTTCCTTGACACCTGAAGGGGTAAAAGAGGAAGTAAAGAAGAAAAGTTGTGAGGAAAAAAGTTCTGTTATATGTGACACCCTCAGGGAATTAGCCAAAATGACCTAACATTTCTTCTGAAATGAGTCTCTCTTCATTTCAGAACTCAAGGGCAGACTCTTCATTAAGACATCATGATTTTTTTCCCATTCCCATCTATTGGACTTTAGAACATTAGCCAAACATGGGCTTGATTATTGTGATTTATTTCATACCACGGAGATCCCCAATTGTCCATTGTGGTGGATATTTGAGTTGTTAGCACTCACCATGCGTGGATGAAAAATGAAGTGGAGAGACAGCGCAGGCAGCTGTCCACGAAAGCCTGATGCTGTTTATATATCATTTATACTCTATTTTTCATCACAGCTAGAAATGGAGCTGAGGTGATTTCTCGCCTTGCCTCCCCTTTCTTTCTCATTTAGAGAAGTCTGTTCTGAGCAACAAGAAAGAACCGTGATTTTGTTCCTATAGAAACTGAGTTTAATGAGGGTGATTTTAAACATTGGACTAATCTTTGCTCACGAGAAGAAAAGAAAGGGAAAGCTTGTGTGATTGCCTCCTGCCGTAATAATTGCTCCTCTTTTGCTTTTGGTTCCTAACGTCTCTTTCAAGAATGGCCAACCAAGAGCCACTTTGTCGGAGAAAATGAAATTGAAGTATTGTAAGAGAGTTCACAATTAACTCAGAATGAGAGATGGAAGAAGATTTACGGGGAGATACACCAGGCTTATGGAATTTCTTGCATTCTTTGCCTGGTTGCTGAAATCTGACAACACAAAATGGAGGACAGTTGTGTCAAGTATCTGTTGCACTCCATGAACCTATGCTGGCATCAGAGCTTGGAATAGTTAGTTTTCTTCACTGTAACTCCCACAATCCTACAACCAACATGGCGGTGTCAAATGTGGAATTCTAAAAGATGTAGCCACTCCCAACTTTGACTTGGATAAATATAAATCTACTTCTAAATCTATCTCTCTATCTCTCTATCTATCTACTTACCTACTGTATCTGTCTGTCTATCTATCCATCTATCTACTTACCTACTGTATCTGTCTGTCTGTCTGTCTGTCTGTCTGTCTACTTATCTACTTATATGTCTGTCTATCTATCTATCTATCTATCTATCTATCTATCTATCTATCTATCTATCTATCTATCTATCTATCTATCTATCTATCTATCTATCTATTTTAATTTATATTGCCGCCCTCTTGCCAAGGGGACTCTGGGCGGCTCACAAATATAAAAAACATCACATAGCTATAACATCATAAAAACCTTATTTATAAACCATTAATACCATTAAAATATCATACCCAACAACCACAACTTTAAAATACCCAGACAGACCTCATATAAGCCAGTGAGGTGGGGTTACTGCACCGGCAGCACCCCATACCTACTGTGCAAGCCAGGTTTTAAGGTCTCTCCTGAAGGTTAATAGCTCTGCCTGGAGGCGCAACTCCATAGGCATTAATTATCTAATGAATGTGTGTTATTAAGTTGATCTGGATGAGCTATGGATGATGGCAGATGACAGAAGAGCCTGGGGTGCAGTGGTCCATGTGGTCACAAAGGGTCTGACTCAACTGTGTGACAGAACAACAACAAATTGATCTCGACTTGTTGTTCAATTGCACAGTCAGTTCTGACCCTTAGCAACCCCATGGACCATCGGACGCCAGGCACCTCTATCTTCCACCATCCCTCTCAACCTGCCCAACTTATGGAAACCATTTTCAGGAGTTTCTAGAGTATTTGGAAATGTTTTACCATTCCCTTCCTCTAGGGGACATCCTGGGACTGCACAGCTTGCCCACGACTACACAGGCTGGCTCTTCTCCCAGGAGGCATACTGGGGAATAGAACTCACAACCTGTGGCTTTTGAGCCAGATATGTAAGCCTCTGAGCTATCCAGCAAGTTAATTTTGAATCTAGACATTCAGCCTGAATGGCCATAAACCCATTAATGTTCATGTAAAGTTTCTTGCAGCTAATTGCAACTAATTGATGAGGCGCTGGGGTGCATTTCAGTAATGTAACTGGCAATGTACTTTGTTATGCAATTAAGTTGCTCCCAGCATTTGGATTCCCAATTTAAGTCTCCCTCCACCCCAAAGTTTTAAACGAACTTTCAGGGTGTGTGTGAAACTCAGTATATAATTGTGTTGTAATTTGAATTTAGTCTGGATCAATCTGGTTTGTACTGGACTTTTGCAATTTAAAAAAAAAATCAAATCGGCAAATTCGTGTCCCTGCTTAAATGGTAAAAATCATTCAGATTCTCATTACAGGACTTTCTGTGTACCCTGGCCATTAAATGTTAATAACTCATTTTTGAATTCCCCCCCCACACTAAAAATCACATTGTCCCCCAGTGGGGCATGTGCCCCATGTTGGAACCACAGGTTTAGCCTAAACAAAACAAAGGGGAAAAAAGAAGCAGCCAAGGGAGGAAGACAATAATGAAGCTTCCATAATTTTTGTATTTGTTACATAAACAGCTGCCGAATCATCATTAAAAACATCTTGATTTCATAAAAAGCATTGCGATATCCCTTTGTCTTGCAAACCTTTTTACTGTCTTTGTTGGGGGTGTAGGCCATGTTTCAAGAAATATGCATGGCTTGTCTGGAAACTATAATTCAGGAAACACTGTCAAGTGTCAGTACTTTGAGAAAACAAGAACGAGTTCCATGGCCTTTTAAAGGTTAACAGATTTACAGCAACACAAGCCTGGTTGGGTTCCAGTGCATGAGAACTTACACAACAATAAATCTTTCAAACCTTTAAGATGCCACAAGACTCCTTTGGAGGTTTCTCGGTAACAGGCTAATGGAGCTGTTCTACCAAGATTTGTTTTGCGGGGAAGACCTGCTCACCAAGATGTGAACTTAGTCATTATTCAATTTACCTCAATATTGGTCCCGAAAGCTGACATTAAAGTCTATAAAGCACTACAACATTTTTGTTTTGCTTGTTGTTGTTCAGTCGCACAGTCGATTCCAACTCTTTGCGACCCCATGGACCATTGCCCTCCAGGCACCTCTGTCCTCTACCATCCTCCTCATCCCGCCCAGGCCTGTGCATACTGCATCCACAATGCCATCTAGTCATCTCATCCTTGCCGTCCCCTTCTTCTTTTGCCCTCCACCTTTCCCAGCATCAAAGCCTTCTCAAGTGAACCCTCCCTTCTCATTTGATGTCCAAGGTACTTCATCTTTGTTATTTGTCCTTCTAAGGAGCAGTCAGGCCTAAATTCTTCTAATATTGACCTATTTGTTCTCCTCGCTGTCCAGGGACTCTCAAAACTCTCCTCCAGCACCACATCTCAAAGGCGTCTATTCTTCTGCGCTCAGCCTTTCTAATGGTCCAGCTCTCACAACCATACATTACCACTGGGAATACCATTGCTTTGACTATGCAGACTTTTGTTTGCAGTGAGATGTCTCTACTTTTAACTATGTTCCCCAGGTTTCTCATAGCTTGTCTCCCAAGAATCAGTCTCCTTTTTATTTCATGACTGCAATCCCAATCTGCAGTTATCTGCGGTTATCTCTGATAAGTCCTAATCATCTTTCTTTACTGTCCAGATTTCGTACCCATACATGGTGATAAGGAACAGTGAATCTGCTTTGGATTTTAGTCTGAATTTTACAGGTCCTCTCCAAGGTGCTGAATTCAATCCCTAAAACATTTTAAGATTCCTAGATAATCCCAGTAAAATTCAGACTAATACCTAGAAAAGATTCACTGAGTAAACTGGCTGGTCATTTCTGTCTTATCATCTTGGCTTTGCTCCATTCACAATATTGTCTTTTCTGTGGTTTCAGTGGCTCATAGATACAAAAGGATGACATCTGACAGTATTATGTAGCATCTTTCTTCCCAAACGTGAAGCCTGCTTATGTAATCCTAATACTCTAAAATACAGTCAAGAGCTGATCTTATGGACAGGTTCTCCCCTAATCATATGTAACCAGACTTAGAACATAAGAACATAAGAACAGCCTTGCTGGAACAGGCCACAGCCCATCCAGTCCAGCATTCTGTCTCACACAGTGGCTCACCATTTCCTTCAGGGTATTCCCAAGGAGATGCCTTCACCTGCTTAGGATTCCCTGGAAATGGCATTGAGAGATATCCTGCCTATCTCTCCAACCCGGAGGTTGTCCTTAGGTAGCCATAATTATAGCCATTGATAGCCTTGTCCTCCATGAACTTGTCTAATCCTTTCTTAAAGCTGTGAAGACTGACAGCTGTCACCACTTCTTCTGGCAGGGAGTTCCATAGACCAGTAATCCTCTGGGTGAAAAAGTACTTTCTCTTATTTGTTTGAGAACTAGTACCCAAAAGTTTCATGGAGTGTCCCCTAGTTCTAGTGTTGTGCGATAGGGAAAACAGTTTTTGTTTTGTTTTGTCCACACCATGCATGATTTTATAAACTTCAATCAGGTCACCTCTTAGACGTCGTCGTTCAAGAGTGAAGAGGCCCAACCGTTGCAGCCTCAGATGGTAAGGAAGGTGTTCCAGTCCCCTAATCATTTTGGTTGCCCTCCTCTGCACTTTTCCCAGCTCCATAATATCCTTCTGGAGGTATGGCGACCAGAACTGTACACAGTATTCCAGGTGGGGCCTCACCATAGATTTATAAAGAGGCAAAATGACACTTGCTGACTTATTTTCTATACCCTTCCTAATGATCCCTAACATTGAGTTTGCTTTTTTCACTGCTGAGGCACACTGGGTTGACACCTTCATTGAGCTGTCCACCAGGACACCAAGGTCCCTTTCCTGGTTTGTCGCAGAGAGTTCAGAACCCATCAGTTTATAAATGTAATTGGGGTTTTTTGCCCCAACATGCATCACTCTGCACTTACTGATGTTGAAGCTCATTTGCCACTGTTTTGCCCACTCCCCCAGTGTCAAGAGATCCCTCTGGAGCTCTTCACAATCTCTCACAGTTTTCACTACCCTGTATAATTTAGTGTCGTCAGCAAATTTGGCTACCTTGCTTTTTACTCCTACCTCTAGATCATTTATGAAGAGGTTGAAAAGCAGGGGTCCCAGTACTGAACCTTGGGGGACCCCACTCTTTACTTCCCTCCACTTGGAGAAGTGTCCATTTAGTGCTACCCTCTGTTTCCTGTCCCTTAGCCAGTTGCTGATCCAGGACAAGACCTGTCCCTTTATTCCATGACTGGTAAGTTTATTCAAGAGCCTTTGGTGTGGGACCTTGTCAAAAGCCTTCTGAAAGTCCAGATAAACAATGTCAACTGGATCCCCCTTATCCACATGCTTGTTGACACTCTCAAAAAATTCCAACAGATTAGTGAGGCATGATTTGCCCTTGCAAAAGCCATGTTGGCTCTCCTTTAGCAGCGCCTTCTCTTCTATGTACCTATTAATTCTATCTTTTAGGATGGTTTCCATCACTTTACCTGGGACACATGTCAAACTGACAGGCCGGTAATTTCCTGGATCACCCCTGGATCCTTTTTTGAAAATTGGTGTTACATTCGCTACCTTCCAGTCATCAGGCACAAAGCCTGATTTGAGGGAAAGATTATATATTTTTGCTAGGATATCAGCAATTTCATCTTTAAGTTCCCTGAGAACTCGTGGATGGATGCCATCTGGTCCTGGGGATTTGTTAGTGTTTAGCTTAACAAGACATGCAAGGACCTCCTCCCTGGTTATTTCTATCTTGCTTAATTCTTCGGTTTCCCTCCCTACGAAGATAGGCTCTGTTTTGGGCACGTGGTCTCTGTCTTCTTCAGTGAATACTGAAGCAAAGAATTCATTGAGTCTCTCTGCAATCTCTGTTTCCTCTTTAATAACCCCTTGCCTTCCATTGTCATCTAATGGTCCAATGGCCTTCCTAGTTGGGTTCTTACTTCTAATGTACTTAAAGAAGTCTTTGTTATTTCTCTGAGTATTTTTAGCTATACGCTCCTCAAAGTCTTGCTTTGCTTTCCTGATTGTTGCCTTGCATTTGTTCTGCCAGAATTTATGTTTCTGCCTGCTGTGCTCATTTGGACAAGCCTTCCATCTTCTAAATGAGCTTTTCTTGCTCTTGATCACTTCCCGAACAGCTCCTGTAAGCCACATCGGAGTCCTCTTGGACCTGGCAGTGCCCTTTTTCCTTTTGGGTATGCATTCCAATTGAGCCTCTGTTATTGTTTTTGTAAACAGCCTCCATGCCTCTTGGAGTGTTTGGACTCTCTCAATTTTCCCTTTCAGTTTCTTTTTTACTAGTTTCCTCATCTTTGGGAAATTTCCTTTTTGAAAATTTAAGGTCTCTGTGTTAGATTTTATCAGTGACTTGCGGTCTATGATCAAGTTAAACATAATTGAGTTGTGGTCACTGTTCCCTATTGGATCAGTCACATTAACATCTTGCCCCAGATCCTGAGTATTACTCAGAATCAAGTCAAGGATTCTTGTACCTCTAGTTGGGTCTTCAACCATCTGTCCCAGGGAACAATTATTGAGCATATCTAGGAACTTTATCTCTTTATCATGTGCTGAACAACAGTTCACCCAGTCTATGTGAGGGTAATTGAAGTCCCCCATTATAACCAGGCTTCCCTTCTTGGATGCCTCCTTTACAACATTCTCCAACTGACAGTCTCCCTCAGGAGTTTGGGTCGGAGGCCGATAGTATATGCCTACTGTTAGACCATCCTTGTGGCCTGGTACTCTTACCCACAGAGCTTCTAATGGTGACTCCAAATCACCTAGATATTCCAATTCATACGATTTTATCACTTCTTTGACATACAAGGCCACACCACCTCCCATTTGCCCCTTCCTATCCTTCCTGTACAGTTTGTAGCCTGGGATAACTGTATCCCATTGGTTATCATCCGTCCACCAGGTTTCAGTGATACCAATAATATCAATATTTTTATCTATTGCTAAGTATTCCAGCTCCCCTATTTTGTTACGGAGGCTTCTGGCATTTGTATACAAGCATTTATATATGCTTTCCTGATACAGTCTTTTGAGTCCAGTTGCATTGTTAGACTGCCTCTTGCATCCTTCTGCTAGAGTGCTGGTGACTAGCTCCTTGCTCTGCTCAGTAATTTTTGCATCCTCCTCACTACTCAAGTACACACTTTCCCGAACCGGATGCTGCCCAGCTCCTGTCGGCTTTCCCCCAGTTATCAGTTTAAAAGCTGCTCTGCAGCCTTTTTGATGTTGAGTGCCAGCAATCTGGTCCCATCATGGTTTAAATGCAACCCATCCCTCCTGAACAGATTTGGCTTGTCCCAAAATGTTCTCCAGTTCCTGACAAATCTGAAGCCCTCCTCTCGACACCACCGCCTCATCCACGCATTGAGGCTTCTGAGCTCTGCCTGCCTGGTAGGTCCTGCGCGAGGGACAGGCAGCACTTCTGAAAATGCTACCTTGGAAGTCCGGGACTTCAATCTTCTTCCTAACAACCTAAATTTGGCTTCCAGGACAGACCGCTTGGCCTTCCCAACATCATTAGTACCAACGTGTACCATGACAACTGGCTCGTTCCCAGTTCTCTCTAACAATCTATCTAGATTTCTTGTGATGTCTGCAACTTTTGCACCTGGCAGGCAAGTCACCATACGGTTATCATGTGCATCACAAATCCATTTCTCTGTATTTCTAATTATTGAATCGCCTAGTACAAGGAGCCTCTCTCCTGCAATCTGTTCATCTACATGCACCTCATCAACCATATTAAGGGAGAGAACCTCAGTTTGTTCCTGTTGTTCATCTTCCTGGATCTCATCAAGTGTGATGAAGGAGAGATCATCAGGTGGAACCAGTTGTTCCTCTGTGTGTTCCTCATCAGGTGTGATAAGGGAAAGAGCCTCAAATTTATTCTGTAATTTCAGACTCTCAGAGTGATCCCCTACTCTTCTCCTCCTTTGAGTCACATTCCTCCAAACATCTCCCTCCTGAGTTAGTGAAGGGCCTTCTCCCTCAGAACTGTGCCCTGTCACTTCTTTGTCCAGCATAGTATGCTCCGCTCTGTCCAAGAACAGCTCAAGCTCCTTAATTTGTTGGTGGTTAGATATGCGGGCCTCTAGCTGCTGGACCTTCTCTTCTAGTAGTGCAACCAGCTTGCACTTGCTGCAAGTGTAGTTCTCCATATGCTTTGGCAAGAACACAAACATGGCACAAGAATTGCAGGTAACTACAGCTGTTCCCTCAGAATCCATTTTAACAAGTGCAGTATTCTGGGCCTCAAAAATGTACACGTTTACTACCTTTCTACCTAGTAAAGCGGGCCTCTAAAGCAGCTCTACTCCAACTGCAAAACTTACCAGTGCTCACTTCCTTTGTTTGGCTCTCCTCAGCAGCAGCTCTGCTTAAGAGCACATGCAGAGTCAAAATTGTGCAGTAATTGACCTTGATAAGGGATGATGCATCCTATCAAAACTTTGCATTTATCACCAATACAAAGTATAAAGTACATCCCAGCTACATACTGTAGCAATTACTAGGAATTAACTCAGAAAACTATAGCTATAGTGGTGATGTAAATTTGGCTCTTTGGAAAGGATCGCTTAGCAGTAAATGAATGCCTGCCAAGCTGTAACTTCCTACTGGGGGAAGATGTTACACATAGCCTATAGAAGGAAAGACAGAGCAGCTATTCATAGGTACTAGTATGCTTTCCGCTTTTATGAACACCAACATTGGCCGCGGGGTCCGGCATTGTCTGCGGGGAAGTGACGAACACCTGGGCTCCCAGCGGCAAGGACTCAAAAGTTGAACGACGGCGCCGCACACCCGAGCCCTCTCCCCTGGTCCGGCATTGGCCACGGGAGATGTAAAGAGGACGTGGAAGCGGGTTCCGACACATTTGTTGAGCCTGGCTCTAATTAAGGGTGTTATTTGCATATTCTTTATATTGTTGTTGATTACTGTACCACTGTTTTGTATTCGTGTATCTACATTATTGTTATGCTATTGTTATTCTGATATTATTGTTCTGCCACTTCGAGTCACCTTCAGGCTGAGGGAAGTGGGGTATAAATCAATTGATGATGATGACCAACTCTAGCAGGTAAGTGAGAAGACTCACCAGATATGATGTTCTTCATACATGTCATCAAGATATCCCAGCTTATTAAGGAGTTTAAAGGATATGAGATGTTCAAGGAGTGGTTGGCCATAGGCACTTCTCCACTGAATTCCATGGCTGAGCATAGTTTGAACCCAGGTCTCCTGAGTCCTAGTGCAACACTCCAGCCAGTACACTGTACTGATTCTCACACCAAATATACCAATAACACTATAGTGTAGAAATAATGATTCTTTAGGAGCCTGAAATGTTTTGAAAACCACATACAGTAATACCTCATACAAAGTCTGCTTCATACAACATCGGATTCATACAACATCACCTATTTCCTTGAAAAAAGTTGCCTCATACAAAGTTGTGCGACTTTGTATGAGGCATTGGGGTTTTCCCAGGTTGCATTGTGCCTGGGCAGTATAAAAGGCAGGACACATGCGTGCATTGCTCTTGTGAGTTTTGCATGAGGCAAAGAGTGTTTAGGAGTGGTTTTGAGCATGATTTTGGATTTTTTGGAATTTTTTTGTCAGAATTTTTAGAAGCATTCCTGGGATGTTTGCAGCATTCTTCAGGTTCTTGGACAATCAGGGTTGTTTGATATGTTTTTGTAATGTTTTAGCCTTTAGACAATGATTTCTTAAAGTTCTGTCAGTTTCTTTGACTTTGCCCTGAAGTCTGTGCTGTTACAGTACAATGTATCTCTATGGAAACGACGTTGTATAAGGCATCACGGCAAGGATTTGGACGTTGTATGAGGCATCGCGGCTAGGATTTTACATGCCTCATACAAAGTCCAAATCCATTTAAAGTCCAAACTTGTGGAACCAAGTTTGGACGTTGTATGAGGTATCACTGTACCTTAACTTTTGTAACCTCTCAGTGGTAATAATGGTGATCCAAATGACAGCAGCATTGTTGCCTCAATGCCATTTGCACTGTTTCCAAATCTCTTCCTTCTGTGTAGTTAGGGATCATGTGATAAGTGCCATTAAGTCATGGGTAAACATAGATGATTAAATGACATAGCACCAAAGTCAGCTGGCTACATGACATTGTCATAAAGCCAAATCAGAGTGAAGGCACTTGTTCTGATTGAATTGTTGTTGAAAGAGCAAAGCTGACTATTTTTGTTGCTTCTGTGGAAATTCATTCATTTCCTGTGGAAAGAGTCCTGGTGGTGCAGTCATTAAACTGCTGTATTGCAGCCAAAACTGCTGACATTGTAAGTTTGATCCTGATAGGGCTCAAGGTTGACTCAGCCTTCCTTCCATATGAGGTCTGTAAAATGAGTACCCAGCAAACTGTGAACCACCCAGAGAGCACACTAAGCATTATTGGGCAGTATAAAAGTGCAGTTATGCTTCCATTAGGCTGCTGGGCAGAGGGGCAGGGTGAACTCTGTGCTGGGGAGAGGGAGGAAATGCTCCCATTGGGCTGCTGGGCAGAGGGGCGGGGCAAACTCTGTGTTGGGGAGACTGCACGGGTGCCCACAGAGAGGGCTCCAAGTGCCACCTCTGGCACACATGCCATAGGTTTGCCACCACTGCTCCAGAGTCCTTTATTTAGGAAGATCTGAGCTCTGGGTAGTGCAAACGTGTGTCAATAAATAACACTCCAATCTGAACAATAGCAGGACCAACTTATGAAGTGATCAAGTATCATGCTTAGCCTAAGAAACAGCAATAGCTCACCTAATTAGAAATCAGGGAGGATCATTTTGAGGAAGAAGAAAATCACAGTAGCAAGTGGTTGGATTACTTCTCTCTACTTATATTGAGCGCATAATATAAATATGTTCTGCCTCTGTTTTTTACCTTTTGTTCAAGAAAAAAGTCAGATTTGCACTAAAAAATTATCACTTTTCTGCTGATCACTGCTTAGCAAAGTAATTCTCTCTACACCCTTCCCACCAAAGTGGTACCTATTTATCTACAGTAACACCTCATACAAAGTCCGCTTCATACAACATCGAATTCATACAACATCGCCTAATTCCTTGGAAAAAGTTGCCTCATACAAAGTCGTGCGACTTTGTATGAGGCATTGGGGTTTTCCCAGGTTGCATTGTGCCTGGGCAGTATAAAAGGCAGGACGCATACGTGCATTGCTCTTGTGGGTTTTGCACAAGGCGAAGAGTGTTTAGGAGTGGTTTTGAGCACGAGTTTGGAATTTTTTTTGAATTTTTTTCATCAGAATTTTTAGAAGCATTCCTGGGATTTTTGCAGCATTCTATTACCTTTAACAACACTTATTATATAAGGCCATTCAATTATCCACATTATTTTAGAAGCGTTCAGAGGTTGCTAAAATCACTTTGGGGTTCAAACAATAATTGAATGATTAAATACAAATCTTTGTAGAGTGACCATAAACAGGAACAAGAGGTCAAGCCCAAAGGAAGGACTGCAGCTCAGAATCAGAAGGTCCCCATTTCCATCTGTGGTATCTCTAGGAAGATCAAGAATGGACTATTACCAGGAAGCCTGAAGCATGTTGGCAGTACTAGGCTGGAACAATCCAAAACTCGCTGGTTAGTTTGATTACTGACACAGATAGTACGTTCCTCATTTATAGGAGCACAGCTTTCTCGGTTCTTATTTGTGTAAATTGTGTAATTAATAATACAGTATCTACTGTATATGGATTTAGGGACTGTGGTGGCTTAGTGGTTAAGACATTGAACCTGACGCCTGAAAGGTTGGCAGGTCAGCAGCTTGAGACCCAAGTGCTGCATGACATAGTGAGCGTTCATTTTTGTCCCAACCGCTGCCACCCTACAGTTGAATTGCTTTCAAACTGCTAGGTAAATAGGTACCTCTTCAGTGGGAAGATAACAGTGTTATGTGCACTTTGGTTCTAGTCATGCCTGCCACACATCCATGGAAGCATCTGCAGATGTAGACAATGCTGGATCTTTGGCTATAAACAGAGGTGAGCACTGAACCCTAATGTCGGATGTGACTGGTTTTTAAGCAAGGAAAACCTTTACCTTAAATCATTTGGGGCTTCATTATCTCTTGGAACACTTCTTCCACAGAATTCTTGTCCATTGTACCGAGTCCTTACAGCCATTAGAGTTGTGGGTTCCCACTCTAAGAAAGACAGAGAACAGGATTTCTCAATCCTTTAAAGCTGAGGGCCAGGACATGGTCCCTTTGGGGGGCAGATGGCCATTTTGCCCTTCCTCCACCACATGGCACTTCCTGGTGTGGTGGAGGCAGAGTGTGTGTGTGTGTGTGTGTGTGTGCGTGTGTGCGTGCATATGAAATGGCACCGTGGGCTGCATCCAGCCCACGGGCCACAGGTTGAGAATCTCTGATAGAAGATACTTCAAGAGATATATTTAGCTCCTTCCCTCCAGACTTTCAAGAAACATCTGAAAAATAGACATTTTTAGAGTATAGTTTGGGTAGAGCCTCGATTAGTTTACAGTCCCTGATATCTATATTATGACTAATGTCATATTATGGTGCTGTTCCTAGCATTTTGTTTATTATTCTGTTGCTTCTGATCATGTTTTATGGTTTATTTTGTGCTTATCTTTTTGATGTTTTTACCATTTGATTTATAATATTTGTTCTATGCTGTCGTATATGTGATGACTTTGTTTATTGCCCAGAGAGGTATTTATAGTTAGTTAGTTAGTAAGTAAGTAAGTAAGTAAGTAAGTAAGTAAGTAAGTAAGTAAGTCTTCTGCCATCCTAGCAGTTTGAAAGCAAGAAAAGGAAAGTAGATAAATAGAGACCACTTCGGTGGGAAGGTAACAGTGTTCCGTGCACCCCAGTGTCTCGTCATGCTTGCCACATGACCACGGAAATATCTGCAGAAGCAGACAGCGCTGGCTCTTCGGCTTTGAAACAGAGATGAGCACTGAACCCTAGAGTCAGATACGACTGTCTTTCGAGCAAGGGAAACCTTTATCTTTAAGTAAGTAAGTAAGTAAGTAAGTAAGTAAGTAAGTAAGTATTTTTTTTAAAAAATTGCAAAAGTCCAGCAGTACAAACCAGATTGATCCAGACTAATTGCAAATTACAGCACAATTATATACTGACTTTCACACACATCCTGAAAGTTCTTTTAAAACTTTGGGTGGGTGGGGGCTTAAAAATTGACTGGCTGAATGGTTAGAATAATTTTGTGTGTGTTTATTTTATTATTCTACAGGCTAAAGGTAAAGTAAAGGTCACCCTTGCTCGAATGCCAGTCGTATCTGACTCTAGGGTTCAGTGCTCATTTCTGTTTATAGCTGAAGAGCCAGAATTGTCTGCATTTGCAGACATTTCCATAGACATGTGGCAGGCATGCCTTGAAACCGAAGTGCATGGAACACTGTTTACCTTCCCACCAAAGTGGTACCTATTTATCTACTTGCAAATTCTTGCTTTCGAACTGCTAAGTTGGCAGGAGCTGGGACAGAGACGGGTCCTCATTACATCATGCACTACTTGGTTTTTGAACTGCTGACCTTCCACCTCCCAGTCAGCATCTTAACCACTTGAGCCACTGCAGATATTGTTCAAAGTTATAATGTTTTTTAAGCTTTTTTTTAACTTTTAATGTGTTCGCTGCTTTTGCAATATGCCTTTTTAGGCTATAAGCTCCTGCATTATTAGACTATAAATTAAACGTTCTTCCTAGTGTTTTATTGTACTCTTTAGGTACCCAGTTTTCTGGTCTTAACATTTATGGCGAACAACTAACTTTTCATAAGTTGCAGGCATGGTTTTACTTTTTAAGTATTTGTTCCAGTAGTTTTTCATAGCTATAAGACAGTTGGATTTTTCACAACTTTGGATTTTTTTGGGTGCTTATGGAACATAGATGCTGCCTGAAATTATTGCAACAGTGAAAAGACTTATACCTTTATACTCAGATGAATTTTGGTATGATTGAAAATGGCTGTCTGGTTTCATTCTCGATTTAAATCGATGGACTGTATGGAAGAGTTGACTCAGCAAATCCCCATTAATTCAATGGGCCTGCTGTAGCATGATTTACTAGGCTAAGTTACATCATTTTGGCCATAGAATAGGTGGCTGGATAGCTCAGTGAGTAGGAATACCTGGCTACGGAGTCAGAGATTGTAATTTATTTTCCTAATGTCCTTATAGAACAGCGATGGTGAAACTTGGCATGTCAGCTGCTCTTGAACTTCAATTCCCAGAAGCCCTGATCAGTAGGAGTGCTGACTTGGTCTTCTGGTAATTGAAGTCTAAGAATGCCTGGAGTGCCAAGGTTCACCATCTCTGTTCTAGAAGAATAGCAAGTCTGTTTTGCTTCAGGCAAGCTGCACAATCCCAGAATGCCCCTAGAAGAGGGGAATAGGAAACCACTTCTTGACACTAGATCTTAGAAAGGATCATCAAAAGTCAGAATCACTGTAATGGAATGTGATTATTAGATACTGTATATAGATCATTATGCCTTAGTATATGTTGTGTTCAGCACAGTTGGTCATACAATACGTATTGACCAAACATCTGTCCTGAAGAAAGTATCTTTGAAAACATGCATAGAGTTTTTTCCACCCACTCAGTACTCATGTGGAGTATTAAGAAGTGGAACCTCTGAATTAAATGCAGTGGATTCTAGGCATCCTTTCTTTATACGGTGGAATTTTAAAATAGTGGCTCGGTTTATGGAATTTTTATCCGGTATGGATTAATTGGTTTTCAATGCATTCCTATGTGAAACCGCATTTTGGGTAAAGTATTTTGGTTTTCAATGTATTCCTATGGGAAATTGCATTCAATGCATCCCTATGGGAAATTTGGTTAAAGTAATTTTACTGTAAGAAATGTCCTGGAGAACGCATTAATTACATTAACCGAGGTTCCACTGCATACTAGGTTCCGAGGTTCCACTGTACCCCAGATGTCTTTGTAGAGTTTTATTGTCAATGTGTGAGCCGGCCAGAGTCGCCTCAGAGAGAGGGCGGCAATAGAAATATGATTAAATAAATAAATAAATAAATAAATAAATACTAATTGGTCATCACTGGGGTTTTTTTTCCCTCAGGAAAATGAAAGGAAGAAAAGTTAAGGAAAAAAACTGAAGAAAAAGAAAAGTTTGTTAGTTACTCCTACCTCCTTTTGAAGGGAAAAAATGTTTCTGGGACAGATTTAAACTAGACCTAAACTCAATCAATCAATCTTTATTACAGTCCAAGACCAGTATAGTACAGCAAAATAGATCTGGAGTTAGACCTAAACTGTCCTTTTATGTTTGCATTGCTGTAGCCAATATCATCCAATGCTTGTTCATCTGGGTTCTGAAAACAAATCCTACACAATCAATTTATGCTCTTTCACACTTCACCCTAGGTATATGATATATAAGCAGCAGCCAGACCTGGGTAAGAGATCTTTAGGACAGCTTCATGACTGATGCAGTTGGGTGAGAGATGGTGATGAGAGTAAAAATCCATACTTTACAGTTTGCTTCAGAATAAGGGATACTCAATCAGTATCTTCAAGAAGAGAGGATGGTGAGAGTCTGGCCTTTTCTCATATTTATTGCTGCCAATAGTGCTGGCTTATGAAGACTCCCAGATTTACTTCCAAAAACAGTCTCTCTTTGTCATTAGGCACTGACGCTCGTAATGGGAACTAGCAGACAAGAAGTCTGGGATGATCACTTGCAAATGTTGCAGACGTCAGTTGGCCAAGGTAAGCTATGTGCTTTGGTTCCTTCTTAGCAGAGCAATGAATAATGAACAGAGAAATAGTGCCATGAATTCTCACATCAACATCTTGCTTTTTGTGCTTTTGAAATCTTTCACTGGGAAGTGGGTGGGCGTGGGGTGGGGGGCAGAATCTTGATTTTGGAGTACTTTTGCAGTCTGTCTGGCCGGACATCCCACTACGGTAATGGAGTAGCCTGTACAGCCAGCAACTCAATGCAGACTGTTGGGTGGTGGTAAATAACCTGACTCCTTAAAGGGGCCAATGGCTACAGGTGGCTATAGGCGGATGGGGTGGGTGATGGCCCCCCTCAGTGGAGTAAATGCCACTTGAAACCATCATGTCATGCCCAATGGCAAAATCAGATGAAGAACTGTGATTCGCAATGGTCATGGAGGCCGAAGAGGCCATGACAGATGAACTGGCTGTGAAGGCGCACCTTGATATTATCCTCAAGGCTGCAGCAGTCTATTGCAGTCTCAGTGTTAAATCCTGCATTTCTCATTTCATTCAGCCACAGGAGATGGCTCCCTGATCACAGTATGTGGGTCACTTCATGGCAAGCTGGTGGCAACCTTTTAGTGTTTTAGGAATTTTAAGGGTTCTTATAGGGAATTGTGGGGATTTTATGTATTTGTATTGAATTGCTGTACGCCACCCAGAGTTGCCCATCGATTGGGTGGCTAAACAAATTGCACCAAATAAATAAATCCACCTTAAACAAATTCATGCCAATGGCATTTTTCCTGCTTCTGGAAAGAAATGTATTCTTGGATACGAGTCACAGCCAACGACAAGTCCTCTTGCAGTTCTGGAGCCTCCAGGAATGATGGTTTTGTGATAAAACAGTGTCCAACCTGAGTTCTCTCCTAATCCTGGGAGAAAACACTGGCAGGAAAACTGCTGATGATATCATTTTTTCTTTTTCTTTATTTTTATGCATTTCCAAAAGTAATACGGCTCACCTATGGGACTTGGAGGAGTAATGTTGGCCATTGGACCTTCTAAAGTTGCCCTGTTTTGTATGTTCATAGCTTGTATACTGGAGATCTCAAAGGAGCTAGTAGGTAACGTTCAGAAATCTCCATAACCAGGTGCCAAAACTCCAAGGATCTATTTCACTTGTTGTTGTGTTCTAAGGGTTTTACCTTCCACATGGATTACAATGTATCCGAACCAATGTAACCTTGCCTTTAGCAACAATGTAACCTTCAGCTGTATCATATGAACCCTGCAATAGGACGCGAGCTAATGACCACCAGCTGGCAGCAGCGAGCGTCCAAGCTCTCTTGGTCCGAACTCATCAAAGGCAACAGCGCGGGAAGTTTTCCCGCCACCACCCACACCTGGACAAGAAGGGCGTGACCCGCAATGACGTCACGCAGACAGCAGCCAATGGGCTACCATGGCACCACGTTCAAATGTATTACTACTGTATATAAAGAGCTATCGATCCGCCATTACCTCATGTTCCCTCTGTCCACGATGCAATAAACCTGAGTTAACCCAGCCCGAGGCTGTGTCCTGTGTCTTGGTTTTCATACACCAAATTGGCGACGAAGGTGGGATTAATGGATCCCCAAGGAGCAGCCAGGGCACAGAGCGGGTTCAACATCACCAAACCGCAAGACTGGGAGCTGTTTGAGATGGACTTCCATGCGGCGCTGGTGGAGCTCAAAGTCAAGGAAGACGATGAGGAGACGAAGAGGGCCATCCTCACCAGAATGCTCGGAATGGACACCAAGCGGACGCTGGTGGGCATCATCACCCCGAAGAAGGTGAGCGAATTTAAGGCGGACGACATCATGAAGCTGCTACGGGAGCGTTTCCGACCCGCGAGGGCGATGTTTCCCGCTCGGAGCGCGTTTTGGAGGCGAGTCCAAGCGCCGGACGAGTCGGTTGAGGCATTCGTGGCCGCCATGAGGGTAGCCGCCGTCCCCTGTAAATGGGGCAATATCCAAGAAATGGCCCTCAGGGACGGCGTGCTGTGCGGCCTGAAAGACAAGGAGGTGCAGCGCAGTTTGATGAACAAGGAGCCGCCACCCACGCTGGCAGAGGTCGTTGAGGCCGCAGAAGCCGCAGAGTCCACGAATGCCGGAGTGGACGAGATGCACCAGTGGCGTGAGTGGCGTCCCAGAGCCGGCAAAGCGGAAAAACCGGTGCACGCGACTCGACGGGCCTCAAAATCGTCCTCGGAAGGCAGCGACGGCGAAGAAGTCCAGAAGGTCCGAAAGGGGGGGCGCCGCTGCGATGGCTGCGGAGCGGCCCACGAGCGCGCGAGGTGCCCATTTAGAAGGGCCGAATGTTACACCTGCGGCCGGCGGGGGCACATCGCCAGGGCATGCAGAAAACGGAAGGAGGGCCGGAGGCAGTCATCAGACCGTTCGACCAGGCCGGACCGTCCAGCGAGGCCCAAAGATGGCGTCCAGACCACGAAGAAGCAGGACGGCGTGGGCCGCGTCTCGGACGGCAGCGAGGACGACACCCCAGTGTTCAGCGTGTCCGCGGGACAGTCCCATTACTTTGTTGAGGTACAAGTACAAGGGGCCCCTATCAGGATGGAAATTGACTCGGGGTCCTCCTATTCTATAATTCCCCAGAGGGAGTTTTTGAAAATCGACCCCCACGTGCGGCCCAAACTTAAAGCATTGAGGTCCACGCTACGTGATGTACAGGGAAACAGCATTCCGGTGTTGGGGGTCGGGAAATTTCAGGTTAAGTTTAGGAGGCATTCTGCGGAACTGCCCCTAGTTGTCCTCAAGGGGGGAAGTTGTAGCCTCCTAGGGACACAGTGGTTTCAGCCCTTGGGCCTGTTCATAGGGGGAGTACATTCAGTGGGGGCGGATCCAATACAAGCGGTGTGCGATGCGCACCCCGCCGTTTTTAAAAAAGGACTTGGGAAATTCAACGGACCCCCTGTAGCCTTCGACCTAGACCCGGAGGTCCGCCCGATAAGACTCAAACCGCGCAGGGTGCCTTTCGCACTAAAGGACAAAATAGAGGCAGAACTGGACAAATTGGTGGGTCAGGGGATTCTTATTCCTGTTGATTCCGCGGAGTGGGAAACTCCAATTGTAACAGCTCTAAAGGCTAACGGGGAGGTGCGCATTTGCGCTGATTATAAGTGTACAATTAACAAGGCGATTCGCCCTAATGCATATCCGGTGCCAGTGGTCAGCCACCTTTTGGCCAGGCTAAATGGGGGAAAGTGTTTCGCTAAGCTCGACCTGGCACAAGCCTATCAGCAACTCCCCGTAACTCCCGCCACGGCCGCGGCACAAACGATAGTCACACATAAAGGAGCGTTCCAGGTGTCGCGTTTACAGTTCGGCGTGAACTCGGCACCCGGCCTTTTTCAGTCGCTTGTGGAACGCCTCCTGAAGGGGCTGGAGGGGGTGTTGCCTTATTTTGATGACGTATTGATAACAGGGGGGAGTGAGGCCGAACTAGCAAGGAGATTGGATAAAGTGCTAACTGTGTTCGAGAAAGCGGGGCTGAGACTGAGGAAGGACAAATGTGTTTTTTTCGAAACCGAGGTCGAGTTTTTAGGGTTTTGGATCACACCCGAGGGTATTAAGCCGTCCAAATCCAAAGTAGCAGCCATCAAGAAGGCCCCTCGCCCCACATCCAAAACCGAACTACAGTCATTCCTGGGGCTCCTCAATTTTTACCATACATTCCTTCCGCGGAAAGCCTCCGTGGCCGAACCGCTTCATCGGTTACTTAAAAAGGAGGAGACATGGATGTGGGGTGACGAGCACGAGAGGGCGTTCAACGAACTGAAGCAACTTTTAACATCGGACGCAATCCTTACGCACTTCGACCCCAAACGGCCGGTGGTCTTAGTTTGTGATGCATCACCGGTGGGGGTGGGGGCGGTGCTTTGCCACGTGTTGGATGACGGTCGGGAGGCCCCAGTTGCGTTTTATTCAAGGTCCCTGTCCCAAGCAGAGCGAAATTACGCACAAACCGACAGGGAGGCATTAGCAATAGTAGCGGGGACCAAAAAGTTTCACGATTTTCTGTATGGCCGCCCGTTCAAAATCGTGACGGATCACAAGCCCCTGTTAGGGATTTTCACGGCAGGCAAGCCCACGCCGCAGATACTATCCCCGAGAATGTTGCGATGGGCCATTTTTCTTAACGCATACCAACACGAGTTGGAGTACCGGCCCGGAAAGGAGATCAGCCATGCTGATGCACTCTCGAGATCCCCTTTGCCCTTGTCGGACGACCAAAAAGCCAGAATAGGGAGAGACCGCCAGGTGTTGCTAATCGAGGTTTTAGACGAACCCCCAATAGTGCCAGCCGATATAGCTAGGGCGACAGGCAAGGACAGAACGCTGGAGAAAGTCAGCTCATGGGTGCAGAAAGGGTGGCCAGCATCGTCCCCAAGCAAGGAATTCGACCCATTCTTTCGGAAGAAGCTAGAGTTGTCCCTAGAAAGGGGGTGCCTGTTGTGGGGCCAACGGGTGGTGGTCCCAACACCCATGAGGCCGAGGGTGCTCAAACTGCTGCACGTCAGCCACCCGGGCATCGTTCGCTCCAAAGCGCTGGCCCGCAGTTACTTTTGGTGGCCACAGCTGGACGAGGACATTGAGCACATGGTCGGCACTTGTGAGGCATGCCAGGGGTCCCGACCAGAGGCGGCCCGCCTCCCGCACAGGGAATGGGACACAGCAAGGGGGCCATGGTCCAGAGTGCACGTAGATTTCGCTGGCCCTTTCCGAGGAACCATGTTTCTCCTGGTGGTGGATGCATTCTCAAAGTGGCTGGAGGTCATCCCGGTAAAGAGCACGTCCTCCGCCACTACAATTAGCCAACTACGGAGAGTCTTTTCAACGTTCGGCTTACCCGACACTTTAGTCAGCGATAACGCGAGTTGTTTCACCTCCTCAGCATTCATGGAGGCAAACGCCATTCGGCATGTCACATCCGCGCCGTTTCACCCGGCCACGAATGGCCAAGTGGAACGGTTGGTGCGTACAACAAAGGAGGCGCTCCGGCGCATGGGCCCCGGGGACCTAAATCACCAAGTATGTCAGTTCTTATTAGCGTATAGGGTGACCCCCTTAGCGTCGGGTTACTCGCCGGCAGAGCTATTGATGCGGCGAAAACTGACTACGCTTCTGTCCAGGCTAGACCCCACAAGAATTGAGGATAAAGGGAAAAACGTAGGGTTGGCAGTCTCGAAAGGTTTCGCCGCCGGCGACCCTGTTCATTGCAGGAACTATGCCAGCGCGGGGCCAGCCTGGGTGCCGGGGACAGTTGTAGAACAGACGGGGCCAGTCTCGTACCGGGTCGAAACCCACACCGGTCTCCTCTGGAGGAGGCACGCAGACCAACTGCGGCACCGAGTAAGTGGGCCAGTCAGTGAGGATCAGCAACAAGATTCAGCGTTAGGGCTCTCCCCCAACCGCTTCACCCAAGGGGGAGACAGCAGCGGACAACAGTCCCAAGCAAGGGGGGAAGGAAGAAGCAGCGGCCCCGACTCATATCCTTTTGATAAACCAGTCCGATCAGAGGCCGGGGAAGGGGGAGAGGAGTTCGCGACCGCTGCCCCCGAATGGAATTTAGATTTTGATTTAGCGAGCCGGGGGGGTTTTCAGGAGTGTTCCCCCACCCATCCAAGCGAGAAGAGGGGTTTTTCGTTAGCCCCCAGTGCCCCCGGTTCCTCCCTAAGAAAGAGCACACCTCCCAACAACGCCGCGGAGCCGCGGCAAGTCACTAACGAGTCTCCCTCTCAAATTACAGGACAGGAAACCGGGGGACAAAGAGAAGGTAGCAAACCCGGGGAAAGGCAGCCCGCATCGAGACCCCAGCGTGTTCGAAACAAGCCATCTTGGCTGAGGGATTTTGTCTCCTAGGGGGGGGGAGTGTTTAGAAGTATGGGCTCGAGACGTTGTCTCGTCCTAGGGGGGAGGAGTGTTGTGTTCTAAGGGTTTTACCTTCCACATGGATTACAATGTATCCGAACCAATGTAACCTTGCCTTTAGCAACAATGTAACCTTCAGCTGTATCATATGAACCCTGCAATAGGACGCGAGCTAATGACCACCAGCTGGCAGCAGCGAGCGTCCAAGCTCTCTTGGTCCGAACTCATCAAAGGCAACAGCGCGGGAAGTTTTCCCGCCACCACCCACACCTGGACAAGAAGGGCGTGACCCGCAATGACGTCACGCAGACAGCAGCCAATGGGCTACCATGGCACCACGTTCAAATGTATTACTACTGTATATAAAGAGCTATCGATCCGCCATTACCTCATGTTCCCTCTGTCCACGATGCAATAAACCTGAGTTAACCCAGCCCGAGGCTGTGTCCTGTGTCTTGGTTTTCATACACCAAACTTGTCTTCCCATGCAAACATTTAAGAGGTCTACTTGCTTGGAGGGAAACTGGAAAAAGGATTTCAGGAGTATATGATTGTAGGCATGAGCAACCCTTTCAGAAGTTCTCTTCAAAGTATGAACAATGGGAGGAAGGTCTACAATAGTTGGCATGCCTCCCAACTTTTCTTGCATGGAATGTTTGAATTGTGTTTCTACTATTTACATTTGAACAGTTTTGAGTTCAGTTCCATTTGTGGATTTAAAGCAAACAAAGGAATTAATGAAAGAGCAAACAATATGGAGTTGAGAGCATCAAAATAGCTCCAAACTCTTACTTCCCTTTTAGTAGTCAGAAGCACACAAAGGAAATATCTGCTATTTGGCTGGCATCAATTTCTCATGTGATAAATGCCCTCCAGTCATTAGTCTGAATTCCATAACATCTATTTTGTTGATACACAAATCTTTTTGCACAGTGCAGCCATTTTGTTTTGTCAAAGCCAAAGGAGCACATCAATTACCAAGTGACAAGTTTGCATTTTCAGTTTGAGAAGCTTTTAAATAACCCACTTTTGTTTTTTTAAATTAAATAATCCATGTTTGTTGAAGAGAAAAGCATTTTCTATTCAAAATGCCACTGCTGCTGTCCCCGCCCTCTGAGCCTTGCCTGCTTGGAGGGCTGAAAGGGGAGCCGCCGCCACCATCTACAGTGCTCCCTGTCTCGCCCTGGGGCCCATGGCATTGGCTCCGGGGAGTGGAGGCAGGTATGAACCGCCACTGCTGCCGCCCTCCGAGCCTTGTCCGATCAGAGGGCTGAAAAGGGAGCCACCATTGCCACAGCCTCCAGCGCTCCCTGCCTCACCCACGCCATCAGCTCCGGGGAGTGGAGGCAAGTGGGAGCCGCCGCAGACCATCCACCACAGACCATCTTTGCCGGCACTTGTGTTGTGTATGCATAAATTCAGCCGCCACCGCTCGCACTCAGCTGCCAGCGATAGTGCAGCAGTTGCCACTGCACGCAGCTCAGCTGCCAGCTATAACACAGCTAAAGGTACCTATTTATCTACTTGCAATTTCTTTCTTTTGAACTGCTAGGTTGGCAAGAACTGGGATAGATGACAGGAGCTCAACTGTCATGCAGCACTCGGGTCTTGATGTGCCAACCTTCCAGTCATCAAGTTCAGCGCCTTAACCACTAACAGGATGTATAGTGCTTAATAGAGCTCACAACAGAGAACATTTACCAGCTATGACTAATTTTGTCCACTAATCTTTTTGCAGAGTGTAGCCCTTTTGTTTTGTCAAAAGACATTGACCATTTCAAAGGTCTTCATAGACTCGTGGAATAATGGAGTTGGAAGAAGTCAATGAGACCACTGAGTTCAACTTTTTGCTCAGTGCAGAAGTCTAAATCAAAGTAGATCTGACAGAGGGTTATTCATGTTTCTCTTGGATGCCTGCAGTGTTTGGAGCTCTCACCACTTCAAAGTCTTGCAAAACATAATTTGTTGCATTTGTATCCAGCTGTCTTTCCACTCCTAGATGCTCACCAGCATTACCATAATCAGATAATGGGTGGCACCAAAGCTATTCTCTCCACTCCTCCACTGTCTCAAAAGGAGTGTTGGACTAAGACAACAGAGGCAGGTTGACAGAAGCTGTGACAGAGACAGGAGCTCACTTTATCATGCAGCACTTGGGACTAAAACAGCTGACCTGAGAATTTAATGCAGTGGCCTTTCATTTACCTTCCGCATTGCAGTGTGACACCCATACCACTGATCCAGTTCTGCAATTCACTATCTGTTCCTGGGACCTTTTGGCATACAAAGTCCTCATCAGTCCCAGGCCAGTATGGATGAAGCTGCTGCTCTCCATCAAGATGGACTCAAGTGGGATTTAATCCACTTGCTGATCATCACCATTCCTTGAGGACTTCTCCACTCAAGGCCATTAGTCCTCAGGATTTTCAGGTTAGTTAACCACTGACAGATGATCAGCTTTGAGTTCCTGGCAGTATTGTCTACTCTACTGCCATAGCAGGATAACCTGGGCAGATATTGGTTGATGTCCTTGATAGTGCATACCTGATAAGTGCAGCTCCGGAGAATGCGAGACCTGCGCAGTAGCCTTCTGCGCAGAACCCTTCTACGCATGCGCAGAAGCTTTCTACGCATGCATACAAGGGTTCTGCGCAGAATGCTGTGCAGAACCCTTATACGCATGCGTACAAGGGTTCTGCACAGAAGGGGATGTGCAGTAACTACTTTCCCCCGCTGTCAAATTACAGGATGTTGGCGGGAAAGTAGAGTTTGCGGTGCAGAATTACGGGAAACCCTGGCCAATCCAGCATACTTGACAGGTATGTTGATAGGGTCAATCTCTGTCCTACACGGGGGTGGGGGGGTGAGGAGAGCTCCTTATTCCCATTGCTGGATGAAAAGCTGTAGCAAAGTTACTGCATTTGATTTCTCCTGAGCATTGCAAGTTGAAATGAATGGAACCAAAGTTCCTCTGCTTGAGAAGCAAAGAGGAATGTGAAGGCCAAGTCAGTGAACAGCCCAGAACTATGTCTCTTTAGTGTCTTGCACGGAAGACAAAGAAGGAGTCGCAGGAAGGACTAACACAGGTTTATTCATTGATGGTCAGCATGAACAATGTAGTAATGGCGGAGGTACATCTCATTATATACAGTAGCACAATACATTTGAACCTTGCTGCATGGTAGCTCATTGGCTGCTACCGGCGTGACATCGCCCAGGTCACGCCTCTCTTCTGTAGTTCTTCTTCTGTAGTTCTTGATCCTGCGGGGAAGTTCCCGCGGCTGTTCGTGATTTGGGGAATGTGAACCATGTGAGGTTGAACGCTCGCAGCTGCCCTCTATGGGCGGCTTGCTCGCGTTCCTTAACAGCTGAGATACATTGTGATTGTGGACTGGTTACATTCATATATTTAAAGTAACATTGTACATGCATACATAACATCCCTCCCCCCTAGGATGGGACGAAGTTCCTCAACCATTGTGGCTTGCTGCATGTGCGCCTTGGGCGTGCGGCCGCTTGACTTAACACAGGGGAGCTGGCGGCTCCTGGTTCCGTGGAGTCCTGCCCTGCAATTGGAAGGGGGGACTCATTAGTGGCTCGGTGTGGCGTCTGTGGTAACCTTGCGTTGGGGGACGGGAATGGAATGAATAGTTGGGAAGTGAATCCCTGCCTACCGTTTGAGGAGTTTGGGGACCCCCCCCAGTACGAATCTCGGGACCGACGAAGAGGCCCTCGTGGCCTTGCCACCCCCCGCTGCCTGTCCGGGAGTTCTAGAGACTGTGGTGGGCGGACTCACCCCTGTTGCCTGTCTTGGGGGTGTTGGTCTCCGGGGAGCTGGAGCTATGGTATACTCTAAAACAAAAGGGCTAGGGGGACTGGAAGTACCAGGGGCTGAACTGAAACCCCTCTTCTCGCTAGGACGGGTGGGGGACCACTCCGCTACACCCCCCTGGTACTGCAACTCATAATCATCGTCAAACTGATCCCTCTATTTCAAAGTATCCTCCTCTGTGTCTCCCCCTTGGGTAATGCGGGTGGGGGAGGACTCTAACGCTGATTCCCCCTCATCGGTGACTCGCCTTCTGAGTTGGTCTGCGTGCCTTCTCCAGAGTAGACCTGAACTAGTCTCGACCCTGTAGGATACCGGCCCCATTTGCTCAACGATTGTCCCTGGTACCCACGCTGGCCCCAAGGCCGCGTAGTTCCTGCAGTGAACCGGGTCCCCTACCGAGAAATTCTTGGAGCTCTCTCCCCCTATGCTTATGTTTCTCCCTTCATCCTCCACCCTGGACGGATCCATCTGGTCAAAAAGTGTTACTGGACGCCTCCTCATGAGGAGTTCGGCTGGGGAAAAACCTGACGCTAGGGGGGTTGTCCTGTAGCAGATGAGGAACTGGCACAGATGCAGGTTCAACTCACCGGGACCCATGCGCCGCAGTGCGTCTTTCGTAGTGCGCACTTGGCGCTCTACCTGACCGTTTGTGGCGGGGTGAAACGGGGCAGCGGTAATGTGCCTGATGGCGTTTCTCTCCATAAAAGTCTTGAACTCTGCCGACGTGAAGGTACTCGCGTTACCGCTAACAAGGATGTCTGGCAGGCCGAAGCAGGCAAAAAGCTTGCGCAACTGTTTAGTGGTTGCGGCAGAGGAAGTGCTGTTCATGGGGATTACCTCCAACCACTTGGAGTAGGAGTCGACTACCAGTAGGAACATGGACCCGCGAAAGGGGCCAGCGAAGTCGACATGAATCCGGGACATGGCCCGCGGGCCGTATCCCATTCCCTATGGGGTAACCGGGACTCCTTGGGCCGAGAGCTCTGGCAGCTCTCACACGTGCCCACTAAGCGTTCTATGTCCCCATCTATCTGGGGCCACCAAAAGAAACTCCTGGCCAGAGCCTTGGAGCGCACGATCCCGGGGTGGCTGGTATGCAGTAGCCTCAGCACCTTGGCCCTCAGCTTCTCTGGGATAACTACCCGCTGGCCCCAGAGTAAGCAGCCCCTTTCCAGGGAAAGCTCTACTCTGCGCCTGAAAAATGGCTTGAACTGTTCCTCGGGGGGAGAAGTGGGCCACCCTTTCCTAATCCAGGAACTAACTTGGGCCAGCAGCTTGTCGGCCGCTGTGGCCTTGGCGAGGTCGGCCGGGACAATTGGGGGTGAGTCGAGAGACTCAATCAGCAGGACTTGGTGTTCCTGCTCCACCTCGCATGCAGGGTCCCCTAAACTAGGGAGGGGGGATCGGGACAGGGCGTCCGCATGGGAGATCTCCTTCCCTGGGCGATAGACCAGCTCATACTGGTAGGCGTTGAGGAAAATGGCCCAACGCAGCATCCTGGGGGATAATATTTGCGGGGTGGGTTTGCCGGTAGTGAAGATCCCCAAAAGCGGCTTGTGATCCGTCACCACCGTAAACTCGCGGGCGTATAGGAAATCGTGGAACTTCTTTGTTCCTGCGATTATGGCTAGGGCCTCCCTATCTGTTTGCGCGTAATTGCGCTCTGCCTTCGAGAGGGACCTTGAGTAGTACGCTACCGGGGCTTCCCTCCCGCTTTCCAACACGTGGCACAGGACCGCCCCCACCGGGGATGCATCACAGACTAATACCACTGGCTTTTTCGGATCGAAGTGGGTCAGGACAGCATCCGAAGATAGGAGTGACTTGAGTTCCTTGAATGCCCTCTCCTGCTTGTCCCCCCACCGCCAAACCGCATCCTTCTTAAGTAACGCGTCCAGTGGCTCCGCGACTGATGCCTTTCGAGGCAGAAAGGAGTGATAGAAATTCAGGAGTCCTAGAAACGACTGCAGCTCCGGTTTCGCGGTGGGGCGAGGGGCGTCCCTCACGGCCGCAATCTTGGACTCGGAGGGTTTGATTCCGTCCGGGGTTACCTTAAACCCTAGAAACTCTACCTCCCTCATGAAGAATACGCACTTGTCCCTCCTCAATCGAAGTCCTGCCCTCTCGAACACTGAGAGAACCCCAATTAGCCTCTTGGCTAACTCTAATTCGCTCCCCGCTGTTATCAACACGTCGTCGAAGTATGGGAGGACACCTGGAAGCCCCTTTAAAAGGCGTTCCACGAGGGACTGGAAAATTCCGGGGGCCGAATTCACGCCGAACTGAAGGCGCGTTACCTTAAACGCCCCCTTGTGCATTACGATCATTTGCGCGGCGGCAGCAGCCGGGGTTACAGAGAGCTGCTGGTACGCCTGGGCCAGATCTAGCTTGGCGAAACACCTCCCCCCATGTAGCGTGGCCAGCAAATGGCTGACCACGGGCACCGGGTATGCATTTGGCCGAATGGCCTTATTTATCGTACATTTATAGTCCGCACAAATCCTGACCTCCCTATTTGACTTGAGGGCTGTAACAATCAGCGTTTCCCACTCCGCCGAGTCAACTGGAACCAAAATCCCCTGCCCCACCAATTTGTCCAGTTCCGCCTCAATCTTGTCCTTGAGGGCGAAGGGCACTCTCCTTGGCTTGAGGCGGATGGGCCGGATTTCTGGGTCCAGCTCAAAGGAAACCGGGGGCCCCTTGTATTTCCCGAGCCCCTTCTTGAAAACGTCCGGGTGTGCATCGCACACGTCCCGCATTGGGTCAGTCTCGATGGCGTTAATGCCGGACAGTTCGATCCCCAGGGGAGCAAACCACTGCGTTCCCAAAAGGCAGCACCTCCCCCCCTTGAGGACTACTAGGGGCAGTTTCTCGGAGTAGTTCTTGAACTTCACCTTGAAGTTTCCCACCCCCAACACCGGGATCCCATTTCCCTGCACGTCCCGTAGATTGGATCTCATGGCCCGCAGTTTGGGCCGCTTCTCTGGGGGAATGCGCATAAACTCTTTTTGGGACAGGATGGAGTAAGATGACCCCGAGTCTATCTCCATCCTCACTGGGACCCCCTGCAACAGTACCTCTACGAAGAACCGCCGGTGCTCCAGGCCCACGCGGTTCACGCCTTCCTCACTGTAGCTGGCTGAGACCTTCCTGGTGCCGGTCGCCTTTCGTTGTTGCGTCTGGTGATGGCTGGAACTGCCCTTGTCCTCGACTCGCCCGCGCCTGCATAATCGGGCGATGTGTCCTTTTCGGCCGCAGTTGTGACACTCGGCCTTTCGAAACGGGCACCTCGTGCGGTCGTGGGCCTCCCCACAACCGTCGCAGCGGCGGTCCTGCCGCTCATGGGTCTGCCGCTTCTCACCTCGCTTCTTGATCCTCTGGACATCGTCGTCCTCACTGGAGTAGGGGTCCGCTGTCGTGGACGACTCCTCGGACGACGTCAGTGTGCCGGCGGGCGGCTTGGGGGCCCGCCAGGTCGTCTTCGCTGATGTCCGCCGGGCCGCCTGTACTGGAGACTTGGCCCTCTCGGCCGTGGCCCCTCGGGACTTGAACAGCCTGACCCCACTCCTGGCCTCCTCGGCTGCTTGGTCCTCCCGCAGTACCTCGTTGAACGTGAGGCGGTGGTCGCGGGTCATCAGCCTCCTCTGAAGCTCCTCATCCCTCAAGCCACACAGCATGCGGTCACGGAGGGCTTGGTCGAGGTCGTCCCATTGGCAATGCACCGCTGCAAGCTTGAGGGCCGCCGCATAGGCGGACACGGATTCGCCCGGTCGCTGGTCTCGCCTGTGGAACGCGACCCGGGCTGGGAAAATCGAGACGGGCGGCTGGAAATGCTCACGCAGTCTCTCCAGGACACGGTCAATGGGCACCTCATCCACCTTCCGGGGGGCCACCAGGGTCATCAGGATCCGCAGCGTGGCCGGCCCCACCTGAGCCAGGAAGTGGGAGCGCATCTTCGCGTCGTCGTCGACACCTGCAGCTTCCATGGCATGCCGAAACTGGCACTCGTAGAGCTCCCATTGTTCAGGCTCGCTGACATCGAACTGGTACGGCTTGACCTTGGGGTGCGCCATCCATCCCACCTTCGTCGCCAATTTAGTGTCTTGCACGGAAGACAAAGAAGGAGTCGCAGGAAGGACTAACACAGGTTTATTCATTGATGGTCAGCATGAACAATGTGGTAATGGCGGAGGTACATCTCATTATATACAGTAGCACAATACATTTGAACCTTGCTGCATGGTAGCTCATTGGCTGCTACCGGCGTGACATCGCCCAGGTCACGCCTCTCTTCTGTAGTTCTTCTTCTGTAGTTCTTGATCCTGCGGGGAAGTTCCCGCGGCTGTTCGTGATTTGGGGAATGTGAACCATGTGAGGTTGAACGCTCGCAGCTGCCCTCTATGGGCGGCTTGCTCGCGTTCCTTAACAGCTGAGATACATTGTGATTGTGGACAGGTTACATTCATATATTTAAAGTAACATTGTACATGCATACATAACAGTCTCCATCTAAAACTCTCTGCATAAAGCAGTAACCAAGTGCTGCAGTTGTACTTGTTCAACATTTATAATGTTCTGGTGCACAAGAGGAACACATCACATGGATTTTAAGGACAGCAGCACAGATTTGGTCCGGGGAGAGGATGGGTGAGTAATCTTGGGGATGTGGGGTGGTTTGAACTGGAAATGAGGCTCTTGAAAGAGCAGTTCATATTGAAATGGTGGCCAGGAATTGACACTATCAAGGACATCAATCATTTCAAAAAAGAAAAGGGAAAAAAGGGAACACACGTGAGCAGCATTCAAATGGGACAAGGAGATATTTAATTAAATCTTAAGGGAGATGAGAACATGGGGGAGTAATGGAGGCATGGGAAGAATAATATAAAAGGAGAAAGGCGACTGGGAGATGGCAGATACAGAGGTAGAAAGCCGCTTTGAGGAGGAGAGTCAGAATATAATCAGAGCACCAGGAGAGGAGAGAAGGAAATGACAGTGGAGATATTACATATACCCACAGCACAAAAGAAAGAAAAAACTCCTCTGAGGAAAAAGCTGGAGGTTTTGAAAGGTGAGGTAAAAATATGTAAAATAAATATCTTTCAAACTGTCAAGGGTATCTTTTCGTTAATCTGGGACAAGGAAACCAAAGGCTGGACAAACCCCACACCAATAACTAACTTTTTCTGTGTCACAAGGCCTTTTGGTGAAATGTGTGGAATAATAATCATGAATCCATTCTGACTTATGGAGATCCTTTCCATGTTTTTCTAAGTGGAGAGCACTCAGAAGCATACCTGTCAAGTATCCCGGATTGGCCGGGATTTTCCGTATTTCTGCGCCGATTTTTGCCATTTCCCACCCAGAGCTGCCGCTACCCCGTAATTTGGCAGTGGGGGGAAAGGAGTTACTGCGCATCCCTTCTGCGCAGATCCTTTCTATGCATGCGTAGAACTCTTCTATGCATGCGTAGAAGGCTTCTGTGCAGAAGGGGATGTGTAGAAGCCTTCTACGCATGCGTAGAAGTGAGCTGCGCAGACCAGTTCTGCACACGTCCATTCTATGCATGCATAAAAGCCTTCTACGCATGCGTAAAAGCCTTCTATGCATGCGTAGAAGTGAGCTGCGCCGAACGGTTCTGCACAGGTCCATTCTACGTATGCGTAAAAGCCTTCTACCATACCTGTCAACCTTCCCGGATTGGCCAGGATTCCCTGTTTTTTGGCACCGATTTGCGCCATTTCCTGCCCCACGCTGCTGAAACACCGGAATTTGGCAGTGGGGGAAAGGAGGTACTGCACAGCCCTTCTGTGCAGGTCGCCTTCTAAGCATGCGTAGAAGGGTTTTACACTTGCAAAGAACCCTTCTACGCTTGCATAGAACCCTTCTATGCATGCGTAGAAGGGTTCTACTCAAGCGTAGGAGGGTTTTACGCAAGTGTAAAACCCTTCTACGCATGCATAGAAGGCGACCTGCACAGAACCGGATTGGCTGGAGCCGCGGTTGACAGGTATGCCTTCTACGCATGTGTAGAACAGACCTGCGCAGAAATGTTTTGCGCAGGTCCGTAATCTCCGGAGCTGTGCTTGACAGGTATGCTCAGAAGTGGTTTTACCACTCTCTTCTTTTTGGGGTGTGTGTGTGTGCCCTAGAAATATACAGCTTGCTCAAGGCCACATAGGGAATTGAACTCACAACCTCCGGCTCTACTGCTTGATAGTGAAATCACCGGGCCATCCAGCAGCTTAAGTGCTCAGAAGGGGAACACAAAGCTGCCTGTTCTCCTAAAATCTTGACTATACCAGCAGGAAATGCAAACTTTAGGAAGTGGGGAAGGGAAACTTGAAGAAGAGGTAGGAAGAAGAGAAAAGATGATGCCAATGAAAAACTGAATAATGATAGACCTTCTAGCTGTTAACATTGAACATTTATCTTGGTTTGCCTTTTCTTAGCAGCTCAGATACTAAAGTTTCCATTAGGCTTCTGGGAATCTGTTGTGTTCTCAATAAAACCAAAGGTTAGGAAACACTGTTTTAGAGTAGGGGTTCCCAACCTTTTTATACCATGGGCCCGACCAAGTCCCTTGGACAGCTTAGTGAGCCAGACCACGCCCCCCGAAGTGGAAGCGGGCACATTTACTGCTGTTGCAAATGCACCCACTTCCGCCGTGGACGTGTTTACGCATGCGCGGGCATGTTTTAAAGCTGACACAAACTTCTGCTTCCACTTCTGGATGTGGCAGCAGTGGGCCACATGAAATGGTGCCATGGGCTGGGATCGGCCCATGGGCCGTATGTTGGGAACCCCTGGTTTAGAGAGTTGAGGATTGGACATGCGGCAGAGAAAACTCCATCATCCTCCATCAAGGAATTGTTTGGAGCTATGCCGAGGGAAACACTGGTGCCATGTGACTCACTCTGTCTAATGGTAGGGCTGGTCCTGATTGATGCTCAAAGAAAGACAGGTAGTAGCTCCTTCTTCTCTATGTATCTGCCTATGATTTCTCCCCAGTTTTCTCTGCTATTCTATAGGTTCAAAAGATAAACCCTGATCAGATCTTTGCTTATACTTGGCTCTTTCTCATGAAGTGAGTGTAACATGTAGTTTAATTCTACTCAGGTGTTCCAAACAAGGGGGAAAGGACTGCACTCATTTTTAATTTGTCAGGCCAAGTTACGAAATAACTGCTTCTCTGGGCAATTGTTTTACAAGGAACCCGAAGCCATAATTCATTCCCATGACAGGAAAGAAATGGCCACAAAGGAGCCACTATTTCAAATACAATTGTAACAAGGCAGCAATGGTGTTATAAATCAGGTCCCCAAAGAGGTGCTGTCAGGTTGTTCATTAGGTTAGGTACAACCATTTCATTCTTCTTAAAGCAAGGGCGGATTTAGCGTTGGCAAACTTTCTAATTTTTATTTCCACCTACAGTCATGCAGGTGGAAATGTGCCTTTGCATGTGAATCGGCCTTTCAAAGAACCTGTTTTGCTTTTCCTGTGTTATGGAGGGGAAGGGCAATAACAGATCCTTACAGCCAGTATATAACTTCTTCCATTATATATACAGTATGAAAATTAATTCTCTTCTCTGCCTTTCCCTTATTGAAAAGCAATTCTGTAAAAGTGACTGAAGAATTTTGTCAAAAATTTATTTTCAAATGAAAGACAGATGTACTTTATGAAATGCATTTATGGAAGCATATCAGAAAGGAGGAGAGTTTTGAGAGTACCCTGGACAGTGAGGAGAACAAATAGGTTGATCCTAGAAGAAATCAACCCTGACTGGTCATTGTCAGGGGGTTCTGGAGGTCCTAAGAGGCTTTGGTGGTGACAGTGTTCTGTGTATGACGCAGTCCACCACAACTCCCTCCTTTCAGTCTCTGCCAAGGACCCAGACACCCGGATCTTACCCAGTCACAGGAAGTGTGGTTTTTCCATAGTAGTGTGGATGCAGCAGTAGCAGTGTGTGGTAAAAGCAGAGAGCTAGGTGCCAGTGTAATTCCCAAGTAGAAGCCAACAAGGTAAAGTCCTAAAACAGAACTTTATTTTCTATTCTGTAAGAAGAAATACCTGTAAAGAATAAAATCCCCAAATTCCAAAGTCCATAGGGCTCTTTTTAATTCCAGAAATGCCCATGAAATATTTCAAAGTGCCAATGAGTCCATCAGAATGTCCATAAGCCTGTGGAGCAAAAGAAGCCCCCAAAGTCCATCAGTCCATGAAATGACCAAATATCAGCAAAGTTCAATATCCATAGGATGGCAACATGGTTAATCCAGCAAAGTCCAAGTCTCTCAGCCATCCATCAGATGCATTGGGCTGGATACATCTCCAAGACAGAATCCAGTCCAGTCCAATTCCAGCCCTGTTGGGCTCATCCTGCCATGGGTTGTTGTTCCCCTTAGGGATAGAGTTCAGCCAACACAGGCTTGGTAGTCCTGGGTTAGAGAACCAATTTGGGGTCTCAAAACCTCTGGTTTATATAGGCAAAATGAGTAGTTACCCACCCCTAGAAATGCATTACATAATGGGATAACATAATGGGGTTACATAATGATTTCATCATGGGAAAGTCGCAGGTCTCTGCAGGTGTCTGCTTCTTCCCTTAAGAATTCATGACATCATGGGAAGGCACCTGACCATCCATGGAATGTGTTTGCCTCATGGAAAAGCACCTGGGCTCCCATGGGAAGGTGCAGGTGTCTCCCCAAAGGTGTCTGGGAACTAACCTCCCCCCCATTACCTTGGACCTGTAATGTTTATTTTTATATATGGGGGACATGAAAGGAGCCTCTCCGAAGATTTCTATTTCAGTGATCGGGCATCCCCTGGGCAATGGTGACAATGGTGACTGTCTCTGGCTAATTTTTCAATCCAGGAGTAGAAGCATTATTTAAAACAATTTAGAATAACTGCTGTTCTTAGAGTAGCACAGATATTTATATTTATATTTATATTTATATTTATATTTATATTTATATTTCACACTGTGAAAAACTTGGATTAGTGACATAGAATCCACATTTTTGGGGAAATGTATTTTTGTCCATTATTCCATGATGTTCTGATTTCTCTCCACTCCTCCTTCTCACTGCTAACAGGTGAAAAACAGATGCTCAGGCAATTGAGCAGCCGGTAGTAGGAGAGAGAAAGGAAATGAGAGAATACAATGGACAATAGTTCTCCATTTTGACTGTAGCACTTGTCAGAAATGATAACTTCAACAAGACGCTGGGGGCTTCTGGTGACATTGAGGCTTTGGGGGTGTATTTGAACTAGACTAATAGTGTCATCACCACAATGTGCAGTTTAATACATGAATTCCATGCCCCACTAATGGAGAAGAAGTCATGCAATCTGGTCTAAAAGCAGAGAACCTCTGGCTCAATGACAGACCAACACTGTAGCCTCTGTAAACATGGTATTGTTCAGTTGTCCACTGACACAAGCCACGTTTTAGAGATTTGACAATTCCACTGATAGAACTGACAGCCTCCTTCTGTCAAATATGACCCAATTGATTTTCTAACAAGAAAAGCCATGCAACAAAGAAGGCTAATGACAGACTTGCAATACAGGGATACAGTATTTGTTCCAATTATTCCATTTTCTGGTCAGATTTGTCCAGAAACAGACATTTGGAGGTCTCAGCTTGACACATGTCTGTTGTATCTACTGTCTAAAATGGATGCCAAAGAGATGGCAGTGATTGGAAAGAAGGTGAACTTTGCTGGCAAATGAGAAATCTATTCATTTCCCACTTTCACTGTGGCTCCTGCAAGCTGTAATTGCACTTCACTGTCTTGGTTATCTCAGTCGGACATGTCAGTTGCCCAAGTTCAAAAAGAGACAATCTGCTCCAAAATTTTAGTAAGATGAATTTGGAGGTGCACATGTTTGAAGGCCATTTAAAAAGAGTCCTGTTAGAGTAGAGAAACTCTGGGAAAGTTCCTTTTTCTTTTTTGAACTCCAATTCTCAGAATCCCACACTAAGTATCTACTAGGTGGCTATAGAAAGCCTTTAACGTAGACAGAAGGACAATAACTTAAGGGGAATAATATAAGGGAAATAGCAGAAAGGCAACCACATATATCATACAACATGTTATTAGCAACTGTTGTGACCCCACCAACCTTTCTTCTAAACTAAGACTTACTAAGTGTTTTTGTAGTTCTTCCAAATGGAATTGCTTCAGGTCCTTATTTCAGACTCTCATTTCTGCACCATGCAGAATTATGAAGTTCACACTTCACATGCTAAAAGTTCCACGTCTAGGATCTGGAAGTAGATGTTGTGAAACACTGCTGCTAGTGATATTGTGCAACTCTTCATGACCAAAGTGAAGACTTTTTGGATTAGATCAGTGGTTCCCAAAGTGGTCCCCACGCTCCACAGGGGACTTCAATTCCCAGAAGCCTAAGTCAGTATATTGGCTGATCAGTGCTTTGAGGAATTGACTTAGGCTTCTGGGAAATGGAGTCCAAGAACCAAAGTTTGGGAAACAGTGGATTAGATGGACAAATGATCTAAGTTAGGATAAAGAAGCTTCTTGCATTTGTATCTTATGAAAATACACATGGAGGCTACAACTGCATGCATTTGTAAAATAAAGCCTGAATTTGCCTCAATTGCTAAGACTGTAATTTTCATTCAGTAGCTATATATGGATGTGAAAGCTGGACAAAGTAGAAATCTGGTAGGGAAGAAAGAAATTCACTTGACGTATTGTGTCAGAGGAGAGGTTTGTGGATACCATAAACCACCAGAAAGACAAACATAAGAGTTCTAAATCAAATCATTCTTAAACTCTCACTAGAAGCAAATATTACAAAACTAAAACTATTGTACTTTAAACAGATCTTTGAGAAGACAAGACGTAAAGGAAAAGGCAATGATTTTGGGGAAAGTAAAAGCAGGAAAAGAGTGTTATCCCCATGTTGCCCTCTGTATCTGGGAAGATATATTCCAAGACATACCACTGATACCAAAAACAGCAGATAACAGTGAACCCTCTATTTTACATTACAGACAGTGGCCTCTAGTCGCCAGCTCTGGTAATGAACCAGGGATAAACCACATTGGATAGTGGGTTAAAATAGAGAGGAGTTTGTTAAATTAAAAGTACCATTTCAATTGAACAAAGTCCACCCACAAAATGAGCCCCTAACTAGGTTGTTGTAGTAGAGAGCTAGAGAGGGAGCTGGAGAGAGAGAGAATGAGCTACAGAACTAAGTCACAAAGTCTTCTTATACACTCCTTTACAAACTAATCCATTTATGTAAATGTGTTCAAATAGTAAAAGATTACAATTTCCAGGAAAATAGAGGGAGGAGATTTGGGGGATTAGGTAAAACAGGTATCAATACAACAGCCAATGATAAAGTTCAGTGTCATGCTTGCCACCAATGGAAAAGCCAGACTTGAAGTAGTAAACCAACCTGGGCATTCCTCACCCATATAATCCTAATCTTGTTCCAAGGCAGCAGCACACCTGTCAACCTTCCCGGATTGCCCGGGATTTCATGGTTTTCGGCGCCGATTTGCGCCATTTCCTGCCCCGCACTGCTGAAAACCTGGAATTTGGCAGCGGGGGAAAGGAGGTACTGCGCAGCCCTTCTGTGCAGGTTGCCTTCTACACAAGCAGCGTAGCCTTCCAAGCATGCGTATGTGGTTGTGTGGGCCTAATAAAAAAGTGAAGAGCTTGAAGAATAGGTCATCTTAAGGAAAGATTGTAATGATTGTCAGTACTAGCTTAGAGGAAAAGTAATTTAAAAAAACAATGTGCTGCCTGGCTTCAGATCCTTGAAGAGCTGGAAATGATTAAGCTAATTTATTGTCCTTTGCTCCTAACCTTGGGCCATGAAACAACAGGATCAACTGGCTGGGAAAGGGCTTTCAGCTAAACTTTGGGAAGATCTTTAAATGATATGGGCTGCCTAACCATTGGAGCAGTCTCTCTTGCAAGGTGATGGGCTTCCTTTTGTTAAAAGTTTTCAACCAAAGTCTAGAAGGACACTGAAAGAGGTGCTCAGATTCACATTAGTATCGGTTTGAACTAGACATATTAGTAGAGGTTTGGATTTGATGAGGGGACTGCGGTGGCTTCGTGATTAAGATGCTGAACTTGATGACTGGAAAGTCGGCAGGTCAGCAGTTAAGACCCGACTGCTGCACAATGGAGTGTGCTCCCATCTCTGCCCCAGCTCCCGCCAACCTAGCAGTTCGAAAGCAAGAAATTGCAAGTAGATAAATAAGTATAACTTCGATGGGAAGGTAAACAGTATTCCATGCACTCCGGTGTCTAGTCATGTGTGCCACATGTTCATGGGAACATCTGCAGATAGCGCTGGCTCTTTTGCTATAACTGAGATGAGCACTGAACCCTAGAGTTGGATACAACTGGCTTTCGAGAAAGGGCGACCTTTACCTTTACCTTGAAGTTGATTAATTTTGATGTTTTTCCAAACTCTATCCTTCTAAGATTGTTGTTGATTTCTGTTCTAAATGTGATGCTAATGACCCAAAACCCTAGTACTGTATTGCAAGAGAGGAAGGAAAATATGTCTGGAAGTGAATGATTGCTGAGAAAGGTGCTTCTATAGTATATTTTAAAAGATTACTATATTTTTTAATTGCCTTGTAATTGAAGAGTGTTCAAATATTATTAATATTTTCAATTTTTAAAAACACTATAACTTGTTAAAAATTAGGAAATTACCTATGGTGACCCTAATAGGGCTTTCAAGATAAGCAGGAGATTTAAGGATGACTTTACCAGTGCCACACTCCTGGTGAGCTTCCGTGGCTGAGCAGGGATTAGAACTCAGGCCTCCAGAATCCTAATCCATTACTGCTCCATTCTGGGTATATAAGAATAAAATTAAAATAAATCTGTACCTGGTTTTAATTTTTGTCTGAACCAACTTGTGTCCCAGCTTGGGGAGGGGGAGGCAGATAAATATGAAACAAACTTTTCCTTGTACCATATGCATTTTTAAATCTTTAGTCTGTTCCCCAACCTACACAAGACATGTCTTTCTGAATTAAAAATTCCACTCTGCGTGTCAAAGAAGCCAGCACATTCAATAAAATATACAGCAAAGAGGATGTTTGGAGTAGGCCATATTTCTTCTGATTCAGCCATTTCCCCATATTGCCGCCATTGCCACTTGTCAAACATTGAATGTTATGTCCAGTGGAAGGAGAATTCATTTCATGAACAGTTTTGCTCTAGAAAATGAAAACTCTTCTTTTGGGACAGTTTCTGCACTTAAGCTGTAAAAAATAAGTTGATAAACTCTTTCCCTAAGGTAGATAGAAAAATGCTGCAAGACTGTTATTCTCATGCATGGGTTATACACCCAGAGGCAAATCGCAATGAAAATAAAGAAAATATGTCTATTCATTTTTTGGATGTGTGACCCAACTGGCGAGGTACATTGAAAGAGTATCCCTGAAGATTGTAATAATTTTGAACCTCAGTCGGGTGTACCTTGGTAACGGCAACCTCGTGTTGCTGGCTAATTTTTCTCATACTGGGTCAGGTGAAGGGAACTATGGAAATGAATTCACTAAGTGTGGTTTCATTTGGGCTGTTTCATGTCTGACCTGGACACAAGAAGAAGACCCAACTGGCTGCAGAGCTAGTGGGTGGAACTTCAAGTCTTCTCTCTGCTTCCTGTGAGAAGAGCCAGCATGCGAAGTCAAGGGCAGCAGCACAGTGTAAGGGAATAGAAATGCGGGCTTGTGTTTTTAAAACAGTAATGGAGATTTCTTAGTGTTGTTCACTGAAGGGAGGAGATATGTGGCATTCTGGGTTGTTGCTGGGGAAGGATGGTGTGATAGACCTAGGGTTGCCATAATTCTTTCCCACCAAACCGGGACAGCTACATAATGTCATTGCATTCTTCAAACTGTGCATGCGTCAGATGGGGCTATTGAGGAGGCCATGGCTCTAAGACCCCACAGAATCCCCACTTGGGGTGGACAGTTTCAATTCCCCCCCCCTTTTTTTCCAGTGACTCCGTGAGCTGGAGCTCTTTGGGCTGGTGCTCCAGCACACCTCTTGCTTGCGCCATTGCTCAAAGTGAGCCAAGGGATTTTTCCAAATAGTTAATTCACTGCCTTTTTTTCAATGATCCCGCTTGCAAGCATCTCCCCCTCCCCAGCGGGCTTCTCAGGGTGCTGTTTTGCCTTCACCGCTTGCAAGCAAGATAATTGAAAGGCTGGGAGGCAATGAATTAACTGTTTGTAAAAATCCCTTAATGGTGGTGGTGGGGTGATCTTGCTTCTTTTGTTCGAATTTAAAAATATGGGACTTTTACATGTTTCTTCTTGAACTGGCTGTGATAATTAGCCTGAATCCGGGAAAATCCCAGAAAAATGGAACATATGGCAACCCTAGATAGATCTAACCTCATTTCTGGGAAAATGAAAGTTTTAGTACTGGACATTGAGTACTGTGTAGAGATTGGCTGGAATCTTTCAGAAGAAGGGTCAAAGGTGGGAATGGGAGAGAGAAATAAAAGGAAAGGGGAGGAGAAAGGACACTCTTTTCACCATGCTTTAGAGTGCTTCACATCAGAGGGATACATGAATAGAACTTAGTCAACATGTAGCACAATAATAGATTTAATCAGACCATAGCCTGAAGCTAGTTATGGTTTTAATTTTCACATGTGAAATGGCTAGATTGCAAATCTTATTCTTATGCTATAATCTTTTTCTATAATATTTGAAATTTAACAATAAATTATGTTTGGAACACAGAACCTTTATGTTTGTTTATTGGAGACCAGAGCTGAGCTGGGATCTAGTGCCTTGGCCAAGCGCTACCACTGAAGTATTTTTAAATACACCTGCACATGCACGCTGGCCCATAAGCCAGGCAGTGTACCAGGGGCATGCAAGGGACATGACCCCACAGTGAGGGTACAGGCTGCTGCTGGCTAAGTGGGGAGAAAGACATAATGTGTAAGGGGGGAGAGGATTTAACCCTTCCAGGCAGAGTGGGGTTAAATTTGTAATCGTTCTACACAGACCCAGAAGAAGGGACTGGTAGACCATTTCTGTGTATTTTCTACATAGAAAACCCTTGAAAGGGTCACTACTGACTTGAGAACAAGTAATTATTAATTGTTAATTCAAGTGCATAAGACTGTCAGATTTGTTGAAATGGCTCTTTCTTATCCAAGCCAGGAGAACAAGGAACAGCAAAAAAGTATCAAGTATTAATCAAAAGCAGGGGGGAAAAAAAGAATATTTCATAAACTCTCCTACAGACCCTGAAATGACAACTTCTGTGGACAGTATCCAGCTTATAAACATTTGGCATGTTTCCTAGTTGACGAACATGCTGATGTGAGTCAGCTCAGAGCTAAATTATGAATCCTGTTGATAGGAAGGATAAAGAAGAATCACATAAAGTCTTTGGGTTGCTGCCCAGAAGCTACCCTTTGTCTTCTCGGCCCACCACTTTGATGGAAGACCTTTCAAAACAAGCCAAAAGGCTCACCATTTCAAAACTTTGCCTTAATTTGGGAACAGGGCCAACTAGGTGGTAGGAGCAAAATTGCAAAAATGAAGTGATGCCATCGACTTAGTGGCTCTTGATTTTGCCCCTCCCTCCTCCTCCTGCCATTTCTAATTCTAAAATATAGGCTGTCATCATGTTGATCAGCCATGAATATTGTCATGAGAATATAATGCAGTGGCCTTTCATCTGCCTTCCACACTGTAGCATGACCCCCATACCACTGGTCCAGTTCCATGAGTCACTTTCTGCACACAAAGTCCTCCTCAGCCCTAGGCCAGTATTGATGAAGCTGCTGCCCTCCATCAATATGGATTCAAGTGGGATATAATCCATTTGGAGACCATCACCCTTCCCTGTGGACTTGTCAGGTTAGTTAACTCCCACCTGACGATTGGCGTTGAATCACTGGCAGTACAGTATGGTCTACTCTATTACCATAGCAGGATAACCTGGCCAGACTGGTGCCCCTTCTTTCTGCATTGCTAACTTCATAGCACAAGTTAGAAATCAGGGACTGAAATCCTTTAGTAAGTCAGAACTAAAGTTGCTTCTGAAAATCCCCACTGATTCAGAGGACCTACTTGAGTTGTGATTTAGTATTGGATTTCAGCTAGTATTTCGACACTGAATTTTGCAGATGTATCTTCAGGACATTCCAGGGAAACAAGATGAATCCCAAAACAAGGTACAACCACTGTGAGGTACTTATGTCTTATCCACCCCAAATTCCTATAGTCCTAAACTTCTCCTTCTAAAAATCCAGAGAGAGAACAGTTTTGATTCATTTTTAGCTCCAGTCCTTCCTTTTTGCCCCTACTATAATCTGATCACATCTCAATCTGACCACATCTCAGACTGACAGAAGCCAAAGCAATCACACTTATATACCGTCCCCATAGCAATTAGTGCACTCTCTGGGCAGTTCACAATTAGTGTTTTGCCCCCAACATGCTAGGTACTCATTTTATTGACCTTGGAAGGATGGAAGGCTGAGTCAACCTTGAGCCCTGGCCAGATCCAGCCCACAGGCTGTAGTTTGGACACCTCTGGTTTAAGCAGAGAAAATGGGTGCCTAAAATCTATCACATCTTTTTGCAAAACAGATTGCAAGGCGTGTTTTACTTCTGCTTCCGGTGGGAGGAACATAGCTGTCAATAATCCCTTATTGCCCGGGAAAACCCCTTATTTTACCCTCTTTCCCGCCATCATCCCTTATTAATTAGACTGCAATGCCCTATTGCCGCCATTGGAGGGCAGCACAGGATAAGCATAGCTGTCAAGTATCCCTTATTTGCAGGGAAATTTCCCTTATTTCCAAACCCAAAACTTGACAGGTATGGGGAGGAACCATGTGACCGGCCCACTGAACCACATGACTGGCCCGCTGAACCATGTGACTGGCCTGTGGCCCAAAACGTTTGGGCTCCCCTGATGTAGACAGAGCTTGGTGTCTACACTTCTCTTTTCACTATTATTAGAGCTCTTTGTCATCATTTCAGACACAGGCAAAATCCAGTGTTACCAGTAGGATTACTTGGGGCTTGAGTTGAAGTATAGTGGTGGAATCATAACTGTTTGGCTCTGAAATTGTCTTTTTCTTTTCTTTTCATCTCTTGGCTGAAGCATCATGATGCATCATAAACAGTGTTAGTAGTGTCAGAACAATTTGGAACTGCCTCATTTAGGATCTGTCCCAGGATTCTGGAAGATGTCATCCCAACAGTGGGATTATTTAGGGGCCTCAATGTAGATCCCACGGGACAGACCTCTTTCCTGTCACCACCTTTGCATCAGCTACCTGAGCCATCTTCTCTCTGCTTATAGGTGAGGCTCACTCTGCTGCTTTAGATCAGGGGTTTCCAACCTGAGGCCTGCAGGCCGGATCCGGCCCCTGGTGCCATTTCATGTGGCATCCCACCCCTCCAAGGGCATCCAAGAAACAAAATGACCACCCCTTCTGAAGCTGTTGGGACAAAATGGTCACCCCCATCGTGCAGGCAGGGCAAAATGGCTGCCTGGCCCTCGAAGCTGATTGAAAGAGCATGACCCAGCCCCTAGTTTGAAAGGTTGCGAACCCCTGCTTTAGATTAATTTTCAGGTTGCATTAAAGACTATACATTGCTGAAACCTTGGAGAGAGTTATATTGTGATATGCATCACTATCTTGAGTGTTTTTCTGAATCACCATATTCTTAGTCCTCCCTCATAAATGCTGGATCTTTATGCGCTCTGGCATCTTTGTCAATCTCTAATCAGGGTGATTATCCTGACAGTTTTCTTCCCACAGTCAAATCCCCTGAGATGTTTCCATAAGGTAGATCTTGCCCTTCTGTTCTCAGCTCCTGCCTTGTCTTACAGTTCAGCGCCTATTCTGTGGCTTTAGTTAGAGCAGCAAGAAAGGTTGCTTTTTTATTCAGAGGCATTTGAGAGGCTTTGCATTGACTTAGTTGTGTTCAAAGAAGATATTTCCCAGCTTCTGAGGTATTAGTTTGTACTCTGCTCCATCTAAACCTTGCATGATCATCAAGGGTCTGTGGTGGCTCAGTGGTTAGCTGGAAGCCTGGCAAGTCGGCAGTTTGAGACCCAGGTACTGCATGACGGATTGAGCACCCATCTCTGTCCCAGCTCTTGGGGACATGAAAGGAGCCTTATTTGGGCATTCCCTGAGCAGAGTTTCTTCCACAAAAATCCTTTCAACCCAGAATAATTTCTGACATGAAATTATTATAGCCACACATAAGTGAAGCTAAGCTCTCTTCCCTATGGAAGTATTCCTGGTAATGTCACTTCAACCTTAGGGCACATGTGACTTCAAATTATATTTACCAGGAAATCATGTCCCTTCTGTCTCCACACCTCTCAAATCTTCTATTTCCATACCTAATTTTAAAATCCAAGTGTGACCCCCTAAATTCTGGGTGGGTGATCTCAGCTGGCCTCCTGTCTCAGAAGGCGCAGTGGAGATTTGAACTCCCATACTCTAGCTTCATACCCAGATACTCCAGTCCACTGAAATACTGTACTTTTCTCATTGGGACATAGAGTGTCCAGTTTCTTTGGTTTTGCAGGTGGGTTTCAAGATTAGAATTACAGTATAAGCAAGTTCCTCAAGATTTCCCCCCTTTTTTTCCTTAATTAGATCAGCCAAAACAATCAATCAGAGGATGGTAAAATGAAAGAATGATGGTGCTCAAAACCTTGACATGAAGGCATAGTATTCTTAGTGGTGAAAAGAAGAACCACTTTACTGTCATAAATGGTTAAAAAATTGTGAATCTTCACTCTCTACTACAGGAGTGCCCAAACTATGGCCTGCGGGTCAGATCCGGCCCGTGGCGCCCTCACCACTCCCAGAAGCAGAAGTTAAACGAGCTCATGCATAATACTGCTGTAAAGCACCCACGGCTGTCGTAAACACATTTACGACAGCCACGGGTAAATTTACGACAGTGTTTTGCACCTGCACGGGTGTGCTTTGCTTCCACTTCCAGTGGGAGGAACCATGTGACTGGCCCGCTCAATCACATGACTGGCCCACAGCCTGAAAAGTTTGGGCACCCCCTGTTCTACTAAGTGGCTGAGGAAGGCATTTTGCTTGGCATTTGGCTCACAAAATGTAGGATCAGCTACAAGTTAGTAAAGATAAAAAATTGCTTTAGAATGATGAAATTTAAGCAAGAAGGGGGAAGGCAAGAAGACTGTTGATTGGTTGATTTAGAATAAAGTGGGGGGCACCTAGATTTCCTAGAGAGGGTCTTTTTCTTCTATTAAGAGGGTCATGTGACCAACTGTGTTAGCAATTTGGTCCATGCTTAACATGCTGGGTTGCTATCTATCTCAACATAGACTACCTCTATTGTTTAATTTTTTTTTTAGCTGTTCCTCACCTGTGGTAGTTCCTGCCAGGTATTGAAAGGGTTACAATAAAAGGAATTGTATATAGCCAGACCTTGAGATAAGAACGGTTCGACTTAAGAAAAACTCAAGATACATCTGGGAATCTCAGAAAAAAATCAAGTTCAAGATAAGAATTTTTAATGGGATTCTTTTTGAGATTAAGAAATTCAATGCGTTCCTATGGGAAATTGCATTCAATGCATTCCTATGATAAATTTAAGATAAGAATTTTTCGAGATATAACTAACCTCGAGGAATTAATTAAATTCATATGTAGAGGTTTGACTGTATTCTGATTTCCACCCTCCCCAAAGTCCTTCTGTGTTTTTTTTTGTAAGAACATCTCCACTAAATAAAATAAAATAAGATCATCGCATCACTGGATGGCAGTAGAGCTATTATACAGATTTATAGAACCGCAGATATTGCAGAGATCTATCATAGGGAAAAGGGAAAATATTTATGTTTTCCTTCCTGCTTCTCTCCCATTTCTGCTTTGTATTATCAGTTTCAAGAGGCATTAAGAGTAGGAAAATCCTGCATATCCAGAAGGGATTAATATTGAAGATATTTTATTTGGCCAGGCACCATAGTAATGGGAAGTAATGTCTAAAAATGTTTCTAATTTTCTTGGATATGGACCCATATTTGGTAACATTTTGTTAAAAATCTTCATGCTACATCTTAATATTTCAGGGGAATTCCTGCTATTTTACTGAAGATCTTCCTTCCTTCCTAAGCTTGAGGGCCATGTATGTTTGTGTTGAAGACCATCAGTAACTACTAGTTGTGATATCTGCAAGTCCATAATTATTATGATGCCACAGGATGTGAAACAATCTGCATTTCAACAAATCAGTTTTAACTACTTTCATTTCCACAAGGAACAGTTATTTTTTGTAAAGCTAATGAGTCTTAATGACCTATTCAAGGCAAAGCAATCCTCAGACCTTGCAATACAGTTGAGATAATTTGCAGCAAGAGAGCCTTCTACTGTTGTCTAGACTGTATCCTTGTTTAGAGGGAAATGGACAGCTAAAACAGATCCAACAATGGCAACTGGAATCTTTTTTGGACTGTAGCAGTTGGTGCTGGATGCAGCATTCTGGGGGAGCAATAATTTTTTTTCCATATATTCAGGATGGTGACAGCAGAAAACATAGTCATCTCATTACAAAAAGTTCTGGTGTTTCACTCCTGTGAGCCCCGAATCCATTACACTAGGTAAAGGTCACCCTTGATTGAAAGCCAGTCATTTCCAAATCTAGGGTTCAGTGATAATCTCTGTTTATAGTTAAAGAGTCAGCACTGTCTGTGTTTGCAGACATTTATGTAGTCATGTGGCAGGCATGACTAGACAGCAGAGTGCATGGAATGCTGTTTACCTTCCCACCCTAGTGGTCCCTATTTATCTACTTGCTCACTCTGTCGTGCAGTATTCAGGTCTCAAACTGCTGACCTGCTGACCTTCCAGTCATCAGTTCAGCATCTTAACCACTAAGCCACAACAGTCCCTCATCCATTACACTATCAAGGGACAAAGCAAATGTTAAGGTGAATACATATTATCTGAAGTGAACATGCCTTCCCTCCAACAGTGGGATCTCCACATAAGTGCCTGCTTCAGAAATCAATGTGCAAAGGAAATCACTGTTTACCTCCCCCCCTTCATGTCCAGGTCAAACCTTTGACTGCCAAAATGGAGCCACCTTCCTGGCTTTGTTATTGACCAAACTTAAATCCTCATCGCTGCATATTTCCGGTAGTAATCAGCAGATCAGCAAATGAGCTGGATTCTGTATCTCCCCACATTCACACAGCATGTTGTTGTCTGACAGCAGCCCCCACTTGAGTATGTTGGTCTTACATTTGAACAATCTGACCCTCAGCCGATTCAGAGTCTTCCATGTGACATAAGGGAGGCCGTGATCCTCAGCTATATCCTCCTTTAAAGTTATTTCTTGTCCAGTGACCTCCTTCCTCCATCTTCTTCCTCAAGAATGTTTGTTCTTGCCATAAAGCTCTTCCTGGATCTGAGTCAGTGAACTTGAGGCTCATATCCATTCAGAGGATGTCGAGGGTCAATTCTCTTGCTTAGTTCTCTCGGCATCCGCTGCTAATTCTCTTCTTATCTTAGGTGGAGCGATACCAACAAGGGGATATGTTTTCTCAGCTGGTGTAGGTTTGAGGCATCCTGTCACTAAGCACATTGTTTCATTCACAGCAATGTCAACTTTTCATTGACCAATTGCAAAATTCACCACAGCTAAGTGCACGTTACGTAGAAGGGAAAAGCTTATGTTATGACAATCAGACTTTTTTTTCATCATGTGAGGGAGCATCACTTCCAAAACCATGGTAAATGTATCATCTAGTTTGATCCTGATTGTACTCTGCTATAACACTTGATGGAAGGAAAAGAGTGCTCAGGACCTGCTGTTGGGCTTCTCATTGACCCAAGGCTCCTGGATCTTTCACAGTTGTGTAGAAGAGACAAATTCAACAAGCTACACCTGCATGGCAATTTATTCTGCGTGACACACGCCACAGCCTGCTTTCTGAAGAGCTCAGGGAAGATGTCAGCCTAGCGAGAGAATACAAGAATGCTGTGATCTGCTTGCTGCTTTCTCTGCAATTTAGCCGATCTGAGGAGTGCAAATGGAGAGGAACACAGCAGGCCTATGAAAGCTTTTTAGATGTTTGTTGGGAAAGATTTGCAGGGAAGGAAAGCTGGCAAAGGAACTTCTAAAGGCAACTCCTAAGCAACAAGGAGGACAACAACAGAACAGTCACAAACCCTCCCCAATGCATATCATTCCACCATCTTGCAAATCCATTTCTGATTATTCCTGGGTAGCAGCCAATTTTTCTCTCTCCCCCTCCTGGTGTATTATTAGTCACTGACAAAGTAGAGAGAGGAAAGACAAGTAAATAGGTTTTACAGCCACAGTAGCAGCTCCTACAAGAACACAGAGAATCTTCACGACCACACAGGCAACCTACATAAAAAGACAACAGATCAGAAGAGCAACTGCTCCACAGCAGTTGAGAAAAGGAGAATTAAATTGCCTTTCTTTGGGGTCTCCCTTTCTGTCTCTGGTTGAGGAATTCTTCTCCAAGTTGGCTTATATGGCTTCCCTTCCTTACCGATGTTTCCTTTGCAATCATTACCTGCATTGGTTTGGATTTCTGTAGCAAAATACTATCCCCTACTGGCTTGCTGGGCCTGTCACAATTTCACCAGAGAGAAGTAGCAGCAGATACTGAGATAACTAAGCAAGAGAATGACCTTCAAACTCTCTGAATGGATATGAGCCTCAAGTCCGCCAGCTCAGATCCAGGAAGAGCTTTATGGCAAGAACAAACATTCTTGAGGGTATGCAAGAGCAAAACCAGATTAGAAGATGGAGAAAGGATCTCACTGGGAAAGGAACATCATTAAAGGAGGATATAGCTGAGGAACTCAACCTCCCCTACATCACTTGGAAGACCCTGAATAGGCGTCTAAATGTAAGACCAACATGCTCAAGTGGGGACTGGGGGTGGACAACAACACATGGTGTGAATGTGGAGAGACACAGAGTCTGGCCCATTTGCTGGTCTGCTGATTGCTGCCAGAGACATGCACCCATGAGGACTTGTGTTTGGGCAACAACAAAGCGAAGAAAGTGGCTTCATTTTGGAAGTCCAGGGTCTGATCAAGACACGAAAAAAGAAAGAAAGAAAGACCCGAGCTCTCTTTGCCAGATCATTTCTGTGTAATTCAGAATGGTCTTGATGGCTGCTGCAGTGGCACTGTGGCACAAGGCCATGCGATACTTCACCCATTTCTAGCAATCCCTTACTTTGGCCTGTTACCAAAGTGAGGGAAAGAACCAATTTTAAACAATATACAGAAACAACAAAGAAAGTTGTTTGCCAATTTGGAAAGAATGTCTTGGGATTCCATACCGTACAAGGCATAGGTGGAAAGAGGAGAAGGACAAAAACCATTAGGCAGACCCAGAAGATGTTGGAAGGATAACCTCAAAAAACACAAAGAAACAGCAAAAACTCCAGATAACGCTGGTGGAGGCTTCTATAAGTGGCAGTGCAAGAAACTTGTATCTCCCTTTACACCCAAAGGGGTAAAAGAAGATGATGATGATGATGATGATGACCTGTGTTGGTCAGATGTTTAGGGCCAAGCCTGCCATTCAATGAATTGAGGTGGATATCTCCTTAGGGAACAAAATATGGGAATTCACGGCCAGCCTTGCCTGTGAAACTTCAAACATCCAATGCTGCTCTCTGGAGTTGGCTGTTTTCTAACTGCTGGGCTCTCAGTAACAACTGAGTAGGGCTATAGAAAATGGACAAAGGTTAGTTTGGGGCTAGACTTCAAGAATAATATCTTAACAGAAAAAGGCATTTGTCAATATAACAATATAAGGCTGCCCAGAATGGGATGCCAGCCAAATGGGCGGTATAGAAATGTAATTAACAAATATAACAATAATAATAATAACTTTGTGTCGGAAATTATTCTGAGTTAAAAGGATTTTTGTGGACGAAACTCCACTCAGTGAATGCCCAAATGACGCTCCTTTTGTGTCCCCAAGAGCTGGGACAGAGACGGGTGCTCAATCCGTCATGGAGTACCAGGTCTCGAACTGCCGACTTGCCAGCCTTCCAGCTAACAAGGCGAGCTTCTTAACCACTGAGCCACTGCAGCCCCAATAAATACATATAAATAATAAAGTCATTTTAGAGGCATTTGGATGTCACTTTCCAGGTCTTTTGTCAAACTATCTGCAGTTTTGTCTCTTCAAAGATGCAGTCTAAGAATTGGTTACTAGTGGAAACCAGAGAATTCCTTGGTTGTTGTTGTTTTTGTTTGTCAATAAGGAGGATCCAGCAGGTTAAGAACACACAATGTAACAAAGTACTCTTGCAACTGAAAAGTGCAATGAGAGAAAATGACTCTTGTCCCTTTTCAACTGCCATTTTGCCCTTCCTCCACCACATGGCATTTCCTGTTGTGGTGGAAGCAGCTGGGGGGGGGGCACATGAAATCGTGCCGCAGGCCGCAGGTTGAGAATCCCTACCATAGGTTCTAGTTTTGGCAATTCAAACAGGATCATATTAAGCCACGGCTGTGCATTACAGTGACAGAAGGTTCACTTAAGCTCCGCAGTGACTCAGGGCTCGTTGCTAGCTCATAAAGCAAGGCTTTAGGCATTTAAGCTTTTTCGGGTTTTTTTTTTGCCCACTCATGGTCTTACCAGCTGCTCTGGCAATAAACCAGAGGTCACGGCAGGCCCTATCTGCTTATAAAACAGCTGCTACATTGAAGCAGGTTCAAGACATAGTGCACAGCTGTCTGTTTCAAGTCGCTTTAATGCATGCCAGAGAATTGCCTTCATTGACCTTGATTGCAGAAGCAAGACAGGAGGTCAATGGATAGGTGGAACTTCTTATGCACTTTGTCTCCAGGCAGATTTTAGCTTTGTGGAGCAGACATCTCCACTAAGCTCTTGTGAAGCTGAACCCAATTAGTTGTCCCTGTATTGCCATCATGTTCAGAGGCAGAAAGACTGCAGCCCTGAAGTTTTGACTATCTTTTTTTTAAGAAGTGAGGAAGAATAATGTCTGGCCAGGTTATCCTGCTATGGTAATACAGTAGACTATACAGCCAGTGACTCAATGCTGAGTGTTGGGTGGTGGTTAACTAACCTGGCAACCCTGAGGACTAATGGCTTGGGTGCTGAAGTCCAAAAGGAAGGGTGATGGTCCCCAAGTGGATTAAATCCCACTTGAATCCATCTTGATGGAGGGCAGCAGCTTCGGCCTGGGGCTGATAAGGACTTTGTGTGCCGAAGAGGCTCAGGACCAGAAAGTGACTCAAGGAGTTGTATCAGTGGTACAGATGTCATGCTGTGATGTGGCAGATGAAGAGCATTGTATTCTCAGGACAGTTTTTATGGCTGATCGCAATGAGGATTGCCAATACTGTATTCGGATTTGAATATGGCAAAAGAAGAAGAGGAAGAATATTCCAGTTGGGGGTGGGGAAAATATTAACTTCTTACAGGAAAAAGACCAGCTACACCAATTTTAAAGAGTCTTGAGAGCAAGATTCTTTAAAATTGGGCTGGTTAGTTGCCCCATGCCATAATTCCTCTCTCATAAGGAGTTTTGGCTGCCTCCTGGATTTGGGAGATGTTAAAAAATAGGTGTTGTGTATTAAGGCAGAATTCCAAGATGCGCGGGCAGCGCCTTGCAAAGAAAAAATGGCGGTTTTCCGCCATCCAAATTAGGAGCTGAAGTTGGCGTGAAAGCTCTCTCTCTGAGTGCGCTCATTATGCTAATCAGAGTCCTGTGATTTTTTACAGTTTTGGATCCTGTTTCCCATTGGTTAATACATATATATCTTGTTGTGATTGGTTGGTTATGCTTGTCCGGCAGGTTGCTACTTTGTATCAAGGAGCCACCACTGGGGAGACACTATATAAGCCCCACGGGTAAACAAGGGTGGGGCCGGACCAGATCTATACTATCCATTCCACACAGGTAGCCAGCAACATGCTAAGCCTGGGTCTCCTCCACACGCTACCACTTCTAGTGTAGCTTAGGCATTGCCTCTTCTACGGCAGATTCCGGAGGGGACTGATTTCATGGGATTCGTATAGCCATCTTATGTCCGGAGCGCCTTGTAAGCATAACCTGAAAGACTGTTTAATAAATGCCAGATGTTGTTCTGTTCATCATTGTCTGGACTATTGCTTATAAGGGCCGGGTCCAACCGTAGGGGTATGAGGAGTACCTCCTTACAACTGGCTCCATTTCTGAATAACAGTCATGCAGATCAGGACCATCCCATCTTGTACCCTTTAGGGGATATTACAGCCTGCTCCATTCATGGGTCCATAACATTAACTATGTGTTTCCAGAGGTCACTCTACACTTACACATGCACACACAGTATGTCTGTGAATGGGAGAAGCGCAACAGGCCATGAGCTGGGAGGGGCTGTTCAGTGCCACAACTGTGTGATCTACCCACTCAAAGCCGATATCGATAATCTTGCTTCTACCATAACTGCATGATCAGATTTCAATGAAGTTGAGTAATCTGAGCTAACTATGAGAACAAAGGAAAAGAAGACTATTTAGGAAAGTAAAATGTCTATCTAAACAAGGAGAGAATCTGTGGACCAATGGCAAATTCTAGGATAAACAGATGGCCAAGCTACTAGTAATCCATCATAGATGACCAAAAGTTTGCAACTGGCTTGGTTGTATTGACTTGAACCAGGCTAAATCTTGTATAAAACATGCCTTTGAATTATATTTGGCAATTATAGATTTATAGATCACTTTAGTGTTTCCCCCCAAAGAATGTACATATGATTATTATAAAGCAAAACCCTTGTTAATTATTCTGAATAATGTTTCAACCAATGTTATTCACCTCTTATCATAGATTGGACTATTGAGGACAAGAAGGCAGTGTTACCTAATGCCACCTAGTGAATCCAGGACAGGTGTGAAATTTATTCACTAAAGATCTGATTTATATTTCAGGATCTTACCTACCATTTTCTCCACACTGTTCTTTTCTCCTTCATCTACCACCAGAGACTGTTCAACATCATGGCTATTCTTATTGGCCTTTAGTGCTTTCAGCTATTTAAACTAATCCTTTTCAATGCTCTTTTATTGTTTCCTTGCTTAACTTAATTGCATTTTACAAACATAAGATTGCAATATCGTGAGGATTTTTTTACAAGTATAAACAGTGTTGCAATGTTGAAATAAATAGATGGTAATAGATGGATGGACAGATTTTTTTGGGAGGGGGGAGGGCAGAAGAAAGAGAGAACTACAACTCTACTGTGCCAGCAATTCTAGTTATAAAAGGTTCACAATTGCCTTGTGTCTTATTTTCTTTGTTTCAGAGAGAACATTTGTGTGTTGCATTATATTGCTCAAACGTTTCTTACCCCCATCCATTTGTAAAGCCTTCTGCAGTAATTGGAGCTGCTGTTGTGTAGCAGATGTGCAGTAAACAAAATGTTAAGCTTATAATTAATAGGCAGGAGCAAGGGAGTGCCTACAACCCCAAATCATAGAGCAAAGTCTCATTTCTCCAAATTACTACACAAACAATAAAAATATAAATGGACCCTTGCTTCAGTAAGTTTATTACTGAAGAGTGTGCTTCCCATTAGATTTTACTTTCCACAAGGAAGTTGTGTGTTGTCATAAGGCGGGAGGTAGTGAGTTATTGGGAAAAGTGTTATAACTTTTTCTAAAAGTTGCTGTTTCCAGCTCCCATATTTCTCTGCCTCCTATCTCTGTTACATCTTCCCTAGTAAAGGTGTGATAATGAAAGTATTCCCTTTTGTGGTCATAGAATATTCATAAACATTTTGATTAAGGATCTGATGGGATGGCGAATTTTAGATAGCTGTCTTATGTTTCATGAAGTTGCAACTAAGCTACTAGCACAGTGATGGGCAGTCTTGGCCCTCCAGCTGTTCTTGAACTTCAATTCCCAGAAGCCCTGATCAGCAGGAGTGTTGACTTAGGCTTCTAGGAATTCAAGTCCAAGAACAGCTGGAGGGCCAAGATTGCCCATCACTGTAACTAGCAGGACTTTCAAGGTAAGTGAGATATTTAAAGTGTGATTTACCAGTTTTGGCCTCCAGTGAGTTTCCATGGCCAAACAGAGATTTGAACACTGGTCTTCCAAATCCTAGTCGATTATTTTATTTGCTGGGAATACCTTCAGATAAATATAAACTGATATAAATGAGATGGCTAGATGGTATTGTTGATGCAATGGGCATAGAGCTGGGTGGGCTGAGGATGATGGTGGAGGACAGAGGTGCCTGGCAGGCAATAGTCCATAGGGTCGCAAAGGGTCAGAATTGACTGTGGGACTGAACAACAAATTTATATAGGCCTGCAGAACTGATAAAAGACACATAAGATCAGACATTCATACCATTGCATGCAACATAGTCTGATGGACAGTGTGTTGTGTATAAATCAATGTCCACTATTAACTGATCAAGAGAAACTATTTCTCTCCCTGTTTTGATAGGGATGGGAACGGCTGAAAAACCTAAAATGACACAGCTCAATTCAGATTTTAAAGGTACATTTAGAATAAAAGTACAAAGAAAAGATATAAAGGGTAAGTCCCAATTTATCACTCTTGGTACAAATATGGTACTTGGTCATAATAGGTCTTCTGGAACAAGGAGAAACTATCAAGACTCAGACAATTAATAATAGATTGTCACTTTTCAGCATTTGGCTTGGTTGTTCACAGGTCCTGGCTACTCAGAAGTGAATACAAGATTGGGCAGAGGGGCAAACATACATACAACAGACAAAAAGGTTGAAGAGACAGAAGGGCTGTGGTAAATCAATGCTGATCATTTGTCATGGATTTAGGGGCTCAATTTTTGCTTGGAGACCTAACTGCAGGCAATCCAGACTCAAACATTGGCTGTTATTGAACTTAAAAAACAACCTACAAACAGTAAGTAACTAGATGGCCATGCTTCCTTTCATTGTTTATTCTTTGGGAGAGGGCTTAGTCAACCATTCATTACACATCCCATAGGCCCCATGTTAACTGGTGAAACATGTGGATACACCAGCGTAAAAAGGTATTAGGATATAAAGAGTGGGGATATCTTGGGGGCTTGGAGTAAAGATGGATGAAGGTTTCACTTTCTCCAGCATTTAGCTTTGGAAGGTGCTTACCAAAAAATCATGCAGAGTGATGTGATTACCCATCTACTGTGCCGATCAAATTTAGTAGGTACAACTGTTCCCAAATAGACATGGAATTTTCCCATTTCCCCCTGTTTTTGATAGGCTCTTCATCTTTAACAGCTACATACCAAGCAAGCAGAATACGCACATTTCCATTGTGGGAACATGGCATGGACATTTGGGGACTACAAGCCCCCAGAAGTCTGTAGAAATTCCACCAGCCACGGGGCATTAGCCAAGAAGCCAAAGTCTCCTCAGCTGGAGGATGGAAGCTCTGTCTTGACCATACTGCTGTATGCATGTAAATGGAAGAAATGGATGAGAATGGCTAAGCTCCATGGGTGTTGCAAAGCATTATCAGACTGGGCAATCTCCCTGACCATTATGCTCCACACAGTGGTGGGCATCAGCAAATTTGCACCAGTTCACCAGAACCTGTAGCAGAAGTTCTGGCTGGCCGTGCCCATCCAAGTTTTGAAACAAAGTAGTCCTAATTCAGGTGCAATACAGGGCTTCCCCCTGGCCACGGCCACCATACCATACCCACAGAGTGGTAGTAAAAAAAAATGGAGCCCTCCACTGGCTCCACACAATGCACTACCGGCTCTCTAATGCCTTGCAGCAATCATGAAACTTAGCCCTTCCCAGTCACCTCTCCATCTTCATGGACTTAGCATGGGGGATTTCCTGCAGACTTCTGGGAAGCTATAGTCCAAAAATCCTCAAAGCTACTTCTTCCCAGAGTGAACAGTTACATATTCTGCTTGCTTGATACACTGCTGTTAAAATCAGGGAACACATGAGAAAATAGCCTTAGCAACTCTATTCTAGGAGAACAAACCCAGAGAAACAGATGTAGACTTTTAAAGAGCTAAGCAAGCAAAGGCTGTTACACCTGGACAAACGAGGGTCAAACAGATCACTATCATAAAAGCTTCTTCTTCCATGTCTAGGCCAGATGTGAAACTACCAAAATGAGAGAAATGACTCAGACAGATGTTTGTGTCTCTGAAATTAGAACTGCACATGAACAGCACATTTGTGTCCTGAAGATAGTCAAGAGACAAGGCAATCTGATAGAGATGTGAAAGCTCTTGCTGCAATAATCACATTTCATCAGTACTTAGGATATTCTGTGTTCTATTGATGGGTTAAAAAGGGTACTGCAGTGGCTCAAGTCGCTAAGACGCTGACTGGGAAGCGGAAGGTCAGCAGTTTGATTCCCGAGTACTGCAGGACGGAAATGAGCTCCCGTCTTCATCCCAGCTCCTGCCAACCTAGCAGTTCGAAAGCAAGAAATTGCAAGTAGATAAATAGGGACCACTTCGGTGGGAAGGTAACAGCGTTCCGTGCACTCCGGTGTCTAGTCATGCCTGCCACATGACCACGGAAATGTCTGCAGAAGCAGACAGTGCTGGCTCTTCGGCTTAGAAACAGAGATGAGCACTGCACCCTAGAGTCGGATATGACTGGCTTTCGAGCAAGGGAAACCTTTACCTTTACCTTAAAGCTATTGGTAGGAAGGCATGATGGGAGGAATGATAGAAACTGCTGAATTTTCTGTCAGTTCAGGATGGCCAGTAACTTTTTGAACAAAGCCACGTGTTTGGATAAGTCATTATTTTCTGGTTTCCTCACTCTGAATTCTGCAGCCTGTGTCTTCTTTCACTCTTGCTATCTGAATTTGTCTCTGTAATTCCAGGGGAGGAAAGAAATGTCAGTACTCTGTTGGACTGAATGTTTTCCATGGCAAATACAGTGTTGCAGGCGCACCCCCCAATAAAGGACTCAGACACTGATGAAAGTGGATAACGGCATTGGGCCACATTTATTGATTCATGCCCTAGTCCGAATTATAAATTTCTATTGGTAATTGACCAATCATAATTCTTAAGGCAAGCAGGCCGAAGTAACACTGGTAAGGTAGCACCCAAAATTGCCAACGGCAATTGTTACAATGTATCTATTTGTATCAATTTGTTTGTTGACAACAAACAAATTGTTGACCGTAGTCAATATCTAACTAATGACCCCACCCTCTGACGCGTATCCGTAAAATCACGGAGTGATGCATGCTGTCTAGCTGTAGCCATCACCCCGTTGCCTAGTTCGTCGTTGACCGGACAACGTTTAACCAACTTATGCCTGTCTAGTGTTGTCCAGTCAATTGCGAACTTGCCAGATACCTGTGGGTCATAATGTTTACCTTACCAGTGCTACCCGCCCATGTGACCAAAGTCAACAGCAGCAACAGAAAAAACCCCTATGTCAAACCATAGCAACAGTGTGGGATGGGCAAAAAAGCCAGGACCCGAGAGCCAATTATGGGTCCCAGCCAAAAATTCCCACCCGACCCCAAAGCGACCAAAATATCACACTGTTAACTAGGGAGGGGGTGGAGGGAAAAAACTTCTCCGCTCCGTCGCGTCGCAAAATGGCAGCGCGGCTGCCTCGTGGCCACCCCTTTTATAAGGGAGCTGGCCACGCCCCCTAACTACCAGGATGCCTTCGTCCGGTGGGGGGGCCCCCGCAAAGAGCGCGGTGGCCATTTTGGCGCCGCGCTTGCATTGCAGGCGCACCCCCCAATAAAGGACTCAGACACTGATGAAAGTGGATAACGGCATTGGGCCACATTTATTGATTCATGCCCTAGTCCGAATTATAAATTTCTATTGGTAATTGACCAATCATAATTCTTAAGGCAAGCAGGCCGAAGTAACACTGGTGAGGTAGCACCCAAAATTGCCAACGGCAATTGTTACAATGTATCTATTTGTATCAATTTGTTTGTTGACAACAAACAAATTGTTGACCGTAGTCAATATCTAACTAATGACCCCACCCTCTGACGCGTATCCGTAAAATCACCGGGTGATGCATGCTGTCTAGCTGTAGCCATCACCCCGTTGCCTAGTTCGTCGTTGACCGGACAACGTTTAACCAACTTATGCCTGTCTAGTGTTGTCCAGTCAATTGCGAACTTGCCGGATACCTGTGGGTCATAATGTTTACCTTACCAGTGCTACCCGCCACACGGAGGGGCTTCAAAGAAGGCTTGACGTCCCCCCCCTGCTCGGCAATCACCCAACAGGAGGTCCATACCTCCTCACGACAGATGGACCCCATCCCCTGCATAAAGGTCATAATTTTGCAGACTAATGGCGGGGTAAGGACTGACCTGCCCCCAACCCCTGCTGACAATGAACCGGGCCACAGCCCTGTTCACCATACGTCTAGCCCGGTCAAGGGCTGGAAGGTCGAACCCTCCCCTATACGTGTGCCGCGGCACCATGTCCGACCAAACAAGGGTAGTGGCGGGCCACACGTAGTGCAGGTAGGCGAGGTCGCCGCAAATCGCATGCTTTAGCGATAAGCCGGTGACCTGGCCTAGATCATTGCCCCCAAGGTGTATGATCAGAATGTCAGGCGGGTCAGCATTCCGATCTGAAAAAAGGAATGGTAACAGCTCCCGCCATAACATCCCGGGCTTACCATACCATGTGAGACTTGCGTATGCACCCAGTCCCAGTCGGGGTCCCCACTCTGTCGCCGCAGCGTAACGCGCTGACCTGTGCACGTAGCTATGGCCCACCAGCCATACTGTCACCGGTGTAATACGACACCCAGGGTCTGTCAAGGAAAAAACGGGGAGAGAAAAATTGTGGTGACTAGGCTGGTACTCACTGTGGAAGAGGGCGGACATAAAATTGAAAACATTGCGATCCCCACCTTCCCATACGGTGTATTTCAGTCCCGGAGTACCCAAAAGCAGCAGCAGTGGAGGCCGCCCCTATTCTGAATGAATGGGTGCCATAACGGGCCCCCGGGAGGCCTACACTGGCAAGCGCTTTGCCTGTCACCTTCCAAAATTGAAATTTAGTAAGGGGAGACCCATCTTGGTGACAGAAAAACGGGCCATGGTGCGTGCCATGCAGTGCAATAAACTCCTGTAGGGCACCAACCGGACAGATGTCTGCCAAAGAACACCGTAGCAGTCTTACTCCACTGCCTACGCCATGCTGATCTGTCATAGAGGAGCGTATCCTCAACTGAGCCCAGTCTTTGGCAACATAGACATCCTCGAGTTCCAGTGCCCTACGACTTGCATCCGCCTTAGACAGCATCACAAGCTCGCTGATGCGGAGCGCTCCAAAAAAGGCCACCGTTGTGGCTGCATGAAATAGGGCTGCCTCATATCTATCAAAACAGAGGCCAGGCCAGCCCCGGGCCAATGGGGTAAGAACCCCTGGGGAAATCGGGTGGCGGTCGTCCGGGCAACGCCCACGCTCCCGCACCCACCCCTCCAAAACATGTCTCACACGGAAGTCAGTGGTACTATCCGCATGACCACCTACTTTGGCCACAAAGGCCAACGCTGACAGCCTAGATGCTATGGTGCGAGGTGCAAGGCCCTGGGCATGCAGGTAAACCATGAACCGAAGTATATGGGCCACTGGGATCGGCCAGGCGTCCGGCAGCCGGGATTGGGCACAGAAAGCTCTGAAAGAATTGAATGCGTGGTGATACGCCTTACGCGTGCGTGGCGCTAGCGACATGCCGATCGCCCGGTTCACCTCTCCTTGCCAATGGTCCATATCTCGTCCGGGAGTGGCGAGGGAAATTCCTCCGCATCCGGGGCCAAGGTGCGGAACCGGGAGATCTGCAGGCGGGACAAAGCGTCAGCAATATCATTATTGACCCCCGGGACATGCCTGGCCCTGAAAAGAACATTGAGGCGCAGGCTGTGCAATACAAACTGGCACACAAGGTCCATGACCCTGGGTGATTTTGAAGTCTGTGAATTGACAATGTGGACAACGGCCGCATTGTCACACCAGAAATGGATGACCGAGTTGGCCCACTCCTCGCCCCATAGCATCAAAGCCCCCAGGATAGGGAAAAATTCCAGATACGTAAGATCACGCAGGCGACCCGTGCCTGCCCAGGCCGGTGGCCACCCACCATAGGCCCACTTCCCATTGAAGTACATACCATAACCCAGGGACCCCGAGGCATCAGACTGTATCTGAAAACAAGGGGAAGCCAGGAGGTCAGACCTCCAAAATGACACCCCATTGAACTCCCTCAGGAACTGGAGCCAGATAAGCATGTCTGCCCTGTTACCCCGGGTCAGTCTAACCCTATGGTGGGGCCTGGATAAGCCTGTCATGGCGTCGCACAAGCGCCGAGCAAATGCCCTGCCCGGTGCGACGACCCTGCAAGCAAAATTGAGGTGACCATGTAGCACCTGCAGTTCCTTCAGTGATGCCTTGAGTTTAGCAAGCAAGTCCGAGATAAGGGCCACTATCCGGGACACCTTATCCCCTGGTAACCTAGAAGCTTGCGCTACCGTGTCAATCTCCACCCCCAGGAAAACTAACTGGGTAGATGGGCCCTCGGTCTTTTTGGGCGCTAAAGGGACACCAAGTTCCTCCATTAGCGTCTGAAATGTGTTGAGGAGACGTGTGCACGTGTCCCAGCCCCGTTCACCCCCGAACAAAAAATCATCCAGGTAATGGGCTACAGACCGGGACCCTGACCTGCGGACGAAAGCCCACTGCAGGAATGTGCTGAAACGCTCGAAAGCCGAGCATGATATGGAACAGCCAAAAGGCATGGCCTTATCAAAATAATATTCACCCCGAAACTTGAAACCCAGCAACTCAAAATCACCCGGGTGCACCAGAAGGAGGCGAAAGGCAGACTTAATGTCGCACTTAGCCAACAGCGCACCCGGGCCACATGAGCGCACCATGCGTAGCGCTTGGTCAAACGATGTGTACCTGACCGAGCAAAGGTCATCAGGTATAGCATCGTTGACCGATCGGCCGACTGGGTAGGACAAGTGATGGATCAGGCGAAACTCGTCCGGTGACTTCTTGGGCACCAAGCCCAAGGGTGACACCTTAAGGTTGGGGAACGGGGGTGCAGGGAAAGGGCCAGCGACCCTGCCCGCATGAACCTCCTTGTAAATGCTGGCAGCAGCCACCTCCTCCCTCCCCCGAAGGGACAACAGGTTGGGAGCATCCGGAGGGGACCTATCACCCACGAAAGGAATACGGAACCCCAGTCGAAAACCCTGGAGCAGGTAAACCGCATCCTCCTCCTTTGGGTACAATGCGAGCCAACGCTCCAACATGTCCACATTAATTGGGGAGGGGGCCTTTTGGTGAACCAGCTCCCTCTGCGGCAGTCTTGCCAGCCCCTTGTCCGCCCCTCCCTCTGCCCCGCATCCCTCCAGGCCTGGGACAGGCGGAGGCCGCATGGGGGCCAGCACAAGAGGGACACTCATGCCTGTACCGGCAATTCTTCCTATTGCAGGAACCATTGGACGAGAAAGTCCAGCACAGCAGGCGGGCTGGAACCCCCTGCCCCGCCACCTGGTGGGGTGTCTGTGCAGGAGCCGCTCGCTGGACCGCATGTCCACAATGGTATCTCTCCCCAGGCGCAGGGCGCGTGGGCGTCATATACAGAAGCCACAGCTTCTGGCAGGGCTCATCCCACCTCATCTCGGGGTGCAGTGGAATCCGCATACGGAATTCCTCGTCGTAAGCCAACCACGACGGGCCCGGGAAGTCGACCATCGCCCGGTAAATGTTGTCCAAATACTGGACCATCGGAATTGCCAAATCCGGCCGGGCCCTGAGGTAGACCGCCATGTATATGAGGTAGGCCGGCAACCAGTTGGCCCACGTACGCGGCGGCTTATGACAACGTGCCTGCTCCTTATCCTTCTCATCTTGCCCCTCCCTCTCCTCTTTGGTGGGTTCTCTGTTAAGGAGGGAGAAGATGTCCACATACTCCCCACGCCAGATCTTCTCTTTGGTGGTTTGTGCCAAATGGTCCCCCAGGGGCAATGAATACCCCGCAGTCGGCAATGCCGACACAGAAACGGCGGGAACTGCGGGCATCTGAAAAGGAGCCTGGACCAACCCGGTCACCCCTAAAACATTCCCGACTGCATAAGGAGTACCCCCCACAACGGGGCCCTGGGTGAGAGTTGGAGTCACCGGGTGGGCCGTCAGCGGCTGAACCGCCGCACCACCCGTGCGAGGCCAAGGCCATTGAAACCCCCCCCAACGTGGCCATGTGTGTGGGTGCACTAGATTGAACTGCATACTCACATGCTGCACCCCCATGGGCCGCCCCCACCGGGGGTTCCGGCCCACTGGGGGCGTCGGAGCTCACGACCGCAACTGAGCTCGTCGACGGGTCCTGACCAGCACCGGCCTGTTGATCGGGGAGCTGCGAGGCAGTGGCTGATGCCGGGCCACGCGCCTCAGGCAGCTCGACCCGTCCCGCCGCCTGCCGCTGCCCAGCAGACGATGGATCAACCTGCACCCCAAAAGGGGCCCCAGGGTGGCTAACCCTGGCCAGCGATGCCTCGAGGGCCGCAACGTGGGCCAGAAGGGCCTCCACGCTGACGTAGCCCCCCAAGCCAAGAGGGGGCAAAGGGCCGGCCGGCCCGCTAACTGCAGGCGCGGGTCCAGGTCCCTGGACCCCGGGGCCCATATAGGGCCAAGATCCCAGGCCCGGCCCCAGGGCCGGGGGAGCACCCTGCCAGGGGAGGGAACCCAACCACCCGTGGCTGAAGCCCCCCGCAGGCAGCTGCGCACCAACGGAGGAAGGCCCCGCAGAATGGGCCACGCCAGAGGCAGTGGCCACTGCTCGCGGGCCGAGAGCCGCGGCCCCAACCGGGCCGGTACGCGGACCTCCAGCCTCCGGCCAAGGGGGAATCAACCCCATCCCACCGGTCCCGGTGGGCTCAGGCAAAGGAGGCTGCTGTGGAGGCGCGGCCGCGGTCCTCCGACCCGGCTGGCGCCTCCGCGCAGAACGAGCCGCGTTCGCAGTCGCCTTCTTCTTTGAGGGCATCGCAGCTAACCGATGGGAAGCCGAAAGAGAAAATCAGCAGCCAAGAGGCTTCCCGGTGAAAAGCACGAGCGACGGAGGTAAGAGGGGAAAAACTTCTCCGCTCCGTCGCTTCGCAAAATGGCAGCGCGGCTGCCTCGTGGCCACCCCTTTTATAAGGGAGCTGGCCACGCCCCCTAACTACCCGGATGCCTTCGTCTGGTGGGGGGGGGCCGCAAAGAGCGCGGCGGCCATTTTGGTGCCGCGCTTGCAATAGCTCATACAACATCCAAACTTGGTTCCACAAGTTTGGACTTTATACGGATTTGGACTTTGTATGAGGCATGCAAAATCCTAGCTGTGATGCCTCTTACAACATCCAAATCCTTGCTGCAATGCCTTGTACAACGTCGTTTCCATAGAGACACATTGTACTGTAACAGCACAGACTTCAGGGCAAAGTCAAGGAAAACAGACAGGAAACTGACAGAACTTTAAGAAATCAATGTCTAAAGGCTAAATACATTACAAAAACATGTCAAACAACCCTGATAGTTCAAGAGCCTGAATAATGCATCGCAGGAATGCTTCTAAAAATTCTGACGAAAAAATCCAAAACATCCAAAATTGTGCTCAAAACCTCTCCTAAACACTCTTCGCCTCGTGCAAATCCCACAAGAGCAATGCATGCATGCGTCCTGCCTTTTATACTGCCCAGGCACAATGCAACCTGGGGAAAACCCCAATGCCTCATACAAAGTCACAGCGACTTTGTATGAGGCAATCTTTTTCAAAGAATTAGGCGATATTGTATGAATTCTATGTTGTATGAAGTGGACTTTGTATGAGGTATTACTGTACTGTCCTCTGTTATCCTAATAATCCGAGCGATTGTGGTTTTCTTTCCTTAAAGGTAGCTGATTCAAGCATAATAGGCATTATTATGCTGCATTATGCTGAGGTTACGGTAACCGGTAGTTGTTGTTCAGTTGCACAGTCGACTGACTGTGTACATTACTGTTTACCACAGTACAATACTGTTTACTGGGTTGTTTAGTTTAAAAGAGGCTTTACAGACAGCTCCTGCTAGCACACTTTGTGACCTGCAATTATTTCACCAGAAAAATGAAAACTTTCCTTTTTGTACAACCCTGGGGCTGTGGATCAGATTCAGGGTTAAGCATAAATGATGAAGGCATAACTGATTTAAACATTATATTTATCTCTGTTATCAATCTTCTTCTTCTTCCATATCTGAATCTGAATATAGGTGATCATCATGGTGATCAGCCATGAAGACTGTCCTGAGAATATAATGCAGTGACCTTTCATCTGTCTTCCACATTGCAGCATGGCCCCCATATCACTGATCCAGTTCCACGAGTCACTTTCTGGTCCTGAGCCCTTTTGGCACACAAAGTCCTCATCAACCCTAGGCTAGTATTGATGAAACTGCTCCCCTCCATCAAGATGGATTCAAGTGGGATTTAATCCACTTGGGGATCATCACCCTTCCTTGTGGACTTCCTCACCCAAGGCTGCTAGTCCTCAGGGTTGTCAGGTTAATTAACCGCCACCTGACACTTGGTGTTGAGTCGCTGGCAGTATGGTCTACTCTATTACCATAGCAGGATACCCTGGCCAGTCTGGTGTTATCAATCAGTTGCATTAATAATACAAAACATTTTCTAAAACAAATAAACAATCCTGCTTCTTTCAACAGCTTGCATCCTGGGATGCTTACCTAATTAATTTTGGACAAGATTGCACCTGTCAGTTTCAGGAGCCTCTTGATGTCAATAAATCACCTTCACCCAGGAGCTGGCTGTTAGGTAACAAATCTCGCTTTATCTTATGTTTAAGGAGGTGGCACTGCCAATCTACATAGAGCCAGTACATAGGGGTACCATTCCACCTTTCCTTAAATGCTAATTTCACTCTGAATCAATGCCCCTGTAATAGTATCACAGGCCCTCAGCTACATCATTAACTCACATAGGCATAAACCAGTTTCACCTGCACAGCTGCTTCCAAATGAAATGAAATAAAGAGTCTTAGAAAGTGATGTTTGGTGGGTTTACTGAGAATGACAGATCTTTATTCCCCCTTCTCCACCTTTGAAGAACGGCATATCCTACGTTTCCCTGGGGGAAGGGAGGATAACTATGAAACCAGTCTATTAAATCTGCAGCATAGATAAGGCTGGAGATTGTCAGTCAATTAATTAGGCCATGTCTCCATGGAGACTTGTTGATTATATGTTGCTACTCATGCCTGGAAGCCATCTGGCTTCCTTCTATATACACATTTTTAATGTCACCCAGCTTGACTGCTTTTCTGAATACTTTGGATTGGGGTGTTTGCTTTCTAATGCATACAAAATTTTACAGATTTTTAGCATTTCACACATGGAACAAATCCCTCGCCCAGGAATGCAGCCGATCATTCCAAGGTGTACTCTTATTAATTTTAATGGAATGCCCTGCCAGGGAATTATGTTCAAAGCAAAAACAGAGAACCATCCATTCAGAATTTTGGGAACGCTAAATAAAATATCATATCCTTGGCTTATAGATTGCTGTGTTGCTCAATTAAAAATGTAGTACCCAAGAAAAGGAAAGAGCAACACTTTATATGTGAGAAACTGGGAACCAGTTGTTGTGATTTCTGAGTGTTTAAGTGAGGACGCTGGCTGGTACCAGGCTGTAGAGTCAGAGATTTTGAGTTCATTTTGCCACTGAGCATCCCAGAAGAGCCTTCCTGTGTAGTCAGTCATGTGTAAAGTCCCAGGATGCCCCCTGAGGAAGGGAATAGTAAACTATACTAGCATACTCTGTACCTAAAGAAACCCTGAAATCGGCTGCCATGAGTCAGAATTGACTTGAAAGCATGCAATTATTATTATTATGAGAGTTAAATACATGACGGTTTGAGGATTTCATTCCTCAGTTTGCCTCCCTGGATAGATAGTCCATCCATGAAAAAAAGAGAATAGTAAATCACTTTTGAGCACTGTACAGAAAACTTTGGGAAAGTGCAAAGTAAGTCAGAATCAACTTGTTAAAGGTAAAGGTCACCCTTGCTCAAAAGCCACTCATATCTGACTCTAGGGTTCAGTGCTCATCTCTGTTTATAGTCAAAGAGCCAGAACTGTCTGCATTTGCAGACATTTCCATGGACATGTGGCAGGCAAGACTAGACACCAGAGTGCACAGAATGCTGTTTACCTTCCCACTGAAGTGGCACCTATTTATCTAACTTGTAATTTCTTGCTTTCGAACTGCTAGGTTGGTAGGAGCTGGAACAGACGATGGGAGCTGACTCTATTGTATAGTACTCGGGTCTCAAACTGCTGACCTTCCAGTAGCGTCTTAAGCACTAAGCCATCGCAGTCCCAGAATCACCGTAACATCCAGTAATTATTATACTCTGTGTGGTGTAGTGGATAAAGTGACAGACTAAGATTCAAAAAATTCCCCACTCAGCCATGAAAAATAATACAGGTTTTGGAATGGGCAAAACTGCTACATAAATCTCTCAATCACTTTGAAAGCCCTATTAGGGCTGTATAAGTCAGTTCATAACATAATGGCACACAACAAAACATAAAATATAAAACATAAAAAGTTAGGAGGTTTGGAAGAGGCTCAAGAGGAGGAAATAAGGGGTAAAAAGGACCAATGTAAAGATGTGGTAAATAGGATTATTGCTGGACTCTAGTGATGATTTTGTGGTGGCACCAAAAATCAGTAAAAGGTTCTCAAATTATGTTTAAAAGTAAAACTGTTTAACCCCCCCTCCTTCTAAGAAATAGGTGACCCTAATTCTTTCAAGTTTTAAAATAGTATATATTAATTGAAAACACCAATCTTGTTTGCAGGCGCACCCCCCCAATAACGGACACAGACAACATTGAAAGTGGATAACAGCATAGGGCCACATTTATTGATTCAATGCCCTAGTCCGAATTATAAATTTATATTGGTAAAACGACCAATCATAATTACTAAGGCAAGCAGGCCGAAGTAACACTGGTAAGGTACCACCCAAAAATTGCCAACGGCAATTGGTTACAATGTATCAATTTGTATCAATTTGTTTGTTGACAACAAACAAATTGTTGACCGTAGTCAATAACTAACTCATGACCCCACCCTCTGACGCGTATCCGTGAAATCACAGGGGTGATGCATGCTGGTTAGCAATCGTCATCACCCCATCGCCTGGTTCGTCGTTGACCGGACAACGTTTAACTACTTTATTCCTGTCTAGTGTTGTCCAGTCAATTGCGAACCTGCCGGATACTTGTGGGTCATACTGTTTACCTTACCAGTGCTACCCGCCAATGTGACCAAAGTCAACAGTAGGAACACAGAAAGACCCCTATATCAAACCATAGCAACAGTGTGGGATGGGCAAAAAAGCCAGGACCCTGAAGCCAATATGGGTCCCAACCAAAAATTCCCACCCGGCCCCGAAGCGACCAAAATATCACACTGTTAACTAGGGAGGGGGTGGAGGGGAAAAGACTTCTCCGCTCCGTCGCTGAGGTAAAATGGCAGCTCGGCTGCCTCGTGGCCACCCCTTTTATAAGGGAGCTGGCCACGCCCCTACCTACCCGGATTCTCTGTCCTGTGGGGGGGGGCCCCGCAAAGGGCGCGGCGGCCATTTTGGCGCCGCGCTTGCATTGCAGGCGCACCCCCCCAATAACGGACACAGACAACATTGAAAGTGGATAACAGCATAGGGCCACATTTATTGATTCAATGCCCTAGTCCGAATTATAAATTTATATTGGTAAAACGACCAATCATAATTACTAAGGCAAGCAGGCCGAAGTAACACTGGTAAGGTACCACCCAAAAATTGCCAACGGCAATTGGTTACAATGTATCAATTTGTATCAATTTGTTTGTTGACAACAAACAAATTGTTGACCGTAGTCAATAACTAACTCATGACCCCACCCTCTGACGCGTATCCGTGAAATCACAGGGGTGATGCATGCTGGTTAGCAATCGTCATCACCCCATCGCCTGGTTCGTCGTTGACCGGACAACGTTTAACTACTTTATTCCTGTCTAGTGTTGTCCAGTCAATTGCGAACCTGCCGGATACTTGTGGGTCATACTGTTTACCTTACCAGTGCTATCCGCCACACGGAGGGGCTTCAAAGAAGACCTGACGCCCCCCCCCCCAGACCGTCAGCTCGGTCAACAGGCCTGCTCGCCAATCACCCAACAGGAGGTCCATACCTCCTCGCGACAGATGGACCCCATCCCCTGCGTACAAGTCATAATTTTGTAGGCTAGTATCGGGGTGATGACTGACCCGTCCCCAAGCCCTGTCGGCAATAAACCGCGCCACCGCCCTATCGACCGCGCGCCTAGCGCGGTCAAGGGCCAGGAGGTTAACGCCCCCTCTGTAAGAATGGCGCGGGACAATGTCCGACCACACCAGGGTTGTGGCAGGCCAGCCATAATGCAAATAGGCGAGCTCCTCGCAAATCGCATGCTTGAGCGATAAGCCGGTAACTTGGCCCAAATCATTGCCCCCCAGGTGGATGACGAGAATGTCAGGCGGGTCAGCACCCAGGCCAGAAAAAAGGAAAGGCCGCAGCTCCCGCCATAACATCCCAGGCTTACCATGCCATGTGAGACTGGCGTGTTCACCCAGTCCCAGTCGGGGTCCACTCTGTCGCCGCAGCGTAACGCGCTGCCCTGTGCACATAGCTGTGGCCCACCAGCCATACTGTCACCGGTGTAATACGACACCCAGGGTCTGTAAGAAAATTGAGAAAAATTGAGGAAAAAAAAAGACGGTAAGGTGACTGGATTGGTACTCATGGCGGAAGTGGGCGCACATAAAACTGAAAACATTGCGAGCCCCACCTCCCCATGCTGCGTATGTCAGCCCCCAGAGTACTCAAAAGCAGCTGCTGTAGAGGCTGCGCCAATACGGAATGAATGTGAGCCATAACGGGCACCTGGTAGGCCCACCCTGGTGAGGGCTCTGGCTGTCACCTTCCAAAACTGAAATTTAGTAAGGGGAGACCCATCTTGGTGACAGAAAAACGGGCCGTGGTGCATGCCACGCAGTGCCAGGAACTCCTGTAGGGCACCAACCGGATAGATGTCTGCCAAAGAACACCGTAGCAGTCTTACCACTGCCTACGCCATGCTGATCTGTCTTAGAGGAGCGTATCCTCAACTGGGCCCAGTCTTTGGCAACATAGACATCCTCGAGTTCCAGTGCCCTACAACTTGCATCCGCTCCAAAAAGGCCACCGTTGTAGCCGCATGAAGTGGGCTGCCTCAATTATCAAAACTGAGGCCAGGCCAGCCCCGGGCCAATTGGGTAAAAAACCCTGGTAAAATCCTGCATCCGTCTTACTCAGCATCTCAAGCTCGCCGACGCGGAGGGCTCCAAAAAGGCCACCGTTGTAGCCGCATGAAGTGGGCTGCCTCATCTATCAAAACAGAGGCCAGGCCAGCCCCGGGCCAACTGGGTCAAAAACCCCCTGGGTAAATGGGGTGGCGGTCGCCCGGGAAACGCCCGGGCACGCGCACCCACCCCTCCCAACATGTCTCACCCGGAAGTCATTGGTGCTGTCCACACGACCTCCCACTTTGGCCATAAAAGCCAACCCAACAGCTGAGATGCTATGGTGCGTGGTGCGAGGCCCTGAGCATACAGGTAAACCATGAATCGCAGAACATGGGCTACTGTAATCGGCCAGGTTCCTGGCAGTCGGAATCGGGTACATAATACTCTAAAGGAACTAAATGCGTGGTGATACGCCTTACTCATGCATGGCGCTAGTGACATGCCGATCGCCCGGTTCACCTCTCCTTGCCAACGGTCCATCTCTCATCCGGTAGTGGCGAGGGAAATTCCTCCGCATCCGGGGGCCGAGGCACGGAACCGGGAGATCTGCAGGCGGGACAAAGCAGCAGCAATATCATTATCAACCCTTGGGACTTGCCTGGCCCTGAAGGGAACGTTGAGGCACAGGTTGCATAACACAAACTAACGCACTAGCCCCATAACCCCGGGCGATTTGGAAATCTGTGCAGTGACGATGCGGACAACAGCCGCGTTGCCACGCCAAAATTGCAGAACCGAGTTGGCCCACCCCTTGCCCCATAGCATCAAAGCACCCAGGATAGGGAAATGTTCCAGATACGTGAGACCATGCAGGCGACCCTTGCCTGCCGCGGATGGTGGCCACCCACCATAGGCCGACTTCCAATTGAAGGACATCCCAGAAACCCATGGATCCTGAGGCATCGGACTGCATCTGAAAGCAAGGGGAGCCAGGAAATCAAACCCAAAATGACACCCCGTTGAACTACCTCTGGGTCTATGGCCAGACAAGCACGTCTGCCCCGATACCCCGGGTAAATCTGAGCCTGTGGCGGGGCCTGGATAATCCCGCCATGGCGTCGCACCAGCGCAGAGCAATTGCCCTGCCCGGTGCGACGACCCTGCCAGCGAAATTGGGGTGACCATGTAGCACCAGAAATTCCCTCCATGATGCCATGCACTCAGCCAGCAAGACCGAGACAAGGGCCACTAGCCTTGACACCTTATCCCGCTGCAACCTAGAATCCTGCGCTATCGTGTTACTCTGCACCCCAGGAATACTAGCTGTGGAGATGGGCCCTCGGTCTTTTCGGGCGCTAAAGGGACACCAAGTTCCTCCATTAGCGTCTGAAATGTGTTGAGGAGACGTGGGTACGTGTCCCAGCCCCGTTCAGCCCCGAATAAAACCATCCAGGGAATGGGCTACAGACCGGGACCCTGACCTGCGGACAAAAGCGCAATCTAGGAAAGTGGTGAAACGCTCGAACACCGAGCCCCAATGGAATAGCCAAAAGGCACGGCATCATTGAAATAATATGCTCCCCGGGACGGGGGTGCAGGGACAGTGCCAACGACCCTGCCCGCATAGACCCTTTTGTCAAAGCTGGCAGCAGCCACCTCCTCCCTCCCCTTAAGGGATAAAAGATTGGGGGGGAGCCCTTCGGTAAACCAAATCCCTCTGCAACAGTCTTGCAAGCCCCTTGTCTGCCCCACCCTCTGCCTATTTCGCATTCCTCTAGGCCTAGGACAGGCAGAGGCCGCATGGGGGCCAACACAGGTGGGACACTCCTGTCTGTATATACAAGTCCTCCCATTAGAGGAGCCATTGGACAAGAAAGTCCAGAACGGCAGGCGGGCTGGGACCCCCCGCCCCGTCCCATGGCAGGTGACCTATGCTGGGGCCGCCCGCTGAACCGCATGCCCACAATGGTATATCTCCCCGGGCACAGGGCGCGTGGGCGTCAAGTACAAAAGCCGCAGTCTCTGGCCTGGCTCATCCCGCCTAACCCCAGGGTGTGTGAGAATCCGCCTGCGGCATCCCTCGTCACAAGCCAACCACGCTGAGCCCGGAAAGTAAACCATCGCCCGGCAGATGTTGTCCAAATACTGGACCATCGGAATAGCCAGATCCGGCCAGGCCCAAGGTACACCGCCATGCCTATGATGCAGGCCGGCAACCATTTGGCCCACATACTTGGTGGCTTGTGACAACGTGCCTGCCACTATCCTTCTATTCTGCCCCTCCATCTGTCCTTGGAGGGCACCTTGTTTAGGAGTGAGAAGATATCCACATATTCCCCCCGTCAAATTTACTCCCTGGCGGCCTGTGCCAAGTGGTCATTCAGCGTTAAAGAATAGGAACTTGGACCAACCCGGCCACCCCAAACATTCCCCTCAGGGTAGGGAATACCCCCCACCGCGGGGCCCCGGGAATGTGTGTGGATGTACTCGCTTACACCCCAGTGCCCAAGGTGGCAGTCGTCGTCGCCGGGTGGGGTGCCGACAGCGTGGCCCCCGCACCACCCGCGCGAGGCCAAGGCCATTGAAAGCCCCCCCCCCCATATTGGGAATGTGTGTGGATGTACTCGCTTGCACCGGATACTCACATGCTGCACCCCCGCGGGCCGCCCCCACCGGGGGTTCCGGCCCACTGGGGGCGTCGGAGCTCACGACCGACGTAGAGCTCATCACCGTGGCCTGACCCGCACCTGGCTGCTGGCCGGGGAGCCGCGAGGCAGTGGCCGGACCCGCGCCACGCGCCTGCAGCAGCTCGACCCTCCCTGCCGGCTGTTGTCCTTCTGCCGACAGCGCCTCAAAAGGGACCCCGAAGGGGGCGCCCGCCTGACTGGAGCAAAGAGCCGGCCGGCCCGCCCGGTCCAGGCGTGGTACAGGCAAATATGGCCATTGGCCAGCACCGAAGCCCGGCAGGGTCAGTGAAGAAACCCGGTAAGGCAGGGGGCCGCACCACCCCCAAGGCTAGAGGGCCCAGGGGGAGGCTGCGACCCAAGAAGAGTAGGCCCAACAGGGTGGGCAGATGCAGGAGCGGTGTCCACCGCTCGCGGGCCGCGGGCCGGAACCCCTTCCGCGCCCGCACTCTGGTCGCCCACTCCGGGCCAAGGGGCAATAGACCCCATTCCGCCGGCCCCGGCAGGGGCCTGCAAAGGCGGCTGCTGAGGAGGCGGCACCGCGGTCCTCCGACCTGGGTTGCGCCTCCTACCAGCGCAAGCTGCACTCAAAGCCGCCTCCTTCTTCAAAGGTATCTCCACTGAAGCAAAGGGAAGCCAACAAGGAAGAATCGCTACCGAAAGGCTTCCCGGTAAGCTAAAGAGCGACGGAGACACAGGGGAAAAGACTTCTCCGCTCCGTCGCTGAGGTAAAATGGCAGCTCGGCTGCCTCGTGGCCACCCCTTTTATAAGGGAACTGGCCACGCCCCTAACTACCCGGATTCTCTGTCCTGTGGGGGGGGGGGGCCGCAAAGGGCGCGGCGGCCATTTTGGCGCCGCGCTTGCATTATCTTGAAAGAGGACGTCTATTCCCACAGTACAATATTTAGAATCTAGTTGTGGGGGCTGGAATATTGCCTCTCAAAAAAGAACTTTGAAAAGGGCGAACCAGTGGTTTCTTGTTACATCAAGCATGCATGTAATGGGTTTGGCAGCAAGAACTTTGCAAAGTATAGATATGTTGTTGAAGTTTCATGGGCAGGGAGATATTTCAAAGGCTTAAGGCAATCAAGTGTAACAGAAACAGAGTCAAAAGACAGATTTTCTTTAAGGAGCAAAAAGCTAAACAACAACCCATTGGTTTATTCCAAGGATTCTCAACTTGTGGCCCGCAGGCCAGATGTGGCTCCTGGTGCCATTTCATGTGGCCCCTCACTGCCTCCACCACACTCAGAAGTGCCATCTGGTAAAGGAAAGGCAAAATGGCTGTCCAGCCCCCAAAGCTGTCTGAGGGAGTGTGACCTGGCCCCCACCTTAAAAAGGTTGAGAACTTCTCATTTATTCTAAGGCAAGTCATAGAGTGACAGTCCTTCAGAAAGAGAGATCAGTTGTCGTGCATCTCCAGAGAACTAGCATAGAATTTTGTAATACATATTTCTGTAGTACAAAAGCACATAGCAATTGCCTTTCTCCAAAACCCAAGATTTCTAAGGCTAGACTATTGACACAAGTTTTCAAAGGGAAAATCAGCTCTAGATCTGGAGTAATTTGAACCCAGACCCAATTGTATTTTTAACTCATTCTGGGTCAAACTGGGATTCATGCTTGCAAAGGAATTCTGTGTCTCATTGCAAAAATATTTTAAAAGGCATTAAAAGGCATTAAAAGAATAGAGAACAGATATTAAGAAGCTCATACATTTAAGTTTCTTTTTCTTCCATGTCTAGGCCAGATGGGAATCTGCCAAAATGAAGCCACTTTTTGGTGAATTCATTCTGTAGTTCCTTTCACCTGACCCAGTGTGAGAAGGGTTAGCTGGCACAAAGTTGCCGTAGCCTGGTGTATACCCAATTGTTGTTCAATAATGCTACAATCTTCAAGGAGGCTCTTTCTATGTACCCCTACATTTAATCTGTGAATATATTGCATTTTGTTTTGTGACTAGCTCCTGCCAACCTAGCAGTTCGAAAGCAAGAAATTGCAAGTAGAGAAATAGGGACCACTTCAGTGGGAAGGTAACAGCGTTCCGTGCGCTCCGGTGTCTAGTCATGCCTGCCACATGACCACGGAAATGTCTGCAGAAGCAGACAGCACTGGTTCTTCGGCTTAGAAACAGAGATGAGCACTGCACCCTAGAGTTGGATACGACTCGCTTTCGAGCAAGGGAAACCTTTATCTTTTCCTTTGTGACTAGGGATGCACTAACTTAATGTTAGCAGAGCTTTGATGCCTGTACTCTGTCATAGTCTCAACCATTTATCTATCTTGTGACTATACAATTGCTTGGTAGTTTAGAAAAAACCTTCAAAGATATTATATGCCACCAAGTTACTTCAGATGTGTAGTGATAGTATGTGTTAATGGAGGAGGAGGAGGAGGAGGAGGAGATGACAAAGACGAAGACAAAGAAGAAGGAGAAGAAGAAGAAGAAGATTGTCCTAAGCAACATTGGCTACCACTCGGTATGACAATATTTTGGATGGCACTAAGCTAACTTGGATCAGGTAGCTGCCAAACAATGGTAACAGAAATGATGCAACAATTGCAGTTTTCATTCTGGTTTGCTAATAAAATCTTTAGCCATCATCCTATCAATGCATTTATTGTCTCTGAATCTTCTTTGAAATAAGCTATCACTTTTTTGCAATGCTCAGCATTTGTCAGTCCTTATTTGTTTCCTGTTTCTTTTGAGGTTTGAATAATAAATAGAATTTGATTCCCACCTTTAGATCTTCTTTTACAGTAGGGATGAAATGAAGATAAACTGTGATAAAAGCACCAAGAGTAATGCTTCCTCAAAATAACATGCTAGACAATATCTAAATGACCTTGGAATGTTCTGAACATGCGACGTTATTCTGATGGCATCAAGGTTTTTATCTCAGAATCTGATTCTTTGATTAAACAATTTGGATGCAACTTTTCAAAAAATATCCACCTGATTCGCTAGTTTACTTACAAAGAAAAAAAGGGGAAGTTTCGTTGTGCAATACTTTACTTGAGTGTTCAGTTAAGATGTAAACCAGCCACTGAGCACAAAAGCAGAGAAGAATGTAAGAGATACCTTCACATTACAATCAAAGACCTTTTTTCAATGTCTCATGCAACATATTTTTTCGGCTTAAGTAAATTATCGTATGGTCCCAGAATTCAGCCTTAATGCTAATACATCGTGAAATGTTCCAATCTCTTTGCAGGCTCACCCCCCAATAAAGGACTCAGACACTAATGAAAGTGGATAACGGCATTGGGCCACATTTATTGATTCATGCCCTAGTCCAAATTATAAATTTCTATTGGTAAAACGACCAATCATAATTCTTAAGGCAAGCAGGCCGAAGTAACACTGGTAAGGTACCACCCAAAATTGCCAACGGCAATTGGTTACAATGTATCTATTTGTATCAATTTGTTTGTTGACAACAAACAAATTGTTGACCGTAGTCAATATCTAACTAATGACCCCACCCTCTGACGCGTATCCGTGAAATCACGGGGTGATGCATGCTGTCTAGCTATAGCCATCACCCCGTCGCCTAGTTCGTCGTTGACCGGACAACGTTTAACCAACTTATGCCTGTCTAGTGTTGTCCAGTCAATTGCGAACCTGCCGGATACCTGTGGGTCATAAATGTTTACCTTACCAGTGCTACCCGCCCATGTGACCAAAGTCAACAGCAGCAACAGAAACCCCTATATCAAACCATAGCAACAGTGTGGGATGGGCAAAAAAGCCAGGACCCGAGAGCCAATGTGGGTCCCAGCCAAAAATTCCCACCCGGCCCCGAAGCGACCAAAATATCACACTGTTAACTAGGGAGGGGGTGGAGGGGAAAAACTTCTCCGCTCCGTCGCTTCGTAAAATGGCAGCGCGGCTGCCTCATGGCCACCCCTTTTATAAGGGAGCTGGCCACGCCCCCTAACTACCCGGATGCCTTCGTCCGGGGGGGGCCCCGCAAAGAGCGTGGCGGCCATTTTGCGCCGCACTTGCATTGCAGGCGCACCCCCCAATAAAGGACTCAGACACTAATGAAAGTGGATAACGGCATTGGGCCACATTTATTGATTCATGCCCTAGTCCGAATTATAAATTTCTATTGGTAAAATGACCAATCATAATTCTTAAGGCAAGCAGGCCGAAGTAACACTGGTATGTATCTATTTGTATCAATTTGTTTGTTGACAACAAACAAATTGTTGACCGTAGTCAATATCTAACTAATGACCCCACCCTCTGACGCGTATCCATGAAATCACGGGGTGATGCATGCTGTCTAGATATAGCCATCACCCCGTCGCCTAGTTCGTTGTTGACTGGACAACGTTTAACCAACTTATGCCTGTCTAGTGTTGTCCAGTCAATTGCGAACCTGCCGGATACCTGTGGGTCATAAATGTTTACCTTACCAGTGCTATCCGCCACACGGAGGGGCTTCAAAGAAGGCCTTACGCCCCCCCAGACCGTCAGCTCGGTCAACAGGCCTGCTCGCCAATCACCCAACAGGAGGTCCATACCTCCTCGCGACAGATGGGCCCCATCCCCTGCATACAGGTCATAATTTTGTAGACTAATGGCGGGGTGACGACTGACCCTCCCCCAAGCCCTATCGACAAGGAAACGCGCCACTGCCCTATTCACCATGCATCTAGCGCGGTCAAGGGCCAGGAGGTCGAAACCCCCTCTGTATGCATGGCGCGGAACCATGTCCGACCAAACAAGGGTTGTGGCGGGCCAGACGTAATGCAGGTAGGCGAGGTCCTCGCAAATCGCATGCTTCAGCGATAAGCCGGTGACCTGGCCCAAATCATTGCCCCCTAGGTGTATGATGAGAATGTCAGGCGGGTCAGTATTCTGGCCTGAAAAAAAGGAAAGGCAGCAGCTCCCGCCATAACATCCCAGGCTTACCATGCCATGTGAGACTTGCGTATGCACCCAGTCCCAGTCGGGGTCCCCACTCTGTCGTCGCAGCGTAACGCGCTGCCCTGTGCACATAGCTATGGCCCACCAGCCATACTGTCACCGGTGTAATACGACACCCAGGGTCTGTAAGGAAAAATGAGGAAAAGAAGGTAAGGTGACTCAACTGGTACTCACGGCGGAAGTGGGCGCACATAAAACTGAAAACATTGCGAACCCCACCTTCCCATGCTGCGTATGTCAGCCCCGGAGTACCCAAAAGCAGCTGCAGTTGAGGCCGCCCCTATTCGGAATGAATGGGTGCCATAACGGGCGCCCGGGAGGCCCACACTGGCCAGCGCTTTGCCTGTCACCTTCCAAAATTGAAATTTAGTAAGGGGAGACCCATCTTGGTGACAGAAAAACGGGCCATGGTGCGTGCCACGCAGTGCAAGAAACTCCTGTAGGGCACCAACCGGACAGATGTCTGCCAAAGAACACCGTAGCAGTCTTACACCACTGCCTACGCCATGCTGACCCGTCTTAGAGGAGCGTATCCTCAACTGAGCCCAGTCTTTGGCAACATAGACATCCTCGAGTTCCAGTGCCCTACGACTTGCATCCGCCTTAGACAGCATCACAAGCTCGCTGATGCGGAGCGCTCCAAAAAATGCCACCGTTGTGGCTGCATGAAATAGGGCTGCCTCATATCTATCAAAACAGAGGCCAGGCCAGCCCCGGGCCAACTGGGTAAGAACCCCTGGGGAAATCGGGTGGCGGTCATCCGGGCAACGCCCGCGCTTGCGCACCCACCCCTCCAAAACATGTCTCACACGGAAGTCAGTGGTGCTGTCCACATGACCTCCCACTTTGGCCATAAAAGCCAACGCTGACAGCTTAGATGCTATGGTGCGAGGTGCAAGGCCCTGGGCATGCAGGTAAACCATGAACCGCAGAACATGGGTTACCGGGATCGGCCAGGTTCCTGGCAGTTGAAATTGGGTACAGAATGCTCTGAAAGAATTAAATGCATGGTGATACGCCTTACGCGTGCATGGCGCTAGTGACAGGCCAATTACCCGGTTCACCTCTCCTTGCCAATGGTCCATATCTCGTCCGGGAGTGGCGAGGGAAATTCCTCCGCATCCGGGGCCAAGGCACGGAACCGGGAGATCTGCAGGCGGGACAAAGCGTCAGCAATATCATTATTAACCCCTGGGACATGCCTGGCCCTGAAAAGAACGTTGAGGCGCAGGCTGCGCAACACAAACTGGCGCACTAGGTCCATAACCCTGGGCGATTTAGAAGTCTGTGCATTGACAATGTGGACAACAGCCGCATTGTCACACCAGAAATGCACAACCGAGTTGGCCCACTCCTCGCCCCATAGCATCAAAGCACCCAGGATAGGGAAAAATTCCAGATATGTGAGATCACGCAGGCGACCCGTGCCTGCCCAGGCTGGTGGCCACCCACCATAGGCCCACTTCCCATTGAAGTACATCCCATAACCCAGGGATCCCGAGGCATCGGACTGAATCTGAAAATGAGGGGAAGCCAGGAGGTCAGACCTCCAAAATGAGACCCCATTGAACTCCCTCAGGAACTGTAGCCAGACCAGCATGTCTGCCCTGATACCCCGGGTAAGCCGAACCCTATGGTGGGGCCTGGATAATCCTGCCATGGCGTCGCACAAGCGCCGAGCGAACGCCCTGCCCGGTGCGACCACCCTGCAAGCGAAATTGAGGTGACCATGTAGCACCTGCAGTTCCCTCAGTGATGCCTTGCGCTTGGCCAGCAAGTCCGAGATAAGGGCCACTATTCTGGACACCCTATCCCGCGGTAACCTAGACGCCTGCGCTACCGTGTCAATCTCCACCCCCAGGAAGACTAGCTGGTTAGATGGGCCCTTGGTCTTTTTGGGCGCTAAAGGGACACCGAGTTCCTCCATTAGCGTCTGAAATGTGTTGAGGAGACGTGTACACGTGTCCCAGCCCCGTTCACCCCCGAATAAAAAGTTATCCAGGTAATGGGCTACAGACTGGGACCCTGACCTGCGGACGAAAGCCCACTCTAGGAAGGTACTGAAGCGCTCGAAGGCCGAGCATGATATGGAACAGCCAAAAGGCATGGCCTTATCAAAGTAATATTGACCCCGAAACTTGAAACCCAGCAACTCAAACTTAATGTCGCACTTAGCCAGCAGCGCACCCGGGCCACATGAGCGCACCATGCACAGCGCGTGGTCAAAAGATGTATACCTGACTGAGCAAAGGTCATCAGGGATAGCATCATTGACCGATCGGCCGGCTGGGTAGGACAAGTGATGAATGAGGCGAAACTCGCCCGGTGACTTTTTAGGCACTAAGCCCAAGGGCGATACCTTAAGATTGGGAAACGGGGGTGAAGGGAAAGGGCCAGCGACCCTACCCGCAACGACCTCCTTATTTATTAATGCTGGCAGCAGCCACCTCCTCCCTCCCCCTAAGGGATAAAAGATTGGGGGCATCCTGAGGGGACCTATCATCCATGAAAGGGATACGAAACCCCTGCCTAAAACCCTGATGGAGATAATCCGCATCCTCTCCCTTCGGGTACAATGTGAGCCAACGCTCCAACATGTCCACATTAATTGGGGAGGGAGCCTTTCGGTGAACTAACTCCATCTGCGGCAGTCTTGCCAGCCCCCTGTCCGCCCCTCCCTCTGCCCCGCGTCCCTCCAGGCCTGGGACAGGCAGAGGCCGCATGGGGGCCAGCACAGGCGGGACACTCATGTCTGTATTTGCAATTCTTCCTATTGCAGGAACCATTGGACGAGAAAGTCCAGCACAGCAGGCGGGCTGGAACCCCCTGCCCCGCCACCTGGCGGGGAACCTGTGCTGGGGCCGCTCGCTGGACCGCATGTCCACAATGGTATCTCTCCCCGGGCGCGGGGCGCGTGGGCGTCATGTACAAAAACCACAGCCTCTGGCATGGCTCATCCCACCTCATCTCGGGGTGCAGGGGAATCCGCATACGGAATTCCTCGTCATAAGCCAACCACGATGGGCCCGGAAAGTCAACCATCGCCCTATAGATGTTGTCCAAATACTGGACCATCGGAATTGCCAAATCCGGCCGGGCCCTAAGGTACACCGCCATGTATATGAGGTAGGCCGGCAACCAGTTGGCCCACGTACGTGGTGGCTTGCGACGACGTGCCTGCTCCTTATCCTTCTCATCCTGCCCCTCCCTTTCCTCCTTGGTGGGCTCTCTGTTGAGGAGTGAGAAGATATCCACATACTCCCCCCGCCAGATCTTCTCTTTGGTGGTCTGTGCCAAATGGTCACCCAGTGGTAAGGAATACCCGCCGTCGGCAAGGCCGACACAGGCACAGCAGGAACTGCTGGCATCTGAAAAGGGGCCTGTACTAACCCAGCCACCCCCAAAACATTCCCCACATGTTGGGAAACACCCCCCACCACGGGGCCCTGGGTGGTAGTTGTCGTCGCCGGGTGGGGCGTCAGCGGCTGAACCGCTGCCCCACCCGCGCGAGGCCAAGGCCATTGTAACCCCCCCCCCCCAACGTGGCCACATGTGTAGGTGCACTAGTTTGGACCGCATACTCACATGCTGCACCCCCATAGGCCGCCCCCACCGGGGGTTCCGGCCCACTGGGGGCGTCGGAGCTCACGACCGCCATGGAGCTCGTCGATGGGGCCTGACCCGCACCGGTCTGTTGATTGGGAAGCTGCGAGGCAGTGGCCGAGGTCGTGCCACGCGCCTCAAGCAGCTCAACCCGTCCCGTCGCCTGCCGCTGCCCAGCAGACGACACGTCGAAATGAACCCCAAAGGGAGCCCCAGAGTGGCTAGCCCAGGCCAGGGATGCCTCGAGGGCCGCAACGCGGGCCAATAAGGCTTCCACGCTGACATGGGGCAAAGGGCCAGCCGGCCCGCCTACTACAGGCATAGGTACAGGTCCCTGTACCCTGGGGCCCGAATAGGGCCACAACCCCACACCCGGGCCCGGTAGGGCCGATGTAGCAACCCGCCAGGGAAGGGGACCAGACCACCCCCCAAGGCTGGAAGGCCCCGGAGCGAGCTGCGCCCCTATAGAGGAAGGCCCAGCAGAATGGGCAACCCCAGGAGCGGTGTCCACCGCTTGCGGGCCGAGGGCCGCAGCCCCTACTGGACCCGTGCGTGGGCCCCCATTCTCCGGTCAAGGGGGAATAGACCCCATTCCACAGGTCCCGGTGGGTGCAGGCAAAGGCGGCTGCTGGGGAGGCGCAGCCGCGGTCCTCCGACCCGGATTGCGCCTCCGAACCGCACGAGCCGCGCTCGCAGCCGCCTTCTTCTTCGAGGGCATCTCAGCCAATCGATGGGAAGCCGAAAACGAGAAAATTCAGCAGCCAAAAGGCTTCCCAGTAAAGGTAAAAGCGACGGAGGTAAGAGGGAAAAACTTCTCCGCTCCGTCGCTTCGTAAAATGGCAGCGCAGCTGCCTCGTGGCCACCCCTTTTATAAGGGAGCTGGCCACGCCCCCTAACTACCCGGATGCCTTCGTCCGGTGGGGGGGGGCCCGCAAAGAGCGCGGCGGCCATTTTGGCGCCGCGCTTGCATTCTCTCTTCCCTTCTCATTTATCTTCTTGAATCGCATGCAGCCATTTCCTGACATTTTTGCCATGTTTAGGATGATGATGCATACTAAGAACATCAGTGCCTTAAGAGAAATGTGTAAAACCAAAAACAGATTAAGGAGCAATTGGACCTTTCTGGAATAACTATGGGTGGATCAAGGATCCATCCTTCGGTCTCAGAGTACAGCCACACTACTGTGGCAGAAATCCTATTTGAGTAGCTATGCTTGCATAACTCAGTGTTATACAAATAGTAACTAATTGCATCAAGGTGGAAGCACTATTTTCAAAGCGTGCAATGGCAGATTTATGACATCTGGCACATTTACAAGGATGTAGCTTTGTTTTAGGGGACTGTGGTGGCTTAGTGGGTAAGATGCTGAACTGGATGACTGCAAGGTCAGTAGTTTTGAGACCTGAGTGCTGCATGACAGAGTGAGCTCCGATATTTGTTACCTTTCTTGCTGAAGTGGTACCAATTTGTTGACTCGCTATTTCTTGCTTTCAAACTGCTACATTGGCAGGAGCTGGGGCAGACGATGGGAACTCAGCCCATCTCTCAGCACTCAGGTCTCAAACTGGTGATCTGACAACCTTCAAGTCATCAAGCTCAAAGAAGCAGGTAGTAACATTATAACAATACAAGTATGTTTGTATATCATGGGACTGCAGTGGCTCAAGTGGCTAAGATGCTGACTGGGAGGCAGAAGATCAGCAGTTCGATTCCTGAGTACTGCAGGACAGAATAAGCTCCCGTCTTTGTCCCAGCTCCTGCCAACCTAGCAGTTCAAAAGCAAGAAATTGCAAGTAGATAAATAGGGACCACTTTGGTGGGAAGGTAACAGCATTCCATGCAGCTCCAGTGTCTAGTCATGCCTGCCCACATGACCACAGGAATGTTTGCAGAAGCAGACAGTGCTGGCTCTTCGTCTTTGAAACAGAGATAAGCACTGCACCCTAGAGTCAGATATGATTGGCTTTTGAGCAAGGGAAACCTTTACCTTTACTTTTGTATATATCGGGATTCAAATCCAGAATTTAATGTGTTAAACGCACAAAATCTTGGGCCTGGATAAACATTGTTTTAATCTCAAATTTTAATCTCACATTATTTCAATTCTGAAAATGAAGAAATGTACGAATTTCCCACATGTTGAGAGGGACACATTCATTTCACTTTTCAGGTCCTCTACAATAAACAAGTTTTCCATCTTCCTAGAGACATTACAGTTCTGATGAGGTTTTTTTTTTTGCTATACTTTATTAGATCGAACACTGGCATTCTTCAACTGGTAGAAACAACAATCAAATACCCATAGATAAATATCAAGCAAGATGAAAGACCTGGTTGCAAATGATTGTTTTATTTTAGCAATAAAACAAGAAAGTCAGAGACAAATACTTCTATACTTCTGATTAGATGATTTAATTATAATCTATCCTGGCAAGGTTTCATGTCGGACAGTCAAAGGAACATGCTGCCACATTTTATTATTCCTTTTTCCAAATCTACTAATTATATTCTGCAGGTAGTTATTAAGTCCTGGGAAAAAAATTATATTTGATTACATTGTGTAGAGATATGGGAGGAGGATAGCAGAACAGTCCACTGCTTGAATGTGATGTTGTTGTCAGATGTCATAAATTAAAAATAAATACAAGGTAGCATGAAATTCTTTTTCCTTTAAAAGCAACACATGAGGCTTTGTTTGTGGCTCATAAGCTTTATGCATAAACTAAAGCTAGAAAAATGCTGTTTAGTAAGGCAGTAAATGAAAAAAGGGGGCTTTGGTGGCTCAAGTGGTTAAGATGCTGAACTTGGTGACTGGAAGGTCGGCAGGTCAGCAGTTAGAGACCCAAGTACTGCATGATGGAAGGAGCTTCTGTCTCTTCCCCAGCTCCAGCCAACCTAACAGTGTGAAAGCAAGAAACGGCAAGTAAATAATAAATAGGTACCACTTTGGTGGGAAGGTGATTAGCGTTCTGTGCACTCCGATGTTGAGGCATGCCTGCCACATGTCCACGGAAACAGTGCTGGCTTTTGGGCTATAAACAGAGATGAGCACTGAACCCTATAATCGGATATGATAGGCTTTCAAGCAAAGGCGACCTTTATGACCTATGAGATAAAGCTAGAACAATGCTGTTTAATAAGGCAGTTAATTAGAAAAAGGAAGTTGGATAAAAAGGGATGGAAGAAATGGCCCACATTGAGTACAATCAGGTGAGGAAACAGCAGAAAAGTAGGGGAGGGGGAAAATGGCAATTTATGTCAACCTCACAATATAAATATGGGGTTGCTCATAGCATCAAACCATTCCTTGCCTCTGCTCAAATATATTTCTGGCCTCCACTTGAAGACATCAAACAGGCTTTCTGGGCACAGTATGAAGAGAGGGCATGTCCTGGAAGCCAAATTTAGGTTGTTAGGAAGAAGATTGAAGTCCCGGACTTCCAAGGTAGCATTTTCAGAAGTGCTGCCCATCCCTCGCGCAGGACCTACCAGGCAGGCAGAGCTCAGAAGCCTCAATGCGTGGATGAGGCGGTGGTGTCGAGAGGAGGGCTTCAGATTTGTCAGGAACTGGAGAACATTTTGGGACAAGCCAAATCTGTTCAGGAGGGATGGGTTGCATTTAAACCATGATGGGACCAGATTGCTGGCACTCAACATCAAAAAGGCTGCAGAGCAGCTTTTAAACTGATAACTGGGGGAAAGCCGACAGGAGCTGGGCAGCATCCGGTTCGGGAAGGTGTGTACTTGAGTAGTGAGGAGGATGCAAAATTTACTGAGCAGAGCAAGGAGCTAGTCACCAGCACTCTAGCAGAAGGATGCAAGAGGCAGTCTAACAATGCAACTGGACTCAAAAGACTGTATCAGGAAAGCATATATAAATGCTTGTATACAAATGCCAGAAGCCTCCGTAACAAAATAGGGGAGCTGGAATACTTAGCAATAGATAAAAATATTGATATTATTGGTATCACTGAAACCTGGTGGACGGATGATAACCAATGGGATACAGTTATCCCAGGCTACAAACTGTACAGGAAGGATAGGAAGGGGCAAATGGGAGGTGGTGTGGCCTTGTATGTCAAAGAAGTGATAAAATCGTATGAATTGGAATATCTAGGTGATTTAGAGTCACCATTAGAAGCTCTGTGGGTAAGAGTACCAGGCCACAAGGATGGTCTAACAGTAGGCATATACTATCGGCCTCCGACCCAAACTCTTGAGGGAGACTGGCAGTTGGAGAATGTTGTAAAGGAGGCATCCAAGAAGGGAAGCCTGGTTATAATGGGGGACTTCAATTACCCTCACATAGACTGGGTGAACTGTTGTTCAGCACATGATAAAGAGATAAAGTTCCTAGATATGCTCAATGATTGTTCCCTGGGACAGATGGTTGAAGACCCAACTAGAGGTACAAGAATCCTTGACTTGATCCTGAGTAATACTCAGGATCTGGTGCAAGATGTTAATGTGACTGATCCAATAGGGAACAGTGACCACAACTCAATTATGTTTAACTTGATCATAGACCGCAAGTCACTGATAAAATCTAACACAGAGACCTTAAATTTTCAAAAAGGAAATTTCCCAAAGATGAGGAAACTAGTAAAAGAGAAACTGAAAGGGAAAATTGAGAGAGTCCAAACACTCCAAGAGGCATGGAGGTTGTTTACAAAAACAATAACAGAGGCCCAATGGGAATGCATACCCAAAAGGAAAAAGGGCACTGCCAGGTCCAAGAGGACTCCGATGTGGCTTACAGGAGCTGTTCGGGAAGTGATCAAGAGCAAGAAAAGCTCATTTAGAAGATGGAAGGCTTGTCCAAATGAGGACAGCAGGCAGAAACATAAATTCTGGCAGAACAAATGCAAGGCAACAATCAGGAAAGCAAAGCAAGACTTTGAGGAGCGTATAGCTAAAAATACTCAGAGGAATAACAAAGACTTCTTTAAGTACATTAGAAGTAAGAACCCAACTAGGAAGGCCATTGGACCATTAGATGACAATGGAAGGCAAGGGGTTATTAAAGAGGAAACAGAGATTGCAGAGAGACTCAATGAATTCTTTGCTTCAGTATTCACTGAAGAAGATAGAGACTACATGCCCAAAACAGAACCTATCTTCGTAGGGAGGGAAACCGAAGAATTAAGCAAGATAGAAATAACTAGGGAGGAGGTCCTTGCATGTCTTGTTAAGCTAAACACTAACAAATCACCAGGACCAGATGGCATCCATCCACGAGTTCTCAGGGAACTTAAAGATGAAATTGCTGATATCCTAGCCAAAATATATAATCTTTCCCTCAAATCAGGCTTTGTGCCTGATGACTGGAAGGTAGCGAATGTAACACCAATTTTCAAAAAAGGATCCAGGGGTGATCCAGGAAATTACCGGCCTGTCAGTTTGACATGTGTCCCAGGTAAAGTGATGGAAACCATCCTAAAAGATAGAATTAATAGGTACATAGAAGAGGAGGCGCTGCTAAAGGAGAGCCAACATGGCTTTTGCAAGGGCAAATCATGCCTCACTAATCTGTTGGAATTTTTTGAGAGTGTCAACAAGCATGTGGATAAGGGGGATCCAGTTGACATTGTTTATCTGGACTTTCAGAAGGCTTTTGACAAGGTCCCACACCAAAGGCTCTTGAATAAACTTACCAGTCATGGAATAAAGGGACAGGTCTTGTCCTGGATCAGCAACTGGCTAAGGGACAGGAAACAGAGGGTAACACTAAATGGACACTTCTCCAAGTGGAGGGAAGTAAAGAGTGGGGTCCCCCAAGGTTCAGTACTCGGACCCCTGCTTTTCAACCTCTTCATAAATGATCTAGAGGTAGGAGTAAAAAGCAAGGTAGCCAAATCTGCTGACGACACTAAATTATACAGGGTAGTGAAAACTGTGAGAGATTGTGAAGAGCTCCAGAGGGATCTCTTGACACTGGGGGAGTGGGCAAAACAGTGGCAAATGAGCTTCAACATCAGTAAGTGCAGAGTGATGCATGTTGGGGCAAAAAACCCCAATTACATTTATAAACTGATGGGGTCTGAACTCTCTGCGACAAACCAGGAAAGGGACCTTGGTGTCCTGGTGGACAGCTCAATGAAGGTGTCAACCCAGTGTGCCTCAGCAGTGAAAAAAGCAAACTCAATGTTAGGGATCATTAGGAAGGGCATAGAAAATAAGTCAGCAAGTGTCATTTTGCCTCTTTATAAATCTATGGTGAGGCCCCATCTGGAATATTGTGTACAGTTCTGGTCGCCATACCTCCAGAAGGATATTATGGAGTTGGAGAAAGTACAGAGGAGGGCAACCAGAATGATTAGGGGACTGGAACACCTTCCTTACCATCTGAGGCTGCAACGGTTGGGCCTCTTCACTCTTGAACGACGACGTCTAAGAGGTGCCCTGATTGAAGTTTATAAAATCATGCACGGTGTGGACAAAGTAGATAAGGAAAAACTGTTTTCCCTATCGCACAACACTAGAACTAGGGGACACTCCATGAAACTTTTGGGTACTAGTTCTCAAACAAATAAGAGAAAGTACTTTTTCACCCAGAGGATTACTGGTCTATGGAACTCCCTGCCAGAAGAAGTGGTGACAGCTGTCAGTCTTGACAGCTTTAAGAAAGGATTAGACAAGTTCATGGAGGACAAGGCTATCAATGGCTATAATTATGGCTACCTAAGGACAACCTCCGGGTTGGAGAGATAGGCAGGATATCTCTCAATGCCATTTCCAGGGAATCCTAAGCAGGTGAAGGCATCTTCTTGGGAATACCCTGAAGGAAATGGTGAGCCACTGTGTCAGACAGAATGCTGGACTGGATGGGCTGTGGCGGCCTGTTCCAGCAAGGCTGTTCTTATGTTCTTATGTTCTTATGTTTTGATGTCTGCAGTTGCCATGTTTATAGTCTATGTTGGGAGTTCTCAACCTTTTTAAGCTGGGGGCCGAGTCACGCTCCTTCAGACAGCTTTGGGGGCCAGACGGCCATTTTTGCCTTTCCTCCACCACATGGCACTTCCTGGTGTGGTGGAGGCAGTGGGAGGCCACATGAAATGGCATCATGGTCCACATTCGGTCCACGGACCGCAGGTTGAAAATCCCTGGTCTATGTTCTAAAACAAAGAGATAAGAAGGTTTCACTGAAAGCAGAGACAGCTATCTAAGAATATTTTGGTTTTCTTGTGTCTTACTATGTCGATGTATTTCATTCTAATTAAAATGAGTTAAATACCTTTTATGGTTTCCCAAGCCTCATCTTGTTGTCACTCTCAGTGCTTCCATTCCTCCAATAAGAGTGGTTATGGGATACTTTATCCCTAGTTTGTCTCTCAGCTTCCTCCAAGGGAAATTTCAGTATCTCCTCCTTCCTCTCTTGCTTCTTACCCCAGTCCATGGGGAAGCTAGAGGTCTCAAATTCCAGACACTCATCTGCAAGGCCCGACAGGTAGCTTTGTCTTCTGGGGTCTCCACCACAACCTGACATAGTGGAAATGTATCTGGAGGCAAAATGTGATTCCCTTCTCCCTTGGTTTCTGAATGATATTGAGAGGTTGTGAGATTCACATCCATAATCTAAACAATGTTTAAGTAAGAGATTTGTTGTTGTTGTTCAGTTGCACAGTCAATTCCAACCCTATGGACCATTGTCCTCCAGGCACCTCTGTCCTCCACCATCCTCCTCAACCTGCCCAGCTCTGTGCCCATTGTGTCTACAATACCATCGAGCCATCTCATCTTTGGCTGCCTCCTTCTTCTTCTGCCCTCCACCTTTCCCAGCATCAAGGCTTTCTCAAGTGAATCCTCTCTTCTCATTTGAGTAAGAGATAAACACATTAAATAAAATATGTTTTGTTGAAAATGTAGGCAACCATGAAAAGGGACTCCTATGTGATGAGATAGAGACCACCAGCCTCATATGTCAAGTTCTAGGAAAGTAATTTGCTGCATCTCTTACAAGAGATGGTCACATCTATTTGTGGGACTGCAGTTTCCAAAATACTCAGGGGGTTTGCTGGTTGTTTTAGTTCAAACAAATGAGAAAGGTTACAACAAAAGGATGAGATACAAAGACACCACTGCATTTTACCTTAAAGCTCCTAGTGCCATTAATGAAGCCTTAGGAGAGACATCTCAACAGAATGGGAGAAAGAAAAACTGGGAAACCAATGAACACTGCTGTCAAAAGGGAAGAATTTGCCTTGGGATTTATTGCCAGGAACTGTCAATCTTTACTTCGGTTGTAAGTAATGCACAGTACGCATAACAACAGGAGGAGGAGGAATAATGAAAGCAGCAGAAATAGATGCAATTAGAAGCTTCACAATGAGAAGGTGAATGTTTAATCCAGGGGTGCCCAAACTTTTCAGGTTGAGCTGCGGGCCGGTCACGTGGTTCCTCCCACTGGAAGAAAACTTTTCTTCTTCTTCTTCTTCTTCTTCTTCTTCTTCTTCACAGTCCTGAATACAGTATTGGCTATCTTCCAAGTGACAAAGGGGAGGTCAGGTTCCTCAGCCATACCTTCATTTAACATTATTCTTTGCCCAGTGAGCACCTTTGTCCATCTTCTAATTTGGTTTTGCTCTTGTGTAACGCAAGATGAGAGAGCAGCTGCTTCCTTTCTGCCATAGAAGGTGTGAAATGGCTAAGGGGGGGAGGGAAAGAAAACTAACAACTCTGAACTCCAGCCTCCTGATCATTGGTGAGTGCCGGAAACGTATTCCCATAGATTTACTTGATGCACTGTAGCTCACGGATTCCGCTGGTTGTCCAATTAGGAAAATCTCTTGATCCCCCAGTAAGCCTTCACTTTTGTTCATTCGAATGACTCGTGCTGCCCTTTCATGCTAAGGTAGCATGTAGTTCCAAGAACTTCAGTAACACTTCTTTATTTCTCGATATGGAAGATGGTTTTAGCTGAGAAAGGAACTGATATTCCTAGGTGGATTAACTGAGCTTGGCTTGCAAACTGGCTAAGAAAAGTGCCAAGGAACAGACAATGCTGCCTTATTCTCTGACCTTTTTTTTGCACCTAAACTAGTGTTGTGGATATTGATTGCCAGTAATGCTCTTTATTTTCAAGCCAGATTCTTCCATAGCCCGACTTGGAGATGTCAACCATCTTAATGCAAAGTATCTGCTCCTTTCCTGGATATTTGAGAAAAGGGGTTTGTTCCTAGCAACACCAGAGTCCTCGGTGGAAGAGATGCTAGGTTCCATGCCTAGAAGCAGTGCTCTCTCAAGTGTTAAAAGAGGTACAATTATGACCGCATGTTCAAAGTGGAAACCTGAGGTCTCTGTGAAAGAAGACTTGCCTGCATATCTTGTTTGTGGTTTTCCCCGGTGGTCTTCTGGTTGTGTTGCATTGTTGCAATACAGTAGAACCTCGGATAACGTCCAAACTGCATACCACAAGTTTGGAATTTATCCGATTTTGGACTTTAACCAAATCAAATGGGTGATGCATCGGATAACGTAAAAAAAAAATATGGACATTATTTGAGGTTCCTATACCAAACACCTCGGATAACGTCCATTTTTAAGCAGTTTTGAACTTTATGCGATGCATCACTTGTGCATGAAAACCGCGACTTTATCCAAATCGGACTTTATCCTAACTGGACTTTATCAGAGGTACCACTGTATTCATTTTTAACCTGTGTTCCTTCCTTCCTTCCTTCACTTACTGTGTAGTCTCTGAAGACCAGCTGAACCTATCAGCAGCTGTGCCGTATAACCTGCCTATAAGATGTCAGTTATCTCACCATTAACCATAATGCCATTATGTGAATCAGCAAAGTCTTCTTTCAAGATATAACATCGAAAAGCAGAAACAAGCAATTACATCCTTTTCACCTGTGTTCTGTGATGGATCAGGCCAACCAGCCCCAACATGCTTCAGTTTGAAGCCCCATAAGGGGCTTCTACTAAATTGCATTGTTGTATTTTATTCCATCTGAAGCATATTGGCTTGCTGGGAATTGGATAAAATAAAATGTGGCTGATGAAGCTGCTTCCCAGCTGATGGGGAACCACTTTCCCCATCAGCTGGGGACATGCTACCATAAACAGGGCTTCTGCAGCCCCAGCCTGCTCTTTTGGAGGAATAAAATGGCATCAGGATGCGGCAATCACGCCAAACACATTTTGCTTCTCCTCCTGACCTTAAACAGCAAGATGTTGGTATATAAGAACAGATGCAGTTCAGAAACATACAGGTTGCCCTGTCCCAACTGTGGGCCCAATATCCAGGGTTACAGTTATCCATAGGTCTAAAAATATTCAACAAAAAATCCTGAAATGCATAATATATATGTACTTCTATGGCACATTGCCAGAGCTGGCCACTAGAAACTACTGTCTGCTAAGTGAAATATAGGGTCACTGTTATCCACAATTTCTGGTATCTATGTGAATGGGGGAGTGTAACCTGTATAGTTATTATACTTCTTGCTGTCATGGGGAAAGCTGTAGTTCATAGATGTACATGTTCACTTTCCTGTCTAGCCAGCAGTAAGTTGAGATGATTTCAAAACTCACATTTAGAGAGCTGTCTTTGTTGCCTGTGAATTCCAGCAGTGGCAGCTAAGTTGGCTGCTAATACCACACGGTGCAGTTGCTATGTGCTCAAAGAACATTGAACATGTTCAATGTGCTCCCCTTGCTCCCTAAAGTTGTCACCTCCCAGTTCCCTCCTACCCAATGGTGGCTCAGTGATTAAGAAGCTCACCTTATTAGTTGGAAGGCTGGCAAGTCAGCAGTTTGAGACCTGGGTCCTGCATGATGGATTGAGCGTCCGTCTCTGTCCCAGCTCCTGCCAACCTAGCAGATTGAAAGCAAGAAATTGCAAGTAGATAAATAGGGACTACTTTGGTGGGAAAAGATCGTGGGGACATGAAAGGAGCCTAATTCGGGCATCCCTTGAGCAGAGTTTCTCCAGCAAAAATCCTTTCAACCCAGAATAAGTTCTGACGCAAAATCATTATTATACTATGTAATTCTTTTCCTAACATTCAGGACTTTTTCAAGTGCCATATCCAATTCCAAATATTGGCGATTATCATGGCAATCTGCCGTGAAGATTTTTCTGAGAATATGATGCAATGGCCTTCTATTTGCCTTCTGCATCGCAGTGTAACACTCGTACCTCTGGTCCATTTCCGCGAGTCACTTTCTGGTCCTGAGCCCTTTTGGCACATAAAGTCCTCCTCAGCCCCAGGCCAGTATTGATGAAGCTGCTGCCCTCCTTCAAGATGGATTCAAGTGGGATTTAATCCTTTTGGGGACCATCACCCTTCCCTGTGGACTTCACCAACCAAGGCTGTTAGTCCTCAGGGTTGTTAGGCTCGTTAACCACCACCTGATGATTGGTTTTGAGTCACTGGCAGCATGGCCTATTCTATTACCATAGCAGCATAACCTGGCCAGACTTTAATTCAGGACTGGCCTTTTGATTTATTTGTAGAAAGCAATAATATTGAGGCTAATGTTTCAAGTGCAAGAATTCCCATCCTGCCACCTCACCCCTTTGTCCTCCCACTGTAAAGATGGGACAATGTTGTAGCTTAGTGAGAAAACCTATATTGTGCATGCAAAGTGATTCAGATTCCCTTGTCATCCTCTTCTGCTCAAAGAACCAGCTCACAAGCAATGAGAAACAGCACCAATGCCACCCTATAACAACGACGCTGGTCATGGTCTGACTCACAGACAATGGCTTCACACATTCCAACAGTTAAACTTTCATTTTTAAATACTGTTAACAGTGTTCTACATGCCTGTGGAAAAGGTTTTTTTTAACTGTACAAGAGGAAAAAAGGTAGGGAAAACACATTCTTCCTTGATGGATTGACTTTGTGTCGGTACAATAACCTCCTACAGAGATCAGCTGAACTGATATTTTCCTTCTGAACCCACTGCTATTAAAAAGGACTTGAAAGAAAACACCCACCTGGCCCCTCCCTCCCCCTACCTGATTTGATTAATGAAGTCATTAAAAAAGAAGCACAGAAGACTGTCAAACGAGGCTTGCATTTTTATGTCGGGAGAGAGCAGCTTGAGCGTATATAAAAGCTATTATAGAAGTAAGGGCACTTATTAAATCTTCTGACAGATTTTTCCTCTAGTCATTATCATGGAAGAGACTTCAGCATAACACCACCATGCCAAGACTCACAGATGATCGAGTATAATGTTGATGAATCAATCTTCACCCCCTTTTCTCCGTCTGTCTCATGAGCTCAGAAGCAAAAGGAGCATTTTATGTTGGCCAGAAGGCCTTCTACGCTGGTGGTGTGACACCTTTTGAAGTGGATTTCTGGGTGTCACTCAAAAAGCACAGCTTTCCCACCTATTTGATTGTTGCACACACTAGTAAAATATATTTATTTCAAGTATGGTTTTCAAAGCCTGTATTGATGGGCCCCTGTTCCCATTCCCTACCTTTGCAGCCTTTTTTATCATAAAAGATCTCCCTAACAAAAAAAGAAGAAGAAGATATGCTGTCCTTCTTTGAAGCCTCCAGAAAGTACAATTCATTTCTTGAAAAACTCACTGCTCTTCTTGTGATCTCCAATAGCTCCTTCAATGGTGGTGTCTAACCATCTTGTCTTCTGCTGCCCTCCTCTCCTTTTCCCTTTGATCTTTCCTAGCGTCAGGGTTTTCTTCGGTGGTGGCCAAAGTACTTGAACTCCAGTTTCAGTGTCTTGTCTTCCAAGGAGGATTGACTAATTTGATCTCCTTGCAGTCCAGGAGACTCTCAAAAGTCTTCTGCATTGTCACAGTTCAAAGACATCTATTCTTAATCAGATGATCCTTGGATAGAAAATTGGCCTGCAGACCCATCAAGTCTGCCCATCTCTACTCTAGGGAAACACAGGTCAAGGTACAGCAATTTGAGATTTAAATAATGTAGGAGAAAATCCTTGGTCTCTGACATCTGGAATCTTGGGGGCATGATGAGACATCTCCAGAAGAATCCTCCAAGATTTGTGAAGAATCTGTGACCCCGACCTTTCATGGTTTTTGCAACTTTCCTACTGTGTGCAAAAAGAGAGCTCTTGGTAACATGAGGAGTCTTGCTACCCATGGGGAGAAAATTCCCATCATTTTGACAGCAAGGTGAAAATAGTCGTACTTTATCCTCACATGAGAAGGTGGGGAAAATGAAGTTTTGTTCCTCTTGGTCACATCCAGTGGTGGGCATCAGCAGGTTCGCACCAGTTCGCCAGAACCGGTAGCAGAAATTCTGGCTGGCCCTGCCCATCCAAGTTTTGAAATAAAGTACTGTAGTCCTCATTCGGGTGCAATGCAGGGCTTTCCCCCTGGCCATGCCCACCATACCATGCCCACAGTGTGGTAGTAAATTTTATTTGGAGCCCACCACTGGTCACATCATTCAACTCTGTCTGCTTGTCTTTGGGAAGCTAACATAGGAAATGTTCTAGATATTCAAAGGTAACATTTCAGATGAACTCAAAGATAAAGACAAGCATTTGGTGCAGCTTATGATAAGGTCAAAATGGAGATCATTTAGTGTTGCCATGTGTTCCTTTCAGCTGGATTGTGCCCCCTTCTAACTATACCAATAAAGGTTTGCTTTGAAGATTAGATGCTCTTGACTCTCAGCTTCAAAATAGCCTTAAAAGCAAACCTTTAGCCCTTAAAAAAATTGCAGCACAAGGCATGATGTATTAGCAAAACATTTCAATCCAACTGTTTTCTGAGAAATGAGGTTGCTACCATTTTCCTGTTGTTCTTAGCCAATGAAGTAAACCACATCTATGATTGACGTATGGAGAAGTAGCAACATCTGTCAAAGAAAAACGTGTCCTGAGTGACACATTCATCGTACAGAGAAGAGACATGAGCTTCGTGAGAAATCATCTGCAGATATATATATATATATATATATATATATATATATATATATATATATATATATATATATATATATATATATATATATATATATATATATATATATATACACACACACACACACACACACACACACACACACACACACACACACACACACACATTTACAGAAAAATAGAAAGAAAGCAGGACGGATTTGACTCCAAACTAGTTCCAGATGATCAAAGGCTCTCTAGGCAAATGTCAGCTTCAGTGAAGCTATGCTATGCCTAAAGACCTCCTAGACTAGGGATGTTGGAAATTATTTAGGACTACCATGACCTTTAGCTGACTTTGTGATGGAATTATGCTCATGTTCCTCATCTAAAACTCAACTCCTTTCTTTCTCTCTGTCCCTTTTCTGTTCTTTCTTTCATTTATTTTTCTGTCACCATATCTTAGCCCAGGGATTCCCAACCTAAAGCCCACAGCACCATTGAAGCTGTTGGGACAAAATGGCCACCTCCAACTTGCAGGCCTGGCAGAGCAAAATGGCCATCTGGCCCCAAAGCTGACTGAGAGAGTGTGGCCCGGTCCCCAGCTTGAAAAGGTTGGGAACCCCTGTCTTAGCCAGCAGAGCAGGTCTGCTGGCAGGTCCTTCCATTGACAGATATCTGAGTACATATCAGCTGGTAGAAGGGCATTTCTGCTAAAAAAACAAAACAAAATACCCCCTAATTTCTTATACTTGGCACAGCTTAAAGACTTCATGTTCAGTCTTACAAAAAACAACAACCCTAAAATAAAACTGAACTACTGAAACAAACAGAACAGTGACCATTGGCCACACATGGAAGTCAGAAAAGGAGAAAATTCACAGATGTGGATTAGATACATACAACCTTATTCCTGTTTCATTTTGGTCTCTGCTGAGCATGAAGGGTGGCAGGTCAGCAGGTAGAGACCCGTGCTGCGCAATGGACTGAGCTCACATCATCTGTCCCAGTTCCTGCCAACCTAGCGGTTAGAAAGCAAGAAATTGCAAGTAGATAAGCAGGTACTGCTTTGGTGAGAAAGGTAACAGCATTCCATGCGCTCCAGCATTTAGTAATGCATGCCACATGACCACGCAAGTGTGTGAAGACTCAGGCAGCACTGGATCTTTCTAAAAACAATTTTCCTTGGTCCTGCTTAGCAGTAGCTCAAAATATAATATCCCTCCTCCCAGTCTCAATCAACAAAAATATTCTGAACAGGCATAGAAGCATATGCTTTAAAATAACATTCTGTCTCAGAACTGCAGGTAGAGCAAACATAGTTTCCCTCAGTATACCACTGCTGGCTCCTCCCATTTTTAAGATACTACATTTTTATGACTTACTCAGTAAAAACCAAATACACTGCTCATGAGTGCCAGGCTGCTTACTTATTACTTTTACACTGATTTCTAAGACATTCTGAGAAATGCCCCCAAATTGCTCCAAAGAATAATGATACTGTACAAATTTTTTCGAGTGGCTAAGACGCTGACTAGGAAGCGTAAGGTCAGCAGTTCGATTCCCGAGTACTGCAGGACGGAAATGAGCTCCCGTCTTCGTCCCAGCTCCTGCCAACCTAGCAGTTCGAAAGCAAGAAATTGCAAGTAGATAAATAGGGACCACTTCGGCGGGAAGGCCACAGCGTTCCGTGCGCTCCGGTGTCTAGTCATGCCTGCCACATGACCACGGAAATGTCTGCAGAAGCAGACAGCGCTGACTCTTTGGCTTAGAAACAGAGATGAGCACTGCACCCTAGAGTCGGATACGACTGGCTTTCGAGCAAGGGAACCCTTTACCTTTACTACAAAATTTTTTGAGGAAATGGTAAACTAATAGCGTATCTTACAAGTGGCACAAAAGAGCGTAGAGGTTCATGATAAAATGTGGAAAAGTTAAAAGCCTTTCCCAGCCCTTATCAGACCCAAAGCACAGCAAAAGCAAAGAAATCACACTTATATACTGCACCATAGCACTTAGTGTGCTCTCTGGGTGATTCACATTTTGCCCCCAACATGCTGGGTATTCATTTTACTGACATTGGAAGGATGGAAGGCTGAGTCAACCTTGAACCCTGGTCAGGATCGAACATACAACCTTTTGGTTGCAGTACAGCAGTTTAACCACTGCACCACCTTTACTACCTTGATACTATGTTGTGCTAAAAAATATAATACGTTCTATGATTTCTTGCACACTCTGCCCCCCCTTTTAAAACCCCCCCCCCATTTTTGCAGCATTTATCTGTGAGAAATCATTTCTGAAGCCTGATTCTACACATTTCAGAAGCAAGAGAAAGGGAGAAGTTGGTGATGAAAAAGAAATGTATGATATCCATTTTTGTTGTCAGATCCGTTCAAGATTAAGTGGCATAAATCTTGCTCATTAGCAACATGTGCCCCTTCTAATTACTCTCAAAATAAAGGGGTCCTCAATAAAATAAATGTCTCCTACCCCTCTATATTCAGTATATCCCACTGCAGATATTTCTCAAGGGCATAAAACATTTTCTCAGTTGAGCTATTGCTTTTTTTTAATGCTCAAGCGCAGTGCTGCCCTCGTTATTAATTTGGAGTAATTTGATCCACCCGCTCTGTATTTAATCTAATTAAAGAAAAGCTTTTATGTCCTTTAATTTGGAATTTGTAAAAGGCATGGAAACATAGTTTAGCTGCACTCAAGGGGCTGAGGATAAATAATAAAATTATAATGACTTTACCATGAAAATGACAATGAAAAGAAATAACTGTTGTAATGACAACGAGGAGGGTATATGGAATGACCAGCATAAAATTAATGGGTATCAAATTTCTTTGTTTCTAAACTAAAGTGTTACCAGTAACTTTTATACATTATTTTAGGGACTTTGGTTTTCAACATAGAATTTTTTCTGCATGCGCCCCTGGAATATTGCTTATTCTTCTTAAAGAAGCCCAATTGCTTCTCCCTTTTCTACTTGATTGACTTTCTGGCTTTGAAAGAAAATATGGGATGAGAGAGTTAAACACTCATTTTATTAGGAATAGGTTGGCTTTGGAATTATAGGATTTATTTTCTCTCTCCTGCTTGCTTGAGTTTTGAGATTGATGCAACAAGAACCAGGGACAAAATGAAGTCTTGTAGGGAGGGAGGAGGAACCCATCACAAAATGGCAACTTGAGGTAGAGGCAATAGCTATTCTGTCTAGGAGCCCATGAAAAGCCATACCAAAGTTTGGAGAAGTTACATTTTGTTGGCTATACTACTCAGAACTCCCCAATCAAAACAGCAACTGGATAAAACATCCCCCCCCCCCCAAAGTAACTTTTCAAAGCACTGGGCCATAATTTCCGATTCTGATGCACAATCCCTTCTACGAATCAGAAATATCAACTGGTCTAACACCAGCTGATCAGGCTGCAATTGAACTCCGCACAAGTGCAAATTCAGGAATGCTATAATCAGGCTCAACTGTCAGCAGAGAAAGGGCTAAGCAACTCAACCTACAACTCCCTCATTTCCCAAACTCCTTTCCATTCATAGAAATGGCTGTCTCGGTAGGCAATACAGAGCTTGGAAGGAGGTGACATCGTTGAGAGGTAGAACATATGTCCTCCATTGAAGAAATGTCCAGGTAGTATTCCTGCATCTCTAAGGAGAAGTGGAAAAAGTGTTGCTTGAAATCCAAGAGACCTTCTGCCAGTCAGAGATGGCAGTACTGGTCTAAATCAGTGGTGGCAAACCTATGGCACACGTGCCAGAGGTGGCACGTGTAGCCCTCTCTGTGGGCACCCATGCAGTCACCCCAACACAGAGTTTGCCCTGCCCCTCTGTCCAGAACCTCAATGGGAGCACTTCTTCCCTCTGCCCAGCAGCCCAATGGGAGCCTTTCCTTCCTCCCCTGTTGTGGTGTTGGCACTTGGGTTTTGGGTTGCAGTTTGGGCACTCGGTCTCTAAAAGGTTTGCCGTCACTGGCTTAAATGAACCAGTGTCTTAGCTCATCGGAAGGCAATTCTGTAAGTTTCTGTATTCCATGACTAAAGGTAAATGTAAAGGTCTCCCTTGCTTCAAAGCCAGTTGTGTCCGAATCTCCATTTACAGCCAAAGAGCAGCAATGTCTGCATTTGCAGATGTTTCCATGGTCATGTGGCAGGCATGACTAGATGAACATGGAACGTTGTTACCTTTCCCTGCCAAAGTGCTACCTATTTATCTACTTGCTAGGTTGTCAGGAGCTGGTACAGATGATGGGCACTCACTCCATCACACAGCACTCAGGTCTCGAACTGCTGAGCTGGCGATCTTCCAGTTGTCAAGTTCAGCGTTGCAGCCACTAAGCCACCATGGCCCTTAGTCCCAGGCTGGAAGTGCCCAAATGATCTGTTCTAAATTAGTGTGAGGTTCTTTCCATGTATTCTTTCAAGATTGTTGTCTAAGAGTCTTCACCCTAATTTTTTAAAAAACCGACCAGTAACCAGGACAACAGATGAGAAACAGATGGCCCAAAAAAACCTGCTGCAAAACCCATGATCACAAGAACTATATCAAGGAGCAGGTTGACTTTTGGGGACTCAGTTGCTCAACTGGCCACACTTGTAAAATTGCCCTTATATTCTACGTTTCCACCTAGCTATGATTTGAAATGGCAAAAAGAAGATGGGCAGGCCAGATACAAATTAAACTGATTGATTGATTGATCACTTACCTAAAAGATAACATATGGACCTGTTGGCTAACCAGAAAATGAAGGGATGAGGCGATGGTAAAGCCGATGGCCAGAGATGGAAACCAAAGGCTAAGGATGGAACATTTAGATTTTGGTTGATTTGTGCTTAAATTGCTAACTTGCTTAAATTGCTAACACACACACACACATTATATCACATCTATGATTATAATTGTTTAATACATCCCAACAACATGACTACATGTCAGAGCACATGGAACACTGTTACCTTTCCCAGCAAAGTGGTACCCTATCCACTTGCTAGGTTGACAGGAGCTGTGATAGATGATGGGCACTCACTCCATCACACAGCACTCAGGTATCGAACTGCTGAAGACAAATCGTAGACAAATCGATATTGGATATGGTCTGAAATATAGAGGGATGGTTTCCCACCCCACACCCCATGGTGTTGCTGATTGAAATAAACAGAATAAATATTACATTACTTTTTGAAATATCTGTAGCTTCTAAAAAGGAGAGAAGCACATTCAATTCTTTGGCACTTTGGACTTCTAATCATAAACATTTGGCTTTTTCCTATCTAACTTTCATCGTTGTTCCGTATCTTTCCCCCCTTCTCCTTTCTCTTCCAAACATCCTATCTTGCTTTGCAGTTTTTGCTCCAGTGGTATCTTTGCAAATAGGGTACCATGTAGGATGCTGGGTGTATTACTACCAGCAGTCCAAGTGTTTATATCCACAGGCCACTGTAGTTGGCTCACAGAATTGCTGTGCATTGATGCTGATGTACAGTACATCTTCATTTTCTTGCCTACAAAGCAGCAAATTGGCCCCTGGTAGACTGCACATAAAGCATTATATGGGGAGATGTAAGGATGCTACATTTGTTTTGATCATTAAAAATAGCATTTCTGTTTTGGAACTGCCTTGTGGCATGCTCTTTTTGGACATTGTCTGGAGAGGACAAAAGAAAAGCCACTTTTCTCATCTGATACCAATGGAGACAGATGTGTTGTTCTAGCAGAGAACTGTCAAGAGAACAACCTGGTGGCATTTTCTGGTGGCGATATCTTAAAGTACATAATTCTGGAAACCTTTCTCTCTTGCACTTCAGTCAAAATATTAAATTAAATTCCTTGCAAGGACTTAGCTCCTCCATGGCTTTATGATCTGAAGCATAGTTATTAGTAAAATATTGTCCTCTGTGTCATACACTGCCTCTAATGATGGAAAGGAACTACCACAGCAGACAGATTTTTATTCAGTTTTGTAGAATATTGCAGCCGACGAAGACTAGTTTTGAGTCTATGGAACTCCCTGCCAGAAGAAGTGGTGACAGCTGTCAGTCTTGACAGCTTCAAGAAAGGATTAGACAGGTTCATGGAGGACAAGGGTATCAATGGCTATAATTATGGATACCTTTGGATGACCTCTGGGTTTGAGAGATAGGCAGGATATCTCTCAATGTCATTTCCAGGGAATCCTAAGCAGGTGAATGCATCTGCTTGGGAATAATACCCTGAAGCAAATGGTGAGCTACTGTGTGAGACAGAATGCTGGACTGGATCATGGGCTCCTGTGGCCTCATCCAGCAAGGCTGTTCTTATGTTCTTATGAGTCAATTACATAGCCTTCCAGTATTCTTGCAAGCCTCCCTACATAGTACATATTGTTAAATAATAAAGGCCAGGATTTTTGAAAGATACGTTTCCCAAATGATTCCCCCCTATAGAATGCATGGTGTAAGTCACACACTTCTTTGGGAGCTATGCTACAAATCTCACCATCTTCAAAAGTTGGGTTTGTAGACCTAATTCAGTAATGGAGGACAATGCCCCGTTTCGAAGGAGAAGAAATTAGCCTTCTGTTAATCAACTCTAAAGAAGATCTTTCATTTTTTTCATTGTTGCTATCCAAATATTTGAGTTTCATTACATATTATTTTATTATTGTTGCAGTATCTAAATTTGAATGGTCTGGGCTTTTTAAATTTCTTAACAAGGATTCTTAACAAGAAATACCTTCTCCTCCTCCCCCGTTTTGAACCTCTCAAGGGATGGATGAATAAGCCAGTCCAGCACAGGATGTTACAAAGAACAGGAATATAAAGCAACAGTGCATTCTGTTGTTGTTATGTTCTGTCAAGTCACCTTTGAGATAGAGCAACCTGTTCAATGAGTGATCTTCAAAATGTTCTATTATTAGGAGCCCTGTTCAGCTCTTACAAACTCAAAGGCTTCCTTTATTCTGTCACTTCATGTCATATTTGGTTTTTCCTTTCTTCTTGGTGCTTTCAACTTTTCACAGCATCATTGTCTTTTCTGGTGAGCCTTCGCTGCTCATAATGTACCTGTGCCATTATCATTGTGGAAGTAATGCGCTGGGTAAAAGCATGGCTGAATGGCTAAAGAAACCCAGGAACTGCAAATCAGGATGTCATATGTTGGAATATTACCACTTTCATAAACTTGCTAAATAGCCTTAAGAGACTCACCTATTGCTCAGCTCCATCTGCATTCATGTGTAACCAATGAGAGAATAAGGTTGATATAGAGGGCTGTTACATGGCTGGCGATTAGATAGTGCAAGTGGAGCACTTTGAGAAAGTGCTTCATCTTGGGGGATTATATGAACAGAAACCCTGAAAGAGGAGAAACAGCAAACCCAGGAGAATTACAATGCCACTAAACAACTGCAAGATGTGTCTGGTGAGCTGTTTTTTAACTTGGCGGGTTGTACAATATTGAGGCATTCTTTACTGAAACATTCTCAATACTGTGTGAAAGAACACTTTAGCCTCTATTCAAATATTGAATGGAAAACAGCAGGGTGCTTTGGGATGAAATCAGATGTATAAACCTCTGTAGTTTGCTTTCAGGTTATACGCATACCCTTTCGAGATGACCTTCAGAAAGTGATCTTTACAGAACGAGCACCTGAGATCTCATTAATAGCCAGAGATTATTAACCAGAGATGGCTTCTGAAGACAGGGTTTTATTGCCTTTACAAAAGCGAATATGTCTTCAGTTTATCCTCTCTTTTCTCTTATTCCAATACTGCTGGGGTACACATGCACGCACGCACACCACGAATGGGATGGGTTATTCCCTAGATGACTTTTTAATGCAGTGATTTTTACACTCTGTACTGTTTCAGAGAAGTCTGACCAGGCTATCCTGCTATGGCAATAGAGTAGACCATACTGCCAGTGACTCAATGCCAATTGTCAATGCAAATAGCGGTTCTACTATTTCCACTTCCTGAATGAGCTCCCATGGCTGAACAGGGATTTGAACTGAGGTCTCCTAAGCCCTAGTCCATCACTTTGCTCACTAAACCACATTGGATCTCTTTATTCAACTACAGATCCAATCACACAGCAAATGGGCAGCCAGCCCACGTATCTTGTTTTACATTGTAGACATATGTGGCTTTGTGACATGGATGAAAGATGTCTGTAACGAATAATAATAATTTCATGTCAGAAATTATTCTGTGCTGAAAGGATTTTTGCAGGAGAAACTCCGCATAGGGAACACCCAAATGAGGCTCCTTTCATGTCCCCAAGACCTGGGACAGAGAGGGGTGTTCAATCCCTCATGCAATACCTGGGTCTTGAACTGCCGACTTGCCAGCCTTCCAGCTAACAAGGCAAGCTTCTTAACAACTGAGCCACCACAGCCCCAATGAATGAATATATATTACAGAGTGGAAAAACTCAGTTCAGCGGTGCTGTTGTTGGTGATGAAGTTGTCCACATCCTCCCAGTCAATTCTGTCTTAATGAAACGTGAATAGCCTTAGGGGCAAATTCTCAAAATATGAAAGAATGGTCCAATTACTGTTTTTCATACATTTTCATACATATTAAATAATAAGCAAAAATCCATCCACCATGAGAATTATAGACCAAAGCAGTAACTTTGTCAAGTTTTGGTCACCTCTCTCTTCTGCACAATATCTATTTCAGATATTTTAGTACTGCGTTTCAAATCACATGTACATTTGTATGCAACTTTCACTATTGCGAACACATGTTTGTGTGTGACTTTTTTTCTAAATTTAAGAACTGCAAAATTCAGAAAAGTTCAAAGGGAGAGCTGGTCTCCCTCTGCATTTACATGTGAGAAATTGGATATAGATTGCTTGCTGTAAAATGAAAAAAGTGTTGCTTCACCCCAAGCTTTACGCCAAACAAGTCTTTCTTACCTGTAGAAATAGCTTCTGCTACTTTCCCGGGATAGTCTGTTACCGATCAATAACACCAGTAGGGAGTTAAAAGGATTTTAAATTGCTTGCTACCTGTTCTTACCTTTAATCCTTGTATTTATCCTATTTGAGAGATTATAAGATTTAGTATCAAACACAATGAAAAATACCAGTAGCTGATGGATATCAACCAAACCGGTACTCTTACTCATTCTTCTTTGAAGGGAAATACTAGCATCCTTTTCACTCTCATTGACATGTCCCATGGGTTGCCTCTATTTGGGGACAACAGACCTATAGTTAGGGGAGTTTATTTAATAATAACACTGCGCAATAACGATTCTGCTACTGGGAATAACACATGTGATTTACATGATATTGAGTGTGCTGATTCCAAATCTGAACTCAGAATTTGCCTATCACATAGAGATTTTAAAGTGTGCTATAGCTGTTCAAATGGTCAGTAATTGGGTAATGTATTTTTACTTGGGAACATTATAATAGTTGCATCTACCACTCTGGCTGCTGCAGCCTCAGCTGAATCACGTCTCCTGGTGGCATGCATGTTCCAGCAGCATCTGGGCATGTCTGGGTAAGTCAGTGAGGTGATGTCAAAAATAGGTATATAAGGTGAGATAGACCAAGGGCTTGTCTCTAGTGCCATCTTATTAGATAGTACAGTGAGTCTGATTTGAGCTAAAGATTAGATGCAGCTGTGTTAATAAACTGAACAATTTTGCGACATTTGTGGCAAATAAACCCTGCGTGATCAATGCAAGAACCTAATCAGATGTCCTAGGCAGAATCGGACTTCAGATTTTGATTCAGCGCACTTGATTTAGAATAGGACACATGGATTAGCTCAAGTAGCAGACAACATTTATTTTTTTGTGATGCAGCGAAAATTCAGTATGGCAGCATTAAGACAGGAGTCAGTGGGACGAACCAATTGGAGCTTGAAGCTACTGAAAGGGGCGAATCATAGCAAAAGGGGCCATTTGCTTGCATCTGCAATGGGCTATGCTCCAAAGCTGGAGGCTTTTTGGAGTACTGTTCCAAGAATTGCCCATCCAGCATGGCTAGTGATTGAACTGGCAATGTGTGCATATGTATCTATTAGCTGTAGTCCTGAAAAGTAATTTTCAAAGAGAAAGCTTTTTCAGCCTGCATAACCACCGCCTTGGGACAGTTAGTTGCACTCTTACAACACAAGGCAATACCAACCAGTACAGAGAAACACCTCATCCAAAGCATATTCATTCCCATCTTATGTTGGCATTTCCAAACAGGGATGCTTACAACAAAACATGAATGAACATTGGTCTTGGTCACCACTTTGTCTGAGGAAGGCTGCTGGAGTGACTAGAAAGGATAAAATCTGGAATGAGATTATGAGGGAAATAATTGGAATAGAATCTTAAACTGCATCCGGAGACAAGAAATAAAGGGGTTTGCCCATCTGGAGGAAATGTCCTGGTATTCCATACCATACAAAGCAGATGTGCAAAGCATACCTGGTGTGGCGAATGGGTAGAAGTGACAAGCTACAATTCAGGAGGTCTGGGATCGAATCTCTGTTCAGCGATGGAAACTCACCAGGGAAGTAGAACTGGTGAAACCACTCCTTAAACATCTCACTTACCTTGAAAGCCCTATTAGAGTTGTTACAAGTTGCAACAACAAAAACAAACAGATCTGTTTTACTGGCTGAAACCCTGTTGCATTTGGCATAAAGTAATGTTACACCTGAGGAAGTTCCAGTGAGATATGTCTAAGAAGTTAACTGCACCAAGTTAACAATGAACCCCATAAGTAAATATGCAACTAATTATGCAATTCGCCACACAACTGAAAAGTTTCCTGGAGAAGACTTCCATCCTTCATGCAAATTTCAAGTTATGCAGGCACAGTTATGCTTCAGGATTTTAGTCCACACAAATAGATTATAATCTGATGAGATAGGGGGGTTGTCGCAGCACCTGGAAAGGAAAAAATAGAATAGTGCTCTGTGGTCTTCAGATTGTCCTAGCCATAAACCCTTCTGTTGCTGATGCTGCCTCTTCTTCTTCTTCTTCTTCTTCTTCTTCTTCTTCTTCTTCTTCTTCTTCTTCTTCTTATTATTATTATTATTATTATTATTATTATTATTATTATTATTATTATTATTATTATTATTATTATTATTATTATTATTATTATTATTATTATTATAGTTGCACTTATACCCCGCCTCTCTAGGGAGAATGAATCCCTACATGAGGGATTACCTGCCCCTGAGCATGCAATTGCACACAAAACAAAACCAGTGGGACCTGGTGCAGTTACTCTGTTTGCTATGACTTCACAATGTTGTCTTCAGCAATGGATGTCTCCCAGTCTTCCATAAATATATGAAGAATATTTGTCTGCATGCTGGCAAGGATCAGGTTGGTGTGTTTCCAAATGACTCAAGGAAGGCCAGGCACCCACCTGTAGGTCCTTGTTTGGGCACAAGCTGGCTATTCACTGTCTTTTTCTTCCTGAATAACAGTTAAACCAGTGGTGCCCAAAATATGGCCCGTGGGCCAGATTTGGCCCCCAACACCAATTCATCTGGCCCATGCCGCCCTTGTTGTTCCTGGAAGCGGAAGTAAAATACACCCATATGGGCACTTTTTACTTCTGCTTCCAGGAGTGAGGAGGGTGGCATGGGCCGGATGAATTGGCATCAGGGGTGGATCTGGCCCACGGGCCATAGTTTGAGCATAGCTGTCAAGTATCCCTTATTGGCCGGGAAAACCCCTTATTTTACCCTCTTTCCTGCCATCATCCGTTATTAATTAGACTGCAATGCCCTATTGCCGCCATTGGAGGGCAGCACAGGATAAGCATAGCTGTCAAGTATCCCTTATTGGCCAGGAAAACCCCTTATTTTACCCTCTTTCCCGCGTCATCCCTTATTAATTAGACTGCAATGCCCTATTGCCGCCATTGGAGGGCAGCACAGGATAAGCATAGCTGTCAAGTATCCCTTATTTGCTGGGAAATTTCCCTTATTTCCAAATCCAAAACTTGACAGGCATGAGTTTGAGCACCCCTTGTTTAAGCAGAGAAAATAGCAGCCTGAAATCTATCTCATCCTATTGCAAAACAGATTGCAAGGCGCGTTTTACTTCTGCTTCTGATGGGAGCAACCACGTGACCAGCCTGCTAAACCACATGTCTGGCCAGCTGAACCACATGACCGGCCCATGACCTGAAAGGTTTGGGCACCCCTGAACTAAGCCAAGTTATGTTGGTAGTTACCAAACACTCTGGCAACCGAGGCCATAATATTTCATATGTGAAAGAGTTTGTCCTCTGGATTTTGCAGCTTAATTTTACATGAGATGGAACATCAAACAAAGTGGGGGGAAGACTGCTAGAAGGGAGTCCATTACACTGCTCTGCTATCGGTAAATATTCATCTTCTCTCTTATTGATCATCATTTGTAAGGCAGCATTATTATTTCCCCTCTCAACGGGTAGTGTTCATTTCCCCATAACCCAACTTCATAACTTTCAGCAGATGCCTGTAAGCGTAATGAAAGAGATAGCAAAGGAAACATTGTTCATGACTGATAAGAGATGTGATGAGAAAATGCTTTCATTTCATTTTGCAACTTGATATTGCTTGACATTTACATGTGGCAGGGGAAAAAAAGAGTGTTTAAATGGCCTCAAATGGCACTTTTCGGTATTGTACCTGGTACTGCAGCTTTTCTTACAATCACAGACCAAAGGAGAAAGGAAATTAGATTTTTCCTTTTTATACTAATGTTAGGCTTCTTTTCTACGGATGTTAGTCTTCAACTTCATTTAAAGTTCATAGGATGTTTCCGAGTGGGCATTTGATTTTGATCATGACTGTACAGTAAAACCTTGATTTACATATGCCTCGAGTTACATAAAATTCTACTTACATAGTGATTTTGTGCTAAAACCATGTCTCGATTTACATGATTTCCTATGAGTTTGCTTTGAGTTACATAAAGATTCTTTTTCCTATGAGTTTACTTCGAGTTACATAAAAAATTCATTCTTTCTATGGGTTTGCTTCAAATTACGTAAAAAAAATTCCTATGGGTTTGCTTCGAGTTACATAAAAAACCGATTTAAGCAAAAGCCTACGGAATGGACCTTTTTCGTAAGTAGGGGTTTTACTGTACTTCTATTGGATGTTATCCATCAGGTCCTGCTGAATCCAAGCACATCACTTACTCACATGCTGTGTGAATGTGGAGAGATACAGATTCCAGCTCATTTTCTGGTCTGCTAATTGCTGCCAGAGGCATGCACCAATTAGGACTTGGGTTTGGGCAAGGGCAAAGCAAAGAAAGTGGCTTCATTTTGGCAGTCCAGGGTTTGATTGGAGCACGAAAGAAGACGAGTTATGTGAGATTGAGTTCAAATCTTCTTTGCCCTTCAAACACAGTACTAAGTCCATGGTTCTACTACTGCATGAGAATGGGTGCCTATGATTTCACTCTCCTGGACAGTTATAACTTTCACAAGCTCACCACAATGCAATAATTGTAAAACACCAGTCAATGGATTAGCCCCTTCTCTTTGCCTTCACACCATCACTGGCCATAATCCTATTACATTACTTGTCATAGCTAACTGCAGCTCATTCATGAGCTGCTGGGTGCATATTGGCCATGCAGTTGGCACAACTAGGCACACAAAACTGAGACATGCTTTGACACTTCATCACTTACTTCCAATTAACTACAGCAAGCTATTCAAAATGTACAAGATTCTTACCAATGTTTATCTATTTAATGCAGGGGTTTTCAACCTATGGCCCATGGCTGGATCTGGCCCATGGTGCCAAATCAACTGGTCTGTGCCCTCGCTCCAGCAGCCGCCATCACCGCCATCACCGCCATCACCGCCATCACTGCCATCACCTCCGTCACCACCGCAATTTGTTGTGGACTCATTTACAGCTGTTGTAAACACATTTACAACAGCCATAAGTGAGTCCATGGCTGATTCTGCCACTGCTGGTGTCAGCGGCAGCAGCAGTTGGATCACCAGTCGGGACCCAAAACTGTCTGAAGGAACATGACCTGGCCTCCAACTTCAAAAGGTTGAGAAGCCCTAATTTAAAGTACAGAATCCTACAGCAATTGAGTCTTCTTCTTTTGTGTCTAAGAAGTAATTGAGTTGGAAGAGGCACATGAGGCCATAGAGTCCAACCCCCTGCTCAATGCATGAATCCAAATCAAAGCATATCTGACAGATGGTTGTTCAACTTTCTTTCAATTGCCTCTTGTGTTGGAGTACTCACCACCTCTCCAAGGTCATGGGTTCCATTATCTTACTGCTCTAACAGTTAAGATATTTCCCCATGATATTCAGAATATATCTGGCTGCCTGTAATTTGGGCCCAGTATTGCATGTCCTGAGGTTACTTCTTTGAAGGGAAAACCCCAGAATTCCTACCTAGTGTGGCCAGATGGGTGGGCAATTCTTGGTGTGCCAGCTTTTTCAGTAACATTTCCTAGCGTTGGTATAGCTACCAAGCTCAGAACTACTCACCAGGTTGCTGACAAAGCCTTTCTCAAAGTTCCTAAAGCTAGTGTTCATTCTAACACTGCATCTTGTGCCAAAGAATGCCATAAAAGAATTAGGAAAAGCATGGCACAGTACTTCAAAACAGCATCACAAATTGAACCTCAAAAGATACAATTGGAAATAATGAATTCTGCAACCACAGGAAGATATTGCATTTATGGGCCTTCTTGGAGCCCCCTAAGGATTAAACTGAACAAAGAGTTCAGCTTTTTCCCCTAAATGACAAGCAATCTAATAGCAATATATGAAGTCATTTGGCTCTTCGAAACACATTTTTCCTTCTTGATTTCTTAATTCCCATCTCTTTCCTTTTATTTATTTATACTTTGTTTATTACATTTATATCCTGCCCATCTGGGATATTTTCCCACTCTTCTATCAGGCAGGAAATAGAAAAGAAGAACTGGAAGGGGGTAACATTCAGAAAGACTGAAAATGAAAGGGAAGAGGAAAAAAAATTCATCTTAGTGACATCCAAATTAGGCTACTGCTTTTTAGATACATTTTGAGATTATTTTTCAGGCATTGCTTCTACCAGAGGAGAGAAATAGGAATTCTTTCACTCTCAAATACTGCACAATAACAGAAACATTAAAAATGTACAGACAAAAACGTCTGATGAAGTGGACTTGATCCATGAAAGCTAACATTAAAATACAGCAGTTAGTCTTTAAAGTGCCACAATGGTAGGTTTTTTTTGTCTTTTTGCTTTGATTACTGTCTGATATGCTTGAAAATATTTGAGCTTCATCTTCAGTATGTGTCCTTCCAAGGAGCAGTCAGGGTTGATTGGTTAATTTGACCTCCTTGCAGTCCAGGGGACTCTCAAAAGTCTTCTCCAGCATGACATTTCTGAAAGTGTCTATTCTTCTATGCTCAGCCTTCCTTATGGTCCAGCTCTTACAGTCATAAGGCTTACACCACTGGAAAGGCGTTGTATTCTAAGCATTTCCTGTAGTGAAGATGCAAGGAGTCTGCAATCATGTCTCCAACCTTTAACATGTGGGAGGCTCTAGAGAGGGTGTTGAACCCTGAAGAATAACCACAGAAACTGTGGTTATACCTGATGTGCATCCAGGTATATTGCTGAATGACAGATGACTGCTTCTGTGGGTTGCCCGTAATCATGATTGGCCAAAACCTTTCCCGAGAGGTTCGCTCGCCAGCACATGGCTTGAGAAACCATGGGCTTGGACGGAAAGGCAATTGGGGTACGGGCTATTGATAGTTATGGGGAGCAATTCATATTGCCTTGGCTGATAGCTCTGAAAGAAGTAGGGCAAATGTCATAAGGTAATGACCCCAAGTTAATACACAATCTTGGTAGTGGACTTAGCTGAACAAGCAAGCCATGCCAAACCGGTTAATCAAGTCAGTTACCTGGAGTCAATAAACCTTAGGATCCTAGGATTAGGGCAAGAGCAATGGGTTTTGCCAACCCTGTTAATTAGTTTCCCAGCAGGGTCCAAGATACTCAGCAACTTCCGAGTAACTTCCCAGAGCTGGCAAATGCCAGTAAACTGCCACGTATGCAAGCCTTCTGTAACAGGGTCACGCGCCGCTTAGGCACACGACACCCTGAGGCAGGGTAATAAATGCAGACCACCCAAACCAATCGGGCCTGGACTTTCACCGCACATTCGTCTCATGTGCCTTCCTTGTGGCCAGTTACCCTGACCTCCGTGGGCCATTTCAACATGCTTCGGAACTTCCAGATGTGTTGCTTGGTCTCTCTGGAGAGTGAAGACTGGACCAGATCCTCCTTTGTTCAGATCCAAACTCACATTTACTTGGTTCACTTAAAACACTTTTTTAAGCCACAGGGAGACAAAAGCAATTTCAATACCTGCAGTTCTTGCATTTTGCAGAGAAATGTGTATCCAGGCTGAAACTGGGGAAAAAGAAGGCATGTTTAATTCACACTGATCGATCCAGGAACTCCATGCATCAGAATCTGTTTTGAAGGCATGGAAGGGAGAAATTTTTGAAAACACATTGGCCTAGACAGCAGAAGATCAAGGAGGCAATGTAAAAATATTCTGTCTTGTCTCTATTTCTGAGCTGAACCTTAAATACATGAAGACTTATTTTTCAATAATAATAAAAAATGTATGTTTACAATATAGCTGTATTCATTCTCGGTTGGTTAATAGGAGAAGAAAATATTTGCCATCTGAAAAATGCTTTTTAAAAATCTCTTTGATCAAACTCTTAGTGCAAAAATCCATGCCACAAAAGATAATTATGGAACAGTATTTACATCTTCCTACTAGCCTGTTACGCAATGCAGAAAAGCTGATAGCACAACAGAAGGCTGTCAAGATTGTACAGACTGCTTGTACAAGTTGCTGTTCCAGGTTCTGCAAATCCAGCAGGATTCTGGTCTTCATATTTGTATATTTCAAAAAGCATCCTAAAATGTGAGATAGAGACTTGGTTCTTAGTGCCAGATGGAATAATGTCTTAAGTCAGTAGGTTCCCCTTCTCTGAGAGTTCAGGATCCAAACTCAAGAATGGAGGAGGCAGGGTTTGGGTTCTTGTGATCTCACAGAACAACCACACAGTTTTGTATGTGTATGTATGCGTGTATATGTATGTAAGTCATAGTGAGACAGGCAATGCTGATTTTCTGTGCTGCCTCTTAAAAACCATTGTGCATGCAATGGACACAACTACCTTCACATGCAATGAAAGAGCTACACCAACATATTGGAGCTGCAGTGGAGATAGGTTCCTGATATTCACATCAACCTTTTTTCTCCTCCATTGCTGCTTAACCTGAGATGTATCTCCCTAACTGGAAACATGGATAAAGAACAAGAACTGTTTAAGGCCATTAAGCAAAGAAAGCTCCAATACCTTGAGGAACAACATAAAGTATAGAATACTCCAACTCGCTCTGCAAGGAAAGATCTCTGGGAAGAAAGGCTCAGGATGTAGAGGGACTTCATGGCTGAAGAACCTGAGAGATGGGTATGGCATGTCCTCAGAAGAACTGTTCCAAGAAGCTAAGAACAGGAAGACTATCACCATGATGATAGCCAATGCCTGGAATGGACACGGCACCTGAAGAATAATAACTGGAAACATAGCATACCATCACAATTCCCTAAGACACTGATGGCTAACCTTGGAACTCCAACTGTTCTGGAACTACAATTACTAGGAGCCCAAATCAGCACACCTGCTGATCAGAGCTTTTGGGAATTGAAGTCCAAGAATAACCTGAGTGCCAAGGTTAACCATCACTACCTTAAGACTTTAGCTTGTCCTCTGAGCCTTGGCAAACTTTGCAAACTCTTGTTTCATGCCTACTGTCTCATCCCTTAGGAGTTTCAAATTCCACTGGAGCTAGCTAGATGCCGTCACAGAAAAAGATCAGGGGGAAATTATTTTCTGCATCTCACTCCAGAGAGTGAGACCCAAATTAATGGATTAAAAGAAGAAGAAAGGAGACTAAAGATTAGGAATAATGTTTTGGCAATAAGGGCTATTTAGCAGTGCAAGGGAGTTCCTCAAAGTGTGATGGACCTTCCTTCATGTGGATTCTTAAAACAGACATTAGATGGCCACCTGACAGGGTTGCTTTAGCAGTGGATGTTCTGCTTTGATGGGAGTTGGATTAATGACCCTTGAGGTCTACAATTCTATAATTCTATGGCTCTATGCACTGGCATGGCTGAATTACATTGCCTTATCTATATTATATAGGGACTTTGGTGCCAGGTTAGAAGGAAGGCAACTAATGATGTTCTGGGTTTTGTATCCAGGAAAGCCAGAGTCTGTCTTAACTGGAAAGTCTATTTCTGAATATATGAAGCATGCAAGGATGCATTACATAGATACTGTAGAGCAGGATTTCTCAAACATTTAAAGCTGGGCCCAGGTCATGCTCCCTCAGACAGCTTTGGAGGCCAGATGGCTATTTTGCCCTTCTTCCACCACATGGCACTTCCGGGTGTGGTGGAGGTGGTGGGGGCGCACATGAAATGGTGTCATGTGCTGCATCTGGCCCATGGACCGCAGGTTAGGAATCCCTGCTGTAGAGGTGCTTTGACTGTAGTTCCCAAGAAGCACTGTGAATTTATAAATCCTATCTATAAAGCAGGACACAGTCTTCATAAACAGGGGACCATCACTACTAGTGACACCCTCTGTAGCTCCCTGGGTGAGGGTGTTGTGAAAATCTACAAGTAATTTGCACCTCTAGTAGACTCCCTTACCAATCTGAGGGAGAGGAAAAAGGCATTTAGACAAAGACATTCTGCAAAATGGGAAACATGGGGACTTCTTAAGATTACAAATCAGTGTCATTTCTATTCCAGAACTCACATAGCTTATACGGAGGAGGGAAGCCTCTCCTCAGACACCTTGAAAAAGAAGGGACACATTGGAGGGTCAATACAATATGTTTTTACAGTACATGTGGATCTTCAATTAATCCAGCTTCATTGAATTTCCCTGTTTTGTTATTAGCTGGCTTCTGGCACAGAGAGTACAGAAAACTGTCTCAGAAGAAGGTGAAAGTCAAAGGTGAAGGTGAAAGTCTTATGCAGATCTATGTTAGAAAAAATAATAATTTCTAATGCTTAATGCTTTTTTTTACTACAACAGGAATAAAAAAACAGGAGAGGTGGGGAAGTACCTGATAGTGTTATTATAGGACAAAAGATGTAGCCATCTTGAGTGCCTCAGAGTGCTAGACTGAGATATCAATGGGATTGAGTTAGCAACTCTTTTCTAATGATATATGTGAAACAGGCATATGTGAAAAAAGGAGAAGGACAAGAGTATGAGGCAGACCGAGAGGAAGGTGGAGAGATAACATCTAAAAACCCTAGAAGAACAGCAAATAATGCTGGTGGAGGCCTCTAAGAGTACCAAAGCAAGAACCTTGTATCTCACTTGACATATGAAGAAGAAGAAGGCGACGGCGACACCATTTTCACTTTGAAGACTCAGTGCATGGCTGATGAACTGCATTAACAAACTGTTCAGGTCGGTTAGAATGTGGGGCTCCCAATGCTAACTTATTACAAGCTATCATGCTTCACTTTTCAGCTCAGTCTCTGATTCCACCTTCTTTCTGACACCACCCCGGCAGCCCAAAATCTTGAAAAGTTGTGTAGGCTTTTAACTCTCCAGGACTACACTGTAGCTTTCTTTGAAATGTTAACATAATGGCTTAAATCCTTTTTCAAGGTGTAGCATGTACATATCTGTCTTTCTTCCTTATCATATAATGACCTAGAAGGAGCAAAAGGGACCTACAGTAGATGGAGCTTGCCTGAAGAGTGGAAAGCATTGCATGCACACTTGGGTGTCCCCTGGGCAACAGTGAGCAGCCGTCTGATCCTTCCTAGCTAGAAGCATTGCACTGCAAAATTGCTGAATGCAAAATTACCCTTGGGCATTTTTAGGACCACAAATGGCAATAATTTCTATTAATATATAGGGCTCTTCATCTAAAGAGGAACTTTTGACTTCACTTGACTGTGGATGGAAATGTGATGTGTTCTGCATCCACAAAACTCACCTTGGTCGAAGCTTTCTGGTATGTGTCTAGTTCAGTGATGGCTAACCTTGGCACTCCAGCTCTTCTTGGATTTCAATTACCAGAAGCCCAAGTCAGCACTCCTGCTGATCAGGGCTTCTGGGAATTGAAGTTCAAGAACAGGTGGAGTGCCAAGGTTTGCCATCACTGGTCTAGTTGCTGAGAGGACTCACAACTAATATAGAAGTGTCATTTTTGTAAGTTCAGCATTATAGTCCTCACAATGGACTATTGTACTAAGGAGGACAATGTAACAATGTTGGTGGCCAAACTGACAGCATGTAAAGCAACATCAATTTATAAACTACTTCATATACAATTCTACCTTAAGAAGCCATTTAATATGCAAACTCCAAACACACACTTTCCAGTTGGAGATATCAACAACTATAACAATATTTGGAGCTTTGAAAGTGTTATGTATATTAACTGTGTTTTCTGACAGCAACGGAATGTATCTTTTCTCATGTATCTATTCTTATGCAAATAAGTGGATCGAAAATGTGCAGACTCTGTTAGCCAATGGGCTTGTTGTATTATTGTTTCTGTTATTGTTTATAGTGTATATAAGTCAGAGTTTTGCCCCATCCAAACTGTGTTCAAATCCCACTATTAAAGAGCTGAATTTCACTACTTCTCTCGTCTGCTTCTTCATTGCAGGCGCACCCCCCAAAGAAAGACTCAGACACCCGTATATGGATAAAGGCATTGGGCCACTTTTATTGAATAATGCCCTAGTCCGAATTATAACTTTCAATTGGTACTCATCCAATTATAATTCTTAAGGCAAGCAGGCCGCAGTAACACTGGTAAGGTTCCTCCCAAAATTGCCAATGGCAAGTGGCTACAATGTATCCATTTGTATCAATTTGTTTGTTGACACAAACAAATTGTTGACCGTAGTCAATAAACTATCTACTGACCCCACCCTCTGATGTGTATCCGTCAAATCATGGGGTGATGCATGCTGAAAAGCTCCTGCCATCACCCCTTGCCTGGTTCGTCGTTGACCGGTCAACGTTATTACACCTGTACCTGTCTAAGTGTTGGCCAGTCAATTGCGAACCTGCCGGATACCTATGGGTCATAAATCTTTACCTTACCAGTGCTACCCGCCACACGGGGAGGCTTCAATGAAGACTCACCGCCCCCCCCAGACCGTCAGCTCGGTCAACAGGCCTGCTTGCAAATCTTCCAAAAAGAGGTTCATACCTCTAGCCGACAGGTGGACCCCATCCCCTGCATAAAGATCATAATTTTGTAAACTAATGGTGGGGTGTCGGATGACCATCCCCAAACCCTTGTCTGCCAAGAACCGGGCAACTGCCCTGTTCACCGAGCGGCGAGCGCGGTCAAGGGCACGGAGGTCAATACCTCCCCTGTAAGCGTGACGCGGTATGATGTCCGACCATAGCAGCCTTGTGGACGGCCACACATAATGCAAATAAGCTAGGTCGCTGCAAATCGTGAATTTTAAAGAAAGGCCAGTGACCTGGGCGAGGTCATTGCCCCCGAGGTGCAGTACAAGGACATCAGGCGGTTCAGCATCCCTGATGGAAAAAAGGAATGGCAACAGTTCCCGCCATCTCATTCCACGCTTACCGTACCAACGTATGCATGCGGATGCACGCAGTCCAAGCTGGGGTCCCCACTCTGTTGCCGCAGCATACTGCGCTGCCCAGTGCACGTAACTGTGGCCCACCAGCCATACTGCCACCGGTGTGCGGGGACACACAGGGTCTGTAAGAGAAAAAAGAGAACAGTGACTTAACTGGTACTCATACCTGAAGAGGGCGAACATATAATGCAAAATGCATAGATCCCCATCTTCCCATACGGCGTATATCAGCCTCAGAGTACCCGAATGCAGCCGCAGTTGAAGCAGCACCTATCCTAAACGAATGGGTGCCGTAACGAGCCCCTGGGAGGCCAACACTGGATAGTGCCATACCGGTCACCTTCCAAAATTGAAATTTAGTAAGGGGAGACCCATCTTGGTGGCAGAAAAACGGGCCAGGGTGCGTGCCACGCACTGCCAAGAACTCCTGTAGGGCACCAACCGGACAGATGTCTGCAATGGAACATCGTAGCAGTCTAACTCCACTGCCTACGCCGTGCTGATCAACTTTTGAGGACTGTATCCTCAACTGAGCCCACTCATTAGAAACATAGACATCGTCGAGTTCCAGTGCCCTACGAGTCACATCCGCCTTAGACAGTAGTACCAACTCACTGATGCGGAGCGTTCCAAAGAAGGCCACCGTGGTAGCCGCATGAAAAAGAGCCGCCTCATACCTGTCAAAACACAGGTTATGCCAGCCTCGTGCAAGGTGGGTAAGCACCCCTGGAGAAATTGGGTGGCGAGTGTCCGGGCGGCGTCCACGTTCCCGTGTCCACCCCTCCAAAACATGTCGTATGCGGAAATTGTTCATGCTGTCAGCAAAACCCCTCACCTTGGCCATAAATGCCAGTGCTGACAGCCTGGATGCTATAGTGTGGGGAGTGAGGCCCTGACTGTGTAGATAAACTATAAATTGTAAAACTTGTTCCACTGGAATGGGCCACACTTCGGGCAACTGAAGTTGCACGCAAAAATTTATAAATTGAACGAAAGCATGATGATACGCCTTACGCATGCGGGGCGCCAAAGACATGCCGATCGCCCGGTTCACCTCTCCTTGCCAAATGTCCAAATCTCAGCCGGGAGTGGCGAGGAGAATTCCTCTGCGTCCGGAGCCAAGGCGCGGAACTGGGGGATCTACAGGCGGGATAAAGCATCAGCAATATCATTATTAATACCTGGTACATGTCTGGCCCTAAAAAACACATTCAGGCGTAGGCTACGTAACACAAACTGGCGAACCAACGCCATCACCCTGGGTGATTTAGACATCTGAGCATTAACAATGTGCACTACCGCAGCATTGTCACACCAAAAATGGACCACTGAGTCGGCCCACTCCTCGCCCCATAGCATCAAAGCTCCCAGGATTGGAAAGAACTCATGGAATGTATGATCGCGGAGGTGATCCATGCCCCGCCATGCTGAAGGCCATTGGCCATAAGCCCACCTCCCCTCAAAGTAAATCCCATATCCCAGGGAGCCGGATGCATCCGACTGTCCTTCGAACCTAGGGGAAACTAAAAGGTCGGATCTCCAAAAGGAGACCCCATTGAATTCCCGCAGGAATGTGAGCCAAACCAAAAGGTCAGCCCTCATGCCCCTGGTCAGTCGGACCCTATGATGGCGCCTTGACAGGCCAGACATGGCGTCACATAGGCGCCGAGCAAATGCTCTGCCAGGCGTGACCACCCTGCAGGCAAAGTTAAGATGGCCATGCAGTACCTGAAGCTCCCTAAGGGACACCTTACGTTTGGCCAGCAAGGCCAAAATCATCGCAGAGATCCGGGTGACCTTGTCAATGGGTAACCGGGATGCCTGTGCGACCGTGTCAATTTCGATACCCAGAAATGTGAGGGTAGTGGATGGGCCCTCGGTCTTTTCGGGTGCTAAAGGGACACCCAGTTCCTGCATTAGCGTCTGAAATGTGGTGAGGAGACGTGTGCACGTGTCCAAGCCCCGTTCACCCCCGAACAAAAAGTCATCGAGGTAATGGGCTACAGACCGAGACCCGGACCTGCGAACAAAGGCCCACTGAAGGAAAGTGCTAAAACGTTCGAATGCTGAACAGGAAATAGAGCAGCCAAAAGGCATGGCCTTATCTATGTAAAACTTCCCTTGGAATCTAAAACCCAATAGCTCAAAGTCCCCCGGGTGCACTGGCAACAATCGGAATGCCAGTTTAATGTCACATTTTGCCAGGAGGGCACCAGGACCACAAGAGCGCACCATCCATAGGGCTTGGTCAAAAGACGTATACCTGACCGAACAAAGGTCATCAGGAATAGCATCATTGACAGAATAACCCGCCGGGTACAATAGATGGTGGATTAAGCGAAATTCCCCCGGGGCCTTTTTGGGTACCAACCCCGAGGGGAGACCTTCAGGTTGGGAAAGGGTGGTACAGAAAAGGGGCCTGCTACCCTCTTGGCTTCTACCTCTTTGGCAATACTCAGGGCAGCCACCTCCTCCCTACCCTTCAGGGACAGTAAATTGGGGGCATCTTGGGGTCTCCGCACTCCTTTGAATGGGATACGGAAGCCCCACTGGAAACCCTCCAGGAGGTACCTCGCGTCATCCTTCCTTGGATAAGTTGAGAGCCATCGCTCAAACATATACACATTAACTGGGGAGGGGGCCTTTTGTCTGACTACCTCCATCAACAGAAGCTCTGCCCGCTCCCTGTCCACCTCTACCTCTGCCCCATGACCCACCGGCCCACGGGCACGCAGCGGCAGCGTGGGGGCCAGCGCAAGAGGGACACTCGTGTTTGTATCGGCACTGCCGCTTATTGCACACGCCATTAGCCGAGAAGCTCGAACACAGCAAGCGGGCTGGAACCCCCTGCCCCGCCGGCTGGTGGGGAGCCTGTGTTGGAGCAGCTCGCTGCATGGCATGGCCACAATGGTACCTATCCCCAGGCGCCGGACGCGTGGGGGTCATGTACAAAAGCCACAATTTCTGACAGGGCTCATCCCATCTCATCTCTGGGTGCAAGGGCACCCTCATTCTAAATTCCTCATCGTAAGCCAACCACGATGGGCCAGGAAAATCCACCATCGCCCTGTAAATATTGTCCAAATATTGGACCATAGGAATGGCCAGGTCAGGCCGGGCCCTAAGGTACACCGCCATATAAATAAGATATGCGGGCAACCAATTGGCCCAGGTGCGTGGTGGCTTACGACGGCGGGACAGCTCTTTGTCTCTGTCATCCTGTCCCTCTCTCTCCTCCTTAGTGGGCTCACGGTTCAATAGGGAGAATATATCCACGTACTCCCCCCGCCAAATCTTTTCCCTCGTGACCTGGGACAAATGATCACCAAGGTTCAAGGAATAACCAGCCGTTGGCAAGGCCGTCACCGGCACATTAGGTACACGGGGCATACGCAGCGGGACCTGGACAGCCCCTGCGATGCCCGGCACTGCCCCGGGGGCGGAAACCCCCACCCCCAATGATGTGCCAGTATGCAACCAAGGGGCACTGGGATAGGCTGGCAACTGATGCCCACTCGCCTCGACTTGACGAGGCCATGGCCACTGAACCCCACCACTGGAAGTGGACTGTGATGTGGGTGCATTAATTTGAACCTGATACTCACTAGGTGCACCTCCGTGAGCCGCCCCCACTGGGGGTTCCGGCCCACGGCGGGCGTCGGAGCTCGCGACCGGAATCGAGCTCTGGGGCCACACCTGACCACTCCCCGGCTGTAGCTCTGGACGAACAGGGAGCTGCGAGACACCGGCAGGCGCAGGCCGGAGCGTCTCAAGCAGCTCAACCCGGCTGGCCGCCTGTTGCAGTGTGGCAGCCGTCGAGGTAGCCGGTGGACACGAAGGGCCCCCAGCAGAGAGAGAAGAGCCCCCTCCCATGGGGTTGTGTGCAATCCCCAAGGATGCCTCAAGCACAGCTAAACGCATTAGTAACGCATCCACTGCCACAGATCCCCCAGTATAAAGTGGGCTGGGTGGGCCGGAAGGCCCACTAGGCATTTGACCAGGAACCCCAAAGTGAGAGCCTGGGCCAGAATAGGGCCATGCCCAAAAACTCCGGCCCATGATGGGCTGGAGGAGGAACGTGCTGTGCACCCGCACTAGGCCCTCCCCCGCTGTCCTGACCCATGGCCGGCAACTGCGGGCCAAGGGCCGAAGTCCCTGAAGGGCTGGCCGGAGGCTGGCCATCCGAGGGCCAAGCACCAGCCTGCATCACCCCACCGGTATTGGTGGGTAAAGCTGGGGTAATGCGCTGCCGCGGGGGCGCGGCCCTGGTCCTCTGGCCTGAGGGCTGCCCCCCGCCCTGCGCAGGGCCCGCAAAAGTCCTCCCCTTTGGCCACGGTTTCGTCACCGGGGCCTTCCGTTTGGGAGGCATATCTGGTAGAAAGAGCAGGATCCCTTTCCAGGGATCAACCTCGCGCCAAAAAACACAGAGCAGCCAGCAAGCCAAAGGCTCTGTGCGAATCCTTCCTTCCCAGCCGGGAAGGACCAAGGGCTAAAGAGCCGAAGAAGCAGAAGAACAGCGACGGAGAAAACTTCTCCTCTCCGTCGCTATTTTAAAATGGCAGCTTGGCTGCCTCGTGGCCACCCCTTTTATAGAGGGGTGGCCACGCCCCCTAACTCACCCGGATGTCTGAGTCCGGGTGGGGTTGGGGGTGCGCAAAGAGCACGGCGGCCATTTTGGCGCCGCACTTTCATTCCCTGAACACGAAAGAAAGTAATGATGAAAATGGAAAAAACATTATAAAATGAGCAGAATCTCATTCAATGTGTCTTATATATGGTCTTAAAAGCTACCTTTTTATTTAACAGTGGCAGGTGGCAGAGAGGTTAAAATCCAGATCTAATTTTTCTTTTGATCCTATAGCTCAACATCAGAGTTTATTCAGTCCCAAACACTCAACACAGACCCATTCTATGACAGGTTTACTCTGCCATCTGACCTCTATACCAGGAGTCTGCAAACTTGGCTCTCTACGTGTCCTTGGACTTCAACTACATATGCTGATCAGAGCTTCTGGGTCTTGATGTCCAAGAACATCTGGAGAGACAAGTTTGGAGGCCCCTGCTCTATACCATTCCACAAGAGATATAATTTCAAAAAAAAAAAAACTACTTGTAAAAGGTTGCAACAATTCTAGCCCCAGCTGTGCTTCCGACTGCCCCTCAACCAAAGAACTATGATCAGTTTGTAACTTCTATTTTGGAATATTCTTATGTGTCCATTCCAGGAGGGTGCTGGGCCAACTACATTCCAGGTCTCACACTTAAGACATACACCCAATACATAGATAATGTTTCACACTTCAAAGAAAACCCTTTCAGTGAACATATGATAAAAACTGGGAGAAATTTGATTTCAGCTCTTAACAGAAACAAAACGTATCACTGGAAAAGCACTACCAGTGGTGGTGAACCTTGGCACTCAGGGTGTTCTGAAACTTCAATTCCCAGAAACCCTGATCAGCAAGAGTTCTGACTTGGGCTTCTGGTAATTGAAGTCCAAGAACACCTGGAGTGCCAAGGTGTACCATCACTACACTATAGCATAGCTTGATATGACAAAAAGTAGCCAGAAAGCTTGAGGACTACTGAAAAAACGGAATAATTATACAAACAAAAGGACATTGGATAAAAATATTACCCCAAACTAAATAGCACACCGAGGGCTTCTAGCAGGGAAGACCAATCAACATATTGTAGAAATAAAACATTAATTGGCTGTAGAGGTGGCTGGACTATGTCGCTGCCTCCAGTCTTTTCTGTAAGTTGGAGAGGTTTTGATAATTTGATATTACTGTATTTATTGAAATGTTATGTGGTGAGATGTGTTTAATTGTATTTTCCGTGTGTATTACTGTTTCTTTATTGAATTTGTACTTTGTATTTTTGGAGTTTCTTTTGTTCTGTTGTTTATTGATATTGATTGTATGAATTATCTTGTACTGATATTTTGTATTATTTTGTTTTCTTTTTTTGTATATAAATTTGTATTGATTTTTCAGAAATATAACACATAATCAAAACATAATATAACAATACAGACATATCAAAACAATCAAAGAAAAAAAATATACAAGTATACATATACAATACCACCTACTATATTTCCATTTTTTCCATTACCAAATATTTTCCAAAATGCATTGTATACATCATACATCCTGTGTATTATACATTGCCCTAGAGGATGTGGTATTTCCCAATAATTTCTACTGAACCGAAAACTTCAATTGGTCTGGTGCCGGTTTATTTATGTCATCTCTTTTCAGAGAATAATCCACAAACTGTTGCCATATGTTCCAAAATCTATTTTCTTTAATTTTACCTTTTTTAATATTTAACTCCCATGTCAATTTTTCATTCAATGTGAGATCCCACATCTCCTTATACCACTCTTCTACTTTTATTATTTTGTTTTCGTTCTGTATTAATTGTGCTGTATTTATATTCTTGTATTATTTTGTTGTTCTTGTAAACTGCTTTGAGTCACTCGTTGGGTTGAAAAAAGCGGTATATAAATTAAACATCAAATCAAATTTGGAGTGATCCCAATAAACTTTTTACTGCCTTCATTATGGTGGAACTAGATGAAGTCATAAGAAGATGTAGGAATGGTGGAGCGATGGGAATCGATACTATCCAAATCGAGCAAATTAAACATTTTGGCCAAACATCAAGAAATGGCTCCTTCAACTCTTTAATAATTATTGGACATTCAGACTAATTCCCACTCATATGGCAGAAGATGAAAGTGATTACTACACTGAAACCAGGAAACAAGAAGATTCAAGAATAATGAAATATTTCATGATAGATTTTTTTTAGATGTGGAAAAATTCAATCAATGCAATCTTTATGTGAATAAAATGTACGTCCTACCACATGTACAAAAGAAGATCTAGTAAATGGCCAAGATAATGTCATTGAAGTAGCCCACTTCTGGTCAAAAATAGTCTACCCGTTTTAACAATGTAATTTGTTTTAATGTTTATATTTCACATATGTCCCTAATTTTGAAATTGTGCAACACTCTGATACAAATAAAGAAAGATTCAATTGATTTTTATTATTATTTTTTTACAAATGGAAAAGGAAATCACCTTTAACATAAAGTCATGTTTGAGTAGCTTTGGATTGATGATTTTTATGAGGAGACAAAACAATAGGCTCTCTATTGTGAGAGCCTCATTTGTAAATTTTTATGCCTGCAGTAATCCTGGCACACTTAACCAATTGCTGTTACAGAGTATTACATGCAAGGTTAAGCTTCAGTTGGACTAGATTTTATGTTAGGGCTCTTCAGATTTCAGCTAATAAAAAAACAACAACCAGGTTGTATTGTATCTTGCAAGTCTCTTTATTGAAGCAATTTGGATGGAGTCTGTTATGTATTGAATGAATGTTGCAACACCAAAGAGACTCAACAAAGTTGATAGATGAGTCCAGGGTTGTACGCATACCTGTCAAGTTGCGGTTTTGCTAATCCGGGAGCCGGCCATGCATGCACAGTAAATTCCCAGGAAATGGGTTAGTGCGCATGCATGGCTGCCAGAGGCAGCAGTGCACATGTGCAGAAACCCCTTCAGCCAGGAAAGGGGTTACTGTGCATGCGTGGCCATCAGAGGCAGCAGTGTGCATGCGCAGTAACCTCTTTCCTGCTGTCCAAAATTACGAAATGGCGGCAGGAACGAGGGGGATGGAGCGCTGAAATATGGGAAATCCTGGCTAATCCGGGAAACTTGACAGGTAGAGGCAATCCTTTGATCAAGAAGAATCTGGTAGAAGGTTTAGACAAGGACTGGGAAGTACATAACATGGAAAGCCCCCTGGATTCCTTAGCTGTTCTTTTGTGTTGGAGAACAATCCTTTGTGCATCAAAAGTCCCATCTTGCACCTTTAAAAAGAATAGCAGGTTACATGCAGCTGAGAGGGGAACACATATGGTCATCAGAGATCTTGGTAGCAACCAAATGAAAGAAAAACATTCCAGGTTTTGCAGTTTGGTAAGATATGTGGTGGCGTAGTGGTTAAGACACTGAACTTGAAGACGGGAAGGTTGGCAAGTCAGCAATTCGAGACCCGAGTGCTGCATGATGGAGTGAGCTCCCATTTCTGTCCCAGCTCCTGCCAACCTAGCAGTTTGAAAGCAAGATAAATTTATTTATTATTTATTAATTTAAATTTATATTGCCATTCAATCACAAGTGACTCTGGGCGGCTTACAGATAACAGACCTCATTCACATAAAATTACGACCTTAAAACTTTAAAACCACTGAAATCATTTAAAAATAACCACCCAACTCTACTAATTAAAATATAATTAAAAGCAGCCTACATTATATCAACCAGCAAAGGGGGGGGGGTTATCACATTTCACACAAAACTCCGATGTCTAGTCATGCTCACCACATGTCCACAGAAATGTCTGCAGACACAGACACCACTGGTTCTTTGGCTATAAACGGAGAAGAGCACCGAATCCTAGAGCTGGATATGACTCACTTTCGAGCAAGGGAGACCTTTACCTTTACCTAAAATACAAATCCAAGCTGATGAGCTCTGCTATACTACCACTATCTTGAACTACAGAAGATAAAACTACAGTGGAACCTCATACAACCATTGCCCCATATAGCAACAAAATCGTATAGCAATTATATTTTGGGGGGAAATGGTGTCCCGCATAACAATTTTCCCTATGGAAAAAAATTGTACAACATTTTTTTCAATGGGAAAAACCACTTAGTGAAAAAAAATGTTGTATGATGCATCCCATAGGGAAAATCGCTATACGATGCATGCATCGTATAGCAATTGTTTCATACAACAACGAGTCCCGTGGACAGGATTAAAATCATTGTATGAGGTACTACTGTACCTACCCAAAATTACATGTCCTATTATTCTGTAGGGTGGAACGGTGACAATTCAATTCATGTTATTATCAAACTGTAACTGCAGACTGTAAATACAGCCATAACCCTTCTCACTTCTTGGGTGTAAAATTTTCTTCCTATTTAGTTTACCCTCTGGTTCTGACTGACTCTTTGGTCCTTACTATTGGTCATCCTCATGAATCCTGCTTCCTGGCTCCTCTCTAGCTTCAACCTATAGCTCAGCCCCTATGCTTATCTTCATGAAACAGTCCCTGTTTCAATCCTTTTATGAGAAAATTTGGTGATGAAGGTGGGGAAAATGCATTTATCTGTTCAGTGGAGTTACCCAGCAGTTTTCAACTACAGGTCATCTGAACTGTAGCTACTTTATAAGTCCCAGATTATTCAAGTATTTCAGTGTGTGTGTGTGTGTGTGTGTGTGTGTGTGTGTGTGTGTGTGTGTGTGTGTGTGTGTGTGTGTGTACACACACACTCACGTGCACACATGCGCACACATGAACACGCACATACACACACACACACACTGAAATACTTGAATGTAGCTCGAAGTGTAGAGATCAGAACAAGACACGAAACACCTGATGTTTATATGTGTTTCGTGATTGCTCTTTGTCCACAACTGTCTAGATATCCTTCTAAACATCTGATAGGAGGGGGCACTGGGAACTTTTGCCTTAAAATGTTTATTTATTTATTTTTTTAAAAGGATGTTCCATGTGATCTGTAGCAAGTTGACCTTTAGAAGGAAATTCATATTAGAGTTGAAAATAAAGACCGATTCCCTGTTTTCTGCTGAGAAGACTCACATTTGATTTGTTGGCTGCAGAAGTGGTTTCCAAAGCTGCAAGGGTAAAACAGTAGGAGAAGAAGCAGGGAAAGTTTGATAAAAATGCAAAAAATGTATTAAAATCTCCTGTGGTTTTATTGACATTTTCTATGGGCCTGTCGCTCCCTCTCTCTCTCCACAGCTCCCTTGCCAGTCTTCTTTTTGTTTTAAGCTGAATGTGAAGTTTGAGGCTCTTTTTGAATGCATAAGGCTAAACACAAGGGATGTCACCAAACATGTCAGTTCCTGAATTAGTCTTAGACTACAGTTCATAACAATTTTAAGGTTTTATGCATTGAAAAACCAACATGGATCATCTTAAAAGGCTAGGCTATAAATGTCCAGATATTTCTGTGGCACAGACTTGAACATGCCCGCACAAAGCAGATAAAGAGGAAAACAAAATTGTGCTTTACCAGACTGAGAAGAAAATCTAAAAGATTTTAGATTTTCTAGATTACAAATACCACAATTCTCCATTCTGAAAATCCTGATTACCTTAACTAAAGGCAAAAGTCTCCCTTGCTCAAAAGTCAGTTGTGTCTGACTAGAAGGCATGGTGTTCATCTATGTTTACAGCCCAAGAGCGAGCTGATGTTTCTGTGGTCATGTGGCAGGCATAACTAAACATTGAAGTTCATGGAATGCTGTTACCTTTTTTTACCAAAGTGATAACCGTTTATCTACTTGCAATTTCTTACTTTGAACAGCTAGTTTGGCAGGAGCTGGAACAGATAACAGGAACTCACTCCATCACGCAGCACTCGGGTCTCAAACTGCTGACCTGTGGGCCTTCTGGCCTTCTAGCTCAGTGTCATAACCATTAAGCCACAAAGCTCTCCCCTGGCATAATATTTTAACCAAATCACATTTATTTCCTGTCAGCTTTTTTTACCCTCTAGCTTTCATGCTCACACATGGCCAAGTGCATCTAGGTGTATCTATCTATGTAGAAATATCCCCTGTTTTATGCTAAGAAGACTCACATTTGATTTGTTGGCTGCAGAAGTGGTTTCCCAAGCTGCAAGGGTAACAAGGTAGGAGAAGAAGCAGAGAAAGTTTGATGAAAATGCAAAAATATATTAAAATCTCCTGTGGTTTTATTAACATTTTCCTGTCTCTCTCCCTCTCTTCCTGCCCTGAGTTGAGTTGTACCAGAGTGGGCAGTATATAAGCATGAAAAATAAATAACTAAATAAATAATTATAATTGTTGGGTATTTTTTTAAAAGAGGCATATCCTGAAATGTTATCATTCTTACAATACCTGGTTTGTCTCCTTATACTTCATATATATTTTCCCAGGATTTCTGGTGGCTATAAAATTAGGTCACACACAGATAGAGATAGAGATAGAGATAGAGATAGAGATAGAGATAGAGATAGAGATAGAGATAGAGATAGAGATAGAGATAGAGATAGAGGAGTTAGAGATAGATAGATAGATAGATAGAGAAATGAAGTGAAATGTTTCTATTACGGTTTATGCCCACACCTCGTCACTGCTCCGAGAGCTGCACTGGTTACCAGTTTGCCTCTGGGTGCAATTCAAGGTGCTGTTGATTAAAGCCCTACATGGTAGTGGGCCAGGATACCTAAGAGACCGCATCATCCCAAGAACATTTGTCTGTCCAACCACAAGGGACCAGAGGGGCTCTCTACTCGTACCATTGGGTAGAGGGGCTCGTCTCAATAGCGCAAGAAGGAGGGCCTTCTCTGTGTCCACCCCGGCCCTGTGGAACCTCCTGCCAACAGAGTTACGGCTCCAGATGGAATTGCTGTCCTTCAGGAAAGAACTTAAAACTTGGTTGGCTGGGAAGGTGTGGGGCACTGGTGGAAGGGTGACCCCCCACCGGTTGGCTTATATAGACAATCAGAATCTCCCTCTCTTGCTCTCTAGTTCTCTTATGGGGTGGGTGGCGTTTAATGCTTTATTGTTTGAATGATGAGAGTGTTTTAATGTTTTATAATGGTTTTGTATGTGTTTTATGTTTTTATCTGTTACATTGTTGATTTATGCGGCGACTGTTGTGAGCTGTCCTAAGTCGGCATAAACAGAGTGGGCAGCATACTAATCTAATCTAATCTAACCTAATCTAATCTAATCTAATCTAATCTAATCTAATCTAACCAGGACAAGTTTCTTGAATTCTCACAAAAGCTCTGTAAAGTTATAAATTCCAGAGTTCTGGGAGATGTAGGGCTCAAAAAATAACTTTTCCAATCTCCGATTGGGTGTTACTCAGAGGCAAAGAACTGCATAACAGGATAGGCAAAAATGCTTCCCTAGTTTTGCTATGAGTGAAGGTCACAATCTTCCCTCTTCTCTATTCCCCCCAAAAGCAATAAAACTTCCAGATCATCTCCCACCCCCATCACGATGAACCTTCCAATGTTAAAAGCTGGGAAACAGTTGGTGGATGCCATAAATGTGACTTATTTAAGTTTCTTGGTTTAGTACCTCTGGCAACTATGGGCATAGCTCATGAGTCGCTTGTCGGAATCAATAATGAGTCTTTTAAATGCTGAAAGGTGCCAGAAGGGTAATTAATTTGGGGAGTCACTCCAAAATGGCAGCTTGGTGAACATTGCTCCCATAAGGGTCATTGGACTTTTAAATGTGCTGTGCTACACACTTGAGCAGCTCATATTTAGTTTGTTTTAGTGGGACATGCTCTTACTAGAGTATTGTTTTTTCACCCACTGAATGCTTATTGTCTCTGAACCTGAAGCCCATCAGGTCTGGCCAGCCTGAGTAGGCAAGACATGCTCAACATTTTAAATAGCCCACTGGCTTTATAATGAACCATAAAAGGAGATTCAGGGATTAGCAGAGGATGAGACCAAAGGAATGGGGCCTGTGGCAAGGATCAAGCCACATCAGATTGAAGGGCCAATGTGAACACTGGCAAGAAACAATCTTCAGTCTCTGTGTGTGATCCCTAAATCTGAACAAAAGTGAAAAACAGATTGAAAATCAAGCTACAGCAGTTTAATCTTAGCCCCAATTAGTAAATATTATTCCCTTCACTTTGGAACCAAAACTGTCTGTTCTGCTTTTTGTGTGAACCTCATCCAAACTGATCTGAGTCTGGTTCAGTTTGGAATTTGTGATTGGTCCAAATCTGGTCTTTAGCCCTGATCCCTACCTTGGAGCCAGTCTGGAATTGTAGTAATGCCTTAAGGAATACAATAAAGACATAGATGGACTTAAGGGGTGGCCAACTTTTGTGCCCCAGGGGTTCTTGGACTTCATTTATCAGAAGCACAAGTGAGCATACCTGCTGATAAGGGCTTCTGGGAATTGAAGTCTAAGAACATCTGGGGCACCATAAGTTAGCCACCTCTGGTTTAAATAATTGAACTAGAGCCAATTTGATTCAGATCCATGTTAGATTAGATGAGATGAGTCCATTCTGAATGAGCTAGAAGGAACTCACCCATCTTTACTGAGAATACCTCTGTAGAAACAAAGTTTTTTTGTTTCCGCTGATAGAAAGCTGTGTTGTCCTTTTTCTGTAAAAGAAAACAATTTTTTTTTAGAAACCTCAACACATTCAGATGGCATGACTGGTGGAAAAACATTATCGAGGCAGGCAACAAAGAGTTTGTCCCTTTTAATTAACCCCCAAATAATTTACAAAAGACCAGACAATTTGTTGAGACTTCTCTCTTGTGTCTTGTTTCTATAAAACACCTTTGGTGGCAGATAAGAGGTCATTTTTTTGGTCAATTATTTGTGCAGGATTCAAAAACCAGACATTACATTAGCTTTGTCCATCTCTTATCTTTGATCTTTGCCTGATTTCCAATTGTATGAATATGCAGACAAAACAAAACAAAAAAGTTGGTTAACTGAAAAAAACTCAAAAGACGAAAAATCCCTCCCTAGCCAACTAAGACATATACAGACTGCAAATTGTGCCTTGTAGTGTTCTAAATTAATAATGCTTTAATATGCATAGATTTTTAAAAAAAATCTAATTTTACAAAATGCTATTATTTTCTGAACATGTTTCTATTCCCGCATTGTTTTGCATTCATTAATAGTTTCCCAATATGTTAGTGTGACAAGAATTCATAAGTCTTTTACTTTATAGAAATCCAGTGGGTTCAGGCATGTTAAGGCATGAAAGTCGAGAGACTGTGAGAGAAATTGTGAGCAGAAATGCAAAACTGCCAGTGGAGAAGAAGGTTAAGGTGAAGAAAGGGCTAAAAATCACTGACTGGCTTCAGATGCAATGGGGAAATAGAGGAAGTAGAAACTGGTATAGCTGACAATGTGTAGGTGAAGAATTTGCTACGGATTGCCATCTAAATGTACAGCAGTGATCTAACAATGATTGTAAGCTGCCATGAGGGGTGATTGCACCAAAAGAGTGGGGAACACATGCAAATTAATTAATTAAATGACCAAATGAAGAAATACATAAATAAATCTTGCTTCAAACCTATCCCCTACATAGATTCAATGTGTCTGAGGGCTCATTTAAAGTTTGGACTAAACTCAGTGATGGGGCCCCTACCGGATCGGACCAGTTTGGGCAGGGGGTAGTAAACCCGGCTGGCCACACCCCCTCCCCTCCCCCCTCCCCTCCCCTCCCCACCCCTCCCCCTCTCACCCCATTCCAGGCATGCTTCTTTTTCCACCAAGCTTCCACCAGGGGGGAGGAGGAGGAAGAGACCCAGTTGGGCTCATTCCCATGGTTGCAGAAGCATCTTGCAAGCTGGATCATTGGTTGACGAAATTTTCTGAGCCTTCTCCATTTCAAAATCTACGGCACTAGAAGGGTTAATTTGGGGGCACTGCACTGATGTCAGCCTTGATGTTTTGAAGCCCACCACTGACTAAACCCCAGAATGGATGCACTGCCCCTTCTCTTAACCTTAACATCAGAGCACCACCCATCACTAAGTGCAGTCTGTAAGTAATGTGATGCTCCCGTTACTCCTGAGTAGAGCCTTTCACCTACAAGTGAGTGGGAACACACCTGAATTGACACCCTGAAGCTAAATCCAGGATTTGGCTTTCTTTCTTACAGATCCTGACCTGATCCAATTAGAAAGGTAGCAGATAGACAATTAAACAACTCCAGTGACTTCATGTCTTTTAACAATATATTTAGCAAAAGTAGGTTACAATAATTATAGGCAAATGAAGCTCCTTCAGTTCATAAAGCATATTGAAAACAATGAAAACCTTTCTAAGTTTGGTAACCCTGAGGGACTTCCCTGCTCTTTCAAAAGACTACACGATTGCTGAGTTTGAAGAATTACTGTACTTACGAAGCATGGCAAAAATAACGAAGAGGTTACCCCTTTCTCTCCCCCTTCTTTTACCCCCTCTGACAATTTGGCCCTTCCTCTGAAGGACTCCAGCCAAACACTACACAGTCCATCCAAACTTAAGTTTCGTTTCCCCACAGAATACAATATTGTTTTGTCTACAACACAATTCTTGCCCAGTAACAACCCATAGTGCAACATAGCTCCTCCCCTTCAGAGAAAAACACTCAGAAATCGCCATTACATATTCAAAAAACACAAGTCTGCATTTCTATCCATCATAAGAAACACTGTTCCAAGATATTTTATGGAGAAGAGGGTACCCTTCCCCTTCACTTCTTGTACAGTAACCAACTGGACTGGCATCTGTGTTTTACTTAAGTACTGGTTGTGAGGTAATTTCTTTCACTTACACCCCCCCTCTGTTGTTTGCTGCTCTTAAATTGTTTATAATTTAATGGTCTTTTAATATTATTGCATGTTTTATAGGAGGAGCTGTCCTGCACAGTGGTTAAACTGTAGTACTGAAGCCAAAACTACTCAAGTTGTGAATGTAATCCTGACAGGATTCAGGATGACTCAGCCTTCCACCCTTCTGATGTTGACAGAAGGAGTACGCAGTTGCACTGGGGACAAAAATGCTAATTACTTTGAGAACCACCAGAGAGTACTCTTAGCACTATGGGTGGTATATAAGTGTAATTGCTATTGCTATAGACTTTTAATATGTAAATTTATTTACCTGTTATCCCTCTTTGCCTCCTTGAATTGGAACAAAGATAGAATAGAATAGAATCTTGTACTAGCATTGAACTCTCCTAGGAAACATAGAGGATGGTGGTAAAACAATGCTGAAGCCAGGAGAACTCAAAACTTTCAGGGCTGTCAGAAAATATGACTTTAGCAATACAGAAGAACAGATTTTGGAGCTTGTCCAGCAGAAGCCAGAATTTCAGATGCATGCCATAGTTCCCCCACTCTTGCACCCAGTATCTGCATAGCGTGTAACTTCCGTAGACCAGGAATCCAAGTCTTATGCTGAAAGAAGTTATATCATGATGGAAAACAAATGAAAGAAGAGAAATTAGGAAGCTATCAAGGGTTTTGAGTTGCAGGAAGAGGCAAAGATAGGCCTGCTGCTATCAAGTAGCATCATAGATTCAATCGCTTGAGACTATGTAGAAGGAGACTGGTTGAGAACAAGAGTCACAAACTCATTAATCTGTGTCTAAATCTGCCAACCTCAGATTTACTGTGAACATCTTTGTTTCATATGAAATACAACACAATTACCTGCTGCTTAAAGACAGTTGGCCACACAATGTCACTCAATGTAGAATTGCAATCTAATGACACAATTATCCTAGCTTCCATTCTTGCAAGAAAATTGTGTTTTCCTCTCTATCCTACTCTATTCTTTCTGTTCTCTTCTCTGTCTCTCACAGAGGTGTAGGCTCCCGCCTTGTTCCATAGGTAGCTGCTGTGGTTGCAGGGCAAGAACACTGTCATGAAATATTTGGTTTTATTAAGGTAATGTCTCATAATCAGCTCAAAGATAGGGATCTTAGAATGTTAAAATGTTCACCCGCAGCAGGAAAATGCTCCTTAATCATTGTTTAGATGTCATTGATAGGCACCTTACCATAGGCTATAAAAGCTTTAGAGATAAGGTGCTACAAGATGGCTATGAAAACTTTAGAGATAAGGTGAGGCACAAACATGGTCACAGCCCTCTTTGTCTTGCTTGCTTGGTTTGGGAGCATAGCAAGAACAACCAATTAAGTGATTTCTTATAATGGGGGAAGGAGGTGGAAAAAGAAATAAAACACTAGATAGACAGGCTTTGTTGAGGGCAGTAAAAGGTATCCATATTGGTTGATGCTGTTCTCTATGGAATCAAACAAGCCCAAATATTTGGCCAAGAGAGATCATCATCATCATCATCATCATCATCATCATAGTTTATTTGTACCCTGCTTCCCTCAACCCAAGGGTGACTTGAAGCAGCAAAAACAACAGTGGAAAAGCAATACAGAACAATACAATAATACAGGTAGATAAATCATAAAAAATCAATAATACATATCATTGTTGTTGTTGTTGTTCAGTCGCACAGTCGACTCCGACCCTCTGCGACCCCATGGACCATTTTCCTCCAGGCGCCTCTGTCCTCTACCATCCCCCTCAGCCCTTCCAGCTCTGTGCCCATTGTGTCTATAATACCATCTAGCCTCCTTGGCCTCCCCCTTCTTCTTTTGCCCTCCACCTTTCCCAACATCAATGCCTTCTCAAGTGAATCCTCCCTTCTCATTTGATGTCCAAAGTATTTTAGCTTCATCTTTACTATTTGACCTTCCAGTGAGCAGTCAGGGTTAATTTCTTCTAAGATTGACCTATTTGTTCTCCTCGCTGTCCAGGGGACTCTCAAAACCCTCCTCCAACACCACATTTCAAAGGCATCTATTCTTCTACGTTCAGCCTTCCTCATTGTCCAGCTCTCACATCCATACATTACTACTGGGAAAACCATTGCTTTGACTATTCTAATTTTTGTTTGCAATGTGATGTCTCTGCTTTTCACTATGTTCCCCAGGTTTCTCATGGCTTGTCTCCCAAGAATCAGTCGCCTTTTTATTTCATGGCTGCAATCCCCATCTGCAGTGATCTTTGATCCTAAGAAAGTAAAATCTGTCACTGCTTCTACTTCTTCCCCGTCTATTTTCCAGGAACTGATTGGGCCTGTTGCCATTATCTTGGTTTTCTTGATATTGAGTCTCAAGCCAGCTTTTGCACTCTCCTCCTTCAGCCCAATCAAGAGATTTTTTAGGTCTTCCTCACTTTCTGCCATTAGGGTGGTATCGTCTGCATATCTCAGATTATTGATGTTTCTCCCAGCGATTTTAATCCCATATTGTGATTCCTCCATCCCTGCACTGCGCATTATGTGCTCTGTGTATAGGTTGAATAAGCATGGTGACAAAATGCAGCCTTGTCTTACTCCTTTTCCTATTCCAAACCACTCTGTTATTCCATGTTCTGTCCTAACTGTTGCTTCTTGGTTCATGTACAGATTTCTCAGGAGGCATATGAGGTGCTCTGGTATTCCCATCTCTTTAATTACTTGCCACATCTTGTTGTGGTCCACACAGTCAAATGCCTTAGTGTAGTCAATAAAACAAAAGTAAACTTGTTTCTGGTATTCCTTTGTTTTCTCCATGATCCAGCGTATGTTGGCGATGTGGTCTCTAGTCCCCCTGCCTCTTCTGAAACCAGCCTGCACCTCTGGTAATTCTCTCTCCACATGCTGCTGAAGTCTGTCCTGTATTATCTTATAATACATATCATCTTCCTTAAATATACAATAAATGCAGTAAAAATACATCAATACAGATGATCTATATCAAAAACACAGGAAAGATAAGAGAGCAACATCAAACCCCCCTCTATAGTCCAGCCGCAGGTCTACCAGCAAACTGACAGCACCTAACTCCCATTCTGCTGCTGCTGCGGCGGGGCAGCATCTCCGGTGTCCTTTATACTCCCAACCCGGGCAGGCCAAAGGGAGAGGCTCAGCTGGGCTCCTCTTCCCTCCCCTGACCAGCCGGGCCCGAGGAGGGGGCCAAAGATGGTGAGGGCATCTCTGGTGCACTGGCAGCGGCTTTTTCAAGCCTCGCTACAGAGACAAGGCTCAGCTGGGCTCCTCTTCCCTCCCCTGACTGGCCGGGCCAGAGGAGGGGGCCGAAGATGGTGCGGGCATCTCTCGTCCACTGGCGGCCACTTTTTCAAGCCTCGCTACAGGGACGAGGCTCAGCTGGGCTCCTCTTCCCTCCCCTGACCGGCCGGGCCAGAGGGTGGGGGGGGGCGAAGATGGTGTGGGCACCCTCCATTGTTGCAAGAACTAGGCTGCTGAAGCTCTTTATGGAGAGCTGAGCTCACTGTTTCCTGGAAAGCAACCAACATGGCTCTCAATCATGGTGGCTGAAACCCTCCTTGTGGTGGACATACATGATACACCATCCTATTCTTTCTATGGCTTGTAGCAGAGACTTCACTGTGTCTAATGAATGAACCTGCCCTGGATGAAAGTGCTGTTTGCTCTGAAGTAATGCTGGAGACAGACATGCCAATCAGGTACAGCACAGAAATGAAAGGTCCTACCAGACATTAAGGAAAAGTCCATTTCCTGCAGCTTAATGGTTTTCCCCTTCTACAGTAAGTTTTCCTCAATGTTACATGCCTTTGCAACCAGATTTGCAAATTAAGCCAGTGTTTACCTGCCAAGGGCCAATTAGAAACAAGAAATCAAGGAGGAGTGACTAGATATATCCTGATTTTCCTACCCAGGGAATCTTGGATCCATGGGAAGATCAAATTCAAGACATTTTGCACTACAGGACAACATGGAGTCTGCCACCTTCACTTACTGTACCACTGATCCAATTCCACTTTCTAGTTTTGAGCCCTTTTGGCACACAAAGTCCTCATCAGCCCCAGGTCAGCATTGATGAAGCTGCTGTCCACTTGGGGACCATCACCCTTCCCTGTGGACTTCGGTACTCAAGGCCATTAGTCCTAAGGGTTGTCAGGTTAGTTAACCGCCACCTGACACTCAACATTGAGTTCCTGGCAGTATGGTCTATTCTATTACCATAGCAGGATAACCTGGCCAGACTGTTGGTACCTATTTATCTACTTGCAATTTCTTGCTTTCGAACAGCTAGGTTTCCTACTTACACATATGCCAGAAGAATTATTCAGCAGGATCTTGGTTATTCTTCCAGCACAGGAAATCCAAAGGAGAAACTGGTGTGTGCTATGTGTGAGGCAAACAGAGGTCAAGATGTCCTTTGTGTGTGAGAGCATTTTAATATTTTATTACATATGTTTAGTTCTTTTCTGCCACTCGAGTGGGACCTTTGGGGAATCACATTGTCCTGTAGTTACTTCTAAAGACCAGCAATCTCATTAACCTCATAAGACAGTCTAATGGGGATTAACGTTTTCTCTGACTTTGCTTTCTGAAGCAACTTGTGTCATGCTAATAAGGTCTGTAAAATTAAAGGTCATTGGTACATGTAACTTTTATCAAACCACCCCAAGAAGAAGAAGAAAACCAACTCAGTGATTTCCCTGGGTATTAAATTCATAATCTTTTATACATCTACTAAGGAATTTAAACAGTTAGTGAGATAATTACTTTGAATGGAATCTTTTCATTCTTAAATTTTTCAACACATGGTAGTTAGTACTGTGGAGGTCTTACAATTATATGTATATTGTAATTCATTCCCAAACACAGGCAACACCAATTCAAAAGTTTAGGGAGAAAATATGCATGAATTTTACTAAAACCCACGCATGTCTTTATACTGTACAGTATTTGGGAACAAACATTTGATTTAAAAGATTCAAAAACAGAAGACATTGAAGAATAAATGGGTTAGATATTAGATAGAAGTCTTTCTACTGCAAACTCACCTAAGTGTATAATCTTCTGCATGTCTATTCTGTTTAAGGAAGCCTGCTCAACTGTAAGTAACAGATTTCAGCTAATAGTGCAATTTTCATTAAAAAAAGTATCAGCTGCAAGCCTGTTCTGCTGTTTCTCCTGACCTTACTGCCCGAACTGCACCCCAAATCTGGGCTCTCTTCACTTGTTTCACTGGGATAGCAGCAGGGTCACAGATGAAGAGGTCAAGGAACCAAGTCCTGCCTTTATGGGATGACTAGGCTGTGCATCAAGGACCTCCTTTCAGACTGCCAGGCAACAGACACACTGCCCGTGCCTCACCACTGCTACAAGAGCTGCATTGGTTGGCAGTGTGCCTCTGGGTGCAATTCAAGGTGCTGGTTTTGAATTTTAAAGCCCTTCATGGTAGTGGGCCAGGATACTTAAGAGACCACATCAGCCCAAGGTTTTTGACCCATCCTACAAGAGCGGACCATAGGGGCTCCCTAGTGGTCCCATCAGCCAGGGAGGCACATCTCACTGGGACAGGAGAAGAGCCTTCTTGGTATCTGCTCCGGCCCTATGGAACCTGCCACTTGAACTGTGCCTCTAGGTAGAGTTTCTACCCTTCAGAAATGTCTTTAAAATGTGGCTATGCCAGGAGGTGTGGGGTACAACTGGTAAATCTGGCTTGGCCCCATAGAATCAGAGTGTCATCTCCCAATCTTTTCCCGATCTCATCTCTCTCCGATGAGAGCTTCATCTCCTTTGAAGAAGCACTTTTTAACTGAACAAAATCAGGGGGGTTTATACATAATTTTTCCCTCTTCCTCCCTCCTTAGGAATTTTCAGGTGGCCTTGGACTCAGATCTTGAGATAACACTTATCTCCTCAAAATTTTTCATGGTCAGGGCATGTTGGCAAAGTGTCTAGCTCTCATTTTGTCCCCCTTCCCATCTCTTTGGCAGGGTCATTGGCCGATGGTTTAAAAGGACAATCAACTTTAATTAGAAAGTTCACTTCCATTCATTGAACTTTGAGAATCCCTCAGGTGTTTCTCTGTCCACTAGAGGCACTAATCCCAATGACCTAATGCATCCAAGAATCACATTGAATTGTTGCGCTTTTAAAGATCTGTTTCTCAACCTTGAGACATGGTGACAAGTAACTTAAAACAAAGTAACCTTTTCATGTTCATGACACTGTTCTTCTTCTGTTTTGATCATGTGTTGGAATTATTTTTATTATTTTTTAGTTAGCAAAGTATAAGACACTAAACTTCCGGTGCAAAGAGAAGAACAAAAGAGGAGCACAAATGCTTCAGTAATACCCCATCCCTTTTACAGTAACTAGCACTTCAAATGTCAAAATCACTCTTAAAATCACTCTTAAAAAGATATAGACATCTTTACTTACAATTACCTACAGAGATGGGAGTCCACTCCATCGTGCAGTACTTGGGTCTCGAACTGACCTGCTGACCTTCCAGCCATCAAGTTCAGCATATTAACCACTAAGCCACCACTGTTCCTATTCTTGGTAGTATTAACAAATAAATTATTTTTAAATAAATAATTAATCAATGGCAATCCCAATTTGTTTATGCTTATTCATTATACAAGAAGACAAAGATGAAGGATAAGAATCATTTTAAACATGTACAAAATAAAGAAATACCACACTGGATTTCATATAATCTAAGTGTCATTCATGCTTCCCTTGTAGGTGGGTGGGTGGGGGCAGGTTTCAGTAGTTTTGCTGACTGAGTATCTGGGTAAGATTTCTGTCTGTGGAGCCAGTGGTTGGGAGTTCCACACTCTGCATCTTAGAAGAACCAGGGAAAGAACAATGTTGTCCAGGGTTGTAAAGACTGCAGAGGGAATAATTGGGTGTACTCTTCCTTCTTTAGATCAAACCTATGTCTCCAGGTGTTATAAGAAAGCTGTAGAGATTGTGCAGGATTGCACGCATCCCGGAAATGATCTCTTTCAGCTTCTGCATTCTAGAAGAAGGTATAGAAGAAGACCAGTGACTCAACACCAAGAAGAAGTCCTGGTCTTCTAGAAGCGGTCTTGGCTTTGAATGAAGCAAAATGGAGTTTATGAGGAAGCTCTGTTTTTTAGTATTTTTCAGGGGTTTAATGTGTATTTGTGGGGTGGGAGGATGTGGATATATTTTCTGTATACTGTAGTTGTAATTTGTTAGGTCTTGTTAAATTGATAAGTAGATTTTTTTCAATCTCGTTCTGTACAAAACAATGACAATAAAGATTTATCATATCATATCGTATCGTGTGACCTTGGTGAAGTTACTCAGTTTCAGGGTACCCTCAGAAGAAGAGAATGGGAAACTATTTCTGAGTATTCTCTGCCTTCTTCTTCTTGTTGTTGTTCTGCTGTATCTGAATCCAAATATTGGCAATCATCATTGTGATCAGTCATGAAGACTGTCATGAGAATAATATAATACAGTGGCCTTCCAAATGCCTTCCAAATCGCAGCTTGACACGCATACCACTGATCCAGTTTTGCAAGTAACTTTCTGCTCCAGAGCTCTGGCACACAAAGTCCTCCTTGGCCCTAGACCAGTATTGATTAAGCTGCTGCCCTTGATCAATATGGATTCAATTGGGATTTAATCCACTTGGGGACCATCATCTTTCCCTGTGGACTTCGCCATCCAAGGCCATTAGTCCTCAGGGTGGTCAGGTTAGTTAACAACTGCCTGACACTTGGTTTTGAGTCACTGGCAGTATGGCCTACTCTATTACCGTAGCAGGATAAACTGGCCAGACTGTGATTCTCTACCTAGAAAACACTGAAAAAGGGCTGAAGCGAGAACTGACTTGACTGCCTACAATTATTATTATTATTATTGTTATTATTTCAATAGCATTGTTTAGAAGTCTTTTAACAGCAAAGTATATGCTCAGATCAATGTTGCAAGAGTGCCGTGCAAAATTAGCTATTTAAAAACCAAATTTATACCTGAAGGCAATATTTCTCTTTGCTACTCATTCTCTTAAAATGAACAATCTTTTGCAATTACCTCGAGAGTTAAAACCAGTCTTTGTCAAAACCAGAAGGAATTGCCTTTCCCAGGCTGCTATTATTGTAATCGGGAGCTGTTTACTATTTAAAACAACTAACAATTATGGTACATTTTTATAGCACAAGCTTTAAAACATGTGTTGAGGTGAAATGGGTATTTTATGGCATTCCATGGTGGAGATCAGCTGTGGAGTCATTTGTCAAGGTTTCATGGCTGAGGAGAAATATCCTAGAGTGAAGAAGTGAACAAGAGAGAGACTCTGGTTATTTAGCAGGAAGGCCATTTTTGGGTGTATATTTGACAATGACTCCTGTTTTTTTTAAAAAAAATAAAGATTGAGGAAGAAGCAGATTTCATGTGTGGTGTTGGTGGGCCATCAAACCGTGGAAGCATCCTGGTCCTTTTGATTCATTTTTTAAAGGAAAGGAAAGAATTTGCTTAAATGTTCATGGCAAAGTGGCTTTGTACAACATGCTTCCTCTTGTCTTAAAATCAACCGTTTTGCCTCTAGATGCGTTCATGGAGTTTCATTCAACAGTTGTAAGGGCCACTGGGTTTTGGAACATGAAGTCCTGACTTTTTCTTGTATTTGAGAATCAAGTCACTGTACTTTTCTTTTTCATCTTCCTACATGTAAATGTTTCTGTCCTTAGGTGTGATCAAGTTGTTTCTGACTTATGATCACCCTATGAATTTATGATCCCTGTGTCATTCACAACCTTGCTCAGGTCTTGCAAAATCAAGGCTGTGACTTCCTTTATTGAAGAGATTTATCACTGGTTAGGCCTATCTCCCTTCTTACTATCTTCCACTATTCCCATCATTATTGTCTTTCCTAATATGGTGCTTTAACAATACTGTATATTCAAAGTCTGATAGCTTAATTGTTTTAGCTTCTAATGGAGTTCAGGCTTGATTTGATCGAGAACATCTTTATTTGTTTTTCTACCAGTCTACAGTATTCATAGAGCTTTCCTCTAACAAATTTTTTTTTAAGAAGTGCGTTGTGTTCCCTGTCAGCTTTCTTTGTTGTCTAGCTATTACACCAGCACATAGTAATAGGGAATACCATCACATGAAACTTGGCCTCGGTCTAATGTGACATAGCCTCACTTAAATTTACACCCACTCTTTAAAGTATCTTTCTTATTTAGCCCCTTCATTAGGTAAAGGTAAAGGTCTCCCTTGCTCAAAAGCCAGTCGTATCTGACTCTAGGGTACAGTGATCATCTCTATTTATAGCCAAAGAGCCAGCATTGTCTGCTTTTGCAGACATTTCCATGGATGTGGCAGGCATGACTAGACACTGGAGTGCATGAAATGCTCTTTACCTTCCCTTTTAATTTCTTGCTTTCGAACTGCTAGGATGGCAGGAGCTGGGACAGAGATGAGTGCTCACTCCATCGTGTAGCACTCGGGTCTCAAATTGCTGATCTGCCACACTTCCAGTTGTCAAGTTCAGTGTCTTAGTCACTAAGCCAATGTAGTCCCTTTTGCTCCTTCATTGTCACCCTTCTAAGTCTCAGCTGTCTTCCGATCTCTGAGGTGTAGTCTCCAGTTTGATCGATGATTGAAGCACGATATAGAAAAACAATTTCTGTGTCTTCTCTGCTAACATTAAAATTGTGTGATTCCTCTGTGGTCATTGCTCATGTCATGATCTTTGAGACATGGAGTTATAATTAAAAACCAACCTAGCGAAAAAGATCATAGTCTCAGATTGTTGTGTTCTAATGGTTTTCCTTCCACATGGATTACAATGTATCGGAGCCAATGTAACCTTGCCTATAGCAACAATGTAACCTTCAGCTGTATCATATAAACCCTGTAATAGGACGCGAGCTAATGACCACCAGCTGGCAGCAGCGAGCGTCCAAGCTCTCTTGGTCCGAACTCATCAAAGGCAACAGCGCGGGAAGCTTTCCCGCCACTACCTACACCTGGACAAGAAGGGCGTGACTCGCAATGACGTCACGCAGGCAGTAGCCAATGGGCTACCATGGCACCACGTTCAAATGTATTACTGCTGTATAAAAAGAGCTATCGATCCGCCATCACCTCATGTTCCCTCTGTCCACGATGCAATAAACCTGAGTTAACCCAGCCCGAGGCTGTGTCCTGTGTCTTGGTCTTCATACACCAAATTGGCGACGAAGGTGGGATATGGATCCCCAAGGAGCAGCCAGGGCACAGAGCGGGTTCAACATCACCAAACCGCAAGACTGGGAGCTGTTGGAGATGGACTTCCAGGCGGCGCTGGTGGAACTCAAAGTCAAGGAAGACGATGAGGAGCGGAAGAGGGCCATCCTCACCAGAATGCTCGGGGTGGAAACCAAGCGGACGCTGGTGGGCATCATCGCTCCGAAGAAGGTGAGCCAATTTAAGGCGGACGACATCATGAAGCTGCTACGGGAGCGCTTCCAACCCTCGAGGGCGATGTTTCCCGCTCGGAGCGCGTTTTGGAGGCGAGTCCAAGCGCCGGACGAGTCGGTTGAGGCATTCGTGGCCGCCATGAGGGTAGCCGCCGTCCCCTGCAAATGGGGCGACATCCTAGACATGGCCCTCAGGGACGGCGTGCTGTGTGGCCTGAAAGACAAGGAGGTGCAGCGCAGCTTGATGAACAAGGAGCCGCCACCCACGCTGGCAGAGGTCGTCGAGGCCGCCGAAGCCGCGGAGTCCACGAATGCTGGAGTAGACGAGATGCACCAGTGGCGTGAGTGGCGTCCCAGGGCCGGCAAAGCAGAAAATTCGGTGCACGGGAAGTCCGGACAATCGGTGCACGCAACTCGGCGGGCCTCAAAATCGTCCTCGGAAGGCAGCGACGGCGAGGAGGTCCAGAAGGTCCGAAAAGGGGGGCGCCGCTGCGATGGTTGCGGGGCGGCCCACGAACGCGCGAGATGCCCATTTAGAAAGGCTGAATGTTACACCTGCGGCCGTCGGGGGCACATTGCCAAGGCATGCAGAAAAAGAAAGGAGGGCCGGAGGCAGTCACCAGACCGTTCGACCAGACCGGACCGTCCCGCGAGGCCCAAAGATGGCGCCCAGACCACGAGGAAGAAGGACGGCGTGGGCCGCGTCTCGGACGGCAGCGAAGATGACGCCCCGGTGTTCAGCGTGTCCACGGGACAGTCCCATTACTTCGTTGAGGTACTAATACAAGGGGCCCCTATCAGGATGGAAATTGACTCAGGGTCCTCCTATTCCATAATCCCCCAGAAAGAGTTCTTGAAAATCGACCCCCACGTGCGGCCCAAACTTAAAACATTGAGGTCCACGCTACGAGATGTACAGGTAAACAGCATTCCGGTATTGGGGGTCGGGAAATTTCGGGTTAATTTCAAGAGACATTCTGCGGAACTGCCCCTAGTTGTCCTCAAGGGGGGAAGTTGTAGCCTCCTTGGGACACAGTGGTTTCAGCCTTTAGGCCTGTTCATAGGGGGAGTACATTCGGTGGGGGGGGATCCAATACAAGCGGTGTGCGACGCGCATCCCGACGTTTTTAAAAAAGGACTGGGAAAATTCAAGGGACCCCCTGTAGCCTTCGACTTAGACCCGGAGGTCCGCCCGATAAGACTCAAACCGCGCAGGGTGCCCTTCGCACTAAAGGACAAAATAGAGGCGGAACTGGACAAATTGGTGGGCCAGGGGATTCTTATTCCTGTTGATTCCGCGGAGTGGGAAACTCCAATTGTAACAGCTCTGAAGGCTAACGGGGAGGTGCGCATTTGCGCTGATTATAAGTGTACAATTAACAAGGCGATCCGCCCTAATGCATACCCGGTGCCGGTGGTCAGCCACCTTTTGGCCAGGCTAAATGGGGGAAAGTGTTTCGCTAAGCTCGATCTAGCACAAGCCTATCAGCAACTCCCCGTAACTCCCGCCACGGCCGCGGCCCAAACGATAGTCACACATAAAGGAGCGTTCCAGGTGTCGCGTTTACAGTTCGGCGTGAACTCGGCACCCGGCCTTTTTCAGTCGCTTGTGGAACGCCTCCTGAAGGGGCTGGAGGGGGTGTTGCCTTATTTTGATGACGTGTTGATAACAGGGGGGAGTGAGGCCGAACTGGCAAAAAGATTGGACAAAGTACTAACTGTGTTCGAGAAAGCGGGGCTGAGACTGAGGAAGGACAAATGTGTCTTTTTCGAAACCGAGGTCGAGTTTTTAGGGTTCCGAATCACACCCGAGGGTATTAGGCCATCCAAATCCAAAGTGGCAGCCATCAAGAAGGCCCCTCGCCCCACATCCAAAACCGAGCTACAGTCATTCCTGGGGCTCCTCAATTTTTACCATACATTCCTTCCGCGGAAAGCGTCCGTAGCCGAACCGCTTCATCGGTTGCTTAAAAAGGAGGAGACATGGATGTGGGGTGACGAGCACGAGAGGGCATTCAAAGAGCTAAAGCAACTCTTGACTTCTGACGCAATTCTAACGCATTTCGACCCCAAACGGCCGGTGGTATTAGTCTGCGATGCATCACCGGTGGGGGTGGGGGCGGTGCTTTGCCACGTGTTGGATGACGGAAGGGAGGCCCCGGTTGCGTTTTATTCAAGGTCCCTGTCCCAAGCAGAGCGAAATTACGCACAAACCGACAGGGAGGCATTAGCCATAGTAGCGGGGACCAAAAAGTTCCACGATTTTCTGTATGGCCGCCCGTTTAAAATTGTAACGGATCACAAGCCCCTGTTAGGGATTTTCACGGCAAGCAAGCCCACGCCGCAGATCCTATCCCCGAGAATGCTGCGTTGGGCTATCTTTCTCAACGCATACCAACACGAGTTGGAGTACCGGCCCGGAAAGGAGATCAGCCATGCTGATGCACTTTCGAGATCCCCTTTGCCCCTGTCGGATGACCAAAAGGCTAGAGTAGAAAGAGACCGCCAGGTGTTGCTAATCGAGGTCTTAGACGCACCCCCACTAGTACCAGCCGATATTGCTAGGGCGACAGGCAAGGACAAAACGCTGGAAAAAGTTAGCTCATGGGTACAGAAGGGGTGGCCGGCATCGTCCCCGAGCACGGAATTCGACACATTCTTTCGGAAAAAGCTAGAGCTGTCCCTAGAAAGGGGGTGCCTGTTGTGGGGCCAACGGGTGGTGGTCCCTACATCCATGCGGCCGAGGGTGCTCAAACTGCTGCACGTCAGCCACCCGGGGATCGTTCGTTCGAAAGCGCTGGCCCGCAGTTATTTTTGGTGGCCACAACTGGACGCGGACATTGAGCACATGGTCGGCACTTGTGAGGCATGTCAGGGATCCCGTCCAGAGGAGGCTCGCCTCCCGCAGAGGGAATGGGACGCGGCAAGGGGGCCGTGGTCCAGAGTACACATAGATTTCGCTGGCCCATTCCGAGGAACCATGTTTCTCCTGGTGGTGGATGCGTTCTCCAAGTGGCTGGAGGTTATCCCAGTAAAGAGCACGTCCTCCGCCACGACAATTAGCCAGCTACGGAGAGTCTTTTCCACGTTCGGTTTACCCGACACGTTAGTCAGCGATAACGCGAGTTGCTTCACCTCCTCGGAGTTCGGAGCATTCATGGCGGCAAACGCAATTCGGCATGTCACATCCGCACCGTTTCACCCGGCCACGAATGGCCAAGTGGAACGGTTGGTGCGTACAACAAAGGATGCGCTTCGGCGCATGGGCCCGGGGGACCTAAATCACCAAGTATGTCAGTTCTTATTAGCGTATAGGGTGACCCCCTTAGCGTCAGGTTACTCGCCGGCAGAGCTCTTGATGCGGCGAAAACTGACCACGATTCTGTCCAGGCTAGACCCGACGAGAGTTGAGGAGAAGGGAAAAAACATAGGGCTGGCAGTCTCGAAAGGATTCGCCGCCGGCGACCCTGTTCACTGTAGAAACTATGCCAGCGCAGGGCCAGCCTGGGTGCCGGGGACGGTAGTAGAACAGACGGGGCCAGTGTCGTACCGGGTCGAGACCAGCACAGGTCTCCTCTGGAGGAGGCACGCGGACCAGCTGAGGCACCGAGTGAGCGTACCAGACAGTGGGGCTCATCAACAGGATTCAGCGTTAGGGTTCTCCCCCACCCGCTTAGCCCAAGGGGGAGACATCAGCGGACAACAGTCCCAAGCAAGGGGGGAAGGAAGAAGCAGCGGCCCCGACTCATATCCTTTTGATGAACCAGTTCCATCAGAGGCCGGGGAAGGGGGAGAGGAATTCGCGACCGCTGCCCCCGAATGTAATTTTGGTTTTGGTTTTGCGAGCCGGGGGGGTTTTCAGGAGTGTTTCCCCACCCATCCAAGCGAGAAGAGGGGTTTTTCGTTAGCCCCCAGTGCCCCCGGTTCTTCCCTAAGAGAGAGCACACCTCCCAACAACGCCGCGGAGCCGCGGCAAGTCACTAACGAGTCTCCCTCTCCAATTACAGGGCAGGAAACCAGGGGACAAAGAGAAGGTAGCAAACCCGGGCAAAGGCAGCCCGCATCGAGACCCCAGCGTGTTCGAAATAAGCCATCTTGGCTGAGAGACTTTGTCTCCTAGGGGGGGAGTGTGTTTGAGTGGGGGCTCGAGACTTTGTCTCATCCTAGGGGGGAGGGGTGTTGTGTTCTAATGGTTTTCCTTCCACATGGATTACAATGTATCGGAGCCAATGTAACCTTGCCTATAGCAACAATGTAACCTTCAGCTGTATCATATAAACCCTGTAATAGGACGCGAGCTAATGACCACCAGCTGGCAGCAGCGAGCGTCCAAGCTCTCTTGGTCCGAACTCATCAAAGGCAACAGCGCGGGAAGCTTTCCCGCCACTACCTACACCTGGACAAGAAGGGCGTGACTCGCAATGACGTCACGCAGGCAGTAGCCAATGGGCTACCATGGCACCACGTTCAAATGTATTACTGCTGTATAAAAAGAGCTATCGATCCGCCATCACCTCATGTTCCCTCTGTCCACGATGCAATAAACCTGAGTTAACCCAGCCCGAGGCTGTGTCCTGTGTCTTGGTCTTCATACACCAAACAGATAGAAGTGGTTGAGTTGATAAATGGACTGATGAAACCGGCTCAGATTCTTATCTTCCTGGAAATGGATAAAAGACAAACTTCTTTTGTCTTAAGCCAGTTCACTAACAAAAGAGGGAAAAGCTGTTTTGTGACAAAGCAGCAAATGCTATTCTTCATTATCTAACTGATTTGAAGTGAAGGATACTTGGAGCCAACAAATGTATTTCAATTCATAGGAAAAAAATCCTGTAACCACCTCTTCTTCATCCTTGGCAAGATATAAGTCCATCAAATCAGCTAAGTAACAAGCTGCTATTTTTCTAATGATCTTCAAAACCTGCTGGTTAAGGCAGCTTCCTCACATTGACTAATGGTAGGGCTACTTGTGTTTGAGCAATTACTGGAGCATAGACATCATTTTCTAAGATGAATTTCCACCCTTTTCTCAAAGACAGGAGAGGAAATCCTTTTCTAATATGGAGTTTCTAATATGATCTTTATTCAAACATTACACCTGAGATTTGTGCAGGGCTAAATGGCTGGTAGGAATACAGGCATGTACACATTGCAGGCGCACCCCCCCAATAACGGACACAGACAACATTGAAAGTGGATAACAGCATAGGGCCACATTTATTGATTCAATGCCCTAGTCCGAATTATAAATTTGTATTGGTAAAACGACCAATCATAATTCCTAAGGCAAGCAGGCCGAAGTAACACTGGTAAGGTACCACCCCAAAATTGCCAACGGCAATTGGTTACAATGTATCAATTTGTATCAATTTGTTTGTTGACAACAAACAAATTGTTGACCGTAGTCAATAACTAACTTATGACCCCACCCTCTGACGCGTATCCGTGAAATAACAGGGGTGATGCATGCTGGTTAGCAATCGTCATCACCCCATTGCCTGGTTCGTCGTTGACCGGACAACGTTTAACTAATTTATTCCTGTCTAGTGTTGTCCAGTCAATTGCGAACCTGCCGGATACTTGTGGGTCATACTGTTTACCTTACCAGTGCTACCCGCCAATGTGACCAAAGTCAACAGTAGGAACACAGAAAAACCCCTATATCAAACCATAGCAACAGTGTGGGATGGGCAAAAAAGCCAGGACCCGGAAGCCAATATGGGTCCCAGCCAAAAATTCCCACCCGGCCCCGAAGCGACCATAATATCACACTGTTAACTAGGGAGGGGGTGGAGGGGAAAAAACTTCTCCGCTCCGTCGCTGAGGTAAAATGGCAGCTCGGCTGCCTCGTGGCCAGCCCTTTTATAAGGGAGCTGGCCACGCCCCTAACTACCCGGATTCTCTGTCCTGTGGGGGGGGGCCCGCAAAGGGCGCGGCGGCCATTTTGGCGCCGCGCTTGCATTGCAGGCGCACCCCCCCCAATAACGGACACAGACAACATTGAAAGTGGATAACAGCATAGGGCCACATTTATTGATTCAATGCCCTAGTCCGAATTATAAATTTGTATTGGTAAAACGACCAATCATAATTCCTAAGGCAAGCAGGCCGAAGTAACACTGGTAAGGTACCACCCCAAAATTGCCAACGGCAATTGGTTACAATGTATCAATTTGTATCAATTTGTTTGTTGACAACAAACAAATTGTTGACCGTAGTCAATAACTAACTTATGACCCCACCCTCTGACGCGTATCCGTGAAATAACAGGGGTGATGCATGCTGGTTAGCAATCGTCATCACCCCATCGCCTGGTTCGTCGTTGACCGGACAACGTTTAACTAATTTATTCCTGTCTAGTGTTGTCCAGTCAATTGCGAACCTGCCGGATACTTGTGGGTCATACTGTTTACCTTACCAGTGCTACCCGCCACACGGAGGGGCTTCAAAGAAGACCTGACGCCCCCCCCCCAGACCGTCAGCTCGGTCAACAGGCCTGCTCGCCAATCACCCAACAGGAGGTCCATACCTCCTCGCGACAGATGGGCCCCATCCCCTGCGTACAAGTCATAATTTTGTAGACTAATATCGGGGTGATGACTAACCCGTCCCCAAGCCCTGGTGGCAAGAAACCGCGCCACTGCCTTATTGACCGCGCGCCTAGCGCGGTCAAGGGCCAGGAGGTTAACGCCCCCTCTGTAAGAATGGCGCGGAACAATGTCCGACCAAACCAGGGTTGTGGCAGGCCAGACATAATGCAAGTAGGCGAGTTCCTCGCAAATCGCATGCTTGAGCGATAAGCCGGTGACCTGGCCCAAATCATTGCCCCCCAGGTGGATGATTAGAATGTCAGGCGGGTCAGCACCCAGGCCAGAAAAAAGGAAAGGCCGCAGCTCCCGCCATAACATCCCAGGCTTACCATGCCATGCGAGACTGGCGTGGTCACCCAGTCCCAGTCGGGGTCCCACTCTGTCGCCGCAGCGTAACGCGCTGCCCTGTGCACATAGCTGTGGCCCACCAGCCATACTGTCACCGGTGTAATACGACACCCAGGGTCTGTAAGAAAATTGAGAAAAAAGGCGGCAAGGTGACTGGATTGGTACTCATGGCGGGAGTGGGCGCACATAAAACTGAAAACATTGCGAGCCCCACCTCCCCATGCTGCGTATGTCAGCCCCAGAGTACCCAAAAGCAGCTGCTGTAGAGGCTGCACCAATACGGAACGAATGTGTGCCATAACGGGCACCTGGTAGGCCCACCCTGGTGAGGGCTCTGGCTGTCACCTTCCAAAACTGAAATTTAGTAAGGGGAGACCCATCTTGGTGACAGAAAAACGGGCCGTGGTGCATGCCACGCAGTGCCAGGAATTACTGTAGGGCACCAACCGGACAGATGTCTGCCAAAGAACACCGTAGCAGTCTTACTCCACTGCCTACGCCATGCTGATCTGTTTTAGAGGAGCGCATCCTCAACTGGGCCCATTCTTTGGCAACATAGACATCTTCGAGTTCCAGTGCCCTACCACTTGCATCCGCCTTAGACAGCATCACGAGTTCGCTGACGCGGAGCGCTCCAAAAAATGCCACCGTTGTGGCTGCATGAAAAAGGGCTGCCTCATAATGATCAAAACAGAGGCCTGGCCAGCCCCGGGCCAACTGGGTAAGAACCCCTGGGGAAATAGGGTGCCGGTCGTTCGGGCAACGCCCGCGCTCGCGCACCCACCCCTCCAAAACATGTCTCACACGGAAGTCAGAGGTGGTATCCACGTGACCCCCCACTTTGGCCATAAAAGCCAACGCCGAAAGCTTGGATGCTATGGTGCGAGGTGTGAGGCCCTGTGCATGCAGGTGAACCATGAACCGCAGAACATGGTCCACCGGAATTGGCCAGGTCTCTGGCAAGTGAAATTGAGTAGCAAATGCCCTATATGAATTGAATGCTTGTTGATACGCCTTACGCGTGCGTGGCGCTAGTGACAGGCCAATCGCCCGGTTCACCTCTCCTTGCCAATAGTCCACATCTCGTCCGGGAGTGGCGAGGGAAATTCCTCCGCATCCGGGGCCAAGGCGCGGAACCGGGAGATCTGCAGGCGGGACAAAGCGTCAGCAATATCATTATTAATCCCTGGGACATGCCTGGCCCTGAACAAGACGTTGAGGCGCAGGCAGCGCAGCACAAAATGGCGCACTAGATCCATAACCCTGGGCGATTTGGAAGTCTGTGCATTGACAATGTGTACAACGGCAGCATTGTCACACCAGAAATGCACCACCGAATTTGCCCACTGTTCGCCCCATAGCATCAAAGCCCCCAGAATGGGAAAAAATTCCAGGTATGTGAGATCCTGCAGGCGACCTGTGCCTGCCCATGCCGGTGGCCACCCACCATAGGCCCACTTCCCATTGAAGTACATCCCATAACCCAGGGATCCTGAGGCATCAGACTGGATCTGGAAATTGGGGGATGCCAGGAGGTCAGACCTCCAAAATGAGACCCCATTAAACTCCCTCAGGAATTGCAACCAGACGAACATGTCTGCCCTGATACCCCGGGTAAGCCTGACCCTGTGGTGGGGCCTGGATAACCCTGCCATGGCGTCACATAAGCGCCGGGCAAAAGCCCTGCCCGGAGCGACCACCCTGCAGGCAAAATTAAGGTGCCCATGGAGCACCTGCAGTTCCCTCAGGGATGCCTTACGCTTGGCCAGCAATTCCGAGATAAGGGTCACTATCCTGGACACCTTATCACCCGGCAACCTAGAAGCCTGCACTACTGTGTCAATCTCAACTCCCAGGAATACTAGCTTGGTCGATGGGCCCTCGGTCTTTTCGGGCGCTAAAGGGACACCAAGTTCCTGCATTAGCGTCTGAAATGTGTTAAGGAGACGTGCACACGTGTCCCAGCCCCGTTCACCCCCGAATAAAAAGTCATCCAGGTAATGGGCTACAGACCGGGACCCTGACCTGCGGACGAAGGCCCACTCTAGGAAGGTACTAAAACGCTCGAAAGCCGAGCATGATATGGAGCATCCAAAAGGCATGGCCTTATCGAAATAATATTCCCCCTTAAATTTAAAACCCAGCAATTCAAAGTCGCCCGGGTGCACCGGCAAGAGGCGAAAAGCCGACTTAATGTCACACTTGGCCAGCAGGGCACCCGGGCCACACGCGCGCACCATGCGCAGCGCCTGGTCAAACGATGTATACCGGACTGAACAAAGGTCATCAGGGATAGCATCGTTGACCGATCGGCCGGCTGGGTAGGACAAATGATGAATAAGACGAAACTCACCTGGGGACTTTTTGGGCACCAAACCCAGTGGTGAAACCTTAAGATTGGGAAACGGGGGTGCGGGGAAAGGTCCAGCGACCCTGCCCGCGTCTAACTCCTTTTTAATGCTGGCCGCAGCCACCTCCTCCCTTCCTCTGAGGGATAAAAGGTTGGGAGCATCCTGAGGGGACCTATCACCCATAAAAGGGATACGAAATCCCTGCTTAAAACCTTGAAGTAGATACTCCCCGTCCTCCCCCTTTGGGTACGATGCGAGCCAGCGCTCCAGCATGTCCACCTTAATTGGGGAGGGGGCCTTTTGGAGGACTAGCTCCATCCGCGGCAGCTTTGCCAGCCCACTGTCCACCCCTCCCTCTGCCTCGTGCCCCCCCATGCCTGGGACAAGCAGGGGCTGCGTGGGGGCCAGAACATGTGGGACACTCATGCTTATACCTGCAATTCTTCCGATTGCAGGAACCATTTGACGAGAAAGTCCAGCACAGCAGGCGGGCTGGAACCCCCTGCCCCGCCGGTTGGCGGGTAACCTGCGCTGGAGCCGCTCGCTGGACCGCATGTCCACAATGGTATCTATCCCCCGGGGCAGGGCGTGTGGGTGTCATGTACAGGAGCCACAGTCTCTGGCACGGCTCATCCCATCTCATCTCGGGGTGGAGAGGAATCCTCATACGGAATTCCTCATCATATGCTAGCCATGAGGGGCCCGGGAAATCAACCATTGCCCTATATATGTTGTCCAAATATTGGACCATGGGGATAGCTAAATCCGGCCGCGCCCTCAAATATACCGCCATGTATATTAAATAAGCGGGAAGCCAGTTGGCCCAGGTACGCGGCGGCTTACGGCGGCGTGCCTGCTCCTTATCCTTCTCATCCTGACCCTCCCTTTCCTCCTTGGTGGGCTCTCTGTTCAGGAGTGAGAAGATATCTACGTACTCCCCTCGCCATATCTTTTCTCTAGTAGCCTGTGCCAAGTGATCACCCAATGGCAAGGAATACCCTGCCGTCGGCAAAGCCGAAAAGGGGACAGCCGGCCTAGTAAAAGGGGCCTGAGCTAACCCAGCCACCCCCAGAACATTCCCCGCAGTGTAAGGACCAATGCCCACCCCATTGCCCAAGGTGGCAGCTGTTGTCGCCGGGTGGGCCGTAGACAGCGTGGCCCCCGCACCACCCGCGCGAGGCCAAGGCCATTGAAAGGCCCCCCCTATATTGGGAATGTGTGTGGATGTACTTGCTTGCACCGTATACTCACATGCTGCACCCCCGCGGGCCGCCCCCACCGGGGGTTCCGGCCCACTGGGGGCGTCGGAGCTCACGACCGACCTAGAGCTCATCACCGGGGCTTGACCCGCACCAGGTTGCTGGCTGGGGAGCTGCGAGGCAGTGGCCGAAGCCGCGCCACCCGCCTGCAGCAGCTCGACCCTCCCCGCCGGCTGTTGTCCTGCTGCCGACAGCACCTCAAAAGGAACCCCGAAGGGGGCACCCGCCTGACTGGCCCGGGCCAAAGACGCCTCCAGGGCCGCAATGCGGGCCAGTAAGGTGTCCACGTTGACCATGGGCAAAGGGCCGGCCGGCCCGCCTGATCCAGGCACGGGTACAGGTCCCTGCACCCCGGGGCCCGTATATGGCCATTGGCCAGCACCGAAGCCCGGCAGAGCTGGTGGAGAAACCTGCCAAGGCAGGGGGCCGCCCCACCCCCCAAGGCTAGAGGGCCCGGGGAGAGGCTGCGGCCCAAAAGGAATAGGCCCGACGGAGTGGGCAGGAGGAGGAGCGGTGTCCATCGCTCGTGGGCCGCGGGCCGGAGCGCCATCCGCGCCCACACTCTGCTCGCCCACAGCGGGCCAAGGGGCAATAGACCCCACTCCGCCGGCCCCGGTCGGGGCTGGCAAAGGTGGCTGCTGAGGAGGCGGCACCACGGTCCTCCGACCTGGGTTGCTCCTCCTAACAGCGCGAGCTGAACTCGAAGCTGCCTTCTTCTTCGAAGGCATCTCCACCGAAGCAAAAAAGGAAAGCCGGCAAGGCAGAATCGCTACCAAAAGGCTTCCCGGTAAGCTAACGAGCGACGGAGACACAGGGGAAAAAACTTCTCCGCTCCGTCGCTGAGGTAAAATGGCAGCTCGGCTGCCTCGTGGCCAGCCCTTTTATAAGGGAGCTGGCCACGCCCCTAACTACCCGGATTCTCTGTCCTGTGGGGGGGGGGCCCGCAAAGGGCGCGGCGGACATTTTGGCGCCGCGCTTGCAATGTCTCACCTTGTATGTCCTCCCTACCTGCAAAAGTAGCCTGTAAGCACCTTTTGCTGAACATGATATTTTAAGGGAAAACTGTCAGAAAAAGGGAAGGGGGGGGGAGGAGAAGGAGGAGGGAAGAAAGAGAATGTGTAGTAAGTAGATTTTGAGAGAGGGCATAGTATGTGCTTTCACATCTATCTCTTTCTAGCCGTGGACAGGATCAGAATGATAAGCAGCTATTTTTGGCACCAGCAATGCAGAATGTGCCTCTAAATCACCTTTCTAATTCATGATATGGAAATAATACAAAGGAACGACGCACAAGGGCTATTGCCCAAGTGCGTTTGCTTTGCTCACCCAAACCCGGGTGAGTCAATGTGGGTAGGGAGGGGAGGAGCCAGGTCTTTCCTCAGCCTTTTAAGGCTGGCATCTCCCCTCCTGGCCCTTCTTCGTTTCATGCAGCAATCTGAGCAGTGCCCTACCCTCCCACTCTGAGATCAGCGTGGAGCTGGTCGCTTCGGGATCAGATGGGAATTTTTGCACTCACCCCTGTTTGGCTCTTGGGGTGGGTGGTTTTTTTGCCCATCCCACACTGATGCGACAGTGTGGGCTGTTGTTTATGGGATCGGGGTTCACTGAGGCCCGGTCACTGGCGGGTAACGCGGGAAAAGGTATAGGTGAATACCCAATCACTGTCGGGTAAGGGCCAGTGGGTATTCAACAACTGCAACTGTTAACCTTATGGTTCAGATTGCAGTTGGGGAATGTGACGGTGGCTGAGGTAGGGTACTGCATGCGCAGGCTTCAGGTCTATCAGCAGTGCTATTTAACTGCCCGAAGTGATGTCAGGTAGGGGGACTTAGTTAAGACCCTACTGACTAGGGTATCACCTCAGGATTAAGAAAGGGTAGAGGTACCATTCTTCACTCAACCTTTGTCCCACACTACGTCTGGCCCAGCAGCAATTCATGGGTGTGTTCCAGGTTGTTGTTGTTGTGATGTAATAAAGTGTCCCTAATGTTTAGCTCCAAACCGTGTTGTCTGACTCATTACTTGGGGATGAGTGGGCAAAGTTCTTCTCAACTTTAGGTAGTCCTGCCCTCTACTACCAATGTAGGCTTGATCTACAAACCATGTTTCCTCTGCCCCCCCCCCCCCCCATGGTCTTGCTTAATGGCTGAGTTCACTTTGAACATGTGGTCAGTCACTATATTGCCCTACAACTATAAAAACAAGCCTGTGGTACCAATCTGGAATGTAGAGGAAGGGGTGTACATTCTATGTTGACTAGGATCAAGCCCCTATTAGCCAGGCCTAGTCATAGCCCTAGGAGAATTGTTCTGTCAAGGGCAATTGAGCAAAGGAAACTGTTATTTTAACTAAGAAAGTTCTGACTCAGGGAGAAATTGCTTTTCATTTGATAACAATCAAGAACCTTTTCTTTATACTACCCTTTGTTGAACTTTGCTGTCTCTCATCTTGCAAAACTGAATCGGATCAGTGCCCTTAAAGAAAAGGGTAACTCCTGGAAACCTGTGCCTGTTAACATAACTGAGTTTCTCTCATAATGCCTAGGAAACAATCACTGAGTTGAAAGATCACAGCTAGTTTTCATTAGAGCCGTTATGTAGTTTAAATTGTTTTTCCTTTGACAGGCTGTAGGTGGAGACATTTGTCTGCAGCATTTAATTTTTTTTTCCTTTTAACCACTGCTCAGCAGAATGACAGTATTCTGCGTGGGGGTGGAAGAGAAAAGCAAGGGAAACAAAGTGATTTGAAATTCCTTTTCATTTGTCAGCATACTGCAACTCATGTAAACAATTTGAGAAGAAGGACAGGCAGTGCAATTCTAATGCAAACATATCCTGGCTCTAATGGGGATTGGAATGGGCACAGGTTTGTTGTGCTAATTCAACTGTCCTTGGGTTGACTCAACACCATTATGCTGGTAGATCTTAAGATTTGCCAGTGCAAGGACCAAGAAGAGGGGAAAATGGCAGCCAGGGTGAGGAAATTGCTGATTTGAACATCCTCTAGCTCAGAGCAAAGGCACCATGAGGGTACATGGCTGGGCTGAAATGATAGTAGTCGGAAATAATTCCAACTTCCCTAAAGTGAGAAGAATTTTTGAAATCAGTATCCTTAAGCTGACGTCTTGTTAACTCAGCCAACTACCAACCATCTTGGCTAGTCAGGACTGTACAAATCTTTTTAAAGTCAAACTTCCAAGCTCTTCCTTCTTCTGTGTCTAGGCCAGATGTGAAACTGCCAAAATGAAGACACCATTTGGTGAGTTCATTCTGCAGTTTGATTCACCTGACCTGAGAAAGATTAGGTTATCAGTACCAGGGTGGGCATGCTCTGGCATTTTTGAACCATAATCGGACATGATTGTGGTTCAAAAATACCACAATCTTCAAGGAGTCTCTTTCAACGCTGAATTCTTCTGCAGGAAGAGTTGATATAGGAAATTTCACCAGACTTCTACGTATGCAACCATACTGCTCCAGATGGTATCCTAAAATATTTGGGAAAGGATGCAAAGAGGACATTGAATGGGGGGGGGGGGAAATCTGCCCTTTCTTTCATTAGCACAGGGATTCTCAAACTCCAGCCCACAGCACCATTTCATGTGCACCCCCACTGCCTCCACCACACTAGGAAGTGCCATGTGGTGGAGGAAGGGCAAAATGGCCATCTGCCCCCAAAGCTGCCTGAAAGAGCATGACCCAGCCCCCGGCTTTAAAAGGTTGAGAACTCCTGCACTGCGGAAGCCTCCCGGAGTGAATCTCTGTTGAACTAAGCATTACATTAAACAGGAAAGTGTGACTTGCAAAAGAGCAGCTCCATATTCATCTGCCCCTCTATTTCTTTCATGACCTCCAGAAGGTCTGGAGGTCTATGTTCCAACCTACAGTTCAAAAGCAAGAAATTATAAGTAGATAAATAGGCACTGCTTTGGCAGGAAAGGGAACAGTGTTCCCTGCACTCTGTCATCTAGTTATGCCTGCCACATGACCATTGAAATGTTAGCTTAAAAATGGCCCCTCTCCATTCTCTGGACACCAAAAAGGCAGCCTGCCAATTTACAGCACACCTAGTATCACTGAGAGATGAACGTCTGCAGATACACACAGTGCTGGCTCTTTGGCTGTGAAGAGATGTGCACCGCACTCTAGAGTCGGACACAACTGAAAAGGGTGACCTTTACATTTACCTATACTTGAAACTTAAGATTTCAATCTAGTGCATGTGCATTCTCATAGCAAAACTGGGAATTAGAGTGAGCCACCTGGTTCTGCATCCTACGCTGTTGCTGAATAAACAAGGGGCTGCATTTAGTGCTCTGTACCGCACTAGATATTACCATTCACCTGGCCGTGAATGCAAGTCACTTGTAGGGATCCTCTAGTGCCTAGAAATCACCACCAGAGAATCAGGCTGCATTGTTTTGAGAGTGGTTTACTATGGTGTGCCTAGGACTCCAAGGGAGTTGCTTCTATGCCATCCGGCCCCTCCTTGTGTTGCAGGGAGCGTTCCAGTGCTAAATGGAGTGTGTCACTGTTGCCATGGCAACCGATCAAAATTGATGGAAGGGCCAATTTGACTGACTCTGGCCAGGAACATTTGGTTTGATTTGGGAGTGCAACCGCAAGAGGCATTGGCTTTCATTTGCTTTAGGAAAAAATGGCGGGGAGACGTGCATGAAATTGTTGCAACCAATTTTCAGAGTAGCAGGAAAACAAGAGTAGTTAATTGCCGGCATGCAGCGTAAGAGACCCTGGTTGTGAAAGTCAGTCTGTGAGATAAAACCTGAACAGGGAGCGAGGAGAAACTGATTATTTACCTTAAAATCACTTTCTCCCAATATCTGGCTCAATGAAAGTTTGCTTTTGGGGTTTTTTTTTTAGAGTGTGGTTTCTTTCCCTTCCCTTCCTTAATTCTTTTTTGGGGGGTGATATCTATAAAATATGCATTGCTTACAAATGTGACAATATTTGTTTTGTTGCATGACTTAGTAAATGAAGTAGCTTTGGATGAGTTTGTGTGTTTCTGTGATCAATCAGCTGACTTTTTGAGCTTTCTAGGTGGTGATACTGAGTTTCACACAAGTTTTCTGCAGAGTCATTCTGGGGGCGGAAATGGTGAAATCCACAAAAACAGAAATAACCGAAACAATAACAGAAGTAACAACAATCATTTTTTCATTTTTCTACTCTGGTATCATAGACGTTCAATCAGTTTTGCTTGGGAAACTACTGAATTTTCACATTTTCCCCAGCTTAGACATATTTGCAGCTCATTAGATACACTTCAGTTACCTAGTGAATACTCTTGTCTCCAGAGTTGTTGTCCAGTTTTGGGGTTGTTATAAATTTTAAATATATCCTCATCACTGAGATGGCTTCCTGGTGGCATGCTAAAAACACACAGCTTACCACTGGGATTAATGGGATTTGTGATCCCTCATAAGAAGTTTGAGAGTAGAAGTTTGAGAGGAGAATTTAGAGAGTACCCTGGACAGCAAGGAGAACAAATAGGTCTATCTTAGAAGAAATCAACCCTGACTGCTCCTTAGAAGGTCAAATAGTAAAGATGAAGTTAAAGTATTTTGGACATCAAATGAGAAGGGAGGACTCACTTGAGAAGGCCTTGATGCTGGGAAAGGTGGAAGGCAAAAGAAGAAGGGGGCGGCCAAAGATGAGATGGCTAGACAGTATTGTTGATGCAGTGGGCACAGAGTTGGGTGGGTTGAGAAGGATGATGAAGGATAGGGGTGCCTGGCGGGTAATGGTCAATGGGGACGCAGGGGGTCAGAATCGACTGTGCGGCTGAACAACAACATAAGAAGTTGGACCACTCCCCACCCTCATTTATTGTCTTACTTTTGTGATTTGGAAGCCGTTGTCCTGAATTAGCTTTCAGAGCTGGCTGAGTTAACTGGCCACAACAGCTTTCTTTTTAAAAACTTAATGCTTAGTAGAATTTTAATCAGACAATGTATCTGCCTGGCCTTATTAGAGGACAGCAATGCTTCAAGTGTTCTGAGTAGCATTTGCCATCCAAACATGTGACTGAGGGTGGGTGCCAAGGAAAATAAGTTGGGTGCATTTCTGCCCATGGGTTTGAACTCATACTGTGCCACTTCATGTGTCTATCTGTGAAGTGAGATGCATTCTCCATAACTCCAACATGGGTTTGAACTCATACTGTGCCACATCATGTGTCTAACTGAGAAGTGAGATGCATTCTCCATAACTCCAACATGGGAGAAAAATCTGGCACAGGATGTGATTAGTCTATTTGCAAACTAAGGAAAGAATTGGAAGCTAATATGAAGTCTGCTCCAGCAACATATGTACAACTGTGTGTTCTGGCCCCATAATATATTGTTCTGGGTCACAAAACTACATTAGATTTGTAAAGGACTCCTTTGTTCAAAAGCTAGTTATGTCCACCTCTGGAGTGGGTGGCTGTTCATCTCAGTTTACAGTCAAAAGAGCAAAGCAAAAACAATTACACTTATATACCACCCTATAGTGCTTAGTGTACTTTCTGGGTGGTTCACAAGTTAAGTAGCATTTTGCCCCCAACATGCTAGGTCCTCATTTTACTGACCACAGAAGGTTGGAAGGCTGAGTCAACCTTGAGCCTTGGTCAGGATTGAATGCTGTTCTCAGTGATACTAGGTCTGCTGTAAATTGGCAGGCTGTCTTTTTGGTGTCCAGAGAATGGAGGAGGATCATTTTTAAGCTAACATTTCCATGGTCATGTGGCAGGCATAACTAGATGACAGAGTGCAGGGAACACTGTTCTCTTTCCTGCCACAGCAGTACCTATTTATCTACTTATAATTTCTTGCTTTTGAACTGTAGGTTGGAACTCTGCCCTCGTCGCTCCCGGAAGCAAAAGTAAAACGTGCCCATATGGAGGAAGAGTTAACTTGGAAGAGTCTTAACCGTACAGATGTGTTTTACTTCTGTGTGGATTCACAGGGCACTTGGGCTTCTGGGAAGTGAAATCCAAGAAAATCTGGAGTGCCAAGGTTCTCCATCATGGCTCTAGGATTTCGGAATCATAGTGTCTTATCCGATTTTAACAGATTCAGTCTCTGTGGCTTATAATAAAAGATAGAGGCTGGATCTGTTAAAATCTTAACAAGAATATGCCAACAGATCATGCAGTCTTCACAACCATTTAATGATTGCTATATCCTGTCAACCAAACACATGGAGTCTGCTTCTACATTACATATGGAGGTTTCTGGCTGCGGGTCTGCCCTTACACTCAACATCCTCTACAATGTGCAAAGTGCTATGGATGCTCTCAAGTGTTATTTGAATATCACTGGCTGCTATTCAAGAAAAACCCACAGAATTCAGCTTTGTTCTCCATTCTAGACTTTGCTGGAAAGTGATCTTGCTGAGATGCTGGCCATCTTATACAATGATCTTCTGTATAATCTTACCAATTTGGTAGTCTCACTGGCTTCCTCTTTGGATTCAATTTTCCAAAAAATGCCATACGATCCAGCTTTATTATTTGCACCCTTGATTCCAAGAGAGATTGTGGTGGCTGAGTGGTTAAGATGCTGATCTTGATGACTGGAAGATCAGCAGGTCAGTAGCTTGAGACCCGAGAGCTGCATGATGGAGTGAGCATCATCTCTGTCTCAGCTCCTGCCAACCTAGCAGTTTGAAAGCAAGAAATTGCAATTAGATAAATAGGTACCACTTCGGTGGGAAGGCAAACAGTGTTCCATGCCCTCTGGTGTCTAGTCTTGCCTGCCACATGTCCATAGAGATGTCTGCAGATGCAGACAGTGTTGGCTCTTTGGCTATAAACAGAGATGAGCATTGAATCCTAGAATCAGATATGACTGGCTTTTGAGCAAGGGTGATGTTTACTTTTACCTTCCAAGGGGTAAAGATAATTTCCTTCTGTTGTTATTTTTGTTCGTCAAACAATGTGGTGTAACATCAAGTCTAAATAGACATAAATAATGTGGAAAGCAACATGGACCCCTTCTTCAGCCCCCTGCACTCCCATTCTGCCTCTGGAAAATGCCTCATTCTTTTCTCCAACCTGGCTAGGAAGTAAACTGGAGGCACAAAACTTGATTTACTAAGAATTAAAACACTTGAACTACATAAAGTGATGTAGACGCATTGCAGCTTTGAGAAACAGAGTGCTACCCTGCACTCCCCCCTTTCCCTATCTCCGAAACCTCTAATGAAACAAGAGCTGGAAGCTTTTTGTAAATCTGACATTTAATGAACCTTTGCTTAAAAATCAGAGCAGGTTGTTAGTAAAATATACAGTGTCCTACTGTAGCGTCTTGCTGTGCCATGAGGTTCTTTTCAAAAACGCTGGTGGAATGCTTATTATTCCCTAGAGCTTTTCTGATCAAGAATGATTATAATGTGGCTCCTGGGTGACTTTTTAGGACTCACATCAGAATGTCAAAAAAGAAGACGTGAGAAATGAATGCATAAATTATGGCCAGTGTCTCCACTGCAGGGGGTCAAGCAGGAAGCACGGGCAGGTGCAATTAAATCAGAAGGCAATTAGACACCCCAGTTGCATCTCCAGGGAAAATAGACAAGTATGATTTATCTAGTATTGTCAGTGTGCCTGGCAGTTATCTGGGAAACATGATCGAAAGAGACAGATTCCCTGCTCCAGTCTTTGAGTGGGTCTTCAACAGAGTTTAGGAATGTTATCCATGCTCCCAGTCTACAGCTTTGCTAGCTGGGAGGATTCTGGAGGGAAATGTTTCTGAGCTCTAGTCCTGAACTAACAGTAGATTGACATGTTTCATCCCCATGTGGGTGGCTTGAATAACATGCAGCTCAGTAACTAGGATGATGGGAAGAAGCCAAGAAATACATTCGCCTGATGGAACGGTTCACAAGTCTGAGCATGATGGAAGGTTGCTAGGTCACAGGCACTAATCCCACCCCTCTGCCCCCATTCCAAATTTCCACACTAAGCACAAAGATCAGAAGAGAGTTTATCATCATTTGGGGGGGGGGGTTTGATGGTTCCCATCTAAACATAATCACAATCTTGCTCCAGAATTTCCTGGTTAACACAGGAAGGTTGTAATGGAGGAGCTGGAAACCATAGACCTTCCCCATGTACCATTCAAAAAGCACATGGAGGACTACAGAATGCATACTTAAACTGTGGCATTCACTGCCACAAGAGGTCATTATCATTAGTCCCTTCCCTTTCTGGCTGCTTGCTCATCACCAGACAAAACACTCAACTGCATGTTCACTCTATGGGAGATACACTTCGCCCAGTTATATTGTCCACAGAAGAAGAATCAGAGCCTTTTGAACTCCATTTGGGCAAAACAAGCCAGATTCAGAAGACCCTGGATTCTCAGCAACTGAAAGAGTCTGAATCCCCAAATGATGATGGACTCACATAGAGAAATAGCCCGAATCTCCAAAGGAGGGTGACCTTGTAAAGAAAAAGCTCAAAAAGAGACTACAAGACAACGTACTTGACTGTAGGTAATTTCTTGGAAGAAGGGTTTCCTCAAGAGCAGGGTATCTTCTTGAATAAAAACAGGTTAAAGCCTAAAGCTGAACTCTTCCGCCGGTGGACCAAGTACCTCAGGAAGCCCAGCTTTATAAACCTTGATCCTGGATCAAGGAGGGCAACCAGAATGATTAGGGGATTGGAACACCTTCCTTACCATCTGAGGCTGCAACGGTTGGGCCTCTTCACTCTTGAACGACGGCGTCTAAGAGGTGACCTGATTGAAGAGTATAAAATCATGCACGGTGTGGACAAAGTAGATAAGGAAAAACTGTTTCCCCTATCGCACAAGACTAGAACTAGGGGACACTCCATGAAACTTTTGGGTACTAGTTCTCAAACAAATAAGAGAAAGTACTTTTTCACCCAGAGGATTACTGGTCTATGGAACTCCCTGCCAGAAGAAGTGGTGACAGCTGTCAGTCTTGACAGCTTCAAGAAAGGATTAGACAAGTTCATGGAGGACAAGGGTATCAATGGCTATAATTATGGATATCTAAGGACAATCTCCGGGTTGGAGAGATAGGCAGGATAACTCTCAAGGCCATTTCCAGGGAATCCTAAGCAGGTGAAGGCATCTGCTTGGGAATACCCTGAAGGAAATGGTGAGCCACTGTGTGAGACAGAATGCTGGACTGGATGGGCTATGGCCTGTTCCAGCAAGGTTCTTATGTTCTTATGGATTGTGTTTAAATCCATGTCTCCTCCCACCCAGATGTCATTGAGATCTTTATGTGAGAAATGCAAAGGTCTGAAGCATAGTCTGAAGCAGACTAAATTCAATGTTCTCATAACACTTACTCAACTGGGAGACCCAATTAAGTCAAGCCCCCAACCATACAAGAATGATTAAGGATATTGAGGCAAACCTCTCTGTCCCTCAAATAAAGGTCTCAGGAATTCAGTGCGGGGCATACCCATGTGTTTCTACCTCCATCCCTGTTCATGAGTTTAGCTGTAATGTCTCAAAAGGCATACAGTTTATGCAAACTGCTGAGAGAACAAAAATAGCATTCGGTGCTTGGCTCTCACCCAGCAGGAAATAATCACATAGGCCTCGAAAATTCCTCTTCCTATTAAGTCAGTCTAAATGGAGAGAATGGAGAATTCAGTTATCATTCTTTATGTTCCTGTTAATGATAGGATGGATATGCTAGTTGTGGGATTATGGTTGCTGTAGTCCAAAGAAGTAGCTTTTCTCATCTCTGCTCCTTTCACCCCATCTGGGACCAGAATGAAAACTGCCCCTTCTTTACTGGAAGTTCAGACTGGGGCAGGAGAGCAGAGATAAATCCCTTCTCATGATGTGCTACAACAGTGATGGTGAACCTTGGCACTCCAGGTGTTCTTGGACTTCAATTACCAGTAGCCCAATTCAGCATACCTGCTGATCAGGGCTTCTGGGAATTGAAGTTCCAAAGCACCTGGAGTGCCATGGTTCACCATCACTATGCTACACTGAACTTGTGTTAGCAGCTCTGCCTACTGGCATGTGGATACACAGAAACACAGGGACATAACCTTGTCTTTTAATCAGCAACAATGGAAGACATTGTAGCCATATTCTGCACACACCAAATGGTGTAGTTTTGACCCTCAACCCAGAGACAGTCAATGAGACAGAGTAGAGGGATGCATTAGGGCAAGGGAGGGAATATGGGGTTGTTGTCCTTTTGCTATCTTACAATCCCATCAGCCATAGCCAGACCAGTTAAAAAACAGATACAGCATTTGTGTGTGAAGTCAGAGTTGTAAGGAACACTCTAAACTCTTTCAACATGTTGAGTTCAATGAGGAATTGTCCAGCCCAGAGGGATTCTTTGCCTGTAGCTCAAGGACAAGGCAAAGAGCACTGAGTTTGACTCATCAGGGTGTTCATAATTTGTGTAAACAATCAGCATGAAAATCTACTCTTCATATCCTTTGGGGAGGAGAGACAACACACACACAAAGCAAGCATAAACTGCCTGATTGCTAAAAAGCAATCCCTGTGAGGTCCAGAACAATCCCTGTGGCAAAGCAGCAGCTAATTTGTGTAAATTGTGTTAAACTGCTGTTTGTCTTATTTGCAAAGTTTTGTTTGCTTTCCACAAAAAAACCCCACCTTCTTTTATTTTCTGTTGTTGAAAGTGCTATAAAATACCTTGTTCTTTCATGGATCAAGGAGACTAATTTTGCAGGTAGGAGGTAAGCAAAAATGTATGTCCTGTTCCAGATAAGCTTTACTGGCTGGCCATAAATGTCTGGCAGTTATCTCTTCCAAAATTGGGCTACTTGATTTGTGCTCTAGCTATAAGGTTGCTCTCCATGGTTCTGAAATGACACACAGAATCCCTGGCAAGTACTGGCCATAAAGGCTGCCATGGCTCACTGGTTGAGAAGCTCACCTTGTTATCTGGAAGGCTGGCAGGTCAGCAGTTTGAGATCTGAGTACTGCATGATGGAGTGAGCTCCTGTCTCTGTCTCAGCTCCTGCCAACCTAACAGTTCTAAAGCAAGAAATTGCAAGTAGATAAACAGGCACCACTTTGGTGGGGAAAGATCTTAGGGGCATGAAAGGAGCCTCATTTGGCCATCCTCTGAGCAGAGTTTCTCCAGCAAAAATCTTTTTAACTCAGAATAATTTCTGACACAAAATCATTATTATAGTGCTGAATCTTTTCCTCCTAGAACCAAGTGTTGGATTGGGTGCTTGTGTCATTGTGGCTTTGATGCTCTCTCTCTCTGTGTATGTGTGTGTGCGCGTACACACACACACACACACACACACATGCACGCACGTACGCACATGCACACACGCATGCACGCGCACGCACACACACACACACACACACACACACACCCCTCTGTGTATATGAAGGAAGGCATGCATTTGCAAAAACACTAATTTTGCCAAAGGACTTTTGGGGACAAGTTCTATTTTGTACAAATTTTGGAAGCCATGTAGGAATCCTCTCCCTCAACTTGTCTTTGTCTCACAGAGGAGGTGAGATATCTCAAGAAGTTTAGATCAGGGATTCTCAACCTGTGGCCTGTGGGCCAGATGCGACCCATGGTACCATTGCATGTGGCTTTCTACCACACCCAGAAGTGCTATGTGGTGGAGGAAGGGCAAAATGGCCATCTAGCCCCCAAAGCTCTATGAGGGAGCATGATGTGGCCCCTGGCTTTAAAAGGTTGAGAACCCCTGGTTTAGAACATCCTTAAGATGCTATCTTCCTATACTGAGATGGCTGCTCTTGATAGTCTCACTGATAACAAGGTTCTTAACATTCTCAACAAATTAAAACAATACAATGTATTAAAAATGGAGGTATTTTTCATAACATTCTGAACAATGGCAACATTGTGTTTTCTGCAAATATTGGAGGACAATAGAGTTTGCCAGATCTATTAAGTACTTTGTCTAGGAATTGGGTTTTTGTGTGTGTGAAATTTCAGGCAGAAAGTCACTTAATAAGAATTAGTAAGAGGGCATAGTCTTTGTGTTGGATTGAATCAAGAGAACCACAAAGAGAAAGGTAGCAGCAGATGCTACTAAAGAAGAGAATGACCCCACAACATCCTCTGAATGGATATGTGCCTCAAGTCTGCTGGCTCAGATCCAGAAATAATTTTATGGCAAGAAAAAACATTATTGAGGGTACAAAATTAGAAGATGGAGGAAGGAATACACTGGACTCAGAACACTATTAAAGAAAGATATGGTTGAGGAACTCAACCTCTCCTACGTCACTTGGAGTACCCTGAATAGGCTGAGAGTAGGAATCCCTAAATGTAATACTAATGCGTTCAAGTTTGGGGCTTCTGGCAGACAACAACACACTGTGTGAATGTGGAGAGAGTCAGAATCCAGCTTATTTGCTGGTCTGCTGATCACTATCAGAAGCACGTACCAATGAGGATTTATGTTTGGCCAACAACAAAGCCAAGAAAGTGGCATCATTTTGGCAGTCAAAAGTTTGTTTTGGACATGAAAGGAAAAGAAGAGAGCCACAAGAGCAAAAGCTCTCATGTTTCAGGGTACGTTTGTACCTCCCCAAAAGCAACTCTGAGGGAAAAGAGCTTACTCAGAAAGAAAGCTCTTCTATGAGTAGGAATCGTTAGGTCATAAAAAGAATGTGCCATTTTAGCCAAATGTGATTTAATGCCTAACATTATAGTGGAATACACAAAAAGTTGAGCAAGTCTAATTTTTTGGCATTTCAGAGCTAAAGGTCTCTGCTTAATAGTCATAAGAACTGCTCTTTCATCCATTGCAGGCGCACCCCCCCAATAACGGACACAGACAACATTGAAAGTGGATAACAGCATAGGGCCACATTTATTGATTCAATGCCCTAGTCCGAATTATAAATTTGTATTGGTAAAACGACCAATCATAATTCCTAAGGCAAGCAGGCCGAAGTAACACTGGTAAGGTACCACCCCAAAATTGCCAACGGCAATTGGTTACAATGTATCAATTTGTATCAATTTGTTTGTTGACAACAAACAAATTGTTGACCGTAGTCAATAACTAACTCATGACCCCACCCTCTGACGCGTATCCGTGAAATCACAGGGGTGATGCATGCTGGTTAGCAATCGTCATCACCCCATCGCCTGATTCGTCGTTGACCGGACAACGTTTAACTAATTTATTCCTGTCTAGTGTTGTCCAGTCAATTGCGAACCTGCCGGATACTTGTGGGTCATACTGTTTACCTTACCAGTGCTACCCGCCAATGTGACCAAAGTCAACATTAGGAACACAGAAAGACCCCTATATCAAACCATAGCAACAGTGTGGGATGGGCAAAAAAGCCAGGACCCGGAAGCCAATATGGGTCCCAGCCAAAAATTCCCACCCGGCCCCGAAGCGACCAAAATATCACACTGTTAACTAGGGAGGGGGTGGAGGGGAAAAGACTTCTCCGCTCCGTCGCTGAGGTAAAATGGCAGCTCGGCTGCCTCGTGGCCACCCCTTTTATAAGGGAGCTGGCCACGCCCCTAACTACCCGGATTCTCTGTCCTGTGGGGGGGGGCCCGCAAAGGGCGCGGCGGCCATTTTGGCGCCGCGCTTGCATTGCAGGCGCACCCCCCCAATAACGGACACAGACAACATTGAAAGTGGATAACAGCATAGGGCCACATTTATTGATTCAATGCCCTAGTCCGAATTATAAATTTGTATTGGTAAAACGACCAATCATAATTCCTAAGGCAAGCAGGCCGAAGTAACACTGGTAAGGTACCACCCCAAAATTGCCAACGGCAATTGGTTACAATGTATCAATTTGTATCAATTTGTTTGTTGACAACAAACAAATTGTTGACCGTAGTCAATAACTAACTCATGACCCCACCCTCTGACGCGTATCCGTGAAATCACAGGGGTGATGCATGCTGGTTAGCAATCGTCATCACCCCATCGCCTGATTCGTCGTTGACCGGACAACGTTTAACTAATTTATTCCTGTCTAGTGTTGTCCAGTCAATTGCGAACCTGCCGGATACTTGTGGGTCATACTGTTTACCTTACCAGTGCTACCCGCCACACGGAGGGGCTTCAAAGAAGACCTGACGCCCCCACCCAGACCGTCAGCTCGGTCAACAGGCCTGCTCGCCAATCACCTAACAGGAGGTCCATACCTCCTCGCGACAGATGGACCCCATCCCCTGCGTACAAGTCATAATTTTGTAGACTGATATCGGGGTGATGACTGACCCGTCCCCAAGCCCTGTCAGCAAGAAACCGCACCACCGCCCCGTTGACCGTGCGCCTAGCGCGGTCAAGGGCCAGGAGGTGAACGCCCCCTCTATAGAAAGGCGCGGGATAATGTCCACCAAACTAGGGTTGTGGCAGGCCAGACATAATGCAAGTAGGCGAGGTCCTCGCAAATCGCATGCTTGAGCGATAAGCCGGTGACCTGGCACAAATCATTGCCCCCAAGGTAGATGATGAGAATGTCAGGCGGGTCAGCACTCAGGCCAGAAAAGGGAAAGGCCGCAGCCCCCGCCATAACATCCCAGGCTTACCATGCCATGCGAGACTGGCGTGTTCACCCAGTCCCAGTCGGGGTCCACTCTGTCGCCGCAGCGTAACGCGCTGCCCTGTGCACATAGCTGTGGCCCACCAGCCATACTGTCACCGGTGTAATACGACACCCAGGGTCTGCAAGAAAATTGAGAAAAAAGGCGGTAAGGTGACTGGATTGGTACTCATGGCAGGAGTGGGCGCACATAAAACTGAAAACATTGCGAGCCCCACCTCCCCATGCTGCGTATGTCAGCCCCAGAGTACCCAAAAGCAGCTGCTGTAGCGGCTGCACCAATACGGAATGAATGTGTGCCATAACGGGCACCTGGTAGGCCCACCCTGGTGAGGGCTCTGGCTGTCACCTTCCAAAACTGAAATTTAGTAAGGGGAGACCCATCTTGGTGACAGAAAAACGGGCCGTGGTGCCTGCCACGCAGTGCCAGGAATTCCTGTAGGGCACCAACCGGACAGATGTCTGCCAAAGAACACCGTAGCAGTCTTACACCACTGCCTACGCCATGCTGATCTGTCTTAGAGGAGCGTATCCTCAACTGGGCCCAGTCTTTGGCAATATAGACATCCTCGAGTTCCAGTGCCCTACACTTGCATCCGCCTTATACAGCATCTCAAGCTCGCTGTCGCGGAGCGCTCCAAAAAGGCCACCGTTGTAGCCGCATGAAGTGGGCTGCCTCATTTCCAAAACAGAGGCCAGGCCAGCCCCGGGCCAATTGGGTAAAAACCCTGGGAAAATCTTGCATCCGCCTTACTCAGCATCTCAAGCTCGCCGACGCGGAGGGCTCCAAAAAGGCCACCGTTGTAGCCGCATAAAGTGGGCTGCCTCATTTCTTAAAACTGAGGCCAGGCCAGCCCCGGGCCACTTGGGTAAAAACCCTGGGAAACTCTTGCATCCGCCTTACTCAGCATCTCAAGCTCGCCGACGCGGAGGACTCCAAAAAGGCCACCGTTGTAGCCGCATGAAGTGGGCTGCCTCATCTATCAAAACAGAGGCCAGGCCAGCCCCGGGCCAACTGGGTCAAAAACCCCCTGGGTAAATGGGGTGGCGGTCGCCTGGGAAACGCCCGGGCACGCGCACCCACCCCTCCCAACATGTCTCACCCGGAAGTCATTGGTGCTGTCCACACGACCTCCCACCTTGGCCATAAAAGCCAACCCGACAGCTGAGATGCTATGGTGCGTGGTGCAAGGCCCTGGGGATACAGGTAAATCGTGAACCGCAGAACATGGGCTACTGGAAAAGGCCAGGTTCCTGGCAGTCAGAATCGGGTACATAATACTCTAAAGGAACTAAATGCGTGGTGATACGCCTTACTCATGCATGGCGCTAGTGACAGGCCAATCGCCCGGTTCACCTCTCCTTGCCAACGGTCCATCTCACATCCGGGAGTGGCGAGGGAAATTCCTCCGCATCCGGGGGCCGAGGCACGGAACCGGGAGATCTGCAGGCGGGACAAAGCAGCAGCAATATCATTATCAACCCTTGGGACATGCCTGGCCCTGAAGGGAACGTTGAGGCACAGGTTGCATAACACAAACCAACTAACTAGCTCCATAACCCCGGGCGATTTGGAATCCTGTGCAGTGACGATGCGGAACAGCCGCGTTGCCATGCCCAAGTTGCACAACCGAGTTGGCCCACCTCTTGCCCCATAGCATCAAAGCACCCAGGATAGGGAAACATTCCAGATACGTGAGACCATGCAGGCAACCCTTTGCCTGCCCAGGATGGTGGCCACCCACCATAGGCCCACTTCCAATTGAAGTACATCCCAGAAACCCAGGAATCATGAGGCATCGGACCGCATCTGAAAGCAAGGGGGAGCCAGGAAATCAGACCCCAAAATGACACCCCGTTGAACTACCTCTGAATCTATGGCCAGACAAGCACGTATGCCCCGATACCCTGGGTAAATCTGAGCCTGTGATGGGGCCTGGATAATCCCGCCATGGCGTCGCACAAGCGCAGAGCAAATGCCCTGCCCGGTGCGACGACCCTGCCAGCGAAACTGGGGTGACCATGTAGCACCAGAAGTTACCTCAGTGATGCCATGCGCCCGGCCAGCAAGACCGAGACAAGGGCCACTAGCCTTGACACCTTATCCTGCTGCAACCTAGAATCCTGCGCTATCGTGTTACTCTCCACCCCAGGAATACTAGCTGTGGAGATGGGCCCTCGGTCTTTTCGGGCGCTAAAGGGACACCAAGTTCCTCCATTAGCGTCTGAAATGTGATGAGGAGACGTGGGTACGTGTCCCAGCCCCGTTCAGCCCCGAATAAAACCATCCAGGGAATGGGCTACAGACCGGGACCCTGACCTGCGGACAAAAGCGCAATCTAGGAAAATGGTGAAACGCTCGAATACCGAGCCCCAAAGGAATAGCCAAAAGGCATGGCATCATTGAACAATATGCTCCCCAGGACGGGGGTGCGGGACAATGCCAACGACCCTGCCCGCATAGACCCTTTCGTCAAAGCTGGCAGCAGCCACCTCCTCCCTCCCCTTAAGGGATAAAAGATTGGGGGCATCCTGAGGGGACCTATTACCCATGAAAGGGATCCGGAACCCCTGTCTAGAACCCTGAAGGATACCCGCATCCTCACCCTTCAGGCACCATGTGAGCCAACGCTCCAGCATGTCCACCTTAAATGGGGAGGGAGCCCTTCGGTGAACTAGATCCATCTGCGGCAGTCTTGCCAGCCCCCTGTCTGCCCCACCCTCTGCCCCGCGTCCTTCTAGGCCTGGGACAGGCAGAGGCCGCATGGGGCCCAACACAGGTGGGACACTCCTGTCTGTATTTGCAAGTCTTCCCCTTAGAGGAGCCCTTGGACAAAAAGTCCAGCACAGCCGGCGGGCTGGAACCCCCCGCCCCGCCCCCTGGCAGGTGACCTGTGCTGGGGCCGCCCGCTGAACCGCATGCCCACAATGGTATATCTCCCCGGGTGCAGGGCGCGTGGGCGTCACGTACAAAAGCCACAGCCTCTGGCCTGGCTCATCCTGCCTAATCTCGGGGTGCGGGGAAATTCGCCTACGGCATCCCTCGTCACAAGCCAACCACGCTGGGCCCGGAAAGTAAATCATCGCCCGGTAGGCGTTGTCCAAATACTGGACCATCGGAATTGCCAAATCCGGCGATGCCCTAAGGTACACCGCCATGCATACGATGCAGGCCGGCAACCATTTGGCCCACATACTCGGTGGCTTGCGACAACGTGCCTGCCACTATCCTTCTCATTCTGCCCCTCCCTCTCTCCTTGGTGGGCACACTGTTTAGGAATGAGAAGATATCCACGTACTCCCCCCGCCAAATTTACTCTCTGGCGGCCTGTGCCAAGTGGTCACTCATCGGTATGGAATAGGGGCTTGGACCAACCCGGCCACCCAAAACATTCCCCTAAGGGTAGGGAACACCCCCCACCACGGGGCCCTGGGTGTTAGCTGTCATCGCCGGGTGAGGCGTCAGCGGGTGCACCGCCGCACCACCCGCGCGAGGCCAAAGCGATTGGAAAGCCCCCCCCCATATTGGGAATGTGTGTGGATGTACTCGCTTACACCGTATACTCACATGCTGCACCCCCGCGGGCCGCCCCCACCGGGGGTTCCGGCCCACTGGGGGCGTCGGAGCTCACGACCGACGTAGAGCTCATCCCCGGAGAACCTGCACCTGGCCGCTGGCTGGGGAGCTGCGAGGCAGTGGCCGAAACCGCGCCACGCGCCTGCAGCAGCTCAACCCTCCCCGTCGGCTGTTGTCCTCCTGAAGACAGCGCCTCAAAAGGAACCCCAAAGGAGGGGGGCCCCCCGCCTGACTTCCACGTTAACCTGGGGCGAAGGGCCGGCTGGCCCGCCTGGTCCATGCGTGGGTACAGGCCCCTGTACCCAGGACCCGAAAGCAGGTGGAGGAGCGGTGTCCACCGCTCGCAGGCCGCGGGCCGGAACCCCTTCCGCGCCCGCACTCTGGTTGCCCACTCCGGGCGAAGGGGCAATAGACCCCATTCCGCCGGCCCCGGCAGGGGCGAGCAAAGGCGGCAGCTGAGGAGGCAGCACCGCGGTCCTCCGACCTGGGTTGCGCCTCCTAACCGCGCGAGCTGCACTCGGAGCTGCCTTCTTCTTCGAAGGCATTTCCACCGAAGCAAAGGGAAGCCGGCAAGGCAGAATCGCTACCCAAAAGGCTTCCCGGTAGGCTCAAGAGCGACGGAGACACAGGGGAAAAGACTTCTCCGCTCCGTCGCTGAGGTAAAATGGCAGCTCGGCTGCCTCGTGGCCACCCCTTTTATAAGGGAGCTGGCCACGCCCCTAACTACCCGGATTCTCTGTCCTGTGGGGGGGGGGGGGGCCCGCAAAGGGCGCGGCGGCCATTTTGGCGCCGCGCTTGCATTAGCTGTATTTTCTAACAATCTGTTGTGTAAGATATTGTCAGCTCTGGTTGGAATGACTGTGTACATTTTGTTAATTCTTTTCTTTGCCTCCTCTTATGCCAATAAATGTTTAATAATAATAGTGTTTGCTTCCACCACATCTTCCAGAATCCTCTAAGCAGCTTAGAGAAACTTTTATATATCAGCACAGGGTCTTTTCACTGGCAAGGTTTAATGTTTTGCCCTCTGAGCTCCTGTTTGGGAGATTCAATAAAATCTCATATGGTGATAGGTTGTGTCCTTGATGGGGCCAAATGTGCTGAATCAGTTATTCATGGTGTTTTCTACTGCCATTTTTACAAGGAAATCTGCCACAATTACCCAGATCCCATCTTAACCAAATTTAGTGGACTCTCAGACTCCTCTAGATTGCTGCTTATCTTGAACCATTGATTACATGGGCCGAGTGGTTACCTTCCTGTCATGTGCCATCCAACTTCGACCATTCAGTGGGAGATGATGATCCTTTGTTTTCCATGTTTTACTTGTACCACTCCTCGTTGTCTTGGCCATTTTTATACCATTGGCACTTGTAGTGTCATTGTAATGCCAATAAAGGTTTATGTATGTCTGTAATTTATTATTTTATTACATTCTGAAGACTCTGAGTGTTGTGGTTAAAACTCAACAAACTTGACACAGACACAGACACAGACACAGACACACACCAAATCAATAATTTCCTTCTCCTTTCTCCGGTCTCTTTCTTTGTCACAATTTCAGTATTCTCCTTCCATATCTAAGCTCACTCCAAGAACAAGCTGTCTTCAGAACAGGCAATTATAAATAATAAAATGATGTGAAAATGAAACAATGGGTGTATATCAGCATGGCATGCAATCCTTCTTTGGCTTTCTCGTCTCCTCAGTCTTTCCTCCCCCTACACCATCTCCCTGCCTCGAGTTTTCTATGAGTGCTGTGAATCTGGGATCTTCCTTTTGCAGTTTACAAAGTAACCTGGCATGCATGTTGATGGGACTACATAAATAATAATAAAAACAATATTGCTGCCGCAGTGGTGGCTCGTTTCCTTTCTGTCTTGCACAGTTGAAAGTTACAGCACTTCATAACTTCCCGTGCATGGCCAGTAGCAGGTAAACGTTTCAAGGCTGGTTGTCATTTTAATGGAAAAGCAAATAATACATAAGCTGTATTCAATGGTAGATTAACCCTGGAAAAATAAATGCAGGCAGTTGTCTGCCAGCGTTAACCAGAGTCCCTTTCTGGTTGTGATGTACAGAAATGCATCCATAGAATCTCAGTTGTATTCCCTTGAAAAACTGCCAACCTTCTTTGTCACCCTTGCTGTTTCATTCCCTATTATGCTACCCCTTTGTCCACTTTTGTTTGTAAGAAATAAATAAATCAATACTATTAATCATGAAAAATGAGTGGGGCTGGACCATCATGAATGCCCTTTACCTCCACTTCTGGTGGAAGGAACCACTGTTGGAAGAACATCACAGGAATGTATTCCTTTTTCTCAGTTCTTCCTTCCTTTCTAGCCCTATATCGGGGTACCCAAACTTTTCAGGCTGTGGGCCAGTCACATGGTTCAGTGGGCCGGTCACATGGCTCAGCGGGCCTGTCATGTGGTTCCTCCCACCTGACGTGGAGGTAAAACGTGGACATAAAAGACAGCCATAAAAAACATTAATGGGATTTAATCACCCAAAGTCTAGAATAAACACAGGCAATTAGATTTGGCTACCTTAAAATCAAGACTTGAATAAGTTGCCTTTGAGAGCTATAATTCATATACTTTCTAGCTGGCAGATTCTGGGAATCTTAACCCTCCAAGTAATTTCACCAAGCTCTGCTGAAGAATTTGCCTGAAGGAAATAAAAGCAATTTAATACCATTAATGAAATGTTCTTTGCCTGCCCCACAGAGTGGTTGCAAGAATAAATATAGGAACACAAGAGACCATGATTGCTATCTCAAAGATCATAGAGGGAAATCTGGTTTAAATAGCAATAAAAGAGAAGGAAAACAAAGACATGTATATTGAGAAGCAGGTGTCCATTGTGAGAATTATGGATGAATGTCCTGAATCTTTGCTCTGCCCAGTTGCATAGTTTAGTTTTCCACTACGATTTCCCAAAGGACATGCCTGTGCTTCTGTTGTGGAAGTACTTTGTCAATGCCAGCTAAGCTTTCGGCATGTAGAAGAAAGCTCTTGAGATACTGAGAGAAATGACTTAGTGTCCTCACCTATTCATCTGCATGCCATTCTCATCCACGCTACAGAGCTGAGTAGCAACAACAAAGCAGAATACCATGGTAAATAATTGATATTTAAATTATTGCCTGCTAAATTATTGAAGCAAGTGGTATGTCATTGTCTCTTTAAGCCTTTCCAACAGAGTGTAACAAAGCTAGAGGCTGAGTACAAAGCCTTACCATTGGATTGGCTCCCTCACCCCTTAAAGACATTAGAGCCACCACATGCAGTGGCAGTATATCTTTGAAGAATAAATGCTTGGGAGGAGCCATAAAAGAAGCTTATAACTCTGACAGCTGGCCTTTGTTAGGAACAGGATGTCCGTCCAATGGATGTGCCACATAGACATACCATAAGAACATAAGAACAGCCTTGCTGGAACAGGCCACAGGAGCCCATCCAGTCCAGCATTCTGTCTCACACAGTGGCTCACTATTTTTCCCAAGGAGATGCCTTCACCTGTTTAGGATTCCCTGGAAATGGCATGGAGAGATATCCTGCCTATCTCTCCAACCTGGAGGTTGTCCTTAGGTATCCATAATTATAGCCATGGATACCCTTGTCCTCCATGAACTTGTCTAATCCTTTCTTGAAGCTGTCAAGACTGACAGCTGTCACCACTTCTTCTGGCAGGGAGTTCCATAGACCAGTGATCCTCTGGGTGAAAAAGTACTTTCTCTTATTTGTTTGAGATCCAGTACCCAAAAGTTTCATGGAGTGCCCCCTAGTTCTTGTGTTGTGCGATAGGGGAAACAGTTTTTCCTTATCTACTTTGTCCACACCGTGCATGATTTTATAAACGTCAATCAGGTCACCTCTTAGACGTCGTCGTTCAAGAGTGAAGAGGCCCAACCGTTGCAGCCTCAGATGGTAAGGAAGGTATTCCAGTCCCCTAATCATTCTGGTTGCCCTCCTCTGTACTTTTCCCAGCTCCATAATATCCTTCTGGAGGTATGACGACCAGAACTGTACACAGTATTCCAGATGGGGCCTCACCATAGATTTATAAAGAAGCAACCATGTGGGCACGATTTGCCACGTCCACCCCTTGGGACAAGCGGCCCCATAATATAGAAATCAATCAATCAATCAATCAATCAATCAAACAAACAAACAAACAAGCAAACAAGCAAACAAGCAAACAAATAAATACGGGCCTCTGGTGTTGTAGGGAGGAGCCAGGTACCCTGTATAGAGGTGGCTCCTTCCCACCTCACCCTCTTTCTTCTTCTGCAACTTCTCTAAGTATGAGTTTACTGGTCGCTTCAGGGCTGGGTGGGAATTTTTTCACTGCCACTAATTGGCCTAGCTGGTATTGTTTTTCACCCACCCCATACTTAGATGTGGGAGATTGGGGACTTGTATTGTGAACTGGTCACTGTGGTGGTAGTGTTGTAAATGGCAATTGGAAATAATCTAAATTGGTTCATGAGGGGTGATAGTTCATTTGCCAGCCAAAAGGACAAAGGCACAGGCAGCATCTACTGGCTGACAAATGGACCCACAGTCATTAAAATAGTAATAACCACAGCTTGACAGCTTGGTATCACATGATTCGATTGCCTGAAATGGTTAATGGTGGAGGGCGATGACCCTCCACATTGAATAACCAGTTAAGAAGATATGGGTAGGCTTGCCCATAATAACTTGCCATTGTACTATGCCCCAATGTAGGTCAAATAACAGTTTGTTATACAGTTTAATTTTTTAATAAAGTGGCCCAATTGTTTTTCCAAAGAATGGTTGCCTGTCTCATTTATAGGAGGATTGAGTGGCAAATGGTAAAGGTAGGTTTCATCCCAGGTAGTAGGTGAAAAATATTCTTAAATAAAGGCACTCAACAGGTGTATCAGTTTAACTCAGTGCACCAATGAACTGACTTGCAATTTAGCTTGGCACTACCTTTGAAAGTTCCATATATTGTGAAACTCTGATAAAAAAAAGAGCTGAAATAAAAATCTTGCTGTATTCCCTACAATCTGAGAATAGAATGATTGCTGTGGATGGAAAAGGAAGAGCAATGCAGCTGAACCATCTTTCTAGCAATTTCCCCAGAGATTTGGGAAGGATCTTTCCTCTAGATTTCGATCCCAAAATTCCACTGGTCTTGCTGGTTGATGATTCTTAGAATTTGTTATCTTTTCTCAACTCTATTTTGTCCACCATCACTGGTCTTTTCCTCAAACAGCCCTGCAGTTCTTAGGAAAACAACTTGAATACCAACCCTGTAATGCAATATGCATGAAATGGACTCTCCAAAAAGACATTAACAATGGCTATAGCTTCAAAGACTTCAAAGGAACCCTGTCATTTCAGTTGCAAGAACATTGTAATCAATGGCTATTTCTGCTCAATGAAAGCTGAACTTGAGAGTAGCTTTAATTGCTTTTTTTTATGTCCAAACTTGGAAGGCCAAATGGGTCATTTTCATTAGAGCCTATTCATTGCAATGCTGTATCCCAGGCCTTTCCATGTGCTAGTGCGTGCCTGGATGAATAAGCCACTTTGATTGAAGTTCCTCTTTTATCTGCTAAATTTGTGCCCTGCACAATGTACGGCTCAGATGTATGGCCTGAGTTCCTGTACTCCTGATACGAGAGCTTTCATTTTGATTTGTTTCCCCCCTGTTACCCTTCTCTTTTATTACAGAATAGCAGATGGGGGACTTGACCAAGTCTGAATAATGATATCTGAGCACTTGAAGTTGTTCACAAACAACTATTTTCATAGGCAAACATGGTGCCTTGGGAGAAGGGGAACAAACTCTGGTAGGAATGTACATCCTAACTTTGTTTAGCTTTGCCTGCTAAGTCAGTGGTCCACAACATTTTGGGTTTTGGACTTCAATTTCCAGAAGCCTAAGTCAGTAGGTTGGCTGATCAGTGCTTTGGGGAATTGACTTCTGGAAATTTGAAGTCCAAAACCAAAGGTTGGGGTATTGCTGTAAGTGACATAGCACAAAAAAGGTTTTCTTGCTGCAAGATATCAAAATACCACACACACACACACACACACACACGTGCACACACGCGCGCGCACACACACACACACACGAGCACACACACACACACACACACACACACACACACACACACACACACACACACACACACACACACACACACACACACACACACACAGTGTCTTCCTTCCTCACTCTAGTTTCTATCCATTTGTCTGCCTATCTATCTAGTGTTTGTAAAAATGTGTATTTGTTTTTAAGAGAGATTTTTTTTGTCCATATCTGTTAGCCTCCCTGAGTGGTGTCACCACCAGGAGGGCAGGATATAAATCTTTTAATAAATAAATAAATAAATAAATAAATAAATAAATAAATAAATAAATAAATAAAAAAGTGCATAGAATGGAAACATGCAATAACTTCTCTCTTGTTGCTAGATTAACCAAAGTTGTAATATTGGATGGGTTGTTTGTATCTTTTCCCACTAGGTGAGAGCCTTGTCAAGGTACGGGGGCTTGAGTGGTCTAACCTGGCAGTGTTGCCCATCACTTGTCAGTGATGTTAGGCCAGGACTAAAACTCACCAAAGCGTCCTCCATCGGAGGGCTCTCTAATTGTTCCATCAGCCAGAGGGGCTCGCCTCTCTGGCACAAGGAGGAGAGCCTTCCCCGTGTCTGCACCGGCCCTCTGGAACCTCCTGCCAACAGAGCTATGTCTTCGGACGGAATTGCTGCCTTTCAGAAAAGATCTTAAAACCTGGCTGGCGGGTCAAGTGTGGGGTGCGGGTGGAAGGGTAACCGCCATTGGGTGGTTGGTGTAGAAGAACTCTTCCCCATGGTGCCTTTGGATCCTGCAGCCCTTGTTTTTAGGGGGTGGGTAGTTTTAACTGTTTTAACTGTTTTTAACTTGTGTTTTTTAATTTTTATTGTGAACCCCCCTGAGTTGGCTTTGGCCGAGTGAGCGGTATATAAATGTGATAATTAAATTAAATTAAAATTAAAATCCCTTGGGCAAGGTGAAAGCGTGGGCACAAGTCATGGTCTGCCTAGCCAGCAGGTGATGTGATATCTAAATGGCTAAAAATCCACATGCAAGAGGACTAGATTTCTCAGGTCCATTTGCATGTGTGGAATGTCATTGTGGAGATGTCTATTGGTACGTGGACTCCTCACTGAATAACAACTCCAAGGTATTCAAGGTAAAGTGTTTGTATCTTTATGACCAACTAGCTAACCTTCAGTACTTGCTATGCTATACCAGTATGTTTTTCTGGACAAGAGGAAAAGAAAAGAAACTTCTAGTTTTGTGCAGTAACACAGATCTTTGTGGAAAGTTTGGAAAACATGACCAAAATTTAGCTAAACTAAACCTAAATATTTATCATCCTGCTTTAACACTAAGGAAGATATCTTCTGAGGAGCCTCAAGATGCTGTCTTGATGTCCTGGGATGATCCATTGTGACTGGAAATCCATCCAATTAGAATATTTATTTGTATGTGTAAAACAAATTGCTTCTGTTTTGTAGTTCATCACTGGGACACAGTTTGTAAGCTTTGTGCATTATTGCCATAATCTAGAAAAAACTCAGATATTCCTGTGACCAGCTGCAGGAAATCCAAGTGATGCCCCCCCACCCCACCCCAGCCTTTGATATTCAGTGTTGTTGAGTGGATTTAGTGACAGACTAGGACTGGGGAGATTTTGGTTCAAATTTTATTTATTTATTTATTCATTTATTCAGTATGTATAGCTGCCCCAATCGACATGCGACTCTGGGCGGCGTACTTAAAATCCCCAACATTTAACTATAGAAACCCTTAAAATTCCTAAAAATACTGAAAAACTACCTCCCAAATTCTTGTTTGGCAATGGAAACCTATAGGGGTTGGGTGGTAAAACCATTCCTTAAATATCTCACCCTGAAAGCTCTGTTAGGGTCATTATAAGTCTCTTATGATTTAATGACATATAACATGTGCATAGGGTTGCCATACATCACGGAAAACTGGGAATTTCATGGGTTGTAACTGTTCCACCCAGTCCCATAAAAACATTGAAAATTCCCACTTTCAAACCAAGCTTGGTTTGAAGAAGAAAAGTTGCGCCTTTTTCTTGTCTTAGAGTGGCACTTCTATTGAAACACCAGCAGGTGGCATCTGTAGCAGCAGCCAAAGTCACACAAATAATGCAGGATGGAATGAGCTCCCGTTGGCACCTTACCTAAAATCAGAAGGGAGCTGGTTTTTAAGGGGCCATTAAACTTCAGTGCTTGTTACATCTTCTTCCCCAGCGCGGCTCCCTCTTTGCAAAAAGGGATTTTTCAAGGGCAAAAAGTGATTCGCTTTCCCTTCTTTTTGCATCCCTCGGCTGTGTGAACGCATCAGCCCTCCCCGCCCTCGCTCTCAATTTGATCCGAATCGTCCAATGGGGAAAGTGTGTGTGTGCTTCGTTTTTCGCTTCCCACCATGTGATCGGGCATAAAACAATTTGTTTCAGCCCAACTTTACATGCTGGGTGTGGAGGTTTTTGGGAGGGGGTGTCCCAGCTCTTGCAAACCTAGCAGTTCAAAAGCAAGAAACTGCAAGTAGATAAATAGGGACCACTTCAGGGGGAAGGTAAACAGTGCTTCGTGCACTCCGGTGTCTAGTCATGCCTGCCACATGACCACAGAAACATCTGCAGAAGCAGACAGCACTGGCTCTTCAGCTTTGAAACAGAGGTGAGCACTGAAGCATAGAGTTGGATACGACTGGCTTTTGAGCAAGGGCAACCTTTACTTCTGTCCCTTTTTGTGGGAGGGAATTATGGCATCCCTACACGTGCACCTTTTTTGCTACTCCTCCTGCTACTACAGCTACTCATGGTAGATATGACTAGTAGTTATGTTGGCAAAAGCAAAAATAATACTACTTCTAGAAACATCAGAGAGGAATACCCAACTGGCTTTTGAGTGAGGGAGACCTTTACTACACATATTTACAACATTTCCCTGATCTAAAGCTCTGAAAGGCTGGGCTTTCAATCACAGGAAGAATGAACAAATTTTCTGTTGAACATACTTACAAGCCTTTGCTGTGATGAAGAATTCCCTGTCTTCTGGGCTATTTGGAGATGTATAAGGCAGAGCTTATCTGGGGTCTGATGCTGCTACCACACTTTCCAGATTCTGTCTGCAAAGCCTGAATAGGGTTAATGATTGATTCCTTGAATGGCCCCTGATGGGAAAGGGAGTGGAGAAGCACAAATCCCTAAATGGGGCAGTAATTCAGCTAATGATTTCTTTAGATCTCAAGTTCTAGTAGCTGTCTCATTCAGCAGAATTCTGGGTAATTTACAACCTATTTGCACATGCTCAGCAGGTATTTATTTTTTCCTCTTCTCAAACTGTCAGATCAGCCTTTTGTTCCCGGCAAAGTGTGCATTTTTATGTGATTCATTAGGTCTCATTAGTCCCAGTTTCCCTTCTGCTTGATAACCGGAGGGGAGAAAAAGAATCATTTGGCAACACAAGAAAAGCTCCCCAGACGGCATTATCTTACCTGCTCACAAGCTGCACAAACTTTAAGGCATTTAAACTCTTAGCTTGACAAAAGACATAAACACAAAGAAAGAAAGAGAAAGGGGAGAGAGAGGCTGTTCAGACAACAGCCTAATTAAACTCTGATTTTTAAGATGATTTAAGTATTGCTGCGGGTGTGGCATAAAGTGTTGTCTACCCTAGGATTGCATAGGAAAGAATCTTTGCCTCGAAGAATATGTGGTCACAGAATGGGTTGCTGCACTATTCTTTTCCCAGTGTACATCACAGCAGGCAAACATACATGAGGTTGTAATGGTTGTATCTGATATTTTCCCCCTGGAAGACTGGTGTTCTAAATCCTGCATTGGGGCAGGCAGACTACATTGTTTGAAAACATGAACAGGTTCCGCGCAGGACACGTAATAACAGGCTGAAACTACAGGAAGCCATATATAGGCTGAATATTAGGGTGGGGGGGGCATCTTAATGGTTAGAACAGTACACTAGTGGAACCAAGTGCCTTGAGAGGTGGTGAGTGCTCCAACACTGGGAGCATTCAAGAGAGATTTGGACAACCATCTATTGGACCGGGTTTGAATTGGATTCTTGCATTGAGCAGATGGTTGGACTCAAAAAGGCCTAAAATGCGCCTTCCAACTCAGTGATTCTATAATTCTAGTACCAATATGTAGATCTTAGATGGGTCCCAGGGCAATTGTCTGTATTCTCATACTAATATAATGATAGTTGCATGAGTAAGTGAAACACCAGGGGAAACTGTTAGAAGAACCTTCCACACACGAATCCATGTCAGATGAATAGTTCAGTTCTCACCACTGCATGTCTGTTGAGAATTCGCAAGAATCCAGTAATTTGACTGTCAGATCAAGCTAGTTTCCACAACCCCTTTATTTTTGCATTGTACCCAGGGATGGTCATAACAGACACCTCTCAATCTTTCTTCCATCAACACACATTGCAATTCTTCTCTATCTTCCTTTTCATTTCCTTCTTAAATTTGTTCTTATCACTCCCTTTTGCAATTATCCATCTTGTGATTTTTTTCCCTTTATGGGGCTCCTCACCCCATCATCTATTTGGTCTTGGAATTCTTGTTCTGTCCTACTGGATTATCTTCCTTTCTAACTTCTGCTGAAGGAGTCCTTTCAACCTGATTGTTTTCCCCCCATTCTAATTCCTATGTCCATTGATCCTGCTGAAGAGCAATTTAATGGTTTTCTTACCTGAAAGCTCTGATGCAGTTGGCGCCAATCTGCTGCTTTCCTTTTTTCAGTTCTTTTAGCTTTCATGTAGTGTTTCATCATGATTTTAATTAACTTTTGCTTATTCCTTTCAGATTATTTCAATCATTCCTTTTGTCTTTTCTCTATATCATTTTCAGGAAAGAGTATTCTTTCTTGAACTATGTTTTTGTTAACCTTGTTTATCCTAATCCCTTTGCCTGCCACCCCTAAGCGAAGAGACAGACACATGTCATGGGTTCAAAAATGGGCCACTTTATTAAGCCAAAATAAGTTGCTGCAAACTATTGCAAGCGCGGCACCAAAATGGCCACCGCGCTCTTTGCGCCCCCCCCGGACTTGGACATCCGGGTAGTCAGGGGGGCGTGGCCAGCACCCTTTAAAAGGGGTGGCCACGAGGCAGCCGCGCTGCAATTTTGCGAAGTGACGGAGAGGAGAAGTTTTTCCCCAATTACTCCGTCGCTCTTCCTCTAGCTGGGAAGCCTCTTTTGGGCAGCGGTTTCTTCTTCGCTTCTTTTCTTCGGCTTCCCAACGATTTCCGGCAATGCCTTCCAAAAAGAAGGCGATGGCGAACGCGGTTCGCACTTCAAGGAGGCGCCAGCCGGGTCGGAGGACCGCGACTGCGCCCCCTCAGCAGGCCCCCTTTCTGGGGGCGCCCACCGGGACCGGCGGGATGGGGTCGATTGCTCCCTGGCCCGAGGCTGGGCAGCCTCAGACCGGCCCTGCAGGGGATGCGGCCCCCGGCCCGCAATTGGCGGCCACCGGCCCGGGCCTGGCACATAGCCAAGCTGGGCCTTCGGGCCTTGGCGTGCAGCTTCCAGCAGTGGGCTTTAACCAAGGGGGTTGGCTGGGTTCCCTTCCCTGGCAGGGCATGCCCCCGGCCCCTCTGGGGCCGGTGGTTGGGGCATGGCCATATTCGGGCCCCGGGGTCCAGAGACCTGGCCCGGTGCCAGCGACCGGTGGGCCGGCCGGCCCTCTGCCCCCCATCAGCGTTGGGGGCTATGTAAATGTTGATGCCCTACTGGCCCGCGAAGCGGCCCTGGAGGCATCTTTAGGGGTAGTTAATCCATCCGGGGCACCTTTTGGTTTACAGGTCAACTCAGCGCCTGCCGGTCCTCGGCAGGCGGCCGAAAGGGTTGAGCTGCCTGAGGCAAGTAGGTCGGCGCCAGCCACGGCCTCGCAGCTCCCCACGCAGCAGATGCCGCCAGCAGGTAGTGGTCAGGCCCCATCTACGAGCTCGGTTGCGGTCGCGAGCTCTGACACCCGCAGTGGGCCGGACCCCCCCGGTGGGGGCGGCCCATGGGGGTGCAACTTGTGAGTATACGGTCCAAGCTAGTGCACCCACACCACAACCCACAACGGGGGGGAGGTTTGCAGTGGCCGTGGCCTCGCCTGGCTGGGACGGCAGGTCAGCCGCCGCCGGCCCATCAGGGAATGGCTCCAACACTCCAAGGCCCCTCTTGGGGCGGGGTACCCTGTCCTGCAGGGAACTTACTGGGGGTGGCGGGGCTGGTCCAGGCTCCTTTCATGGTGCCCAGCACTGTCAATGTTCCGGTGTCGGCCTTGCCGACAGCAGGTTATTCATTGCCCCTTGGGGATCACCTGGCTCAGGCCACCAAGGAAAAGATCTGGCGGGGGGAGTATGTGGACATTTTCTCCCTCTTGAATAGAGAACCCACCAAAGAGGAGAGGGAGGGGCAGGACGAGAAGGACAAGGAGCAGTCTCATCGACGTAAGCCGCCACGCACGTGGGCTAACTGGTTACCCGCGTACCTTATATACATGGCGGTGTACCTCAGGGCCCGGCCTGACCTGGCAATTCCGATGGTCCAGTATTTGGACAATATATAACGGGCGATGGTTGATTTCCCTGGCCCGTCGTGGTTGGCTTACGACGAGGAATTCCGTATGAGAGTGCCCCTACACCCAGAGATGAGGTGGGATGAGCCCTGCCAGAAGCTGTGGCTTCTGTACATGACCCCCACGCGCCCGGCGCCAGGGGAGAGGTACCATTGTGGACATGCGGTCCAGCGAGCTGCTCCAGCCCAGGCACCCCGCCAGGTGGCGGGGCAGGGGGTTCCAGCCCGCCTGCTGTGTTGGAGCTTCTTGGCCAATGGTGCGTGCAACAGGAAGCAGTGTCGATACAGGCACGAGTGTCCCTCTTGTGCTGGCCCCCATGCCGCCTCCGCGTGTCCTAGGGCAGGCGGACTGCGGGGCAGAGGTAGAGGTGGACAGGGAGCGGGCAGAACTGCCGCGGAGGGAGCTGGTCAAGCAAAAGGCCCCCTCCCCAATTAATGTGGACATGCTGGAGCATTGGCTCAGGATGTACCCGAGGAGGGCAGACGCAGCTTACCTGCTTGAGGGTTTCCAGCAGGGGTTTCACATTCCTTTCACAGGGGTCAGGTCCCCTCAAGATGCACCCAACCTGTTATCACTCAAGGGAAGGGAGGAGGTGGCTGCCATGAGCATTGCTAAGGAGGTTGCTGCTGGCAGGGTCGCTGGCCCTTTCCCTGTCCCACCATTTCCCAATCTCAAGGTTTCCCCGTTGGGGTTAGTGCCGAAGAAGTCACCGGGGGAGTTCCGTTTGATACACCACTTGTCTTACCCGGCTGGCCGTTCGGTCAACGATGCTATCCCTGACGACCCTTGTTCGGTCAGGTATACATCTTTTGACCAGGCCCTGCGCATGGTGCGCTCATGTGGCCCGGGTGCACTACTGGCTAAGTGCGACATTAAGTCTGCGTTCCGTCTCCTGCCAGTGCACCCGGGCGACTTTGAGTTGCTGGGTTTCAAGTTCCGGGGTGAATTTTATTTCGACAAAGCCATGCCTTTTGGCTGCTCCATTTCATGCTCAGCATTTGAGCGCTTCAGCACCTTCCTGCAATGGGCCTTTGTTCGCAGGTCAGGGTCCCGGTCTGTAGCCCACTACCTCGACGATTTCTTATTCGGGGGTGAACGGGGCTGGGACACGTGCACGCGTCTCCTAAATACATTTCAGACGCTAATGAAGGAACTCGGTGTCCCTTTAGCGCCCGAAAAGACCGAGGGCCCTTCAACCAAGCTCACATTCCTGGGGGTTGAGATTGACACGGTTGTGCAAGCATCCAGGTTACCGGTTGATAAGGTTTCCCGGATCGTTGCACTCATTTTGGACTTGCTGGCAAAACGCAAGGTGTCCCTTCGGGAGCTCCAGGTGTTACATGGTCACCTCAATTTCGCTTGCAGGGTCGTCGCACCTGGCAGAGCATTTGCTCGACGCTTGTGCGATGCCATGACTGGCTTGGCCAGGCCCCACCACAGGGTCCGACTGAACATGGGCATGAGGGCTGATATGCTCATCTGGCTTCAGTTCCTGAGGGAGTTCAACGGGGTGTCTTTTGGAGGTCCGACCTTTTGGTTTCCCCTCGTTTTCAGGTTCAGTCGGATGCATCAGGGTCCCTGGGTTATGGGATTTACTTCAAAGGGAAGTGGGCCTAAGGCAGATGGCCGCCAGCCTGGTGGGGCACGGATCGTTTGCGCGATCTCACGTACCTGGAATTTTTCCCCATTCTGGGAGCTTTGATGCTATGGGGCGAGGAGTGGGCCAATTCAGTCGTCCATTTCTGGTGTGACAATGCGGCAGTTGTCCACATTGTCAACTCACAGACGTCAAAATCTCCCAGGGTTATGGAACTGGTTCGCCAGTTTGTGTTGCGCAGCCTACGCCTCAATGTGCTTTTTAGGGCCAGACATGTTCCAGGTATTAATAACGATATTGCTGACGCTTTGTCCCGCCTGCAGATCCCCCGGTTCCGTGCCTTGGCCCCGGACGCAGAGGAATTTCCCTCACCGCTCCCGGACGAGATATGGATGCTTGGCAAGGAGAGGTGAACCGGGCGATCGGCATGTCGCTCGCCCCCCGCACGCGTAAGGCGTATAACCATGCATTCAGTTCATTCAGGGCCTTTTGTGCCCAATCACAGCTGCCTGAAAGTTGGCCCATCCCAGTGGCTCACGTCCTCCAATTTATGGTTTACTTACATGCCCAGGGCTTAGCCCCCTGCACCATAGCATCCAGGCTGTCAGCGCTGGCATTCATGGCCAAGGTGGGTGGTTTTGCTGACAGCACAAATGATTTTTGCATACAACATGTTTTGGAAGGGTGGGTGCGGGAACGTGGGCGCAGCCCGGACGACCGCCACCCTATTTCTCCAGGGGTACTTACCCACCTTGCACGGGGTTGGCATGACCTGTGTTTCGACAGGTATGAGGCAACCCTGTTTCACGCGGCTACTACGGTGGCCTTTTTTGGAGCGCTCCGCATCAGTGAGCTGGTGCTACTGTCTAAGGCGGATGCGAGTCATAGGGCACTGGAACTCGAAGATGTCTATGTTTCCAATGAATGGGCTCAGCTGAGGATACGCTCCTCCAAGGTTGATCAGCACGGTGTAGGCAGTGGTGTAAGACTGCTACGGTGTTCCATGGCAGACATCTGTCCGGTTGGTGCCCTACAGGAGTTCCTTGCACTACGTGGTACGCACCCTGGCCCGTTTTTCTGTCACCAAGATGGGTCTCCCCTTACTAAATTTCAATTTTGGAAGGTGACCGGTAAGGCACTAGCCAGTGTTGGCCTCCCTGGGGCTCGTTACGGCACCCATTCATTCAGGATAGGGGCGGCTTCCACCGCAGCGGCGTTTGGGTACTCTGGGGCTGAAATATGTAACATGGGAAGGTGGGGATCACGATGTTTTCAGTTGTATGTTCGCCCTCTTCAACAGTGAGTACCAGTTAAGTCACTGCCCTGTTTCCTTTTTTCCTTGACAGACCCTTGGTGTCGTCTTACACCGGTGACAGTATGGCTGGTGGGCCACAGCTATGTGCACAGGGCAGCGCGGTTTGTTGCGGCGACAGAGTGGGGACCCCGACTGGGACTGGGTGCATCCGCAAGTCTCAGGTGGTACGGTAAGCGCGGAATGTTATGGCGGGAACTGTTGCCATTCCTTTTCTCCATCAGGGATGCTGACCCGCCTGATGTCCTGATTATACACCTTGGGGGTAATGATTTGGGACAGGTCACGGGCCTATCACTGAAGCATGCGATTTGTGGTGACCTGGCCTACTTGCATTATGTGTGGCCTGCCACAACCCTACTTTGGTCGGACATGATACCGCGGCATGCTTACAGGGGAGGGTTTAACCTCCAGGCCCTTGATCGGGCTCGGCGCTCGGTGAACAGGGCTATTGCCCGGTTCTTTATGGACAAGGGTTGGGGGCGCGTCATACGACACCCCACCATCAGTCTCCAAAATTATGAGCTTTACACAGGGGATGGGGTCCATCTGTCGCCGGGAGGTATGGACCTCTTGTTGGGAGATTGGCGAGCAGGCCTGTTGACCGAGCTGACGGTCGGGGGGCGGGGGGGCGGTGAGCCTTTATTGAAGCCTCCCCGTGTGGCGGGTAGCACTGGTAAGGTAAAAATTTATGACCCACAGGTATCCGGCAGGTTCGCAATTGACTGGACAACACTAGACAGGCACAAGTTGGTTAACGTTGTCCGGTCAACGATGAACCAGGCAATGGGGTGATGGCACGAGCTAGGCAGCATGCATCACCCCGTTATTTTACGGATACGCGTCAGAGGGTGGGGTCAGTAGTTAGATTATTGACTACGGTCAACAATTTGTTTGTTGTCAACAAACAAATTGATACAAATGGATACATTGTAACCAATTGCCGTCGTTGGCAATTTTGGGTGGAACCTTACCAGTGTTACTTCGGCCTGCTTGCCTTAAGAATTATAATTGGTTGAATACCAATAGAAATTTATAATTCGGACTAGGGCATGAATCAATAAATGTGGCCCAATGCCGTTATCCACTTTTACCAGTGTCTGAGTCCTTTATTGGGGGGTGCGCCTGCAATGCAAGCGCAGCGCCAAAATGGCCGCCACGCTCTTTGCGGCCCCCCCCACCAGACTTGGACATCCGGGTAGTCAGGGGGGCATGGCCAGCACCCTTTAAAAGGGGTGGCCACGAGGCAGCCGCGCTGCCATTTTGCAAAGCGACGGAGAGGAGAAGTTTTTCCCCTCCACCCCCTCCCTAGTTAACAGTGTGATATTTTGGTCGCTTCGGGGCCGGGTGGGAATTTTTGGCTGGGACCTACAATTGGCTTTTGGGTCCTGGCTTCTTTGCCCATCCCACACTGTTGCTATGGTTTGACATAGGGGTTTCTTGCTCTGCTGTTGACTTTGGTCACATGGGCGGGTAGCACTGGTAAGGTAAACATTTATGACCCACAGGTATCCGGCAGGTTCGCAATTGACTGGACAACACTAGACAGGCACAAGTTGGTTAATGTTGTCCGGTCAACGATGAACCAGGCAATGGGGTGATGGCACGAGCTAGGCAGCATGCATCACCCCGTTATTTTACGGATACGCGTCAGAGGGTGGGGTCAGTAGTTAGATTATTGACTACGGTCAACAATTTGTTTGTTGTCAACAAACAAATTGATACAAATGGATACATTGTAACCAATTGCCGTTGGCAATTTTGGGTGGAACCTTACCAGTGTTACTTCGGCCTGCTTGCCTTAAGAATTATGATTGGTCAATTACCAATAGAAATTTATAATTCGGACTAGGGCATGAATCAATAAATGTGGCCCAATGCCGTTAGCCACTTTTACCAGTGTCTGAGTCCTTTATTGGGGGGTGCGCCTGCAAAGAAGACCAGGCTGTGGCCGTCAGGTATGAGAGGAAAAGAAATGTACCACAAGGAAAACAGAAGAACGGAGGCAGGGGCACCTCAGTCCACTGATGGAAGGAGGTCCACCAATGTAGGCCTCGCCTTCATGTTTTCAAAACAAAATGTGCCATCCCACCTATGAGACGAATGCCACTTGCAGTTGTACCACAAGGAAAACAGAATAACGGAGGCAGGGGCACCTCTGTCCACCATTGGAAGGAGTTCCACCAATGCAGGCCTCACCTTCGTGTTTTCAAAACAAAATGTGCCATCCCACCTATGAGATGCGTACCACCAATGGATGCACTGTGCTGTAAAATGTTCAATATGAAGATCAGCCAGAAAGAACTGCACCATCTCCTTGGTGAGATGCCCAACAGAGGGTGGAAACAGGAGGAAAATTGTACCCTCTCACAGAAGCACTGCGGGATGAAACTGCAACACAGCAGGCTGCAGCAACGACAGGAAACGCATCTTAATAAGAGTCAAGGAACCTGGAAGAAAAGAGAAGGCACCAGCAGGAACTGCCCATAAACTTGGGGGGGGGGGTACGCACCATAAGATAACCCACAGAGTTATATAGGCATATGGAGTCAGGGTCCAGGGGAAGGAGTGAGTGGAGCAGTAGAGAGGCTGAGAAGTGGAGCCAACCCAGGCACTTAGTGGGTGGGGACACTAAATCCCAGGCACGCACTGAGTCTGGAGCAGGGCCGGGACATTGGGACCCCCGGGATGCCAGAGGAGACCATATCTGCGTGAAAACACAGGTAGATGATTCCACGTGCTAAAAGTAGACTTTAATCAATGCAACAGCATCATACTCATGTATTTCCCCATAGCATTAGTTATCAGCCTAGGAGGGAAGGAAGGCCGAATAAACCCAAACCCCCTGGTAAAAATAGAACTCAGAATCCTTGGGTATCAGTACAGCAGTTGATTCACTGCATTGCCAAGCAGTTAAAGAGGGCGAGGCAGGAAGTAGCCACCACCTATAAAGGCTTCTTGGCTCCTCCCTATCACACCAGGCAGGCAGGCCTGCACACCCATCTCTTCCCGGGGTAAGTGGGCAAAGCCAGCACAGGTGGGTATTTTTACCCCCTATGCTGGTCCATTATCTAGTTTTATGGGGAGAGGGGAGTTCAAGCCATCTTTAATTCCAATGATCTGCAAATATAGTGTTTATTTTCCATCATTTGAGCTATTCTTGGCTATTTTTCATATGAAGGGATGGCTGTCTTGTCAAGCAGGAATGCAAAAATAAGAATGTCCTCCTTCTTTACCTCTGAGTCCAGCCCAGAATTGAAGAAGACCTTGGATGATGAAGACGTTCCTACCAATAGACCACAACATTTGGGGGGATCAAGGGAGGTCAGCTAGGATGGGCATTCACCCATTTCCACTGGTGCTCATCATCCCACTTGGAAAGACTCCAGTTTTTTGGAAACCTGTTGTGGCCCTAGAGTCCAAATCTTATGATGAAGGCTAGCAGCCAGCACCTCAAACCGCTGCTTCCTCCTGATTCAGTTGATTGAGAAATGACAGAAGCAGAGCCAGTAATCGCTGGATCAGCAAGTGGCAGTGAGGAGGCAGAAACAACAACATCAGAGGTAGGTAACAGCTGTGGAACCAGCTTGAATTACACATAAGGGCAGCCAGGGCTCATTTACAGGGAATGCTCCCAGCTGTGGAGCCTTGTGCTGAAGTGCATTTAAAGAGAGACGTGTGCCTGCACTAACCTTGTCGGAGCAACATTTGTGTTTCCTGACTCTGTGACACTCTGACCTGCAATACCTGCTTGCTTGATTACCTTGGACCTTTTTGCCTGGATTTCAACAACACTTGTAGATCTTCCTCTTGACTCAGTTCATCAATGACCGGTAACCAAACTTGGCTCTTCTTGACAAATGCTTCTGCCTCATCCTCAGGACTATTATGACACTTTGCCTCTTGTCCCTTCTCTCTGTGCAGCAGCCATTAGGTTAGCCTGCTCTGCCTTGAGGGTGCAACAAAAAAGGAATACATATTTTAAGAGACCTTATCTATGTCTTACTTTTCGAAGTTGAGTTAAATTATAGTAGCAATGTGTAGTATAACGTTCACTCAAAACAATGAATGGTAGCCTCACCATGCAACGGGGAGGACAGTCAAGTAGGGTTGCCATATTTCCCGGAAAACCGGGATTCTCCCAGATGCAAGGTCAGAAAAATTGTCCTGGCCAGTTCAATAAAAATCATGCTAAAGTCCAGGATTTTTAAAACTTACTGATTGTGTATTATAGCACACCATTAAAATAAATTCAAACTCTCACCATCAAACGAGCAATTTCCTGCCATGTTGGAGTTGGAGGATACCTGGAGACAAATCTTAATGTTCTCGCCTCACACCACTGCCTGATAAGTGCGACCAGTGTGTTTCCTGGAACTGAGGACATTAAGAGTTGACAACAACATGACTTCTCAGAAGTACAACAGATTATCTTACAGTAAGAATTAACTGTTGTAAATAAATTCATTTATGCATATATCTATGTTCAATGTGAAAGTGTTTTATAGCTGTCATTATATTATGTTTGTTCTTAAAAAGGCTATTTTGTAGATAACCTGCCCTTTTTTGTCAAATATACTTCTGTCCCGGTTTTATGGGAGTGAATTATGGCAACTACAGTCAAAGAAAATGGTGGAAGCATGGTTGTCGTTCAAGGAGTGCAAGACCATTTTGAAGAGGTGTAGCTGAGTTTCCCCCACATTCTTCTGACTTAACACACCTTGACCTTTACCTGTGGGGGGACCTTAAAGGATGTGGTGTACCATAGAAAACTGGCCACACTGGCAGGAATCAAAATGCTATATGCAGCAATACAAGTGGACATTGCTCGAGCGGTAGTTTGTCGTAATCTGGATGCTGGTGGCAACCATTTTGATCACCTCTTGTAGTCAAGCGTGACTTATATTCATCTTTTGTTATCAACATATGTTGAGTATTACAATTTTAATAGTTTTTTTCCCTTTCTTAAAATGCATATATTAGCGGTTTAAATATGGATTTGTTTCCCATGAATTAACTGTAGGACACTAAAAGCATGACCAAGAACAGGAGAGATTGCTACCCAGCCTAGTAATTCTAGTTTGCTATTAGGCTTCATTAAATTGTTCAAACACTTATTAGAATGTTGATGTCTTTCTAATAATAATCACTTCTTGCATCTGTAATTTGGAATCAACAGCACACGGGGCTGTCCATTTTGAGCAGTTTAATTTTCTCACAAGTTGTCTGAAAGCTTCAGGAGAAGGAGGTGCTCACGGAAGCATCTAAGGTATGCAAAGGATATGGTTTGCCTTAATAAGGCTCAATTAAATGGTTATTTAAATCTGATTGCTGGGAAAATATTTATTCTATTTCTCTATGTCATTAAATTGCATTTGTAATGTTATGTTAATTGCTAAACACAGGGGATTAGGGGTGGGTAGAAAAACACCTTAATCAATTAAGCCAGCCTTAGGAAAATCACCATCCTGCCTTGTTTAAGGGTAATTAATCAGTGTTTGTGAAACATTTTGAAATGAAAAAAGGACCACATTTTCCCTAATTATTATTAATGAGTGAAGTGGGCACTAATTAGTAAAAAGGGAGTATTTGAATCGTTTCTCACTCTGCTCACCTTTGAGTGCCAATGTGAAAATGCTGAAGAAGATCGAAACCATTTTGGACACAGAATACAATACAAAAGAAAATGAACATGTTGTGGCATCTTACAAACTAAGTGCTTTGTTTCTCCATTTATACATCTCAAAAAGTGGATGCATCCACAAAAGCAATCTTTGGAAAAGAATAGTCTTTAAGGTGACACAATATTTCTTTTGTGAGTGTGTGTGCTTCGTTTTGTCTTCCTGACAGTTTTCTGACATGGAGGTTCTTTGGGGGTTCCTTGTTTGGCTAGAGCTGAAATTAATACTGGATTTGGAGTGGCAGGATCACAGGGAAATCTTCTTAACTTATCATTTACTATTGAATCACATTGTGCTTCTACCAGGGCTGGGCTACCAATGCATTAGGCCATTAGGTGTTAGAACCACATGGGGCCAGGGGAACCTACAGCTCCTACAGACTGGTTAGCTCTTATTTTCATGCATTGGCTAAATATATCCTCTTGTTGGTATCACTCCACAGAAGTTAAGGAGAGAAATGGCGGCAGACTGTGAGAGAACTAAGCAAGAGAATGACCCTCAAATCCTCTGAGTGGATATGTGCCTCAAGTCCACTGACTCATATCCAGGAAGAGCTTTATGGCAAAAACAAACATTCTTGAGGTACACAAGAGCACAGAAGAGCATAGAAGATGGAGGAAGGAGCTCACACGACAAGGAATAAATTTAATGGAAGATATGGCTGAGGAACCCATACTCTTCTTTGTCATTTGGAGGACCCTGAACTGGCTGAGGGTTGAGATCCCTAAATCTAAGACCAACATGTTCAAGTGAAAACTGCTGATAGATAACAATACACTGTGTGACTGTGGAGAGATACAGAATCTAGCTCATTTTCTGGTCTGCCAATTACTACAGAAAACATGTACAGATGAGGATTCAATTTGGGTCAATGACAAATCCAAGAAGGTAGTTTCATTTTGGAAGTCCAAAGTTTGATCTGGACATGAAAGAATAATAATAATACATTGGCTGAAATCATGTTGTGCAGTTACACAAATGGCATAACTTTTAGAGGCAAATTGCCATAAGCTAAGACATCTCCATAGGCCTTAGAAGAGCCTTCTCTGGGTGGTTCACAATTTAATTAGCATTATTATTATTTTTTTGCTGGTACTCATTTTACTGTATCAACCTTGACCTCCATCACAATCAAACTCACAATGTCAGCTGTTTTGGTGGCATGGCAGAATAGCAGTTTGACCACTGAGCCACAAGGGCTCCAAGAGGTCATATAGGGGCAGGATAGCTAACGAAGCCTCTGTATCCAAGAGCAGAACACCTCAGATTATGACAGGTGTTCCCAAACCTTTCGGGCTGTGGGCCAGTCACTTGGTTCAGTGGTCTGGTCACGTGGTTCCTCCCACTGGAAGTGGAAGTAAAACACATCTTGCAATCAGTTTTGTAACAGATCTGTTTTGCAACCGGATGAGATAGATTTTAGTCTGCCTTTTACTCTGCTTAAGCCAGGGGTGCCCAAACTACAGCCCATGGGCTGGATCCAGCCCCTGACACCAATTCATCCAGCCCATGCCGCCCTCATCACTCCCAGAAACGGAAGTAAAATGTGCCCGTGTGGGCGTGTTTTACTTCCGCTTCTGGGAGCAACAAGGACAGCGCGGGACACATGGATTGGTGTCAGGGGCCAGATCCAGCCCATGGGCTTGTATCCTTCTTGTGAGATTCCTTTCTGATTGGCCAATGGCAGAGCCAGAATGGCGCTCAGAATTTCTAAGAGTTTGTCCATCCGTCCATCCACCTGGAAGGGGACATTCTAGGAAGTATTATCAAAAACCATTACATTCACACCCGGGGGATTCTCCTTTTGGTTTGATTTGACCTAATAACTCAGATTTTCTTCTTTGTCAAGAACTCAGTTATATATGTCAGCATGAGTTGTAAAGTGCCAGCCTTTTCTTTTGAAACAAATATAACTGAAATGAAAAAGAAAAGAAGGAAGAGGGAGAATGTTCTGAAGGCTGAATATATTCATGGCAAAAGACAGATGTTTGAGGGCCATTAAGACAATGCAGTGATTTTATTAAACAGTACATTTTCTGATCATTTGGCATCTCCATCCATTCTAAGTCTATGAAAGCTCAACATACCCATAACAATTACAGAACAGTTTAGTATTCTGTCCTTCATTAGCATTGTCTTGCTCTTACCATATGAGGTTACTTTGTCACAGAGCCCACAAGGGAGGTTTCTGGCCAGGAAATAAAAAATATATGTACATATTAAACCATAGCTTTTTTGCTGCAGAACTTGAAAGGATTATAACCAGAAAGGATGTGGCTTATCAGTCTCCCTGGGTTGCTACTGGTTCCACAGTTTTTGCTTGGGGCACATGCATGCTCAGGTATAGGCAAGACACGTATATACCACCCCATAGCATTTAGTGCACTCTCTGGGTGGTTTGCAAGTAATTAGCATTTTGTCCCCAACATGCACGGTACTCATTTTATCAACCTTGGAAGGATAGAAGGCTGACTCAACCTTGTCTCCCATCAGGATCAAACTCGCAACGTACAGCAGTTTAACCACTGTGCCACTAGGACTTCTCCATAGCTGATAAGAACGATTCTGACACATGGAAGATAAATTGAAATATGGCTAAGGGTCAGACTGGAACAGGGAGAAGAATTGGTGAGCCTTAGAGTCAAATTTTTATTCTTGGGAGGGGGGCATTGGGGAGTTTAGGGGAACTCCATTGTTAGCCTGGTATCCTTCAAACATGGCCTCTTAGCACCTATCTATCCCAAATGATCGCAAGGCAGCATGGAAATAGAAAAGCCAAAGTGGTTCATCTATCCCAGTGGTTCCCAATGTGAGGTACATACCCCACAGGGGGACTTTAATTCCCACAACCCTCAGTCAGTACATTGGCTGATCAGTGCTTTGGGGAACTGACTTAGGCTTCTGGGAATTCATGTCCAAAAACCAAAGGTTGAGAAACACTCCTCTGTGAATCCACATGAACGGGTTTACTGCGTGTACTTAGTGAGTGAATGAGAGAGAGAGAGAACAGGCAAGAATTTCCCGAGAAGATGCCTCCCTCCTGTAGCCTCCCTCCAGTAGGATTCTGGCCCTTAGGGGAAAACTAAAATATATTTTTAAAAAATAGCACCTTGTTCCATTCTTGATTTTAAAAAATTGTACTGGATGCTTCCTTGGTAGTCTTACTCCTGACCTGCTTGTACCTCTTGCTCATGCTCTAGCTGTAAAGGCACGCTGTTTCAGTTGCTTCTGTGGTTGTTTTACTTCTGGCTTGAACTATGTCTCCTCTCCTGGAATAGCCTTGTTCCTCTGTCTTTGACCTTTAGCTTGGTTGCCCTGGCTGGGTCCTGATGCTTGTCCTGCCAGCAGGCTGCCTATGTCCTGGGCTCTGACAGGGGGGCAATTCTCACTCCAGGCTTGGGGTTTCAAGGTTATAATGAGCCATAAATGTTCTTGTTCTGTGCTGGTGAGTAGATGCTGTTTTTTGGATACCCTGATAAGAGTTTTGATGTAGGCGAGATGTTTGGTGAGTAGAGTTTACCATTGCCACAATTCAGTGTGCTTCCATGGCTGGGCAGGAATTTGAACACAGATCTCCAGAATCTTAGCCCAACTCTATTTGCTATACCCCTCTGGCCCTATGTACTGAAAAAACCAAATCTTGTAAGACTAATACACACTCTTTTTGTTGTGCCATATTACCCCTTAGACTTGACGCAACTTCTGGTCTCAATGTTTCTTAATTGTTTAGGTGGAATTCCAGCCTAAAAGGAAAGTTTTGTTTTATGGGTCTCAGCTACCCCTTGCCTTTTAGATCCCTTAAGAGGAATAATGTAACAAGAGCATTTGTATTCCATTATTTCTTGGCCTTGCAGAGTCAACAGCTCTGTCTCAAGCTGTGTTTGCTCATGTTGCAATTAATTTCTGACAGTAATGAAAGGGAGCCAGAAAGCATACATTCCCCATCTTTTTTCTTGCTACATTTCTTTTCCTATTGACTTGTGAACGACATGAGAGGAAGCTGGACATTAAGAAATAATAGTGTTTGGAAACTAACAATGACGGCCTCGTACAATTGATTATAACACTTGGTTCAATGATACTCTTGTCATATTAATGCTGGATACTGTGCCAATAAAAACGATGCCTATAAAACAAGGGCATAATTAGGGTGCAGCTGATAGGCAGAGGTTACTGCTCATCTGGTGGAAAGAAAATGGATCTAAGCAGCTCAGAAACATCACACTAGGGCAGGAGTTCTCAACCTTTTAAAGCCATGGGCTGGGTCACACTCCCTCAAACAGTTTTGGGGGGCCAGAAAGCCATTTTGTCCTTTCTTCCTGGTCTGGTGGAGGCAGTGCGTGGCCACATGAAATGGTGCCATGGGTCTCATCTGGCCTGCAGGCCACAGGTTGAGAATCCCTGTACAGTACTAGGCAATGGGAGATTGAAGAGGCAAGGTGAGAGTCCTTTTCTGCCAAGACTAATTTTATATATTGTGATGCAGTGTATTCAGAGAATGAACTCTTCAAACATGTTTCTGTTTAAATAAGGTTGACTTTCAAGAGACTATATATATAGTCTGCTACTTGGTCTAATCCATGTGTCCTACACTAAATCAAGTGCATTGAATCCAAATCTGAAGTCTGAGTCTGTTTAGCATGTCAGGATCTTAAGTAACCAATCTCACCCTCTCGGTTACATTCTTACGTTGATCCCGTGGAGTATATTTGCCACAAATGTAGCTAAAATTGTCCAGTCTATTAATTGAGCTGTGCCTACTCATCTTTAGCTCAAACTGCTGACCTGCTGACCTTCCAGCAGTCAAGCTCAGCATCTTAATCACTAAGCCACTGCAGTCCTAGCGTTAGTCAGAATGCTTAAGTCTAAATTCAATTGTTAGTTACTACTAGCCGTGACTTGATGCAGAAATGAAATTAAGTCCACACATAATGAACGTTTGGGGACAGAGAGTTGGGTTTAACTCATCAGAAATAACATTAAAACAATGAATTAGGAACACTTGTGGTGCAGCATTTAAGATGCAGTCCTGCAGTACATGAGAAACCTGGGGAATATAGTGAAAAGCAGAGACATCACCTTGAAAACAAAAATTTGCATAGTCAAAACAATGGTATTCCCAGTGGTAATGTATGGGTGTGAGAGCTGGACCATTAGGAAGGCTGAGCGCAGAAGAATAGATGCCTTTGAAATGTGGTGTTGGAGGAGAGTCCTGAGAGTCCCTTAGACAGCAAAGAGAACAAATAGATCAATACTGGTGGAAATCAATCCCGACTGTTCATTGGAGGGACAAAATAGTGAAGATGAAGCTAAAGTACTTTGAACATCAAATGCGAAGGGAGGACTCACTTGAGAAGGCTATGATGCTGGGAAAGGTGGAGGGCAAGAGAAGAAGGGGGCATCCAAAGATGAGATGGATAGATGGTATTGTGGACACAATGGGCACAGAGCTTGGCGGGCTGAGGAAAATGGTGGAGGACAGAGGTGCCTGGAGGAAAATGGTCCATGGGGTCGCAAAGGGTCAAAATCGACTGTGCGACTGAACAACAACAACAACAACTGCAGTCAAAACTCTGCTCCTAATCTGAGTTCAACCAAGGTTGACTCAGCCTTCTGTTTTTCTAAGGTTGATAAAATGAGTACCGAGCTTTTTTAGGGCCAAATTTTAGTTTCCATAATTACCATGTAAACCTCCAAGAGAGTGTTTTAGCACTGTTGTTGTTGTTGTTGTTGTTGTTGTTGTTGTTCAGTCACACAGTCAATTCTGACCCTATGGAACATTGCCCTCCAGGCCCCTCTGTCCTCCACCATCCTCTTCATCCCTCCCAGTTCTGTGCCCATTGTGTCTACAATACCATCTAGCCATCTCATCTTTGGTTGCCCCCTTCTTCTTTTGTCCTCCACCTTTCCCAGCATCAAGGCCTTCTCAAGTGAATCCTCTCTTCTCATTTGATGTCCAAAGTAATTTAGCTTCATCCTTACTATTTGACCTTTTAAGGAGCAGTCAGGGTTGATTTCTTCTAAGATTGACCTATTTGTTCTCTTTGCTGTCCAGGGGACTCTCAGGACTCTCCTCCAAAACCACACTTCAAAGGCATTTATTCTTCTGTGCTCAGCTTTTCTAATGGTCCAGCGCTCTCAACCATAAATTACCACTGGAAATACCATTGCTTTGACTATGTGAATTTTTGTTTGCAACGTGATGTCTCTACTTTTCACTATGCTCCCCAGGTTTCTCATAGCTTGTCTCCCAAGAATCAGTCACCTTTTTATTTCATGGCACTATGGAATTCTTTCATTAGCACTATGAGATGTTATCTAAGCTGCAGCATTTGCCTAGGATTTTGTATGTTTGTAAAAAAACTAAAACAAAAAAGACTCATTTCAAAATTACTTTGATTTTGCAAGTAACCTTTTCCAGATTTTCTGGATATGGGCTGTTTGACAGCGGAGGAGATTGATTTGGACTGTGTCTCTTTGATGTACATACACAACAGTCTCCTTCATCACAAGTCTTTGAGGAGATGCTGTTGGCCAAATGATTTGTTTTAATTTTTTTTGTGACCCTACTCTAGCATTAACAAGGATCACATCATGATTCTTCAGCATAAAGTCTTGTAAATAAACAAACCAAATGTATCCTTAAATACCAGCTAAAGGCTTTATCTAACAGCAAGTGCTTCAATGAAGTAGGTGATCATATATTAGCTAGTTATTCTTGCAACCCCAGGTTTTAAGAATCTGCAGCCATTCCTAGACATAGCAACATCTAAAGTGAACTGTACAGATGATTGGTTTTAATGGGTGTGTGTGTGTGCATTAATTTTAGGAAGGTTCTGGAATTTTATCTTCCTGACTTGTGATCAGGACCACATTTTGTGATCTAATGTGAGCAAAAAATTGGCTGGATTCCACACTTTCCTCAGTGTTGCCATGCAGTTTATAAAGAAGCAAGGTTTTGAAAAAGAAACCACACAAAGTATATTTTGAAAGATGCTAAGTCTAGAAATGAATACTTTTTGTGTAAATGTTTGTCTTTACTGAAGCAGACATCTAAATGGTTTCATGTTTCAAATGACAATCTAAAGTGAAGGCTGATGGAGAAATCGGACAGAACAGATTGCTAAAACAGATATGCAAATAAATGAACAGATATGTTAGAGGCATATCAGAGAGTTAACAAAACAAAAATACAAAAATGTTGTGGCACTTTAAAGACTAATTGTTGTATTTTAATGTTAGCTTTCATGGATCAGGTCCATTTCATCCTGATCCATGAAAGCTAACATTAAAATACAGCAGTTAGTCTTTAAAGTGCCGCAACATTTTTGTATTTTTCTTTTGTTTACTCTCTGATATGCTTGAAACGCAGACTAACACAGCTATTATCTGTTAGGGGATGTAAGTCTTCGCCTCACACCCTAACTGGTTGCAAGGCATATTGTGTCTATGATGCCTTTAAGTCCCTACTGCAGGGGCACACAGGGGCTGGGACTTTCCCCTGATGTGCTCCATGAGCCAGTGTATTTAGGTCAGAGCAGGATTGCAGATTTCCAGCTACAATGCTCAACCTTCCTCTGGTGACAGTCTGGACAAAGATTCCTGCATCTTCCAGAACCTGCTACGAGGACTGAATCTTTGCACTGATCCTGATGATGGCTTTGGCCTGATATGCCATCTGTGTTTGCTGGTGCCATCTGTGCTTGCTGGTCAAAGAAGGACTACTTGGGTGTAAGCCTCCACCAGGAGGACAGAAGCTGTAGAACTCTTGGGCTTGGTCTGTCATTACAGCTTGCATTGACCCTGCTGGACTGGACTGCTACTGAACTGTATGGACTTCTATAGAGCACAACTGAACTGTCTCAGTGAGGTCAATTGAGCAGCCCAAGAGAATATATCTGTTTTGTGTTACAGTTGTTGCACTGTATATACTTGTACTTTTTTACTTCCTAAGTGAACATACTTTTGAGTTTTCTTCTGCACCAAGATCTGTCTGCCTGTTTTGCTCACAAGAGACCACCTTGCCAGATGCGAACCTCTTGCTGGCCACTGCATACCACTCTGCTAACCATTTACATCAACACTATCTCAAAAATTTTAGGCATGTTATAGGTTTGTGGGCCTCTGTGGGTCTCTATCGGTGCTCTCCATGTCCACATTGTACTATCAAAGAATAGAACTGTTTATGCATTGATTTTATTTTTAATATCAGGAATTAAAGGTCCCTCTCCTTTAGAACAGTGTATCTATTCTAAGCTGGGATAGTTGTTTTTACTCTTTGTTTTTCCATCTGTTTGATCTCTCTTGTTGCTTAGCATGCAAAGGTGGTTTTCCACAAATTGTATACTTTTACTTTCATGGTGTGAATGCATCTTCAGTGGCAAGCTAGGGTTGATAATAGTACTCCAGACTGCCCCAGATTTTCATTTTTGTTCACAAGTCCTCATAGAGAAGCCAGCAAACATTGCCCTCACTCTGATCTGGCTTCTGACATCTTTGCTTAGCTAATGGGTGTCACCCTAGTCAAATCAGACTTTCTCTCTTTAGATACTCCTTCTCTTCTTCTCTTTCTCTATATATAGATCCTTGAGTTCTCAACCTTTCCTGATGGAGGGAAGAAAATAGATGCCTTCTAATCATTGTTAGCAGCTGTCATGTTTGTGAAATCAAGAAGAAAATGCCTTTGTAGCTGCTCACTGATGAAGCAGAAGGCAAAATTAAAGGAGTTGCCATATTAATACTGCATATACCACCTAAGAATCTGGAGTTAACAGGGCATGGAACATGATCTACTCAGCAGCATTCTCGCATCATTTGGCACATACAAGTTGCTACCTTCTGGTCTTCCAGCTGCTAATGCAGACTTCATAAACCTTACTGCTGTTACGTTAAACCCATGACAACATGGATTTATTAACCAAACTGGTGAAATATCCTGTCTCCAGTTTGCCCACCTGCATGGAAGCTGTTGTTCAAAACACGTTTCTCCAAGCTCTGTCCAAAATCCCTAAAATCAGAGCCTACAACTGTATCATTTTTAAGGAATATTCTTCCTATAATCCATCACCAGGAAAATAATATATTTAAAAATAATATATTTGTAGCCTCTGATCGTGGATATTCAAATCCATATGTCTGGAAATAAACTTTGCAGGGGTTCAGATTCATATTTTTCCTCTGCAAGGTTATTATTTGGATTCTCCAGATCCAGTATCTCAATGGTCAGCAAACTTGGCTCTACAGGTGTTCTTGGACTTCAATTATAATCCATACACCTGCTGATCAGGGCTTCTGGGAATTAAAGTCCAAGAACATGTGGAAAGCCAAGTTTGCTGATACCTGCAGTATCTAAATCTAGCCTACAAACTCCTTTTCCCATGTCTAGGCCAGGCGTGAAACTGCCAAATTGAAGGCACCTTTTGAATCGTTCATTCTGCAGTTCCATTTACCTGGCCTAGTGTGAGAAACATTAGCCGGCAACACAAGGTTGCTATTACTAGGGTATGCCTGATTGTGGTTCAAAAATACCACAGTCGTAGAAGAGGCTCTTCCTGTGTACCACAGGACATATCTAACTAACTTTCAGTGATTACCCCAAATCCCAGAATGCCCTGGAGCATTTTGCAAGTACTTACTGAATGATTGAAAGAGGCCAGAAAGAAAGAGGGGTAGGATTTGTGAGGAGGAGATATAGAAGCTGCCCAAATCCATATTTTTGGTGTATGAAAACCAAGACACAGGACACAGCCTCGGGCTGGGTTAACTCAGGTTTATTGCATGGTGGTCAGAGGGAACATGAGGTAATGGCGGATCAATAGCTCTTTATATACAGTAGTAACACATTTGAACGTGGTTCCATGATAGCCCATTGGCTACTGTCTGCGTGACGTCATTGCTGGTCACGCCCTTCTTGTCCAGGTGTAGGTGGTGGCGGGAAAACTTCCCGCGCTGTTGCCTTTGATGAGTTTGGACCAAGAGAGCTTGGACGCTCGCTGCTGCCAGCTGGTGGTCATTAGCTCGCGTCCTATTACAGGGTTTATGTGATACAGCTGAAGGTTACATTGTTGCCCATAGGCAAGGTTACATTGGTTCAGATACATTGTTATCCATGTGGAGGATCAAACCATTAGGACACAACATCCCTCCCCCCTAGGATGAGACGAAGTCTCGAAACCACACTCCCCCCCCCTAAGATGAGACGAAGTCTCTCAGCCAAGATGGCTTATTTCGAACACGCTGGGGTCTCGGTGCGGGCTGCCTTCCCCCTGGTTTGCTACCTTCTCTTTGTCCCCTGGTTTCCTGCCCTGTAATTGGAGAGGGAGACTCGTTAGTGACTTGCCGCGGCTCCGCGGCGTTGTTGGGAGGTGTGTGCTTTATTGGGGAAGAACCGGGGGCACTGGGGGCTAACGAAAAACCCCTCTTCTCGCTTGGACGGGTGGGGGAACACTCCCGAAAACCCCCCCGGCTCTCAAAATCAAAATCAGAATTAAATTCGGGGGCAGCGGTCGCGAACTCCTCTCCCCCTTCCCCAGCCTCTGATAGAGCTGGCGTATCAAAAGGGTATGAGTCGGGGCCGCTGCTTTCCCCCCTTGCTTGGGACCATTGTCCGTTGCTGTCCCCCCCTTGGGCTAAACGGGTGGGGGAGAACCCTAACGCTGAGTCCTGTCGCTGAGCTCCACTGACCGGCCCCCCACTCACTCGGTGCCTAAGTTGGTCCGCGTGCCTCCTCCAGAGGAGACCCGTGCTAGTCTCGACCCGGTACGACACTGGCCCCGTCCGTTCCACAACCGTCCCTGGTACCCAGGCTGGACCTGCGCTGGCGTAGTTCCTGCAGTGAACAGGATCGCCGGCGGCGAAACTTTTCGAGACTGCCAGCCCTATGTTTTTTCCTTTGTCCTCGACTCTCGTCGGGTCTAGCCTGGACAGGATCGTGGTCAGTTTTCGCCACATCAGCAGCTCTGCCGGCGAGTAACCTGACGCTAAGGGGGTCACCCTATACGCTAACAAAAACTGACATACTTGGTGATTTAGGTCCCCCGGGCCCATGCGCCGCAGCGCATCCTTTGTCGTTCGCACCAGCCGTTCCACTTGGCCATTCGTGGCGGGGTGAAACGGCGCGGATGTGACATGCCGAATGGCGTTTGCCTCCATGAATGCCTTGAATTCAGCGGAGGTGAAACAACTAGCGTTATCGCTGACTAAAGTGTCGGGTAAACCGAACGTGGAAAAGACTCTCCTTAGCTGGCTAATTGTAGTGGCGGAGGACGTACTCTTTACTGGGATAACCTCCAACCACTTGGAGAATGCATCCACCACCAGGAGAAACATTGTTCCTCGGAATGGGCCAGCGAAGTCTACGTGCACCCTGGACCATGGCCCCCTTGCTGTGTCCCATTCCCTATGCGGGAGACGGGCCGCCTCTGGTCGGGAGCCCTGGCATGCCTCACAAGTGCCGACCATGTGCTCAATGTCCGCGTCCAGCTGTGGCCACCAGAAGTAACTCCGGGCCAGCGCCTTGGACCGGACGATGCCGGGGTGGCTGACGTGCAGCAGTTTGAGTACCCTCGGTCGCAGGGACGTAGGAACCACCACCCGTTGGCCCCACAAAAGGCAGCCCCTCTCTAGGGACAACTCTATTTTTTTTCGAAAAAATGGGTCGAATTCCGTACCTGGGGATGACGCCGGCCACCCCTTCTGTACCCATGAGCTAACTTTCTCTAGCGTTCTGTCCTTACCTGTGGCCCTGGCAATGTCGGCTGGTACTATTGGGGGTGAGTCTAAAACCTCTATTAACAAAACCTGGTGATCTCTTTCTGCCCTTTCCTTTTGGACGCCCGACAAGGGCAAAGGAGACCTCGAGAGTGCGTCGGCATGGCTGATCTCCTTCCCGGGCCGGTATTCCAGCTCATGCTGGTATGCGTTGAGAAAAATAGCCCACCGCAGCATTCTTGGGGACAGGATCTGTGGTGTGGGCTTACTTGCAGTGAAAATTCCTAATAGGGGCTTGTGGTCAGTCACGATTTTGAACGGCCGACCATACAGAAAATCGTGAAATTTTTTGGTTCCCGCTACTATTGCTAGTGCCTCCCTGTCGGTCTGTGCGTAATTACGCTCTGCTTGGGACAGGGACCTTGAATAAAACGCTATCGGGGCTTCCCTTCCGTCGTCCAACACGTGGCAAAGCACCGCCCCCACCCCCACCGGGGATGCGTCACAGACTAAGACCACTGGCCGTTTGGGATCGAAATGCGTTAGGATTGCCTCGGATGTTAGGAGTTGCTTCAACTCTTTGAACGCCCTCTCTTGCTCATCACCCCACACCCATGTTTCCTCCTTTTTCAGCAACCGATGGAGTGGCTTGGCCACGGACGCCTTCCGTGGAAGGAAGGTATGGTAAAAATTGAGGAGCCCCAGAAATGACTGTAGCTCGGTTTTGGATGTGGGGCGAGGGGCATTCTTGATGGCGGCTACTTTGGATTTGGATGGCTTAATACCCTCTGGCATGACTCGAAACCCTAGAAACTCAACCTCAGTTTCGAAGAAGACACATTTGTCTTTTCTCAGTCGTAGCCCCGCTTTCTCGAAGACAGTCAGAACTTTATCCAATCTCTTTGCCAGTTCGGCCTCACTCCCCCCTGTTATCAACACGTCATCAAAATAAGGCAACACCCCCTCCAGCCCCTTCAGGAGGCGTTCCACAAGCGACTGAAAAAGGCCGGGTGCCGAGTTCACGCCGAACTGTAAACGCGACACCTGGAACGCTCCTTTATGTGTGACTATCGTTTGTGCCGCGGCCGTGGCGGGAGTTACAGGGAGTTGCTGATAAGCTTGAGCCAAATCGAGTTTAGCGAAACACTTTCCCCCATTCAGCCTGGCCAGCAGGTGGCTGACCACCGGCACCGGGTATGCATTAGGGCGGATCGCCTTGTTAATTGTACACTTATAATCAGCGCAAATGCGCACCTCCCCGTTAGCCTTCAGAGCGGTTACAATTGGAGTTTCCCACTCCGCGGAATCAACAGGAATAAGAATCCCCTGGCCCACCAGTTTGTCCAGTTCCGCCTCTATTTTGTCCTTTAGTGCGAACGGCACCCTGCGCGGTTTGAGTCTTATCGGGCGGACCTCCGGGTCTAGGTCGAAGGCTACAGGGGGTCCCTTGAACTTTCCAAGTCCTTTTTTAAAAACGGCGGGATGCGCGTCGCACACCGCTTGTATTGGATCCACCCCCACGGTATGCACTCCCCCTATGAACAAACCTAAGGGCTGAAACCACTGCGTCCCTAGGAGGCTACAACTACCCCCCTTAAGGACAACTAGGGGCAGCTCCGCAGAATGTCTCTTAAAACTGACCCGAAATTTCCCGACCCCCAACACTGGAATGCTGTTCCCCTGTACATCTCGTAGCGTGGACCTCAACGTTTTAAGTTTGGGTCGCACGTGGGGGTCGATTTTCAAGAACTCTTTCTGGGGAATTATAGAATAGGAGGACCCCGAGTCAATTTCCATCCTGATAGGGGCCCCTTGTACTAGTACCTCAACGAAGTAATGGGACTGTCCCGCGGACACGCTGAACACCGGAGCGTCGTCCTCGCTGTCGTCCGAGATGCGGCCCACGCCGTCCTGCTTCCTCGTGGTCTGGGCGCCATCTTTGGACCTTGCTGGACGGTCCGGTCTGGTTGAGCGGTCTTGTGACTGCCTCCGGCCCTCCTTCCGTTTTCTGCACGCCTTGGCGATGTGCCCCCGACGGCCGCAGGTGTAACACTCGGCTTTCCTGAATGGGCACCTTGCGCGCTCATGGGCCGCTCCGCAACCATCGCAGCGGCGCCCCCCTTTTCGGACCCTTTGGACCTCCTCGCCGTCGCTGCCTTCCGTAGACGACTTTGAGGCCCTTCGGGTTGCGTGCACCGACTGTCCGGACTTTCCGTGCACCGAATTCTCCGCTTTGCCGGCTCTAGGACGCCACTCACGCCACTGGTGCATTTCGTCCACTCCAGCATTCGTGGACTCCGCGGCTTCCGCGGCCTCTACAACCTCCGCCAGCGTGGGTGGTGGCTCCTTGTTCATCAAGCTGCGCTGCACCTCCTTGTCCTTCAGGCCACACAGCACTCCGTCCCTGAGGGCCGTCTCTAGGTCGTCCCATCTGCAGGGGCCGGCGGCTATCCTCATGGCTGTTACGAATGCCTCAACCGACTCGTCCGGCGCTTGGACTCGCCTCCAAAACGCGCTCCGAGCGGGAAACATTGCCCTCGAGGGACGGAAACGCTCACGCAGCAGCTTCATGATGTCGTCTGCTTTGAATTCGCTCACCTTCTTCGGTGCAATGATGCCCACCAGCGTTCGCTTGGTTTCTATCCCAAGCATTCTGGTGAGGATGGCCCTCTTCCTCTCCTCATCGTCTTCTTTGACTTTGAGTTCCACCAGCGCCGCCTGGAAGTCCATCTCAAAAAGCTCCCAGTCTTGCGGTTTGGTGATGTTGAACCCGCTCTGTGCCCTGGCTGCTCCTTGGGGATCCATCATCCCACCTTCGTCGCCAATTTGGTGTATGAAAACCAAGACACAGGACACAGCCTCGGGCTGGGTTAACTCAGGTTTATTGCATGGTGGTCAGAGGGAACATGAGGTAATGGCGGATCAATAGCTCTTTATATACAGTAGTAACACATTTGAACGTGGTTCCATGATAGCCCATTGGCTACTGTCTGCGTGACGTCATTGCTGGTCACGCCCTTCTTGTCCAGGTGTAGGTGGTGGCGGGAAAACTTCCCGCGCTGTTGCCTTTGATGAGTTTGGACCAAGAGAGCTTGGACGCTCGCTGCTGCCAGCTGGTGGTCATTAGCTCGCGTCCTATTACAGGGTTTATGTGATACAGCTGAAGGTTACATTGTTGCCCATAGGCAAGGTTACATTGGTTCAGATACATTGTTATCCATGTGGAGGATCAAACCATTAGGACACAACAATATTTTAGTGGGAAAAGGGAATTGAAGGAGGGAGAAGCATTTGTGCATCACAAGATTTAGCACATGGACAGATGCCATGCCTGTCATTATTCTGAGGCTTCAAGTTCAACTTCTTGGACGGCAGTACATGAAGACAGAGAGATTGAAAGAGACGGAATGAGATTCTGTGGTTAATACAAATTGTGTGTCACATTCTGTCAACACATTATAAGCCATGACTGGGATAGCTCCTGAATCCTTTGGGTCTGACACCCCAGTTGTCTTTTATATTACTTTCCTTCTGTGTAAATAATAGGACTTGAGATCCATTCCCCCAGCAATGCCTGCGATCACGTCGCCCTCTCAGTCATGGCTGGTTGGAAGTCTGAGAAACTCTGCATCATAAAATATACAGAGCTTTATTTCCCAAGGTATCCTTGCCATTGGCATAAGCCAAGCAGGAAGATGAACCTGACAGGGGAATTGGTGTGAACGGCTGACATTCATGCACTGAACACAACCCCCTTTTCCCATGTGGTGGGCAGACAAAATGAAAAGGAAGCAATTTCCCAGCTGCAAAGTGGGTTTCTGTGTCTCAGAGCCCGTCATTTCTCAGCCAAATGGAAAACTTCAGCTAGCATTGTGGTTTATTTTTTATTAGTAGCAACAATTTTTAAAATGAGGTAGACTCATATTTTCTGACTTTTTCTTTCTGCATCAAGTTTCCAGAGTTTAAACATAATGTTTTGGCTGCTGGACTCTCAAGGTTAAAATGCTCTTTTACTAGGGCTAGGATTCTTGGGAGTTCTGATTGGGATAGATTGGCAGCCTAATGTTGACTTGTGAGGCTTCCAAGGAAGTTGTCCCTCTGGAAATTGTTATTTAGGCAGAAAAGGAAAACCCACAGAGCATGTATTACGTCTCCCTTGCTCAAAAGCCAGTTGTATCTGACTCTAGGGGGTGGTGCTCATCTCTGTTTACAGCCAAAGAGCCAGCACTCTCTGCATCTGCAGATGTTTCCATGGTCATGTGGCAGGCACAGAACACTGTTACCTTTCCCAACAAAGCAGTACCTATTTGTCTACTTGCAATTTCTTGCTTTCGAACTGGAGCTGGGACAGATTAATGGCAGCTCATTCCGTTGTGCAACACTCAGGCCTCAAACTGGTGACCTGCTGACCTAAGTTCAGCATTTTAACAATATGTGTGTGAAGAAATCCTAAATTTATTTACAAAATTCTGTAGAGGTGGATTCTACAGGGTGGCCCATAAATCCCTTTGTTGTTGTTGTTCAGTCACACAGTCAATTGCGACCTTGTGGACCATTGTTCTCCAGGCGCCTCTGTCCTCCACCATCCTCCTCAGCCCTCCCAGTTCTGTGACCATTGCATCTACGATACCATCTAGCCATCTCATCTTTGGCAGCCCCCTTCTTCTTTTACCCTCTACCTTTCCCAGCATCAGAGCCTTCTCAAGTGAGTCCTCCCTTCTCATTTGATGTCCAAAGTACTTCATCTTCATCTTCACTATTTGTCCCTCCAAAGAACAGTCAGGGTTGATTTCCTCCAGTATTGACCTGTTTGTTCTCTTTGCTGTCCAAGGGCCTCTCAGGACTCTCCTCCAACACCACATCTCAAAGGCATCTATTCTTCTGTGCTCAGCCTTCCTAATGGTCCAGCTCTCACACCCATACATTACCACTGGGAATACCATTGCTTTGACTATGCGAATTTTTGTTTTCAAGGTGATGTCTCTGCTTTTCACTATATTCCCCAGGTTTCTCATCACTTGTCTCCCCATAATCAGTCGTCTTTTTATTTCATAGCTACAGTCGCCATCTGCAGTGATCTTAGATCCCAGGAAAGTAAAATCTGTCACTGCTTCTACTTCTTCCCCATCTATTTTCCAGGGACTGATCGGACCTGTTGCCATTATCTTGGTTTTCTTAATATTAAGTCTCAAGCCAGCTTTTGCACTCTCCTCCTTCAATCCAATCAAGAGGTTCTTTAGGTCTTCCTCACTTTCTGCCATTAGGGTGGTATCGTCTGCATATCTCAAATTATTGATGTTTCTCCCAGCAATTTTAATCCCATATTGTGATTCTTCCATCCCTGCATTGCGCATTATGTGCTCTGTATATAGATTGAATAAGCAGGGTGATAAAATGCAACCTTGTCTCACTCCTTTTCCTATTCCAAACCACTCTGTCATTCCATGCTCTGTCCTAACTGTTGCCTCTTGGTTTATGTTACAGATTTCTCATGAGGCATATGATGTGCTCTGGTATTCCCATCTCTTTAATTACTTGCCACATCTTGATGTGATTCCACACAGTCAAATGCCTTAGTGTAGTCGATAAAACAAAAGTACACTTGTTTCTGGTATTCCTTTGTTTTCTCCATGATCCAACGTATGTTGGCAACGTGGTCTCTAGTCCCCCTGCCTCTTCTGAAACCAGCCTGCACCTCTGGTAATTCTCTCTCCACATGCTGCTGAAGTCTATCCTGTATTATCTTGAGCATCACCTTGCTGGCGTGTGGGATGAGTGCAATTGTTCGATGATTTGAACATTCTTTGGCATTGCCCTTTTTTGGGATTGGAACGTATACTGATCTTTTCCAGTCCTGTGGCCACTGTTTTGTTTTCCAAATCTGCTGGCATATTGAATGCAGTAGTTTGACACCATCATCTTTTAGAGCTTTGAAAAATTCAACTGGGATACCATCATCTCCACTTGCTTTGTTGTTTGCAGTGCTCTTTAGGACCTTTATGACTTCGCTCTCCATGTTGTCTGGCTCATATTCAATTTTTTCATCATTGTGATTATCAGGAGTGTTGAGGTCCTTTTTGTAGAGTTCCTCTGTGTACTCTTTCCATCTTTTCTTAATCTCTTCTGCATCAGCTAGCTCCTTTCCGTCTTTGTCCCTTATCATAGTCATTTTTGCTTTAAATGTTGCCTTGATTTCCCCGATTTTTTTAAAAAGATCTCTAGTCCTGCCTCTTTTGTTGTTTTCCTCCATTTCTTTGCACTGCTCTTTTAGGTAGTTTTCCTTATCTCTCATTGCTTTTCTTTGACATTCTGTGTTCCGATGATTGTATTTTTTCCTTTCTCTTTTGACTTTTGCATTCCTTCTTTCCTCTGCTATCTTAAGAGCCTCATCAGACAACCACCTTGCTTTCGTACGCTTCCTTTCTCTTGGCATGATTTTCTTTGCTGCTTCCTGCATAATGTCCCTTATCTCTGTCCATAATTCTTCTGGCACTCTGTCTACCGATTCTAAGCCATTAAATCTGTTCATCACCTCCACCGTGTATTCTTTAGGGATGCTGTCTAGGTGATATCTGTTTGGTCTCCTTGTTTTCCCTATTTTCTTTAGTCTAAGCCTGAATTTTGCGATCAGTAGGTTGTGATCTGAGCCACAGTCTGCTCCAGGTCTTGTTTTTGCTGACTGTATGGAGGTTCTCCATCTTTGGCTGCAGAGTATGTAGTCAATTTGGTTTTGGTGTTGGCCATCTGGTGATGTCCATGTCTAAAGTCGCCTCTTGTGTTGCTGGAAGAGAGTGTTTGCTATGACCAGTGCGTTCTCTTGGCAGAACTCTATCAGTCTTTGCCCTGCTTCATTCTGTGTTTCAAGACCAAACTTGCCTGTTATTCCCTCCACTTTTTGATTTCCTACTTTGGCATTCCAATCTCCTAATATAATTTGTACATCATTTCTTGGTGTCTGTTCTATGAGGTGTTCTAGGTTCTCATAGAACTGGTACACTGTGGCTTCATCTGCACCAGTGGTTGGTGCATATATTTGGATCACAGTGACATTGAAAGGTTTGCCTTGAATTCTGACTGACATCATTCTGTCATTTTTGAGATTGTATCCCATTACTGCTTTTCTCACTCTTTTATTGACAATTATGGCTACTCCATTTCTTCTAAGGTTTTCCTGTCCACAGTAGTAGATGTGATGGTTTCCAGAGCTGAATTCACCCATCCCTGTCCATTTTAGCTCACTGATGCCCAAGATATCAATGCTTATTCTTTCCATCTCGTTTTTTTTACCTCTTCCAGTCTACCCTGGTTCATTGATCTCACATTCCATGTCCCTATGCAGTATTGTTCCTTGCAACACTGCATTTCTCCTCCCCCTTTCCTGTCCCTCCCCTTCCTCCACTCTGTTGTGCTAAGCATCCTGTATCATCTAAACTGCTCCTTTGTTTTGCCTTTTGTTTTGGTCAATAGGGTTCTCTTAGCAAGCTTTGATTTCTTCTAAGATTGTCCTATTTGTTCTCCTCACCTGTGTATCTGGTGTATCTATGTGTTGTGTGGGTAGGGATTTATGGGCCAACCTGTAGATTCACATTAACATCTGAAACACTGTCAACTTGGTTAAGAAATTATAGGCACATCAATGTATCTGATGCCTTCTGATTTCTGGTAACACATTTTTTCTGGTCTGGCTGCAGGGGATTTCAGCAAAATATTTAAACAGATAACCATTCATCAATTCAGTCTTCCATGAAACCTCCCTCAGAACAGACTGAAAGTTCTTAGCTTTCGTCCCCATCCTACCAGAATCAGCATACTTTTTTATTAGCCTAATTTCCACTACTCAGCAATGATTTGAGGAACCTTTGATCAAACTAATTAGAAATAGTTACACTCCATACTCACAGATAGATCAGATTTATTAGCAAAATTATGTCTATGAACACGTAACAAATAAATAGGAACATTAAGTACAAGAAATATGACATCTATGGTACTTTTTAGAATGAAGAAGCATTCTAATTAAGCAATGAATATTCCAAAAGGCTAGAAGACTTTCCCTCCCTTCTCTTCCAGCCTCTTATGCTCGCAAACTGCTTCATTCAGCTACTATATATTTCAAGAAATGAAACCAGAGAAGCTGAGGATGGCGAAAGATGAAGCCATACACACTCTTTTATGGTTAAAGTTGTCCCCCTCCTTTGGATTATTCTAGAAAGCACTTGGTTGTAAAGTGGAAAAAGGCTTCCCCATGCATTTAGTATTAGCTTAACAGGAATTAATGGTCTTTGCTTCCATATCCTAAAAGGAAGAGATAAGATTCAAGCCTCAGTCATTTGATGTGTTCCAGGATGAATAGCATCGCACCAACACTGTGTGTGTGTTTATTCATAGAATCATAGAACAACTGAGTTGGAAGGGGCCTTTTCGGCCATTGAGTCCAACCCCATGCTCAATGTAGGAATCCAAATCAAAGCAGGTCTGACAGATGGTGGTGCAATTCTCTCTTGAATGCTTCCAGCAGTGAAGCACTCACCACCTCCCGAGGCAGTCAGTTCCACGGCCTGACTACTCTAACCGTTAACATGTTTTTTTTCTAATATAGGGCTTATATCTGGCTTCCTGTAGCTTCAGCCCATTATTATGTTTCCTGAATCCTGGGAAGATGGAGAAAAGATCCTTCCCCTCTTAATGATTATCTTTCAGGCATTTGAGGAGTTCTATCATTTCATTTCATTCATTCATTTCATTTCATTTATTAGATTTATATCCCGCCCTACTCAACAAAACTGTGACTCAGGGTGGCTTACAACAGAGAATATACAATACAATTACAAGTTACAAAGTTGCAAAATTACATATCAGTATAACAATACAATTATAAGTTACAAAGTTACATATCAGTATAACAATACAGTACAACGGGGTGGCTCTCTGTTCCTTCTCCAGCCCCCAAATACAAAGTGCAAAGGCACAAAGTGTTGTGTTCTAAGGGTTTTACCTTCCACATGGATTACAATGTATCTGAGCCAATGTAACCTTGCCGATAGCAACAATGTAACCTTCAGCTGTATCATATAAACCCTGTAAGAGGACGCGAGCTAATGACCACCAGCTGGCAGTGGCGAGCGTCCAAGCTCTCTTGGTCCGAACTCATCAAAGGCAACAGCGCGGGAAGCTTTCCCGCCACCACCTACACCTGGACAAGAAGGGCGTGACTCGCGATGACGTCACGCAGGAAGTAGCCAATGGGCTACCATGGCACCACGTTCAAATGTATTACTCCTGTATATAAAGAGCTATCGATCCGCCATTACCTCATGTTCCCTCTGTCCACGATGCAATAAACCTGAGTTAACCCAGCCCGAGGCTGTGTCCAGTGTCTTGGTTTTCATACACCAAATTGGCGACGAAGGTGGGATAATGGATCCCCAAGGAGCAGCCAGGGCACAGAGCGGGTTCAACATCACCAAACCGCAAGACTGGGAGCTGTTTGAGATGGACTTCCATGCGGCGCTGGTGGAGCTCAAAGTCAAGGAAGACGATGAGGAGACGAAGAGGGCCATCCTCACCAGAATGCTCGGGATGGACACCAAGCGGACGCTGGTGGGCATCATCACCCCGAAGAAGGTGAGCGAATTTAAGGCGGACGACATCATGAAGCTGCTACGGGAGCGCTTCCGACCCGCGAGGGCGATGTTTCCCGCTCGGAGCGCGTTTTGGAGGCGAGTCCAAGCGCCGGACGAGTCGGTGGAGGCATTCGTGGCCGCCATGAGGGCAGCCGCCGTCCCCTGTAAATGGGGCAATATCCAAGAAATGGCCCTCAGGGACGGCGTGCTGTGCGGCCTGAAAGACAAGGAGGTGCAGCGCAGTTTGATGAACAAGGAGCCGCCACCCACGCTGGCAGAGGTCGTTGAGGCCGCAGAAGCCGCAGAGTCCACGAATGCCGGAGTGGACGAGATGCACCAGTGGCGTGAGTGGCGTCCCAGAGCCGGCAAAGCGGAAAAACCGGTGCACGCGACTCGACGGGCCTCAAAATCGTCCTCGGAAGGCAGCGACGGCGAAGAAGTCCAGAAGGTCCGAAAGGGGGGGCGCCGCTGCGATGGCTGCGGAGCGGCCCACGAGCGCGCGAGGTGCCCATTTAGAAAGGCCGAATGTTACACCTGCGGCCGGCGGGGGCACATCGCCAGGGCATGCAGAAAACGGAAGGAGGGCCGGAGGCAGTCATCAGACCGTTCGACCAGGCCGGACCGTCCAGCGAGGCCCAAAGATGGCGTCCAGACCACGAAGAAGCAGGACGGCGTGGGCCGCGTCTCGGACGGCAGCGAGGACGACGCCCCAGTGCTCAGCGTGTCCGCGGGACAGTCCCATTACTTCGTTGAGGTACAAGTACAAGGGGCCCCTATCAGGATGGAAATTGACTCGGGGTCCTCCTATTCTATAATTCCCCAGAGGGAGTTTTTGAAAATCGACCCCCACGTGCGGCCCAAACTTAAAGCATTGAGGTCCACGCTACGTGATGTACAGGGAAACAGCATTCCGGTGTTGGGGGTCGGGAAATTTCAGGTTAAGTTTAGGAGACATTCTGCGGAACTGCCCCTAGTTGTCCTCAAGGGGGGAAGTTGCAGCCTCCTAGGGACACAGTGGTTTCAGCCCTTGGGCCTGTTCATAGGGGGAGTACATTCAGTGGGGGCGGACCCAATACAAGCGGTGTGCGATGCGCACCCCGCCGTCTTTAAAAAAGGACTTGGGAAATTCAACGGACCCCCTGTAGCCTTCGACCTAGACCCGGAGGTCCGCCCGATAAGACTCAAACCGCGCAGGGTGCCTTTCGCACTAAAGGACAAAATAGAGGCGGAACTGGACAAATTGGTGGGCCAGGGGATTCTTATTCCTGTTGATTCCGCGGAGTGGGAAACTCCAATTGTAACAGCTCTGAAGGCTAACGGGGAGGTGCGCATTTGCGCTGATTATAAGTGTACAATTAACAAGGCGATTCGCCCTAATGCATATCCGGTGCCAGTGATCAGCCACCTTTTGGCCAGGCTAAATGGGGGAAAGTGTTTCGCTAAGCTCGACCTGGCACAAGCCTATCAGCAACTCCCCGTAACTCCCGCCACAGCCGCGGCACAAACGATAGTCACACATAAAGGAGCGTTCCAGGTGTCGCGTTTACAGTTCGGCGTGAACTCGGCACCCGGCCTTTTTCAGTCGCTTGTGGAACGCCTCCTGAAGGGGCTGGAGGGGGTGTTGCCTTATTTTGATGACGTATTGATAACAGGGGGGAGTGAGGCCGAACTAGCAAGGAGATTGGATAAAGTGCTAACTGTGTTCGAGAAAGCGGGGCTGAGACTGAGGAAGGACAAATGTGTTTTTTTCGAGACCGAGGTCGAGTTTTTAGGGTTTCGGATCACACCCGAGGGTATTAAGCCGTCCAAATCCAAAGTAGCAGCCATCAAGAAGGCCCCTCGCCCCACATCCAAAACCGAACTACAGTCATTCCTGGGGCTCCTCAATTTTTACCATACATTCCTCCCGCGGAAAGCCTCCGTGGCCGAACCGCTTCATCGGTTACTTAAAAAGGAGGAGACATGGATGTGGGGTGACGAGCATGAGAGGGCGTTCAACGAACTCAAGCAACTTCTAACATCGGACGCAATCCTTACGCACTTCGACCCCAAACGGCCGGTGGTCTTAGTCTGTGATGCATCACCGGTGGGGGTGGGGGCGGTGCTTTGCCACGTGTTGGATGACGGCCGGGAGGCCCCAGTTGCGTTTTATTCAAGGTCCCTGTCCCAAGCAGAGCGAAATTACGCACAAACCGACAGGGAGGCATTAGCAATAGTAGCGGGGACCAAAAAGTTTCACGATTTTCTGTATGGCCGCCCGTTCAAAATCGTGACGGATCACAAGCCCCTGTTAGGGATTTTCACGGCAGGCAAGCCCACGCCGCAGATACTATCCCCGAGAATGTTGCGATGGGCCATTTTTCTTAACGCATACCAACACGAGTTGGAGTACCGGCCCGGAAAGGAGATCAGCCATGCTGATGCACTTTCGAGATCCCCTTTGCCCTTGTCGGACGACCAAAAAGCCAGATTAGGGAGAGACCGCCAGGTGTTGCTAATCGAGGTCTTAGACGAACCCCCAATAGTACCAGCCGATATAGCTAGGGCGACAGGCAAGGACAGAACGCTGGAGAAAGTCAGCTCTTGGGTGCAGAAAGGGTGGCCAGCATCGTCCCCAAGCAAGGAATTCGACCCATTCTTTCGGAAGAAGCTAGAGTTGTCCCTAGAAAGGGGGTGCCTGTTGTGGGGCCAACGGGTGGTGGTCCCAACACCCATGCGGCCGAGGGTGCTCAAACTGCTGCACGTCAGCCACCCGGGCATCGTTCGCTCCAAAGCGCTGGCCCGCAGCTACTTTTGGTGGCCACAGCTGGACGAGGACATTGAGCACATGGTCGGCACTTGTGAGGCATGCCAGGGGTCCCGACCAGAGGCGGCCCGCCTTCCGCACAGGGAATGGGACACAGCAAGGGGGCCATGGTCCAGAGTGCACGTAGATTTCGCTGGCCCTTTCCGAGGAACCATGTTTCTCCTGGTGGTGGATGCATTCTCAAAGTGGCTGGAGGTCATTCCGGTAAAGAGCACGTCCTCCGCCACTACAATTAGCCAACTACGGAGAGTCTTTTCAACGTTCGGCTTACCCGACACTTTAGTCAGCGATAACGCGAGTTGTTTCACCTCCTCAGAGTTCGGGGCATTCATGGAGGCAAACGCCATTCGGCATGTCACATCCGCGCCGTTCCACCCGGCCACGAATGGCCAAGTGGAACGGTTGGTGCGTACAACAAAGGAGGCGCTCCGGCGCATGGGCCCCGGGGACCTAAATCACCAAGTATGTCAGTTCTTACTAGCGTATAGGGTGACCCCCTTAGCGTCGGGTTACTCGCCGGCAGAGCTGTTGATGCGGCGAAAACTGACTACGCTCCTGTCCAGGCTAGACCCCACAAGAATTGAGGATAAAGGGAAGAACGTAGGGTTGGCAGTCTCGAAAGGTTTCGCCGCCGGCGACCCTGTTCATTGCAGGAACTATGCCAGCGCAGGGCCAGCCTGGGTGCCGGGGACAGTTGTAGAACAGACGGGGCCAGTCTCGTACCGGGTCGAAACCCACACCGGTCTCCTCTGGAGGAGGCACGCAGACCAGCTGAGGCACCGAGTAAGTGGGCCAGTCAGTGAGGATCAGCAACAAGATTCAGCGTTAGGGCTCTCCCCCAACCGCTTCACCCAAGGGGGAGACAGCAGCGGACAACAGTCCCAAGCAAGGGGGGAAGGAAGAAGCAGCGGCCCCGACTCATATCCTTTTGATAAACCAGTCCTATCAGAGGCCCGGGAAGGGGGAGAGGAGTTCGCGACCGCTGCCCCCGAATGGAATTTAGATTTTGATTTAGCGAGCCGGGGGGGTTTTCAGGAGTGTTCCCCCACCCATCCAAGCGAGAAGAGGGTTTTTTCGTTAGCCCCCAGTGCCCCCGGTTCCTCCCTAAGAAAGAGCACACCTCCCAACAACGCCGCGGAGCCGCGGCAAGTCACTAACGAGTCTCCCTCTCAAATTACAGGACAGGAAACCGGGGGACAAAGAGAAGGTAGCAAACCCGGGGAAAGGCAGCCCGCATCGAGACCCCAGCGTGTTCGAAACAAGCCATCTTGGCTGAGAGATTTTGTCTCCTAGGGGGGGGAGTGTTTAGAAGTATGGGCGCGAGACGTTGTCTCGTCCTAGGGGGGAGGGGTGTTGTGTTCTAAGGGTTTTACCTTCCACATGGATTACAATGTATCTGAGCCAATGTAACCTTGCCGATAGCAACAATGTAACCTTCAGCTGTATCATATAAACCCTGTAAGAGGACGCGAGCTAATGACCACCAGCTGGCAGTGGCGAGCGTCCAAGCTCTCTTGGTCCGAACTCATCAAAGGCAACAGCGCGGGAAGCTTTCCCGGCACCACCTACACCTGGACAAGAAGGGCGTGACTCGCGATGACGTCACGCAGGAAGTAGCCAATGGGCTACCATGGCACCACGTTCAAATGTATTACTCCTGTATATAAAGAGCTATCGATCCGCCATTACCTCATGTTCCCTCTGTCCACGATGCAATAAACCTGAGTTAACCCAGCCCGAGGCTGTGTCCAGTGTCTTGGTTTTCATACACCAAACAAAGGCACCCCAATAACCCCAATGCCTTTATCTACCCTCCAGCCGGATGGGGCTAGGAGGGAGGCGATGGCTTTCCCATCCCTGCGCTGATGGAATGGGCGGTGGGGAGGAGCAGCAGGGGTCCTCCTCATAATCCCTCTAAGTCTCCTTTTCTCAATGCTAAACATGCCCAGTTTCTTCGGTCTTTCCTCTTATGGATTCCAGTCCTCTGTTCATCCTTGTTGCTCTTCTCTGTACCTGCTCTAATGTGTTTGCATCTTTCTTAAAGTTCAGTGCCTAGAATCGAACTCAGTAATATACAAGTGATCTAACTTGTGCCAAATAGATGAGGACTAGGATCTCATTGGTTTTGGAGACTAAACTTTTGTTAATGCAGTCTGATCTACAACAATTGGCCTCTGATCGACAACAATTCCAAGATCCTTCTTGATTGTAGTATCATTGAGATAAGTATCCCCCATCATTCCATGTATGGCTTTAGTGGAGACTTCACAGCTGCATGTACAAACACCCTGTCCTTGCAGAGCTCTTCAGCAACACTGAGCCAGCACATGTGCTCCATTCCACAAGTCTGCCTCCACTTAGACACTGGAGAAAAAGGTAAACAAAACATGTGAATGAGGCTTATATAAGGATGGATACAAGACCCATAATTTATATAAGTTAAAACTGTGGTCCTCAAAAACTGTCACATTTGTTATGCAGTAGATATCTACCTATTGGTACAAAGATTTAAATAGTGAGATTTTAAGTATTCCCAGTGTTACTATATAGAAAGGATTCTCAACCTGTGGCCCACGAGTTGGATGCGGCCCATGGTACCATTTCATGTGGGCCCATACCTGTCAAGTTTTGGATTTGGAAATAAGGGAAATTTCCTGGCAAATACGGGATACTTGACAGCTATGCTTATCCTGTGCTGCCCTCCAATGGTGGCAATAGGGCATTGCAGTCTAATTAATAAGGGATGATGGCAGGAAAGAGGGTAAAATGAGGGGTTTTCCCAGCCAATAAGGGATACTTGACAGCTATGTGTGGGCCCCCACTGCCTTCACCATACTCAGAAGTGCCATGTGGTGGAGGAAGGGCAAAATGGCTGTCCAGCCCCTGAAGCTGATGAGGGAGTGTGACCCAGCCCCTGGCTTAAAAAGGTTGAGAACTCCTGCTATATGGAGTCGAAGCTTGGGCATTGACTAAAGCATCTGAAAAGTGAATTGAAGCTTTCAAAATATAGATCTACAGATGGCTGCTAACGATATCCTGAGTTGACCATGTGACTAATGTAGAGCTGTTTAAGACCATTAAGCAAAGAATACTTTGGCTATATCATGTGGAACAACATAAAGTATAGAATACTTCCAACTCGCTCGCCAAAGAAAGATCCCTGGGAAGAGAGGCCCGGGATGTTGATGGTCTTCATGGCTGAAGAACCTGAGAGACTGGTGTGGCATGTCCTTGGAAGAACTGTTCTGAGAAGTTAAGAACAGGAAGACTATCGCCATGATGGTAGCCAATACCCAGAACTGATACAGCACCTGAAGAAGCAGTGGTCCTCAAGGCTGGTTCTCTTCCAATATTTTAGATTGAATCCAGAAGATGAAGGCCAACACTGAGTGAGCCAAAAGTTGAGAACTTGGAACTTAGATGACCTTCCATAGGGCAGGAGCTTGATTTCCTTTTCCCTTTTCCCAGTGTGCACTTTTTAAGCTGTGACTCAGGAAGTGAGATCTCCCACTGTCTTCCAGGTACAGCCAGCTTCACTCTGTTTCCAAGCTCCAAAACCTGTCCAAAATTTCTTCCCAAAAGAGCAATAATCCTGTCCAAGGATGCCAAAACTAATTTTACATACTTTCCCTCACCTATACCCTATATCGCCCATGTCCAAAACGCAGCACAGAAATTGAAAGATGCTAATGTCACTTGACAGAAAATTTGGACCAACTTTGTAGCATTTTTAGCCGGGAGCAATCTGATGAATTTTTCTCCCCTCTGCTTTTCTTTCTGCTGTCTTGCCTTTTCCTCTTGGCTGCCCTGACAATAATACAACTGTTTTGTTCATGCCTTTTGGCGAGGGCTGCACACAAGATGGCATCTGCAGTGATGCCAAGCCCATGACGGATGATACCAGGACTTGGGAAATTTACTTCTTGGACTACATTATTTAGAATTCCCAAGTTAATATGGTCTAAAAATCCACAATTTTCCTTTGGTTTGCTTGGGCAAATTTCTTTTATTTCAGGGGACATTGTTTTTATTATTCATCTACTAGTGTTTAAATTTGCTATCTGTTTAATTCTTTTTTCTTTTAATTGTTTTTTTTAGTTTTTAATATTTTAAGCCACCTTGGGTCCTCTAAAGTAAAAAGGCAGAGCATAAATATTTTAAATAAATAAATAAATAAATAAAAGTAATTTCAGATCCACTTGTTCACTTCACTTAGAGTAAACTCTGTGGCTTAAATCCAGTTATTGGCCTCAACTACAGTGGACCTATGAAATCAGTGGTTATTGTTGTTAAGTCACACAGTTGATTCAGACCCTTTGTGACCCTATGGACATTGCCCACCAGGCACTTCTGTCTTCCACCATCCTCCTCAGGCCACCCAGCTTTGTGCCCATTGCATCTACAATACAATCTAGCCATCTCATTTTTGGCCGCCCCCTTCTTCTTTTGCTCTCTACCTTTGCAGGCGCACCCCCCAATAAAGGACTCAGACACTGATGAAAGTGGATAACGGCATTGGGCCACATTTATTGATTCATGCCCTAGTCCGAATTATAAATTTCTATTGGTAATTGACCAATCATAATTCTTAAGGCAAGCAGGCCGAAGTAACACTGGTAAGGTACCACCCAAAATTGCCAACGGCAATTGTTACAATGTATCTATTTGTATCAATTTGTTTGTTGACAACAAACAAATTGTTGACCGTAGTCAATATCTAACTAATGACCCCACCCTCTGACGCGTATCCGTAAAATCACGGGGTGATGCATGCTGTCTAGCTGTAGCCATCACCCCATCGCCTAGTTCGTCGTTGACCGGACAACGTTTAACCAACTTATGCCTGTCTAGTGTTGTCCAGTCAATTGCGAACCTGCCGGATACCTGTGGGTCATAAATGTTTACCTTACTAGTGCTACCCGCCACACGGAGGGGCTTCAAAGAAGGCTCGACGCCCCCCCCCCCAGACCGTCAGCTCGGTCAACCAGGCCTGCTCGCCAGTCCACTAACCAGAGCTCCATACCTCCCTGCGACAGATGGGCCCCATCCCTTGAGTAAAGCTCGTAATTTTGCAGACTGATGGCGGGGAGGCTAATGACGCGTCCCCCACCCTTGTCGAAAAGGAACCGGGCAATAGCCCCGTTCACGGAGCGTCGGCTCAGTCAAGATCCCCGAGGCCGAACGCTCCCCTGTAAGCGTACCGCGGTATCGTGTCCGACCAATTGAGGGTTTCCGCAGGCCACACATAATGTGAGTAGGGCAGGTCACTGCGAATCGCAAGGTTCCGCGATAGGCCAGTGACATGTCCCAAGCCATCGCCCCCAAGGTACATAACCAGGACATAGGCGAGTCAGCATCCCTGATGTAGAAAAGGAATGGCAACAGTTCCCGCCATAACATGCCGCGCTTACCATGCCACCTGAGACGTGCGGATGCACCCAGTCCCAGTCGGGGTCCCCACTCTGTCGCCACAGCGTAACGCGCTGCCCTGTGCAGCGTAACGCGCTGCCCCGTGCAGCGTAACACGCTGCCCTGTGCAGCGTAACGCGCTGCCCCATGCAGCGTAACGCGCTGCCCTGTGCACGTGGCCATGGCCCACCAGCCATACTGTCACCGGTGTAATACGACACCCAGGGTCTGTCAAGGAAAAAAAAGGGGGGGGGGAGAAACAGTGCAGTGACTAAACTGGTACTCACGGCTGAAGAGGGCGAACACAAAACTGAAAACATTGTGATCCCCACCCTCCCATGCGGCGTTTGTCAGCCCCGGAGTATCCAAAAACAGCTGCAGTAGAAGCCACACCCATCCTGAACGAATGGGTGCCGCAACGAGCCCCAGAGAGGCCAACACTGTCTAGTGCCTTCCCGGTCACCCTCCAAAATTGAAATTTAGTAAGGGGAGACCCATCCTGGTGACAGAAAAACTGGCCATGGTGGATGCCACGCAGTGCAAGAGACTCCTGTAGGGCACCAACCGGACAGATGTCTGCCAAAGAACACCGTAGCAGTCTTACACCACTGCCTACGCCATGCTGATCTGCCTTAGAGGAGCGTATCCTCAACTGAGCCCAGTCTTTGGCAACATAGACATCCTCGAGTTCCAGTGCCCTACGACATGCTTCCGCCTTAGACAGCATCACAAGCTCGCTGATGCGGAGTGCTCCAAAAAAGGCCACCGTCGTAGCCGCATGAATTGGGCTGCCTCGTACTTATCAAAAACAGAGGCCATGCCAGCCCCGGGCCAGTTGGGTAAGAACCCCTGGGGAAATCGGGTGGCGGTCGTCCAGGCAACGCCCACGCTCCCGCACCCTCCCCTCCAAAACATGTCTCACACGTAAGTCAGCGGTACTATCCACATGACCGCCCACCTTGGCCATAAAAGCCAACACTGACAGCCCAGATGCTATGGTGCGAGGTGCAAGGCCCTGGGCATGCAGGTAAACCATGAACCGAAATACATGGGTCACTGTTATCGGCCAGGTCTCTGGCAGCCGGAATTGGGTACAGAAATCTCCGAAAGAATTGAGTGCGTGGTGATACACCTTACGCGTGCGTGGCGCTAGTAACAAGCCAATCGCCCGGTTCACCTCTCCTTGCCAATGGTCCATATCTCGTCCGGGAATGGCGAGGGAAATTCCTCCGCATCCGGGGCCAAGGCACGGAACCGGGAGATCTGCAGGCGGGACAAAGCGTCAGCGATATCATTATTGACCCCCGGGACATGCCTGGCCCCGAAGAGGACATTGAGGCGCAGGCTGCGCAACACAAACTGGCGCACTAGGTCCATGACCCTGGGCGATTTGGAAGTCTGTGAGTTGACAATGTGCATGACGGCCGCACTGTCACACCAGAAATGGACAACCGAGTCGGCCCACTCCTCGCCCCATAGCATCAAAGCCCCCAGGATAGGGAAAAATTCCAGATACGTGAGACCACGCAGGCGACCCGTGCCTGCCCAGGCTGGTGGCCACCCACCATAGGCCCACTTCCCATTGAAGTACATCCCATAACCCAGGGATCCCGAAGCATCGGACTGTATCTGAAAGCGAGGGGAAGCCAGGAGGTCAGACCTCCAAAATGATACTCCATTGAACTCCCTCAGGAACTGGAGCCAGATAAGCATATCTGCCCTGATACCCCGAGAGAGTCTAACCCTATGGTGGGGCCTAGATAAGCCTGTCATGGCGTCGCACAAGCGCCGAGCAAATGTCCTGCCCGGTGCGACGACCCTGCAAGCGAAATTGAGGTGACCATGTAGCACCTGCAGTTCCCTCAGTGATGCCTTGCGTTTAGCAAGCAAGTCCGAGATAAGGGCCACTATCCTTGACACCTTATCCCCCAGTAACCTAGAAGCCTGCGCTACCGTGTCAATCTCCACCCCCAGGAATACTAGCTTAGTAGATGGGCCCTCGGTCTTTTCGGGCGCTAAAGGGACACCGAGTTCCTCCATTAGCGTCTGAAATGTGTTGAGGAGACGTGTGCACGTGTCCCAGCCCCGTTCACCCCCGAATAAAAATTATCCAGGTAATGGGCTACAGACCGGGACCCTGACCTGCGGACGAAAGCCCACTGTAGGAACGTACTGAAACGCTCGAAGGCCGAGCATGATATGGAACAGCCAAAAGGCATGGCCTTATCAAAGTAACATTCACCCCGGAACTTAAAACCCAGCAACTCAAAGTCGCCCGGGTGCACAGGCAGGAGGCGAAACGCCGACTTGATGTCGCACTTAGCCAATAGCGCACCCGGGCCACATGAGCGCACCATGCGCGGGTCTTGGTCAAAAGACATATACCTGACTGAGCAAAGGTCATCAGGGATAGTGTCATTGACCGATCGGCCGGCTGGGTAGGACAAGTGATGAATCAGGCGAAACTCGCCCGGTGACTTTTTGGGCACTAAGCCCAAGGGTGATACCTTAAGGTTAGGGAACGGGGGTGTTGGGAAAGGGCCAGCGACCCTGCCCAAATCGACCTCCTTAGTAATGCTGGCAGCAGCTACTTCCTCCCTCCCCCTAAGGGACAAAAGGTTGGGGGCATCCTGGGGGGACCTATCACCCACGAAAGGAATACGGAACCCCTGACTAAAACCCTGAAGAAGATAAACCGCATCCTCCTCCCTCGGGTACAATGCGAGCCAACGCTCCAACATGTCCACATTAATTGGGGAGGGGGCCTTTTGATGAACCAGCTCCCTCCGCGGCAGTCTTGCCAACCCCCTGTCCGCCCCCTCCTCTGCCCCGCATCCCTCCAGGCCTGGAACAAGCAGAGGCCGCATGGGGGCCAGCGCAGGAGGGACACTCATGCCTGTACTTGCAATTCTTCCTGTTGCAGGAACCATTGGACGAGAAAGTCCAGCACAGCAGGCGGGCTGGAACCCCCTGCCCCGCCACCTGGCGGGGAGCCTGTGCTGGGGCCGTTCGCTGGACCACATGTCCACAATGGTATCTTTCCCCGGGCGCAGGGTGCGTGGGAGTCACGTACAGGAGCCACAGCCTCTGGCAGGGCTCATCCCACCTCATCTCGGGGTGCAGGGGAATACGCATACGGAATTCCTCATCCTAAGCCAACCACGACGGGCCCAGGAAGTCAACCATCGCCCGGTAAATATTGTCCAAATACTGGACCATCGGAATTGCCATATTCGGCCGGGCCCTGAGGTAGACCGCCATGTATATGAGGTAGGCCGGCAACCAATTGGCCCACGTACGTGGTGGCTTGCGACGACGCGCCTGCTCCTTATCCTTCTCATCTTGCCCCTCCCTCTCCTCCTTGGTGGGCTCTCTGTTAAGGAGGGAGAAGATGTCCACATACTCCCCCCGCCAGATCTTCTCTTTGGTGGCCTGGGCCAAATGGTCCCCCAGTGGCAAGGAATACCCTGCTGTCGGCAATGCCGACACAGGCATGGCGGAGACTGCGGGTATCTGTATAGGAGCCTGGACTAACCCGGTCACAACCGGGAGATTCCCGACTGTGTAAGGAGCACCCCCTACCACGGGGCCCTGGGTGATAGTTGAAGTCACCGGGTGGGGCGTCGGCGACTGGACCGCCGCACCATCCGTGCGAGGCCAAGGCCATTGAAAAGCCCCCCCAACGTGGCCATGTGTGTAGGTGCACTAGTTTGGACCACATACTCACATGCTGCACCCCCATGGGCCGCCCCCACTGGGGGTTCCGGCCCACTGGGGGCGTCGGAGCTCACGACCGCCATAGAGCTCGTCGACGGGACTTGACCAGTACTGGCCTGTTGATTGGGGAGCTGCGAGGCAGTGGCCGAAGCCGGGCCACGCGCCTCAGGCAGCTCGACCCGATTCGCCGCCTGCCGCTGCTCAGCAGACGATGGATCGACCAGCACCCCAAAAGGGGCCCCAGGGTGACTAACCCGGGCCAGGGATGCCCGGGGCCTGTACAGGGCCACGATCCAAAGCCCGGGCCCGGTAGGGCCGGGGAAGTATCCTGCCATGGAAGGGGGCCACACCACCCCCCAAGGCTGGAAGCCCCCGCATTAAGCTGCACCCCAACGGAGGAAGGCCCAGCGGAAGGGGCCACGCCAGGAGCAGCGGCCGCCGCTTGCGGGCCGGGGGCCGCGGCCCCTACTGGGCTCGCACGCGGACCCCAGGCCTCCGGCCAAGGGGGAATTAACCCCATCCCACCGGTCCCGGTGGGCTCGGGGATAGGAGGCTGCTGGGGAGGCGCAGCCGCGGTCCTCCGACCCGGATTGCGCCTCCGCGTAGAACGAGCCGCGTTCGCGGTCGCCTCCTTATTTGAGGGCATCGCAGCTAGCCGATAGGGAGCCGAAAATGAGAAAAGCAGCAGCCAAGAGGCTTCCCGGTGAGGGTAAAAGCGACGGAGGTAAGAGGGAAAAACTTCTCCGCTCCGTCGCTTCGCAAAATGGCAGCTCGGCTGCCTCATGGCCGCCCCTTATATAAGGGTGCTGGCCACACCCCTTAACTACCCGGATGCCTTCGTCCGATGGGGGGGGCGCAAAGGGCGCGGCGGCCATTTTGGCGCCGCGCTCGCATTCTCAGCATCAAGGCTTTCTCAAGTTATTCCTCTCTTCTCATTTGATGTCCAAAGTACTTTAGCTTCATCTTTACTATTTGACCTTCTAATGAGCAGGCTGGGTTGATTTCTTCTAGGGTCAACCTATTTGTTCTCCTTGTTGTCCAGGGGACTCTCAAAACTCTCCTCCAACTCCACATTTCAAAGGCACCTATTCTTTTTTTTAACGTTTATTAAAAGTAAAAACAGAGTAAAGCAAACGCATCAATAGAAAGAAGAAAAGACATTCATAAAACATAACCTATGCAAATCTGTACATAAACTAAAATCAGTACTTCATACTCTTAATCTGTAGCATAATTAATTATATATACAATAAAGAAAGGAATATATATATATATATATATATATATATATATATATATATATATATGTATATATATATATATATATATATATATATATATATATATATATATATGTGTGTGTGTGTGTGTGTGTGTGTGTGTGTGTGTGTACATACACACACACACACACCTGAAAACATATACATATGCACTTTGATATACACACAAATACTCACTTGCAAAATCCTTTTGAAAATAAAACAAAATATATCACCCGTGTTTCACTGAGGTTATTAGCCTGGATTTCACTACCGTTTACACTATATTATCTTTTCCAAAAGGAGAGCGTATCAAGGCCTGGTTTATTCCCTTTTTGATCCGTTAATACATAGTCAACGAAGGGTTTCCATATATCCCAAAATGGAATTTTCACTTTTATCCCTCTACCTTGATGTAATTGCATGGTTAATTTTTCGTTCAGGGCCAATTGCCATGCCTCTACATACCACCTAGTCTTATTTATATTATCGCCCCTCTTCCACTCTTTAGCAATTAACTGTCGCGTAACCAATAATAGAGTTTGCAATAATTCCTTCCTTGCGTCTTCCAAATATAAATCGTCAGTTTCCCCCAAGATTGCAAGTTTGGGATCTAGTATGATTTATGTGCCCAAACTTTTGTTAATTTCCTCTTCTATTACTTTCCAAAAAATTTGTATATGATCACATGCCCACCACATGTGGATATATGTTCCCTTTGTTTTATTACACCTCCAACATAAATCTGAGGTACTACTATACATCAACAGCTGTGTTCTTTTTCTTTTATTGACATTGAATTCATACTTCTATTATTCCATTTTCTTTTCCAATTCATGTCATTAATTGTAATTCCCAAATCCTCCTCCCAAATTTTTTAAGCGCTTGTAATACTCCTCACCGGGTATTAACAAATGGTATATTTTACTGACTGTACCTTTTAATTTCCTCTTTCCTTGTCTGACTTCCAGTACCAACTCTTCAAAAGGGGTTAATATCCTATTTTCTATTCTTATATGTCTATCCCAAGCTTCCATCTGCATAATTTGCAGCCATGTTAAATTCAACGCTTCGTAGATATGCTTCCTAATCTCAAAGGTGTTACATTTCTCGATCCAACCTATAAGTTGCAAGGACTTATTCTGCTTTAAAATACCTCTTGATTTCAATGTTAAATCTAACGGGCAATTTTGAATGTCTAAAATTTCTAATATTGGTGAGTAATTCGGAGCCAACGTCATTTTTAAACTCTTCCAGAACTTGAACAGATTTTTTAAAGTGAAATTGTAAAATTTTACATTCTTTTTTGGAACCCCCAAGAATATTTCACCCCTCTTTTTTAAACTCCGTTTGATCCATTTCTGTATTGATTTCACATTGATAACTTAATAACTTTACTATCTTTTTCAAATTAAAGGCTCGATAATAATTTTAGACATTTGGAATATTCAGTCCTCCCATTTTGTTCTTTGTATACCATAGTCCTTTACTAACTCTTGGTTTTTTCCCCGTTGTTACAAAATTCATTTATCATTTTCTGCCATATTTTTAATTCTGTCTCTTTTATTCCGATGATAAGTTTCTCTAATAAAAAAATTAGGTTAGACATAATCTTCATTTTGCACAATCTAATTCTCCCAAACCATGATAATTTTAATGACTTTAGCTGTGCTATGGTAACTTTTAATTCGTTTCTTAATTTATTGAAATTGATCTTGTATAGGTCTTTAACCTCTGCTGTCACATTTATCCCCAAGTACCTCATTTGATCTTTTATTTTAAATCCATACTTCTCCATAATCTTACGTTTTTCATCTTCCAATATATTACAGGTAATGGCCTCCATTTTATTCCAATTAATCTTCAAGCCCGTGACCTCCTCGAAATTACTTAGATGCTGTTGGATTTTACTAATATTATGAAGAGGATCTTTTATCACCAACAAGGTGTCGTCCGCAAATAGGCTTATTTTTTATTATCTATTCCCACTATATCTGCATCCTGTCTTATCTCTGTCGCTAATAGCTCCATGGCTAATATAAACAAAGATGGAGAGAGCAGGCATCCTTGTCTTGTTCCAGCATTTATGTTAATTTCATTACTCAATCTATTATTTATCTTAATTTTAGTCGCTGCTTTTTTATACAGTTGTCCAATTGCATGTCTAAATTTAGGACCGAATTGTAATTTACGACAAATTTATCTAATAGTAGTCCATTGGATAGAGTCAAAGGCTTTATATATATCTAACACCAGTCAGTATACAAACCTTTTGCTGTGTCTTTTTTAAATGGTCTATGATGTTAATTAATTGATTTATCAATCCCTCCATTTGTCTACCCTTAATAAAACCTACTTGATCTACTCCCAAAGGCATCTATTCTTCTGCACTCATCTTTCCTAATGGTCCAGCTCTCACAACCATACGTTACCACCGGGAATACCATTGTTTTGACTATGTGAATTTTTGTTTGCAAGGTGATATCTCTACTTTTCACTAAGTTTCCCAGGTTTCTCATAGCTTGTCTCCTAAGCATCAGTCACCTTTTTATTTCATAGCTGCAATCTCCATCTGCAGTGATCTTTGATCCTAAGAAAGTAAAGTCTGTCACTGCTTCTACTTCTTCCCCATCTATTTTCCAGGGATTGATAGGGCCTGTTGCCATTATCTTGGTGTTCTTGATGTTGAGTCTCAAGTCAGCTTTTGCACTCTCTTCTTTCAACCTAAGCAGCAGCTTCTTTAGGTCTTCCTCACTTTCTGCCATTAGGGTGGTATCATCTGCGTATCTCAAGTTGTTGATGTTTCTCCCAGCAATTTTGATCCCAACTTGTGATTCGTCCAACCCTGCATTGCACCCTGCATTGAACATTGCTCTGTGTATAAGTTGAATAAGCAGGGTGATAAAATGCAGCCTTGTCTTACTCCTTTTCCTATTCCAAACCACTCTGTCATTCCGTATTTTGTCCTAACTGTTGCTTCTTGATTCATATACAGATTTCTCATGAGGCATATGAGGTGTTCTGGTATTCCCATCTCTCTGCTGGCATACAGAATGCAATAATTTGATTCCATCATCTTTTAGGGCTTTGAAAAATTCAGCTGGGATACCATAATCTCCACTGGCTTTGTTGTTTGCAGTTCTTTTTAGGACCTTTCTGACTTCACTCTCTAGGATGTCTGGCTCAAGTTCAATGTTCTCATCATTGTGATTCTCAGGGGTGTTGAGGTCCTTTTTGTAGAGTTCCTCTGTTTACTCTTGCCATCTTTTCTTCATCTCTTCTGCATCAGCTATATCCTTGCCGTATTTGTCCCTTATCATGGTCGTTTTTGCTTTAAATGTTCCTTGATTTCCCCATTTTTTTTAAAAAAAAGATCTCTAGTCCTACCCCTTATGTTGTTTCCCTCTATTTCTTTGCATTGTTAATTTAGGTACCTTTCCTATCCTTACTTTGAAATTATGTATTCAATTGATCAAATTTTTTCCTTTCTCCTTTGCTTTTTGTATTCCTTCTTTCCTCTGCTATTTTAAGAGCTTCATCAGATAAGAGCTTTCTTATGCTTCTTTTCTTTTGGTATAGTTTTCCTTGCTGCCTCCTGTATGATGTCGCGTGCCTCTGTCCATAATTCTTCTGGCACTCTGTCTATCAAGTCTAAGCCATTAAATCAGTGGAATCTACATTAATTCTGACAAGCTATTCAGCAAACTGTCTGATGGGTCTGCTCTGATGGATTGGGCTAGCAATAGAATTTAGGTCAACATTCAAACCGTAGTCCCTGATCAGAAATGTTAGCCACTGAGATCATCCTGCCTACAAAAGTCCACATTGTTAAAGCAATGGTCTTCCCAGTACAGTAGTAATGTATGGTTGTGTGAGCTGGACCTTAAGGAAGGCTGAGCGCAGAAGAATAGATGCCTTTGAAGTGTGGTGTTGCAGGAGAGTCCTGAGAGGCCCCTGGACAGCAAGGAAGAACAAATCAATCAATCCTGAAGGATATCAACCCTGACTGCTCCTTAGAAGGACACATACTGAAGCTGCAGCTCAAGTGTTTTGGCTGCCAAAAGAAAAGAGAGGGCTCACTCGAGAAGGCCCTGATGCTAGGAAAGATCAAAGGCAAAAGGAGAAGGGGGAGGCAGGGGATGAGATAAGATAGATAAGATAAATCTTTATTGCAGGCGCACCCCCCAATAAAGGACTCAGACACTGATGAAAGTGGATAGCGGCATTGGGCCACATTTATTGATTCATGCCCTAGTCCGAATTATAAATTTCTATTGGTAATTGACCAATTATAATTCTTAAGGCAAGCAGGCCGAAGTAACACTGGTAAGGTACCACCCAAAATTGCCAACAGCAATTGTTACAATGTATCTATTTGTATCAATTTGTTTGTTGACAACAAACCAATTGTTGACTGTAGTCAATATCTAACTAATGACCCCACCCTCTGACGCGTATCCATGAAATCACGGGGTGATGCATGCTGTCTAGCTGTAGCCATCACCCCATCACCTGGTTCGTCGTTCACCGGACAACGTTTAACCAACTTATGCCTGTCTAGTGTTGTCCAGTCAATTGCGAACCTGCCGGATACCTGTGGGTCATAAATGTTTACCTTACCAGTGCTACCCGCCACATGGGGAGGCTTCCCAAAAGGCTCACCGCCCCCCCCCCCCAAGACCGTCAGCTCGGTCAACAGGCCTGCTCGCCAGTCCACTAACAAGAGGTCCATACCTCCCTGCGACAGATGGGCCCCATCCCCTGAGTAAAGCTCGTAATTTTGCAGACTGATGGCGGGGAGGCGAATGACGCGTCCCCAACCCTTGTCGAAAAGGAACCGGGCAATAGCCCTGTTCACGGAGCGTCGGCTCGGTCAAGAGCCTTGAGGCCGAACGCTCCCCTGTAAGCGTACCGCGGTATCGTGTCCGACCAATTGAGGGTTGTGGCAGGCCACACATTATGTGAGTAGGGCAGATCACTGCAAATCGCAAGCTTCCGCGATAGGCCAGTGACCTGTCCCAAGCCATTGCCCCCAAGGTACATAACCAGGACATCAGGCGAGTCAGCATCCCTGATGTAGAAAAGGAATGGCAACAGTTCCCGCCATAACATGCCGTGCTTAACATACCACCTGAGACGTGCGGATGCACCCAGTCCCAGTCGGGGTCCCCACTCTGTCGCCGCAGCGTAATGCGCTGCCCTGTGCAGCGTAACGCGCTGCCCTGTGCAGCGTAACGCGCTGCCCTGTGCAGCGTAACGCGCTGCCCTGTGCAGCGTAACGTGCTGCCCTGTGCACGTGGCTATGGCCCACCAGCCATACTGTCACCGGTGTAATACAACACCCAGGGTCTGTCAAGGAAAAAAAGGGGGGGAGAAACAGTGCAGTGACTAAACTGGTACTCACGGTTGAAGAGGGCGAACACAAAACTGAAAACATTGTGGTCCCCACCCTCCCATGCAGCGTATTTCAGCCCCGGAGTACCCAAAAACAGCTGCAGCAGAAGCCGCCCCCATCCTGAATGAATGGGTGCCGCAACGAGCCCCAGGGAGGCCAACACTGGCTAGTGCCTTCCCGGAAGCCTCCAAAATTGAAATTTAGTAAGGGGAGACCCACTTTGGTGACAGAAAAACGGGCCATGGTGCGTGCCACGCAGTGCAAGGAAATCCTGTAGGGCACCAACCGGACAGATGTCTGCCAAAGAACATCGTAGCAGTCTTACTCCACGGCCTACACTGTGCTGATCCGTTTTAGAGGAGCGTATCCTCAACTGAGCCCAATCATTGGCCACATAGACATCTTCGAGTTCCAGTGCCCTACGACTCGCATCCGCCTTAGACAGCATCACAAGCTCGCTGATGCGGAGCGCTCCAAAAAATGCTACCGTTGTAGCCGCATGAAACAGGGCTGCCTCATACCTATCAAAACATAGGTCATGCCAGCCCCGAGCTAGTTGGGTAAGAACCCCTGGGGAAATTGGGTGGCGGTCGTCCAGGCTACGTCCACGCTCCCGCACCCACCCCTCCAAAACGTGTCTCACATGGAAGTCAGCGGTATTGTACGCATGACTGCCTACTTTGGCCATGAAAGCCAGCGCTGGCAGCCTGGATGCTATGGTACGAGGCGCGAGGCCCTGGGCATGTAGGTGAACCCTAAATCGAAGGATGTGGGCCACTGGGATCGGCGAGGTGTCTGGCAGCCGGAATTGGGCACAGGATGCTCGGAAAGAATTGAATGCGTGGTGATACGCCTTACGCGTGCGTGGCGCTAGCGACATGCTGATCGCCCGGTTCACCTCTCCTTGCCAATGGTCCATATCTCGTCCGGGAGTGGCGAGGGAAATTCCTCCGCATCCGGGGCCAAGGCGCGGAACCGGGAGATCTGCAGGCGGGACAAAGCGTCAGCGATATCATTATTGACACCCGGGACATGCCTGGCCCTGAACAGCACATTGAGGCACAGGCAGCGCAATACAAACTGGCACACCAGGTCCATGACCCTGGGTGATTTAGAGGTTTGTGAGTTGACAATGTGGACAACGGCCGCATTGTCACACCAGAAATGAACAGCCGAGTTGGCCCACTCCGCACCCCATAGCATCAAAGCCCCCAGAATGGGAAAAAATTCCAGATAAGTAAGATCACGCAGGCGACCCGTGCCAGACCAGGCTGGTGGCCACCCACCATAGGCCCACTTCCCATTGAAGTACATCCCGTAACCCAGGGATCCCGAGGCATCGGACTGTATCTGGAAACGAGGGGAAGCCAGAAGGTCAGACCTCCAAAATGACACCCCATTGAACTCCCTCAGAAACTGGAGCCAGATAAGCATATCTGCCTTAATACCCTGGGTCAGTCTCACCCTATGGTGGGGCCTGGACAAGCCTGTCATGGCGTCGCACAAGCACCGAGCAAATGCCCTGCCCGGTGTGACCACCCTGCAAGCGAAATTGAGGTGACCATGTAGCACCTGCAGTTCCCGCAGTGATGCCTTGCGTTTAGCAAGCAAGTCCGAGATAAGGGCCACTATCCTTGACACCTTATCCCCTGGTAACCTAGAAGCCTGCGCTACCGTGTCAATCTCCACCCCCAGGAAGACTAGTTGGGTAGATGGGCCCTCGGTCTTTTCGGGCGCTAAAGGGACACCAAGTTCCTCCATTAGCGTCTGAAATGCGTTGAGGAGATGTGTGCACGTGTCCCAGCCCCGTTCACCCCTGAATAAAAAATCATCCAGGTAATGGGCTACAGACCGGGACCCTGACCTGCGGACAAAAGCCCACTCTAGGAAGGTGCTGAAACGCTCGAATGCCGAGCATGATATGGAACAGCCAAAAGGCATGGCCTTATCGAAATAATTTTCTCCCCGGAACTTGAAACCCAGCAACTCAAAGTCACCCGGGTGGACCGGCAGGAGTCGAAAGGCAGACTTAATGTCGCACTTAGCTAACAGCGCACCCGGGCCACATGAGCGCACCATGTGCAGCGCTTGGTCAAAAGATGTATACCTGACCGAGCAAAGGTCATCAGGGATAGCATCATTGACCGATCTGCCGGCTGGGTAGGACAAGTGATGAATCAGGCGGAACTCACCCTGTGATTTCTTGGGCACTAAGCCCAAGGGTGACACTTTAAGGTTGGGGAACGGGGGTGCAGGGAAAGGGCCAGCGACCCTGCCCGCATCAATCTCCTTAGCAATGCTGGCAGCAGCCACCTCCTCCCTTCCCCTAAGGAACAAAAGGTTGAGGGCGTCTTGGGGGGACCTATCACCCGTGAAAGGAATACGGAACCCCAGTCGAAAACCCTGAAGCAGGTAAACTGCATCTGCCTCCCTCGGGTACAATGCGAGCCAACGCTCCAACATGTCCACATTAATCGGGGAGGGGGCCTTTCGATGAACCAGCTCCCTCTGCGGCAGTCTTGCCAGCCCCTTGTCCACCCCTACCCCTGCCCCACATCCCTCCAGGCCTGGGACAGGCGGATGCAGCATGGGGGCCAGCACAAGAGGGACACTCATGCCTGAACCGGCAATTCTTCCTATTGCAGGAACCATTGGCCGAGAAAGTCCAGCACAGCAGGCGGGCTGGAACCCCCTGCCCCGCCACCTTGCGGGGTATCTGTGCTGGGGCCGCTCGCTGGACAGCATGTCCACAATGGTATCTTTCCCCAGGCGCAGGGCGCGTGGGAGTCATGTATAGAAGCCACAGCTTCTGGCAGGGCTCGTCCCACCTCATCTCTGGGTGCAGGGGAATTCGCATACGGAATTCTTCATCGTAAGCCAACCACGACGGGCCCGGGAAGTCAACCATCGCCCGGTATATATTGTCCAAATACTGGACCATCGGGATTGCCAGATCTGGCCTGACCCTGAGGTAAACCGCCATGTATATGAGGTATGCTGGCAACCAGTTGGCCCACGTGCGTGGCGGCTTACGACGACGTGCCTGTTCCTTATCCTTCTCATCCTGCCCCTCCCTCTCCTCCTTGGTGGGCTCTCTGTTCAGAAGGGAGAAGATGTCCACATACTCCCCACACCAGATCTTTTCCTTGGTAGCCTGGGCCACATGATCCCCAAGGGGCAAGGAATACCCCGCTGTCGGCAATGCCGACATCGGCACGGTGGGAACTGTGGGCATTGTGAAAGGCGCCTGGACCAACCCGGTCACCCCTAACACGTTCCCCACTGAGCAGGAGGTGCCACCCCAAACAGGGTCCTGGGTGGGAAGTGAAGTCGCCGGGTGGGACGTCGGCGACTGAACCGTCGCGCCACCCGTGCGAGGCCACGGCCACTGAAATGTTCCCCCCAAGGTAGCCAGGTGTGTGGGTGCACTAGATTGAACCGCATACTCACATGCTGCACCCCCGTGGGCCGCCCCCACCGGGGGTTCCGGCCCACTGGGGGCGTCGGAGCTCACGACCGCGACTGAGCTCGCCGATGGGGCCTGCTCCGCACCAGCCTGTTGATTGGGGAGCTGCGAGGCAGTGGCCGACGCCGGCCCACGCGCCTCGGGCAGCTCGACCCGTCCCGCCGCCTGCCGGAGCCCGGCAGACGAACCGTCAACCTGCGCCCCAAAAGGGACCCCCGGGTCGTTAACCCTCACGAGGGATGCCTCGAGGGCCGCAACACGGGCCAGAAGGGCCTCCACATTAACATAGCCCCCTAATCCCAGGGGGGGCAAAGGGCCAGCCGGCCCATGGGCCACAGGCGCCGGTCCAGGTCCCTGGATCCCAGGGCCCGAATACGGCCAAGAGCTCAGGCCCGGCCCCTGCAGGGCCGGGGGCATACCCTGCCAGGGTAGGGAACCCAACCACCCCCCATGGCTGGAACCCCCCGCAGGAAGCTGCGTACAAATAGAAGAAGGCCCCGAAGAATGGGCCATGCCAGGGGCAGTGGCCATAGCTTGCGGGCCGGGGGCCGCGGCCCCTGCCGGGCCGGTATGCGGACGGCCCGCCTCAGGCCAAGGGGCTATCAACCCCATCCCACCGGTCCCGGTGGGCTCTGGCAAGGGGGGCTGCTGAGGAGGCGCAGTCGCGGTCCTCTGACCCGGCTGGCGCCTCCGCGCGGAGCGAACCGCGTTCGCAGTTGCCTTCTTCTTAGAGGGCATAGCAGATCTGCTGGGAAGCCGGAGAAAGAGAAGGAAAAAACGCCACCCAATAGGCTTCCCGGAGAAGGAAAGAGCGACGGAGGTAAGAGGGGAAAAACTTCTCCACTCCGTCGCTTCGCAAAATGGCAGCGCGGCTGCCTCGTGGCCACCCCTTTTATAAGGGAGCTGGCCACGCCCCCTAACTACTCGGATGCCTTCGTCCGGTGTGGGGGCCCGCAAAGAGCGCGGCGGCCATTTTGGCGCCGCGCTTGCATTGTCATTGTCCCCTTGCAGCAACTACGCAATTTCTCGGTTGCTATATGTCAACTCAAATAAGGCATACCCCTTAATTTAAAACAGCTACAGAAACACCAATTAAGATAGTACCATACAGTACAATTTAAAAAATTTAAAACTTCAAAACTTTAAAAATTCAAAAATTCAATGGCTAGATAGCACTGTTGATGCAGTGGGTCTAGATCTGGGCAGATTCTGGAGGATGGCAGATAACAGAGGAGCCTGGCGTACTGTGGTCCATGGGGTCACAAAAGGTTGGATTTGATTGTGCGACTGAACCACAACAAAAACAACAACTTAATATTGACCTATCCTGGATTCTCCTCTCCCATATGATACATATTGTTGTTCAGTCGCACAGTCGATTCCGACCCTTTGCGACCCCATGGACCATTGCCCGCCAGGCACCTCTGTCCTCCACCATCCTCCTTAACACGCCCAGCACTGTGCCCATTGCATCTAAAATACCATACAGCCATCTCATTTTCTGCCACCCCGCCCCCTTCTCCTTTTGCCCTCCTCCTTTCCCAGCATCAAGACTTTCTCAAGTGAATCCTCTCTTTTCATTTGATACATATAGTGTTGCTGATATTTATTGGTCCCTACTCCTGTGTCATTAATCTCTAGTTGCTCTGCCAACTTCAGCAGGCAAGAACTATTGTCTGCATACTGCAAAATCTTCACCAGTTGCCCTTTTCAAGATAAAATTATTTTGAAAGCACAAGTGTAATTCTCTGTAATGATTCCCCCTCCTCCAATTTGTCCACAACCCTTGACATTGAGGACCAGTTCTTAAGAAGTTATAATAAGACTAAGATGGTTCCTGGCTTGGAGCTGATGAGGATTTTGTTTGCCAAAAGGGAGCAGGACCAGAAAGCTACTCGTGCAACTGGATCAGTGATATGTGTGTCACACTTTGATGAGGAAGGTAAATGGAAGGCTAATGCATTATATTGTTCCCAGGATAGCCAGCATTCAGAATCGCATTGTGGCACTTGAAGAAGAAGAAGGTTCCCTGCTTATTGTCCTTTTCTCTTCCATGGGTTATAACACATGTGATGAATAATGGATATATACATGCTCAAGGATACAGCTGCAGGCTGACTAGTATTTTAGCCTTCCAAACTGTCACTCCACCACACATATTGCCTCTGCTACTTGTGAATGACTTATGGAAGGGTCTAAGTTTATTCTGGCAAGCCAGAAGTCTCAACTCTTTTCATTCTTTGATATTTACTCCTACATCTGCATCTTTGCCAGACAGGCAGTGTGAAAACAATTTCGTTCTAGTGTGATTTTTACATGCATATTATATAGACTAGTTTATTTCTGAAGTAAGATCAATAACTCCAATTCAGAAATAAATTAGCACAGATAATAAATGCAAAAGGGCAGTCTGGTTGCTGACAAAGAAACAAACAACCTTTCCAAAAAATTTAATTTGTAATTGTGTATGGAAGAAGACAGCATTTATATGACAAAGCTGCATTTTGATAGAAAAATTTCCTTGTAAAGAATGAGGATTAAGAAATACTGTCTGCCCACCCAAAGTACAGGAGTTACATTGCAAGATATTATGTGGATACCGGAAGTCGTGGAAAGTAGAAACCCCTTATTATAGCACATATATCTGAGTCATACAAGCCTGGGAAGGGGGTAGTAGGTTGCTACAAATGCCTCCGTCCATTTGCATACTGTTTTTTAGTAGCCTAATTTCCACTATTGAGCAATGATATGAGGAATCTTTGATCAAACTAATTAGAAATAGTTACACTTCATACTCACAGATCACCAACAAGAATTACTGAAAAATGCGCTTGGTTTGTTTTCTGATAAGAACTGTCCAAACCTCTGTGAAATCATCTCTCTGCGCACTGTATTCTGTAAACTGATAGGTATGCAGTTTAGAAAATATGAATAGCACATGGAAAGAGCAGCAAAGTTGAAGGTAAGAATGCTTCATTCTAAAAATAAACATTGCAGTACTTTTTAAAATTCAGAAAAAAATTGTGTATCGTTATATATTTTGCAAAAAGAACTTGAGATTTTTTTTTAAAAAAAACCACAATCAAAGCCATAAAGAAATGTGTATCTGAGAGATATCAGTGCCTTTTTTTGGTGACTTATGCATTCATCCATTAGGTAAAGGTAAAGGTAAAGGTTTCCCTTGCTCAAAAGCCAGTCGTACCCGACTGTAGGGTTCAATGCTCATTTCTGATGCAAAGCCAAAAAGCCAGCACTGTCTGTTTCTGCAGACGTTGCCATGTTCATGTAGCAGACATGACTGGACACCAGAGCGCACAGAGCGCTGTTACTTTCCCACCAATGTGGTCCCTATTTATCTACTTGCAATTTCTTGCTTTTGAACTGATAGGTTGGCAGGAGCTGGGACAAAGATGGGAGCTCATTCCGTCCTGCAGTACTCGGGAAATTTTCCTCCGTGAGATGAAGTTCAACTTTCATGGCCACATGGCATGTGGGTATGACATGGCCTTTTGCACACCCTAAAATATATCTGTGTATTGAATTTGGCCTCTAAACATGGTTAAAAATATTGTCAAAATCTTTTCTGTATGTATACACCAAAATTTCTCGATTTCTCCATAAATACAATGGGAAGAACTTGAACGCGTTTACTTATAATCAATTTCAAGAAGAACTCAAGCACATAATTTTATCCATCCCTTGCTTATAACCCTCTGCTCCTTGTTCTCCATGCCCCAAGATACTTTTTAGGCAGAGGCATAGCAGAAAACAACAAGATATAGCTGAGATGGGTGCAACCAATTTGTTTACATAACAGATCCACCAACTTTTGCTCGGCACCAGAAATTGGAAAAGTTCACTTTAAAAAAAAACCTCTCCAACTAGATAAAGTGGTCAAAGAAGGAAATTTCCCCCATTTCTAGCCCTCAGCATGATTATGGATCTCACAGAGAACTTAAGACAGTGAATCTTGGTGTGAATACTTCTGGGAGAGTTTTTGCAGAACTTTGGTATTTAGTTAATTCCATGGATCGTCCTGCCTATGGACATGCTGGCCCTTGGCCAGAGTAACAGCAGCTGTAATTAAGGATGTAGAGCCATGCTGGAGACGACACTCCTCACAAGGTTCTCGATGCCATATGTTCAGAGACTGTCCAAGGCATCAGGTTTCCTGTGACAAGGTAATTGCAAAGCAAAATAAAAATGCCACTACATTCTCTCTCTAGTTCCTTCGCCTGGAGGAAATGGCACTCGGTGGAAAATATGTCTCAGGTTTCCCCTCTCCCCTGAGAATTACTGAGGTTTTACTTTGTTTACATCTCAAAAGAAAAAAAAACCTACACAATTTCACTCTGCCCTAAAAGGTTTAGCCACTTGCAAACAAATTGGGATAATATTAGGATTTTGAAATTTGGCTCGACAGAAGTATAAAAAAAAAATATCCTAAAGGGAAGCCAGCCAAACATAATGATGAGATGCTTTTATTAGGCACAGGACTTCCATATTTCTCACAATTCAGCTTCTCAGAATTCACTAGGAATTCTCCCCCCAGATAGATTTTGGGGGCTTGAGCCAAGAATTTTCAATTAAATGCAGGCAGAGAATGAAAGCTCTGGCACAGTCATTCTCTACTTGTGAACTAGTAAAAGGAAGGGGCTGGGAGGGGTTAAACTCTGTGGGACCTGCAAGGGATTAGAGCAGCATTTCCTAACCTTTGGTTTTTGGACTTCAATTCCCATAAGCCTAAATCAATTCCCCAAAGCACTGATCAGCCAATGCACTGGCTTAAGCCATAGCTGTCAAGTATCCCTTATTGGCCGGGAAAACCCCTTATTTTACCCTCTTTCCTGCCATCATCCCTTATTAATTAGACTGCAATGCCCTATTGCCGCCATTGGAGGGCAGCACAGGATAAGCATAGCTGTCAAGTATCCCTTATTGGCCGGGAAAACCCCTTATTTTACCCTCTTTCCCGCCGTCATCCCTTATTAATTAGACTGCAATTCCCTATTGCCACCATTGGAGGGCAGCACAGGATAAGCATAGCTGTCAAGTATCCCTTATTGGCCGGGAAAACCCCTTATTTTACCCTCTTTCCTGCCATCATCCCTTATTAATTAGACTGCAATGCCCTATTGCCGCCATTGGAGGGCAGCACAGGATAAGCACAGCTGTCAAGTATCCCTTATTTGCCGGGAAATTTCACTTATTTCTAAATCCAAAACTTGACAGGTATAGCTTAAGCTTCTGGAAACTGAAGTTGCCCTGTGGGAACCACTAGATTAGAGGTAATTTCTTGGGAGACAACATGCACATAGTTGAATGGGTAGAGATACCAACCAACCAACCTACCTACCTACCTACAGGCACCTACCTGCCTACCTAGCTACCTAGCTAGCTAACTAACTAACCAACTAACTAACTGACTAAAAGGTAAAGGTTTCCCTTGCTTGAAAACCAGTCGTATCTGACTCTAGGTTTCAGTGCTCATCTTTGTTTCAAAGCCGAAGAGCCAGCGCTGAGTGTTTCTGCAGACATTTCTGTGGTCATGTGGCAGGCATGACTAGACACCAAAGTGCACATAACGCTGTTACCTTCCCACCGAAGTGGTCCCTATTTCTCTACTTGCAATTTCTTGCTTTCTAACTGCTAACTAACAAACAGTCCCACAATAAAGGCAGAAGGGGCAGTTAAAAATCAAGCAGACTAAACTTTACTGAGAATGTTATATGTCAGGCAGGAAAGCCTGAATTTTAATCTTAGCTAGATGGATGTGTGCTACAGGAGAGCATATGCAGAAGGAGAGAAATGTCACCTGCTTTTTGCAGAAGCACAAAAGGAAATTGAAACTGGGATGACTGAATCGTAGCCTCTGAGAATATCAGCCTAACAAGATGTGTGAAAAGGAAGTAAAGGTCAAAAAGATAGGCACACCTTTCTGACATCTACAGCTAAATCCCCCTTGTAGTTATTTGAGCTAGAAAGGTACTGAGAAGTGATGCTTGCAGGATGACAGGCCAACATTTATATCTCTCTAACTATTGCAGGAGCTAAATCCCATCTAATCTTAAATAGGAGTGCAGCTCCAAGAAATCACCCGCACAAATTCTCTCTCTACCTGTGAACACTGTGCAAAATATTCTGCCACATTCTCCTTTCACTCACCCTGTGGTGCAAATGGCATTTTATAGGAAATTGTGTATTATTGTATTCATGGAAATTAGAAAACGTAAGCCTTGGATGGGTTGTTTGCATGTTTCTTCTGCATCAGCTCACCTTTCTGAGTGTGTTCATGCCTGTGTGTGCTTTCTTTTTCAAGAAGAAAGGACATTTGTATATTTTACACAAGACCTCAGCCACCACCACCATCACCATCTTATTCTCAGTTTCTGCTGGAGGGAAAGAATCTTGTGGGTATTTCAAAATCTTTGTTCAGTTGTCTTGTCAGTGTGAGACAATCTGATGAGAATGTGGAATTTAACAATTATTCTTTATATATGCCAGTGAAATGTCACAACTAAAGTTAAACACAAGGACGATATTTGCCGGCTTATAAGAGAAACTTCACCCCCTTAAAATACGCCAGAAAAACAGAGTGCGTCTTATTATTTTATTTATTTATTTGTTTGTTCAACTTGTATGCCGCACCACTCGCATAGCAACTCTGGGTGGCTAACAAAGAATCACAAAGTATCACAATTACCATAATACAATAAAAATTACAGAGAATCACATTACAATAGTACAAAAAAGCATTTCAAAAGCAATACACAAAAAACAGTACGTAAAATATTGCAAAAACTCAAACCCCAACAGCTATGTCCAATTCCCTCCAGGCCAGGTGGGCCGAGGGAAGGAGTCCGGTGGCAGTGGTGGCAGTGTTCTTGAGGCTGCCAAGCTGCACAGCTGCTCACACTTCCCTCCAGGCCAGGTGGGCCAAGGGAAGGAGTCCAGTGGTGGTGGTGGTGATAGCGTTCCTGAGGCTGCCAAGCTGCACAGCTGCTCCCACTTCCTTCCAGGCCAGGCAGGCTGAAGGAAGGAGTCTGGTAGCGTCAGCATTGGCATTCTTGAGGCTGCAAAGCTGCCCAGCTGCTCCCACATCCCTCCAGGCTGTATGGGCCAAGGAAAGGAGTCCAGCGGTGGTGGCGGCGGTGGTGTTCTTGAGCCTGCTGAGCTGCACAGCTGCTTGCACTTCCCTCCATGCCAGGTGGGCCGAGAGAAGGAGTCCAGCGCTGCTGCCTGTGGCGTTCTTGAGGCTGCACAGCTGCACAGCTGCTTGCACTTCCCTCCAGGCCAGGCAGGCTGAGGGAAGGAATCCAGTGGCGGGCATCTTATATGCCAGTAATAGTGCCCCCCCCACACACACACACGCTGCTGCCATGAGGTTTGGCAACAAGAGAGGATCGGTGGCTGGAGATGGGAAAGGGCTGTTTTTTAAACCATCCCCACCCCTCAACCCCCACCGGTGTGGTTTAGCAGCTGCCGCAGACCGCTAGGAGCCTGATTGAAGAGCAGCTTCCAAAGGAGCTCTCTTGCCCAACCCATCTGCCCCCCCCCCTGTTGTGTTCTAATAGTGTAACCTTATTCATGTGATAACAATGTATCTTAACTATGTAACCTTTCCTACAAGTAACAATATAGTCGTCAGCTGTATCACCATAAACCCTGTATTAGGACGCGAGCTAATAACCACCAGTGGGCAGCAGCGAGCGTCCAAGCTCTCTTGGTCCATACTCATCAATAGCCACAGCGCGGAGTTTCCCGCCACTACCTACACCTGGACAAGAAGGGCGTGACCAGCAATGATGTCACGCAGACAATAGCCAACCGGCTATCGTGGAGCCACATTCGAATGTTTATCACTGTATATATAGAGCTTTGCATCCGCCATTACCTCATGTTCCCTCTGTCCACCATGCAATAAACCTGAGTTAAACCAGCCCATGGCTGTTTCCTGTGTCTTGGTTCTCATACACTAAATTGGCGACGAAGGTGGGATATGGATCCCCAAGGAGCCAGGGCACAGAGCGGTTTCAACATTACCAAACCGCAAGACTGGGAACTCTTTGAGATGGATTTCCAGGCGGCACTGGTGGAACTCAAAGTCAAAGACGACGAGGAAAGGAAGAGGGCCATCCTCACCAGAATGCTTGGGATAGAAACCAAGCGAACGCTGTTGAGCATTATTGCACCGAAGAAGATGAGCGACTTCAAAGCCGACGACATTATGAAACTGCTGCGTGACCGGTTCCGACCCTCGAGGGCAATGTTTCCCGCTCGGAGCGCGTTTTGGAGGCGAGTCCAAGCGCCGGATGAGTCGGTTGAGACCTTCGTAACAGCCATGAGAATAGCCGCCGCCCCCTGCAGATGGGACAACCTAGAGATGGCCCTAAGGGACGGCGTTCTTTGTGGCCTGAGGGACAAGGAAGTGCAGCGCAGCCTGATGAACAAGGAGCCGCCACCCACGCTGGCAGAGGTTGTGGAGGCCGCAGAATCCGCGGAATCCACGAATGCTGGGGTAGACGAAATGCACCAGTGGCGTGAGTGGCGTCCTAGGGCCGGCAAAGCGGAAAATTCGGTGCACGGCAAGTCCGGACAGTCGGTGCACGCAACCCGACGAACCTCGAAGTCGTCTACGGAAGGCAGCGACGGCGAGGAGGTCCAGAAGGTCCGAAAAGGAGGGCGCCGCTGCGATGGTTGCGGAGCGGCCCATGAGCGCGCGAAGTGCCCATTCAGAAAAGCCGAGTGTTACAACTGCGGCCGTCGGGGGCACATCGCCAAGGCGTGCAGAAATCGGAAAGAGGGCCGGAGGCACTCACAAGACCGTTCGGCCAGACCGGACCGTCCACCGAGGTCCAAAGATGGCGCCCGGACCACGAGGAAGCAGGACGGCGTGGGCCGCATCTCAGACGACAGCGAGGACGACGCCCCCGTGTTCAGTGTGTCCGCGGGACAACCCCATTACTTCGTCGAGGTACTAGTACAAGGGGCCCCTATTAGGATGGAAATTGACTCGGGGTCCTCCTATTCTATAATTCCCCAGAGAGAGTTCTTGAAAATCGACCCCCACGTGCGGCCCAAACTTAAAACGTTGAGGTCCACGCTACGAGACGTGCAGGGGAACAGCATTCCGGTGTTGGGGGTCGGGAAATTTCGGGTCCGTTTTAAGAAACATTCTGCGGAACTCCCTCTAGTTGTTCTCAAAGGGGGAAATTGTAGCCTCCTCGGGACTCAGTGGTTTCAGCCTTTGGGTTTGTTCATAGGGGGGGTGCATGCTGTGGGTGCGGATCCAATAAAAGCGGTGTGCGACGCGCACTCCGCCGTTTTTAAAAAAGGACTGGGAAAGTTCAAGGGACCCCCTGTAGCTTTCGACCTAGATCCGGAGGTCCGCCCGATAAGACTCAAACCACGCAGGGTGCCGTTCGCACTAAAGGACAAAATAGAGGCGGAACTGGACAAACTGGTGGACCAGGGGATTCTTGTTCCTGTTGATTCCGCGGAGTGGGAAACTCCAATTGTTACGGCACTAAAAGCTAATGGGGAGGTGCGCATTTGCGCTGATTATAAGTGTACAATTAACAAGGCAATCCGCCCTAATGCATACCCGGTGCCGGTGGTCAGCCACCTTCTGGCCAGGCTGAATGGGGGAAAATGTTTCGCTAAGCTCGATTTAGCACAAGCCTACCAGCAACTCCCTGTAACTCCCGCCACGGCAGCGGCACAAACTATAGTTACACATAAAGGGGCGTTCCAGGTGTCGCGTTTACAGTTCGGCGTGAACTCGGCACCCGGCCTTTTTCAGTCGATTGTGGAACGCCTCCTGAAGGGGCTGGAGGGAGTGTTGTGTTATTTTGATGACGTATTGATAACAGGGGGGAGTGAGGCCGAACTGGCAAAGAGATTGGATAAAGTACTGACTGTGTTCGAGAAAGCGGGGCTGCGACTGAGAAAAGACAAATGCGTATTTTTCGAAACCGAGGTTGAGTTTTTAGGGTTCCGTGTCACACCCGAGGGAATTAAGCCGTCCAAATCCAAAGTAGCCGCCATCAAGCAGGCTCCTCGCCCCACATCCAAAACCGAACTACAGTCATTCCTGGGGCTCCTAAATTTTTACCATACCTTCCTTCCACGGAAGGCGTCTGTGGCCGAACCGCTCCATCGGTTGCTGAAAAAGGAGGAAACATGGCTGTGGGGTGACGAGCAAGAGAGGGCTTTTAAAGAGTTAAAGCAACTCCTAACATCCGAGGCAATCCTAACTCATTTCGACCCCAAACGGCCAGTGGTCTTAGTTTGTGATGCGTCCCCGGTGGGGGTGGGGGCGGTGCTTTGCCACGCGTTGGACGACGGAAGGGAGGCCCCGATAGCGTTTTATTCTAGGTCCCTGTCGAAAGCAGAACGGAATTACGCACAGACCGACAGGGAGGCATTAGCGATAGTAGCGGGAACCAAAAAATTTCACGATTTTCTGTATGGTCGCCCGTTTACGATCGTGACCGATCACAAGCCTCTGTTAGGAATTTTCACTGCAAATAAGCCCACGCCACAGATCCTGTCCCCGAGAATGCTGAGGTGGGCTATCTTCCTCAATGCATACCAACATGAGTTGGAATACCGGCCCGGAAAGGAGATCAGCCATGCAGACGCACTCTCACGGTCTCCTCTGCCCTTGTCGGGGGACCAAAAGGCAGGGGTAGAGAGAGACCACCAGGTATTGTTGATAGAGGTCCTAGAGTCACCCCCAATAGTACCAGCCGACATTGCCAGGGCGACAGGCAGGGACAGAACGCTAGAGAAAGTAAGCTCATGGGTACAGAAGGGGTGGCCGGCGTCCTCCCCAAGTACGGAATTCGACCCATTTTTTTCGGAAGAAAATAGAGTTGTCCATAGAGAGGGGGTGCCTTTTGTGGGGCCAACGGGTGGTAGTCCCTACATCCCTGCGACCGAGGGTACTCAAACTGTTGCACGTCAGCCACCCGGGGATCGTCCGTTCCAAGGCGCTGGCCCGGAGTTACTTCTGGTGGCCCCAGCTGGACACAGACATAGAGCACATGATCGGCACTTGTGAGGCATGCCAGGGCTCCCGACCAGAGGCGGCTCGACTCCCGCATAGGGAATGGGACGCGGCAAGGGGGCCGTGGTCCAGAGTGCACATAGATTTTGCTGGCCCATTCCGAGGAACCCTTTTTCTCCTGGTAGTGGATGCGTACTCCAAGTGGCTGGAGGTGATGCCGGTAAAGAGCACGTCCTCCACCACTACAATCAACCATCTAAGGAGAGTCTTCTCCACGTTCGGTTTACCCGACACTCTGGTCAGCGATAACGCTAGTTGTTTCACGTCCGCTGAGTTCAGGGCATTCATGGAGGCGAACGCCATTCGGCACGTCACATCCGCGCCGTTTCACCCGGCCACGAATGGCCAAGTGGAGCGGTTGGTGCGGACAACAAAGGATGCGCTGAGGCGCATGGGCTCGGGGGACCTGAATCACCAAGTATGTCAGTTTCTATTAGCGTATAGGGTGACCCCCTTAGCATCCGGATATTCGCCGGCAGAGCTGCTGATGCGGAGAAAGCTGACCACGATTCTGACCAGGTTAGACCCAACGAGGGTCGAGGACAAAGGGAAGAACGTAGGGGTAGCGGTGTCGAAAGGTTTCGCCGCCGGTGATCCTGTGCATTGCAGGAACTACGCCAGCACAGGGCCAGCCTGGGTACCGGGGAGAGTTGTAGAACAGACGGGACCAGTGTCATATCGGGTGGAAACGAGCACCGGTCTACTCTGGAGGCGGCATGCAGATCAGCTCAGGAGCCGGGTTCCCAGGAAGCAATCCACGGACGGCACGGAGATTGCCTCAGCGTTAGGGTTCTCCTCCACCCGCTTAGCCCAAGGAGGAGACAACGAAGGGCAACAGTCCCAAACAAGGGGGGGAGGCAGCGGTTCCGACTCAGATCCTTTTGACACGCCAGCTCTATCCGATTCCGGGGAAGAGGGTGAGGAGTTTGCGACTGCTGCCCCCGAATTTGATTTTGCGTTGCCGAGCCGGGGGGGGGTTTTTGGAGTGTTCCCCCACCCATCCAAGCGAGAAGAGGGGTTTTTCGTTAGCCCCCAGTGCCCCCGGTTCTCCCCAAATAAAGCACACACCTCCCAAAAAAGCCGCAGAACCGCGGCAAGTCACTAACAAGTCTCCCTCTCCAATTACAGGACAGGAAGCCAGGGGACAAGGAGAAGGTAGCAAAACCGGGGCAGGGCAGCCCGCACCGAGACCCCAGCGTGTTCGAAATAAGCCATCTTGGCTGAGAGACTTCGTCTCATCCTAGGGGGGAGGAGTGTTGTGTTCTAATAGTGTAACCTTATTCATGTGATAACAATGTATCTTAACTATGTAACCTTTCCTACAAGTAACAATATAGTCGTCAGCTGTATCACCATAAACCCTGTATTAGGACGCGAGCTAATAACCACCAGTGGGCAGCAGCGAGCGTCCAAGCTCTCTTGGTCCATACTCATCAATAGCCACAGCGCGGAGTTTCCCGCCACTACCTACACCCGGACAAGAAGGGCGTGACCAGCAATGATGTCACGCAGACAATAGCCAACCGGCTATCGTTGAGCCACATTCGAATGTTTATCACTGTATATATAGAGCTTTGCATCCGCCATTACCTCATGTTCCCTCTGTCCACCATGCAATAAACCTGAGTTAAACCAGCCCATGGCTGTTTCCTGTGTCTTGGTTCTCATACACTAAACCCCCCCACTCCTGACAGTCAGTGGGGTAGGATGGGGTGGAAACAGGCTTAAAGGATCCTTCTAACACCACCCCCATCCCACTTTCCCCAGCTGGTGGTAAGGTGGTGGGGGAAATTATTTAAAAAATCCTCCATTTCCCCCCACCCCACTCTCCCCAGCTGGTGGTGGGGAAAAGGGATTCAAAGAATCCTCCGTTCTCCCACCCCAACCCCATTCCACTCCCCTTGGCTCCTGGAGTTAATTTTGGATATTTTTAAAAAATGTAGAAAATTATTTCCCCCCCCTTAAAAATGTGTATTAAAAATCGGGTACATCTTATACTACGATGTACGTCTTATACTTATGGTAGATATTTTTGCAAGCTTAATGGATTCTTGGTACCGTACTCAAATCACTGGAAATGGAATTGCTTTTAAGTGTTTACCTTCAGTACCAGCGTGTGGCAGGCGAATCTCTGCTTTAAAAAATGCAACAACCAAGCGGGATCTCACAAGCCTGAAGTCTGCTCACAGATGTGATAATCAAGTAGAGCTGTTATCAAATTATTCTTAGTCCCACAATATTTCTTTCAATGTTCATCTAATGCTAATTCTCCTACAATGTGAGCACATTTAAGCTTCATTTCCAGGCAAGTGAGGACATTCTGCTATCGTCTCCTGATTTGCTCATTCACCGAATGGGTCCATGCACTCAACACAATAATCACAGGAAATGGGTAGCGAGGTGTGTCTTGATTAGTAAAAAAAGAAGAAAAAGTCTTACATTCATGTCACTTTTGCCGGGCTCTAAATCTATTTAAAGACTGAAGAATACAGAGGAAAATTGCATCAGCTAGCCGAAATGCCTGTTATTTTAAACCATTCAGCAGGCATCATTTATTTTGCAGTGATCCCTGAATTGCTGTATTTGGGGTGTGTGCATGCATGCCTTAGTGCACATTCTGTCTCTTGGGTTTGCTGTGGTAACACAGAAGGGCCAGTTGTTGGGAGAAGAGCCAGACGGCAGGAGGGCAGGTGAGGCTGTGCTCCTTCTTTCCTCCCTCCTTCTCTCTCTCACTCGGTGTTGCTGGTGGCAGGAGGAGGGAGGGATGATCAGATATTCTGCACCCAGCTTGGTTCCACAGCATCATCTTAGCTTCTTCTTAGTTGGCTAGAAGGATCCTGCTTCCACTCAGCTTTCAGCACCTAACATGGTATACATCAGGGATTCTCAACCTGTGGCCCATGGGCTGGATGCAACACGCGGCACCATTTCATGTGCCACTCACACTGCCTCCACCACACAAGGAAGCGCCATGTGACGCAGGAAGGGCAAAATGACTGTTGGGCCCCCAAAGCTGTCTGAGGGAGTGTGACCCAGCTCCTGACTTAAAAAGTTTGAGAACACATACATTGACTCAACAACATGTGATCTGGATTTTTTTAAACCTCAATTTCAGCATGGTGTTTTGGGGCAGTCAAGACACATCTCCAGAAGCACACCACAGGATGTTCTTGATCTGTAAGGTAAAGTGCAAAGGCCTCCCTTGTTCAAAAGCCAGTCATGTCTGACTCTAGGGTGTGGTGCACATCTCCGTTTACAGCCAAAGAGCCAGTGCTTTGGACATTTCTGTGGTCATGTGGCAGGCATGACTAGATGCTAAATGACACAGAATGCTGTTACCTTTCCTGCCAAAAGCAGTACCTATTTATCTACTTTCAGTTTCTTGCTTTCAAACTACTAGGTTGGCAGGAGCTGGGACAGATGACAGCTGCTCACTCTGTCATGCAGCACTCAGGTCTCAAACTGCAGACCTGCTGACCATCCAGTCTTCAAACTCAGTGTCTTAACCACTACACCACCATGGCCTCTTGATCTGTACCTGCTGGCAAAAGGAGAAGCTGTTGCCAGCAGCATTTCCTTGGCAACCTATCAAATGGCCACTAGCCTCCTTCTCCTTCTAATAAAGAAAGCCAATTCTTCCATTTTTGGGTGTATGTGTGTAAGAAAAATTCATCTTAGTTCAGTTTTCACTAGTATGTATTCAGTTTGCTTCTCCTAGAACAAGTCTAGACTACTTTACATTTTGAAATCTTTAAATTTCTGAGTATCCAACATAACTTGGGAGAGGGACTTAGTATATATTTATGTATCGTACCACCCAGTCTAATACGCATTCTTCCATCAAAAGGAGAAAATGTGTAAAGCTGATGCTCATATATATAAAAAATGAACTTGGATGTGCAAGTCATCAGTAAAATCAGAACACCATGCTTGGGCCATTGCTTTAATGGACCACTCAAATGCTAATAAAAGGGGATGCTTCTGATTCCTTCAGAACCGTTCATCAGACTGGGTGTTACAAAATGTGGGATGAAGGAAAAATAAAAGTTAAAAGAATGATACTGTTCTTTAGTTTGCAGGACTTGAACTGAGGTATGAATTGGTTAAGAGGTCATTGGCTCATAGGGTTAAGATGCTGAACATGATGACTCGAAGGTCAGCAGGTCAAGACCCAAGTGCTGCATGACGGAGTGAGCTCCATCTCTGTCCCAGCTCCTGCCAAACTAACAGTTGAAAAGCCAGAAATTGCAAGTAGATAAATAGTTACTACTTTGGTGAGAAAGTAAACAGTGTGCTGTGCACTAGTCCTGCCTGCCACATGTCCATGGAAATATCTGTAGATGCAGACACTGCTGGCTCTTTGCCTATAAACAGAAATGATCACTGAACCATGGAGTTGGATATGAATGGCTTTTGAGAAAAGGTGACTTTTACCCTTTACCTAGTTCATAGGGCTACTAGTTATCGTGACTTTCCACCTGTCGGCAGACCTTGCTTTCCCTCCATTAGAGGTTCTGCTGGTCATGGCACAGGCAGAAGTGCGTTTCGGCTAGCAGACCGGTAAGGGTGGCTTTCTCTTGGCTTGGCTGAGAAAGACTTGGTCCAAATAGTCTGACTCATGGGTTCGTAGAGAAATGGCACTTCCTTACTAAGGTTGCAGGGGAGATTGAGCTGCAAAGACCCCTGGGTTACAACTTGCCACTTTCTCATACGAAAACCACCCTTATCTTGCCTTAGGGGAAATAATGGCCTTGGTGGTGTAAAGGTGCATGGGGGAAAGTCTCTGTTACCTCCTTTCAGCAGCTTGCTGGATCCAGGAAGAGAAGTGATGTTCCTTCTTCAAGATAACAGCCCCCATGAAGTTAACAAAAAGAGTTAAAGTCCTCCTTTTAAGAAAGGTCTTATTGTTCAAATCCCTTCGGGTAGAGTACGCTTGACAAAATTAAGTCCGTTTTGAAGCGTTTAATGAAGAAAATAGCAAAGTCCAATAAATGCAGAATATGAAGAATAGCTCCTAACTGAACTAATATAAAGCTAAGACATTTCTTCCATAAGAAAAGAAATAAAAAGAAATAAACGAACACTTGCCTAAGTTACGGAATGGCGGTCTCAGACGCCCCATTGAACATGGTATGGATGGCACATTAGAACAACTTAGGTCCTGAAACTGAGACTGCCAACTTAATGAATCAGGTTGAGGTGGGGCAGTAGCAGATCACATAGTAAGCTGTGTAGAATCATAAGAACATAAGAACAGCCTTGCTGGAACAGGCCACAGCCCATCCAGTCCAGCATTCTGTCTCACACAGTGGCTCATCATTTCCTTCAGGGTATTCCCAAGGAGATGCCTTCACCTGCTTAGGATTCCCTGGAAATGATATTGAGAGATATCCTGCCTATCTCTCCAACCCAGAGGTTGTCCTTAAGTATCCATAATTATAGCCATTGATACCCTTGTCCTCCATGAACTTGTCTAATCCTTTCTTAAAGCTGTCAAGACTGACAGCTGTCACCACTTCTTCTGGCAGGGAGTTCCATAGACCAGGGATCCTCTGGGTGAAAAAGTACTTTCTCTTATTTGTTTGAGAACTAGTACCCAAAAGTTTCATCGAGTGTCCCCTAGTTCTAGTGTTGTGCGATAGGGAAAACAGTTGTTCCTTATCTACTTTGTCCACACCTTTGTGCATGATTTTATAAACTTCAATCAGGTCACCTCTTAAACGCCATCGTTCAAGAGTGAAAAGGCCCAACCGTTGCAGCCTCAGATGGTAAGGAAGGTGTTCCAGTCCCCTCATCATCCTTCTGGTTGCCCTCCTCTGCACTTTTTCCAGCTCCATAATATCCTTCTGGAGGTATGGCGACCAGAACTGTACACAGTATTCCAGTATTCCAATTGCCTTTTCCCATTTTTGTAGACAAAAGGAGGCCAAACACTCAACCTGTGACCTGTCACAGCATATATGGCTTCAGTTTTGGCTTGGAACAGAAGCACTGAGTCATACGACAAACCCACACAGGCTTAGCTGGGAATAAAATTAAAATGGAGAAATGTAGGCACAAAATGCACACAGATATGAATGCACTTTTTGTGTACGAACAAAAACAAATTTGCTATCTGGCATGGATGCAGATGGAAATAATCCTCAACATGGAAATCACGGAACCCTGAAAAGTCTACATTGTGCTGACATGCCCGTTTTTACCGTGAGATGGATGCTGCTGCTGCTGCTGCTGATGTGCCAAATGAGTGAAACCCAATAGCTGCATTTTATTTCTAATAGCTCTGAAATGTCCATATTGTTTGCTGAGTTATTTGTTATTTAAAGTATGTAAGTGCTTGTTAACAAATGTTTTATTGACAGGGAAAACATCATTGATCTCTATAATCATGGTTTTCATATAGATCCAACTGTACAGCCAGGAAGAGATATTATCCATGAAACCATGAGGGAGAGAGGATTTGATTCCCAGAAATGGATTTTTAAGTTAGGTGTTCTTTTTTTTAGTAAGGTTTGAAACATGAACTCATCAGAAAAGCTATGCTTTAAAGCATGGCATATAATCATAAAGGACTGCAGTGGCTTAGTGTTTAAGACGCTGAACTTGACAACTGGGAGGTTGGCAGGTCAGCAGTTCGAGATCCGAGTACTGCACAACAGAGTGAGCTCCCATCTCTGTCCCAGCTCTTGCCAACCTAGCAGGCTGAATGCAAGAAACTGCAAGTAGATAAATAGGTACCACTTTGGTGGGAAGGTAAACAGCGTTCCATGCACTTCAGTGTATAAGCATCCCTGCCACAAAGTCCACGGAAAAGTCTGCAAATGCAGACAGTGCTGGATCTTTGGTTGTAAAAAGAAATGAGCACTGAACCCTAGAGTCGGATATGACTGGCTTTCAAGGAAGGGCAACTTTTACCTTTACTATGTAATCACAAAGAGATTGAAGAAGAAGGTGTGATGGTATGCAGGAAAGCCACTGGAAAAGAATTAATGGATACAACATAAAGGTCTCTCTTGCTCGAATGTCAATTGTGTTTGACTCTAGGAGAAGGTGTTTATCTCTGTTTATAGCCAAAGAGCCAGTACTAGCTGAGTCTGTAGATGTTTCTGTGGTCGTGTGACAGGTATGACTAGATACCAGAGTGCATGGAATGCAGTTACCTTCCCACCAAAGTGGTACCTATTTATCTACTTGCAATTTTTGCTTTCAAACTGTCATGCAGCACTCGGGTCTCAAACTGCTGATCTGCTGACCTTCCATTCAGTGTGTTAACCACTTGAGCCACCGCAGTCCCCGTAATGTAGCTGTATCTAAAATAAGGACAGCCCTGAGATTGTCCATCTTTGCATAAGAGATAAGCAAGAAGAAGAAGAAAGAGGACAACAGCTTGTGTAGATGGTTTGTCCCATTTGAGATGTGCAGGTTATAAGGTTCTTTTACTATGGCGATCTGCAGGATCTATGCTCAGAGTCTGGCCAGGTTATCTTCCTATGGCAACAGAGTAGACGAAACTGCCACCAGATCAACTCTGATTGTCATGCAGCAGATAATTATCCTGACCACCCAGGAATAAAAGTTAGGAGTGAAAAGATCAGAGTCCAACAATAAGGGTTGATCTAGAAGGTGTTTATGTGCAGAGGGGATGCTGAGAAGGGGACCTTGTTGCCACCACCACTACAACTACAATGCAAGAGATTCCATTCAGCAAAGTGGCATATGCTATGCTCTGACACTTAGAACTGGGCACCTTAATCAGCAGAAATTGGGCTGATGTTCTAAGTTCCAGTATCCCCTCAAAGATTAATTGTTTGGTGCACCAGCATGAGAGGAAGGTGGGAAGAAATCAAGGGAATGACAAGACCCATAATATCCAGCACCTCAAATCCCATTGATGGTAAAACAGGTAGAAAACAATACAGCATGGATGACTCTTCTTTTTCTGCCGTATCCAAATTTGAATATTGGGGATATTCATGGCAATTAGCCATGAAGACTGTCCTGTGAATATAATGTCGTGGCCTTTCACCTGCCTTCTGCATCACAGCGTAACACCCATACCACTGATCCAGTTCCATGAGTCACTTTCTGATCCCAAGCCCTTTTGGCACACAAAGTCCTCCTCAGCCCCAGGCCAAGATTGATGAAGCTGCTGCCCTCCATCAAGATGGATCCAATTGGGATTTAATCCAACTGGGGACCCTCACCCTTCCCTGTAGACTTCGGCACCCAAGGCCGTTAGTCCTCATGGTGGTCAGGTTAGTTATCTGCTGCATGATGATAGGTGTTGAGTTGGTGGCAGTTTTGTCTACTCTGTTGCCATAGCAGGATAACCTGGCCAGACTCTCAGCGTAGATACTATACTGTACTATTTATTATAGAGAGATTATAGCTAGTGAAAAAAAAAATCCCCTCTTTGCAGTTGAAAAACATTCATACTTTAAATCCAAGATCATGCTGTACAATTTTGGTGACATTTCTTTCTTTCTTCAGGTTTTGATAATCCAGCAAAATTCTAACCATAATACAAATAACTCCTTCTTTAAACACCAGTGACTACTTCATAATTTCATTTTAACACAGCTGACTAATGAGTGACCTTTTACTTTCTAGATAGATTACTAGTTATTTGTTCCCTTGACGTTAAGCTAACAATGAGGAATTGGAAGCTGTTGGTTGTTATTAATGCCCTCAAATAATTTGAATGTAAACAGATAAATATACTCGCACGATGCAAAATAATTCTAAACCACCTGTTCTGCATTTTTGGAGAAAGAATCTCACAAATCTCGACAAAGATGACAAGGAAAGGTGCATAATGGCCATCCATGAATTAAATAGTTCCTCAAGCAGCATTAGTTTTCAAAAAAAATTTTGTGTTCAGTCAGTTGAGGGGTATTTTTGGACCCTTGAAAAGCATTCTGCTGTATTGAGGGTTAAGTGAGCTCCCGTGTCCCAGCTCCTGCCAACCTAGCGGTTTGAAAGCAACAAATTGCAAGTAGATACATAGGTACCACCCATACCTGTCAACCCGCGGCTCCAGAAAAATGGGACCTGCGCACATCGTTTGTGCGCAGGTTTCTTTCCACGCATGCGTGGAAGGTTTTTACCCCTTCCACGCATGTGCGGAAGCGTTATGCTGCTTGCGTAGGGGCTGCGCAAGCGGCGTAGCACTTCCACACATGCGTGGAAAGCGTTTCCCTGCACTGCCAAATTACGGGGTTTTGGCAGTGCGGGGCAGGTTATGACGTCAATCAATGTCAAATAACGGGGTTTTCCCGGCCATATCGGGATGGTAGACAGGTATGGTACCACCTCGGTAGGAAGGTAAACAGTGTTCTGTGCACTCTGGTGTTTAGTCATGCCTGACACATGTCCACGGAAAGGGCTGCAGACACAAACAGTGCTGGCTCTTTGGCTGTAAACAGAGATGAGCACTGAACCCCAGAGTCGGATATGACTGGCTTTTGAGCAAAGGCTCCCTTTACTGGCCGAGGATGCAAAGATTACCCATTAAATTCTCTATTCATATTCACTGAGGATGTCTTAACTCAGGGGAACATCTCAAAGAGAGATTGTAAAACATCCTTTGCCTTTGGGCAGGCCACAAAGTGCTACTCCCCACACCAAAGTCTACATAATATGCACAGACCAATTCCATTCTGTTTGAGAAGCAAAATAGGCCTCACCCACTCTTATACGCAAAGCAAGCACAGAACGATTGGTGATGTTGCGTATGCAGGACAGCCTAGCTCCAAATGTCCCCTGACTACAAATACAACAGCCATTGTTATTTGTGCCAAAGCTTTGTTGTTGTATTTGCACAATTTTACTTCCTTTGCACACACATGCTCTTTACTTCATTCCACAGCCAGAATACTACAAAATAACATATCCTTTTGCAAGATGGTGAATAAAATTGGTGGGTTTATTTTATGACATAGTGTCTGTCTTTCTGTCACCCGGCTACTTTGCTAATGGTTTAGGTGGTGGTGGTGGTAGTGGTGCCATGGTTTCCTTGCCCAAATCCATGCCAGTTATTCGCTGCCTTTCTTTTTCTTCTCATTTCAGGCCTGTCCCATTCTAGCACTCCATACATTTTGGCCAACAACAAAATCAGGAAAATGATTTTGTTTTGGCAGTTCAAAGTTTGCTCTGGACCCAAAAGAAGTAGAAGGCTCTATACTGCCTTTTGTATGTCTCACATATATTACAGGTAGGCCATAAACCTCCCACTTGTTCCACAAGCCAATTTAAGAGCCTGGATTAGGATTAGTTCTCTATCCATGGGTAATATAGGGTATTTTATCACAAACTCTTTTCATTTCAAAGAAAGAGTCAACCTCTGAAAGCAACTTTATAAGCCACAGACAAGGCTGACAGGAAAATGAAAGGGAGATATTAAATAATCAAGCCATTCTGACATTTGAGTTATAGACTGTGCCGGTCTAGCAGGCAGGAGGGGCGGAGGGTACCTTTTGAATGACAATCTGACCTGCCATGGTTCCCCCTTCTCAGTGAGTGTTAAGTCACTTATATGGCATTGCCTGCTCTGCCATGATTTGAAGAAATTGAATCATAAAACTACTCCACAGCTGTCAAGCACATCTTTTGAAAGTGTAAACACATACAGAGGAAAAGTGTGTGTGTGTGTGTGTGCGTGCGTGCATGTGCATGCATGCATACGTCTAAAGATCAGAACCTTTACTCTAGAAATATTGGTAGTAATGATGATTATCAATCTTAACCTATAAAACCAAGTGTTCACCGTTGGAATTGGCTATACGTTGCTATGCGTCGCCCTACTGACCCGCACCCTCCCTTCGAGAGCACGGGCGAATTGCCTACGCAGGTCAACGAAGGATTTAAAAATCCGGCACGGGGGCCTCAGCCCCACTAACGGCAAGAAACGCAAAGAACATCACTTCCCGAAAGTCCTTGCGTTGCGCCGTGCCAGAGCCAATCAGGCTGAGAGGCTCTCGCACGGAGCAGCGTTCGAACACGCGCCGCAACCAATCAAAAGAAAAGCATTTTAAAAAAACGCAGCACAAACACAAATCACCAACACATTACTACAAGCCCCAGCGTCCTGCGCGCAATGTGCGAGCAGAACGAGGAGGCAGCCGGCGCGAGAAAACAAAACTAAGAAAAAGCCGGCGCCGCAACTATTCAACCCAACAGGCGATCCAGCATGGCCCGTGGGGGAAAGAAAACAAAAAAACCCGCCGCCGCTACTCTTCCGTTCGAAGGGTCAGCGGCGCCCGAAAAACAGGTGAGATGCCCGGCGCACGAAAACTAAAAGTTAAAAAAAAAACCACCGCCGCAACCATTCTTCCCCATGAATGAGCCCGCATGGCCCATGGGGGAAAATCCCCCCCCACCGCCACCATGGCCCTTCCATTCGAAGGGCCAGCCGGCGCGCCAAAAAGACGAGAAACAAACAAACAAAAAAAAAACCCCGGCCGCCGCTGCCCTTCTCTTCGAAGGGCCAGCCAGAGAACCGAAAATTAAAGCAACCAACCAACCCACCCACCCCCCGCAACTGCCCTTCTTTCCCACCGGGCCAGCCAGTATGGCCCGCAGGGAAAAAAAACCCCCACTGCCTCTGCCCTTCCTTCCCATGGGCCAGCAAGTATGGCCCGTGGGAAAGAAATCACCACCACCCCGCAAATGCCCTTCCTTCCAACGGGCAATGAAGCATGGCCCGTGGGAAAGAAAGCCTCCCCGCAAATGCCCATTCTTCCCACGGGCCATCAAGCATGGCCCATGGGGAAAAAACCCTCCCCGCAATTGGCCTTCCTTCCCACGGGCCATCCAGCATGGCCTGCGAGAAAGAAAGCCACCCCCCAACACACTTGAAAAAACACACAAAACCACAAACGAAAAACATTCAAACACACACATACACCCCCCTAAAAAAAATTCCACCCCAAACCCCTCCCCCCCAAACCCCTCCACAGAACTTACAAAAAGACGTCTTCCTTCCATGAGAACCGGAACACAAATGAGAAAGAGGAAACTTACCGGAAGCGACACCAAGAGGACAGAAGGTAACACATGTAATGAGAGGCTCAAAAGCTCACCACCCCCACCCAGTGGCCAAAACAGAAACAACATTCAAAAAAAATTAACAAATAAGAATAATTCTAAATTTAATCAAATAAATTATACAAACATTCAAAAAAAACACACTTATCTCAAAAATTACCAAAATAAAACCCCTTTTCACTTTGAAAAACCAAAAAATAAATAAATAAAAGAACATTTTAAAAAACTAAATTAAATTTTAAAATAAATAATATTACATTAAATTAAATTAAATTTAAACTTTTTTTGCATAAACATAACAAACAAGTTCAAAAACAAAATTACTCAAAACCACAAAATCAAAAAACCTTACACCACCATTTATAACAACCCATCACCATTAGTTCAAGAAAAAAACGAAAACCTTTAGTATCCAACACAATTTTAAAAAGCCCGGCAACGCTGGGCAAACTATGCTAGTAATAACAAAGAATAGCAATAGTAATTACACTTATATATTTCCTCATAGCACTTAGAGCACTCTCTGAGCAGTTTACTAGGTAATTTGGATTTTGACCCCAAAATGATAGGTATTCATTTTACCAAGCTGAGAAGGATGGAAGGCTGAGTCAACCGTGAATCTCACCAGGATCAAATTCATATTGTGAGCAGAGTTTTGGCTGCAGGACTGCAACTCAACCACTGCTTCAGAATGATAATCCAAGCAGCTGTTAAGGCATGGGTTGGAAAGTGTGATGTTGTCAATAGGTTTCCAGTTACCATCACCCACCCCCACTGTATGTGATGGGTACGGCTAATGGGTTTAGTAGTCCAACCACACCTGGAAGGCCACAAATCATTTCCCTACAGCCTACATGTAGGGTGAAGCCACAACCATTGTTTAGTAGGTTCTAAAAGTATATGCATCCATTTCCCAAGGGACTTTGGAAGTGGACTCATGTATTTACATGCAATAGGGACCCCATAAATTAACTTAAAATCACTATTATATAGTGATTATATACTGCACCCAATATCCAAATTTAGGTGGTGAACATTTGGAGAGAGCCCTACACTTAGCAATACCGACCCACACAAAGAAACACCTCATACAAAGCATATTTATTCCCATCTTATGTTACAGTGCCAAACATAGACATTTACAACACAACATAAACTAAAGGTCACCGTGGAAATGAGAGACAACAAATAAGGTGATCTGCCCATTTGGTGAGAATGTCATGGAATTCCAAACCTTGCAAGGCATATGTGGAAAGAGGAGAAGGACAAAAGACACAAGGCAGACCCAGAGGAAGATGGAGAGAGAACATCTGAGACATATTACAAGAACACCAAATAACAAGGGTGGAGACTGCTAGAAATGACAGACCAAGAACTTGCATCTACCTTGAAACCTGAAGGAGTGTAAACTTCTACAAATGTGGAGGAGGAGGCAAGGAAGAAGAAGAAGAACAAGAAGAAGGGGAGAGCAGCCATACTAAGATCTCAATCTTCAATGGAGCATCTGCTAGACGCAAGGGAAGTGGCCACCTTTCATTCAAAAGTAGATTGATAAGACACTTGTTTGAGCAGGGAGTTCAGTCCCATATCTTAGTCTTGAGGGGAGGGAGACAAAGTCCCCAAATGTGAAAACTTTTGGGAAGCAGCATTCTATAAGCTTGTTGTTTCATATGCAGGAAGAGAAGTCTGGGTTCACCCCAAGAATGTTTCTTGAAGATATATACATTTTCCCCTAATACACCTTAGCTTGACTTTGTAGTTGTACTTAAAACATAATGAAGTTTGGAGAGCAACAGAAGAGAGTAAAACAAAATAAAAAAAACCAGGTAAGGGGGAGATTAAAAAACTGAAGGCAAACCACTCCCCCCCTCTGATCTTTGTTTTTTAAAAGAACAACAACCTAATTTGTTACATCCAATCATATATAACTTTTTTCTGTTACTTAAAAAAAAAGTTTGTAAAAAAGGTTGTGTACCTGATTCTCCTATTTCAACTCCTGTCAGGCTCAGAAAATGTCACAGTGTTGATGATGATTAGTATTAGTATTAGTATTAGTATTGGTATTGGTATTGGTATTGGTATTGGTATTAGTATTTAATGTTGTTGCTCTGTGCACTTCATGTATTTATTCATAGGCCTGTCTTTCTGAGTGCCTGGCCTTTTCGACAGGCTTATTAGCAATGCAAGGCAATAACCTAGCTTTTCTTTCTTCCTGTGTATAGATTCCAGTCCTGTTCTGCTCCCTGCCCTTCCTCTTCCTCCATGCTACTAAAAACAGTACACCGAAGGTTATATGGGGCATGAAATAGCCTAGGCCTTGGTTGCATGACTTAAACTTCATTTAATGAAGCAACTCTACCATGCCATCGGCTGAAAGATGGGAATTTGTGCCTCCACCTTGGGTTCACATCAGTTGACCTGTTGTGATGCTATCTTCATTTTTGGTGCTCTGTAATGAGTGAAACCCTATTTTGTGTCGATGTATGGCTCAAGTGGTTAAGAAGATGAACTTGAAGTCAGCTGGTGAGCAGTTCGGGATCCGAGTAATGCATGACAAAATTAGCTTCCATTGTCTGTTCAAGCTCCTGTCAACCTAGCAGTTCAAAAACAAGAAATTGCAAGCAGATAAAGAGGTACCACTTCAGTGGTAAGGTAAACAGCATTCCATGCACTCCGGTGTCTAGGCATGCGTGCCACATGTCCACGGAAACATCTACATACACAGACAGTGCTAGCTCTTTGGTTGTAAACAGAGATGAGCACTGAACCCTAGAGTCAGATGCAACTGGCTTTTGAGCAAGGGTGACCTACCAACTTGAATGTCAGGAGACAAATGAGCAGAAAGTGTTGAGCTGCTTGGAACCATTCTTTGATGAGTTTTATTTTTGGTGTATAGTTTCACGATATATCTCCAGAATGGCCCTGCAGGATAGCTCCCTAGTTTCCCTTCAACCACTTATGCCCCCCATTCCCTCAGAAATTATATATATATTGACCTTCAGTTTAGTTTAGGCCTCTGAGGGGCTGAACCTTTGAAAAGTGGAATGAGAAGTGGAAGGACATCATTTCTGGATGACACAGTTGGAAAGTAGAAACTTTTTAGTTCACATCTTACTGTGGCCAGTGAACTATATTCATTTTAAGTATAATACCCTAACAGACTTAGGGAGTTATTTTTATGCTCTAGGCCTAAGGAAAGACGAGGAGATTAAAAATCAAAATAGAAGTGGAATGGGAACAAGATTTGGGGGAGGTGTCATTTGAAACCTGAATGACATTCAGCTCAACAGTTTAATCCTGGTGAAGGTTTGGATCATCTCAGCTGCTGGCACAGAAGATGAAATAAAAGGCTACAGACAGCATCACAGATCTGAGAATGGCACGGATAAATGGGCTCTCCTTTTGCTACATATAAATTCTTTATCTCAGTGCGTGGTGTTTAAGGTAGTCTTATTTCAGTGCCTCCAGCCATTTGCCATCAATCTTACCCTCTATTCATCAGAAATATATAACAATGAAAAAAGTCTGATTTCTTTTTCTGTTCAAGAAGTTGAAACAAAAATCCTGGATGACAGAAATGGATGGGGGGAAACCTGTCTTTTTGCTTGACAGTGTAATATAGTCTTTTCATCTCCAACAAGACATTTCTCTTCTGGAATAGTTGTGAATCTATATTAATCCTACCACTTGCAATGCAAATTTCTTCTTCTTATTGTGTTGGCATTGGCGTCGGCATTGGCAGCATCATCGGCATCATCATCATCATCATCTGGTATATCTCCCTCCTGTAAGCAGATCAGTCATTCACAGGATTAAAGGAGGAACTGCTACCAATTGCTTCAAATTGTAAAACTGCTGGTGGTGGTTTGCACGGCCGTTACCAATGGGTGGCCAGGGTGGGCATCACCCATCCTGAGTTAGCAGCTTGCCCACCCTCAAACTCCCAGCTGCATATATATATGTCATTGTTGTCCATCCTGAAAAAATATTCGCCCACCCACATCTAGAATCCTGGCTATGGCACTGGTAGTTTGTTGAATGGTTCAAGCAAGGATAAGGAAAGGATGATTCTGGATATGAAGTTAGGCATCCTAAGTACAGTTTGGAAGGAGTTTACAAGATTACTTTTCGAACTAATTCAGTAAGGTGCTTTGACAAAAGTATCATTATGCTAAAAGCTTATTGCTTTTGGTTCCAATTTTACTTATGTAGTGAAGACCCACAATGAATGAACGAATGAATGAATGAAGGAAGGAAGGAAGGAAGGAAGGAAGGAAGGAAGGAAGGAAGAAAGAAAGAAAGAAAGAAAGAAAGAAAGAAAGAAAGAAAGAAAGAAAGAAAGAAAGAAAGAAAGAAAGAAAGAAAGTAAGTAAGTTTACTTGGTACTGATTCTCACATCTTTCCAAACCAAGTACAGACTTTTTTAGAAAGGGTTTTTATAAAGGTTAGCTGAAACCAATTGAATTTGTTGTTCTCCTTTTATATCTACCGCCCTCAGTAATTACTTTTGCACAGTTGATAGTTATTTTCCCCCACCTCATTTTTATAGTCTGCCACCCTGAGAGCAGCCATACTTAAGCATAGGAGCTGTAAAATTTTGTAAAAAACGTGTAATACTGTATGTGATCCCACCAGTAAACAAGGCCAGATAAAAAGCACTAACACTAGGTAGTAGATTTGGAAGAAATGTGTAACAGCTTGCTATTGTCTTCCATCTTTGGCTGAGTGTAACCGTAATAGCCCAATTATAGGGAACGAGATGACATTCAAGCAAAGTTTGAGTACCAGGCAAACTGGTGGGGGGGAGGAGAGATTGGGCAGATTGAGAGATGAAAAAGAAACAACTCCCACACAACAGGACAGTATTATATCTTTTCATATAAACAGCTTTATTCATCTGCTTTTCTTTTTGTCTGGCACGGCCGTCTCTGTGATGATAATAGGTGTCTACATGTACAATGATGCAGGTGGCACTTCTAAAAAGTGCAGGCAGCAATTCCAGAAAGGAGATGGGTGAGATGAAGGTAAAAGCGTGAAGGTATGAGATCCCACATGTTAATGCGGCGCTTCCTTTGGATTAAACAAAACACAAGGTACTTACTCCCAGGTAGGACTTGGTAGTCCTCCGGCCACCTGGCGATGGGATCCTGCTTCCCTGGCCCAGTTAGGACACAGCAGTTCAGGATTCTTCTATCAGTGTGCCCAGTCACTCCCGACCAAAATCCAGGTGATGACAAAGGGTGCATATGAAACTAGTGTAGATTTAGGTAGCGTGTGCCAAGTAATCACTCCAAGTCTTTTCAGGTATTTTAGAAATATATTGAAAGCATTGCAAGATTCAGGATACAGTCCAACAAAAGAACAGGAAGCATTGCAAAGCAAGGAAATAAAGCAAACTGGTCCTCTATGGGATAGCCCATAGCCCTCCCTTCCTCTTAAGCTTCTACATCTTGGCAGCTTAAAGCACAGCACTCCAGAGAGTGTCTCTGTGTCGGCATGTGTGTGTGTGCATGCATATCTGGGTTATATCTCCTCCCACAGGGTCCAGCTTTGGTCCTCCCCCTTAGGAATTCCAACCAATCATCTTACAATAAGACATGTCAATCACACATTAAGTTTCATTTCTTCTAAACCATGAGGCAACTCATGAGGCAAGGGTGTTTACATATTTTCTCTCTTCCCCTGATTTGAAGTCGCCATTTTGAAAGAATAAAGCACAGGGTATACTTCATTCTGTTACAGGCTCCAGGCTTCCAAATATAAGAAGGAAGTAGCTTTCCTGATGCCAAGGGAAGGGAAGACAATTTTTCTGTGCAGATCATGTTTGTGTGAAGTTTCAGGGGAAAAAATCTGCAAACTTCTACAGATTCATAATGGAGGGAGCAAAAGCTAAAACCAAAGAATTGTGAGAGCAATTAAAACTGGCATCTTTGTTTGTCCAGTTGTGAATGCATAACCTTTGAAAGTCTGAGCTCCAATTCTTGTGAATTCCATTCTACTCATGCTGAATTAGGATTGCCATTTTGGAAAGCAAGAAGGTACTCAGGTTTGGCACATCTATGCCAACATTAGCAGGCATCCTCTGAATGGTGGATGTGGCGACGGTGGCAATGGTGAAAGTGGCCTGATTAGGATGGCTATGGCTTTCTGCAACCCAATCTTTGCCTACACATGGGTACAAGGGGTCAACTAAACCCTAAAAGTAGCCATTCTGCAACTCACTCATCACACTCATTGGAAAACATTGCCTGCAGGGTGTAGCAAAGACAAAGATGGACAGTTATGGTGCTTTATAGTTTGCTTCTGTAATGAGTGGGATCGGCTACCCTGTTGTGAACAGATAAGCATTCTCAGGTCTGATTTCTCTTCTTCTTTGTAGTGCCTTTGTTTTATCTGTGTAGCTACAGCAAAGAGTCCTCCATCCTCCTCTATCCATCAGATATGCAATTTTCTTAATAGGTTCTTACGTTTCATTTAGCACACTCTTTGATATTGATTTCATGCAGCCAAGTCGAGCCTGCCCACCAAACCTAACAGAGAAAATGAAACAGATTCCTGAGCACTCTATCTCTGTCTCCTGCCAGCTTTCACACCCCTGACGGGCAAAGTGATCTGACGGATTTCTGTGCTCAGAAACACAGAGATATATTTTGACAACTGGTAGTACTTAAAACTCTGCCAGTTACTAATGGACAATAGAAAAAAAGACAGTTTCACAAGATGTAGCAAGATGTATGTTTTTGGCTGAGGCCAAAAGGAAGTACAGTACCTTTAAAGGCTGCAAACAAAGAGTCTCATTTTATAGAGGCTGCAGTTACACAATCAGTTAAGAGAAATCATTCTGGACTCTGTGAGTTAATGGAAGGCCTTTTCACAGGTAACTGCCACTGGCTCTATTGATAGCATTGGCATATACAGTTGATAACTGTCAGCCAAAGAAGGGCCCTCTGGTGTCAATGGGCTAAAGAATAATCTCCAGATGTTAGAACATTTACTGGACCTATCCAATATGCTCATCCTATTCCTCAAATAAATTCAGCACTTTGGATTCTTGAGGGTACGCAACATTCTTGAGGATACACAATAGCAAAATCAAATTAGAAGATGGAGGAAGGAGCTCACTGGACAAGGAATAACATTAAAGGAGGATATGGCTAAGGAACTCAACCACCCCATGTAGTGTTGCCATAATTTTTTCCCACCAAACCAGGACAGCCAATTAACATCATTGCATTCTTCAAACTGTGCATGCGTCGGAGGGGGTTGTCAAGGAGGCCATAGCTCTAAGACCCCACTGAATCCCCGCTTGGGGTGGGTAGCTTCCATCTTCCCCGCTTTTTTCAGTGGCTCCGTGAGCTGGAGGTCTTCGGGCTGGTGCTCCAGCATGCCTCTTGCCTGCACCATTGCTCAAAATGTGCCAAGGGATTTTTTTGCAAAGAGTTAATTCACTGGCTCCCTGCCTTTCATTCAGTTATCCCGCTTGAAAGCATCTCCCCCTCTCCAGTGGGCTTCTCAGGGTGCTGTTTTGCCTTCACCACTTGTAAGCAGGAGAACTGAAAGTAAGGCAGGGAGGCAATGAATTAAATCTTTGAAGAAGAAAAAACAACCTTGGGGTGTGTGTGGTCTTGCTTCCTTTGTTCAAATTTAAAAATTCAGGACTTGTACATGTTTTTTTCTTGAACCGGCCAGGACAATTAGCTTGAATCCGGGAAAATCCCAGAAAAACAGGACATATGGCAACCCTAACCCCATGTCACTTGGAGGACCCTGAATAGGCTGAGGGTTGGAGTCCATAAATGCAAGACCAACATGCTCAAGTGGGAGCTGCTGGCAGACAACAACATGCTGTGTGAATGTGGGGAGATACAGAATTCGAATCATTTGCTTCTCTACTGATTACTACCAGAAACATGTACCAATGAGGATTTAGGTTTAGCCAACAACAAAGCCAAGAAGGTGGCTTCATTTTGGCAGTTTAAAATTTGACCTGGACAAGAAAGAAGTGGAAAAAACCTAGACATGGTAAGCAATGCTGTATATACGGTTCTTAATTTTACATATTAAATCTTTAGTATTACATAGCTAACCTTTTGCCCATACTCTTGCTCAGAACAGTTTTTGCTTGCTCTTTATCACAGCCCCTGCTCCATGTTTCAATTTACTGCATGGCTAGTTCTGACTTCATGAGTGTTCGTTCATAGTTTCTATCCTAATCATTGGCCAGGAATAATACAAGGTTCTGGAAGTAACACTGAAATATAAAGAAATGGAGGCAGATCAACTAGTCATTTGGTTTTTACAAAGCACAATATTTTCCTCAATTCTTTCCTGATTGAAAAGAACAGCATGGTCAAAAGTGGATACTATTGCAAGCATTTTTATGAGGGACTAGCTGATTAGCTGGCCTTGCTTGGGTTTTTTTCTTTAAAGGAAGTAAGGAGGCTGTGGTGCGCATGTGCAGTACTGCTGTTTTATTCAAAAAAATCCTCTATAGGAATCTCTCTTGTAGGACATACTCCCTCTATAGGGACCTGTCTTGTCTGGCATGCTCTTCTCTAGCAATCCCTCTTGTCTGCCATCCTCCTCTCTAGGCAGCCTTCTTGTCTGGCAAAAACCCCACTCTTGCTAAAGGTAAAGGTTATCCTGGCTCATATCCGACTCTAGGGTTTGGTGCTCATCTCTGTTTGTAGCCAAAGAGCCAACGCTGCCTGTCCCTTCGCCCCCAGATTGCCATTGAGAGAAAGCAATCTCCTTTCTCTGCCCCCACCCATTGCTTTTCCCTCTGGAGAACAGAAGCACCCACGTGGAAACCAAAGGCAAGCCACTTGTGCAAGTTCAGCATCTTAACCACTAAGCCCTTTTGAACAATGAGTAAGGACAGCTAATTACTCATTAAGCACTAGGTGCAATGTGTGTACTTCCATAGCACCCTGAGTGCTCAAAACACAGTTTGTTTTCTGTTCATAAGAAGGATCAGGTTCAGAAAATTCTTAGGTGGAAGAGAATATGAAGGATCTCTAAGGGATGCTGAGATAAGAAATTGCCTGAAATTCTGCATAGCTGTTGCTGCCAGACCAAGATATCAAAATAGGGCTAGATGGATGAATTGTCTGAATCACCCTAACATCCTATATTTCCATCTGAAAGGATTACTTCTAAAAAAATAACTTTCCAGTTTCTGAAATGCCTCCCAATTCCTTTCTAGTGCCTCTCTACCTTTACTTCTGGTAGCTTCTCCTTCTCCTCCTTCTTGGTTGAACATCTCATTATCTTATGCCCTGACTTCTTTACCTCACTTTCTTCTATTTATTCCATCCCTTCTCTTAACTTCAGTCTGCACATGGAAACATGTATGGTTTTCAACAGGCAGCCAAAAAAAAATGCCTAAGGGGAGAAATAAACTTGTCATTAAAAGATTCCAACATGCACAATCCTGAAATTGAATTTCTTATTTGTCTCATCCTAAGCACCATCTAGGCAGTGCCAACGATATTTCCAGTGACGGCTGCTGTCAAAGGTTATTTTCTCCAACCTCATTTTCAGTTTCGAAGCCATTGTTTGAAATCTAATGGCACATTATAAACAGCAGAAAGAGCTGTGACTATTTCTCAAGCCCATGCGGACATAGTGACAGGAGAATGAGAACTGGTAATGGAGTCTTTCGTGTCTAGAAAATCAGTCGCTTGTCTTCCTCCAGATGCTCATATTATGGAAGGACAATGAGATCTTAATTATGGGGCAAAGAGAGCAAAGGAGAGGCAGAAATAGAGCCTATGACCAAACGTGGCGAGGGATTTTGTCTAACGGAGCAAAAAACCATTTTTCACAGGCACACATATGACGCAGAGTGGTTGTTTGCTAGAATGATGATTGAACGTCTGGTTGAGATATGTAGCAACCCAACGTGTCATGCATGGATTTAATTAGTAACACAATTGATCACATGACACCTGTAGAAGAAGGAGAAAAACTCTCTAAGAAAACTAAATCAGCCTTCTTGTCTTCCTGCCTTTTTTATTTTTAAATATTTTATTATTAAAATACAAAAAAACCAGTAAAATAAACAAACTAACAAAATCACAACAACAAAAGCCATACAAAAATTGTAAGAAAATTACATATATAACTATGACATGCAGCTGCCACCAGTGGAAATTATAAATCTTCTTGATTAAATGTTTTCAACATCATTACATTTTTATATATTTGTCCCCTCATTCCCAAAAGATAATACATCTTGCTCTGACTTTACTCCTTTCCATTTCACTAATACATAATCTAAAAATTTCCCCCCATTGCGGATTCCCCATGCCCCGCGGGGCATGGAACGGCCCGCCAGAGGCCACCGCGGTGAGAGAAGCTCCCAGCCCGTGGGCTCTGCGGCCGCCAAATTAAGGGGGGTGAATAAAATATAGGGTTTGATTCACCCAATTACCGTGACCTGACCTACGGCTCTGCCAAGTAAGCAGATAGCTGACTCCTGTAAAACATTAAGTGTATAACTCATCTCCCGGCTCGGGGAAAATCCCTGGCACAAATAAGCCATGTTTGCCCCTGCCTAATCCCCAGGACAATGGTCTCCCTCGTCCCGTGTTTGCCCAAGTCAATTAACTTCCCTTGTGAGTTTTCCCATTAACCTGAGTCAACGTGTGAGGTAATGCTCTGTGAGATGACAGCTTGCCACCGTTGCGCTTTTCCCCCTATAAATGATATTGCCTCTTGCCAATAAACCACTGATCTGATCCTGTTTCCTTGCCTCGTGTCATTACTTGATCAGTCCTCCTCCGGGCGCCCCGGCCCTCCGTGGCCCTGATTCCTTCACCCCATATTTCTCTAAAATCATTTTTTTAATTAAACCCCTTTTTACCTTTAACTCACATGCTGTTCTTGCCTATTTTAAATGCTTAAACTTCTTCACTCTGACGTAAAAAAATATTGTCTTCTTTGTTGCTGGTTCTCCATTTTGTGAGACAGACACTTTGTAGAGTTCCCTCCTCGGCCATGTAAGATAAAGGTAAAGGTTTCCCTTGCTCGAAGGTCAGTTGTATCTGACTCTAGGGTTCAGTGCTCATCTCTGTTTCAAAGCCGAAGAGCCAGCGCTGTCTGCTTCTGCAGATGTTTCTGTGGTCATGTGGCAGGCATGACTAGACACCAGAGTGCACGGAATGCTGTTACCTTCCCACCGAAGTGGTCCCTATTTATCTACTTGCATTTTCTTTCTTTCAAACTGCTAGGTTGGCAGGAGCTGGGACAAAGACGGGAGCTCATTGCGACCTGCAGTACTTGGGAATTGAACTGCTGACCTTCCGCCTCCCAGTTAGTATCTTAGCTACTTGAGCCACTGCAGTAGAGGCCATGTAGTAGAGACTGAAAATCACAATATTATTTTTTTTACAAATTAGGGTAAACGATTTCCTCCTTGCCACTTTTCACCATACTATGCCTTCACTGCCAAGATTCTAGTCCCTTTTGAAATGAGATTACAGGAGTGCAGAAGAGGTCTGGTGATGTAATATGGCTCATTATAACAAAAGAACTTTTATTATTGTCCACCTTCATTTATTCACTGGTTCCCACTGGAAACATGAATCCCTTTTTTGTGTATGGGACCAAAGACAACGAACAGCCGAAAGGTTGGCTTAACACAGGTTTATTGCATGATGATCCAGGGGGAACATGAGGTAATGGCGGATGGGTAGCTCGATATATACAGTGGCTATACATTTGAATGTGGCTCCTCGACAGTCTATTGGTTACTGTCCGCGTGACGTCACGGACGGTCACGCCCTTCTTGTCCAGGTGTAGGTGATGGCAGGAATCTTCCCGCGCTGTTGTTTGCTGGTGAGTCTGGGCCAGTAGAGCTTGAACGCTCGCTATTGCCACCAGGTGGTCATTAGCTCGCGTCCTATTGCGAGGGCTACAATTAAGCAGCTGCTGGTTATAATGTTACACAAGCATGGTTACATTGGATACACGTGAATGAATGCATTGTAAAAGGTACAGTCATAGAACACAACATCCCTCCCCCCTAGGATGGGACGAAGTCCCTCAGCCAAGATGGCTTATTGCAAACGCGTTTGGGCCGCGATGTGGGCTGGCCCCCCCAGGGGCGCTACTGCTTCCTCGTTCCCTGGTCCCTTGTCCTGAAACGGGAGAGGGAGACTTGTTAGAGGCTTGCCGTGGTTTGGCGGTTTTGGGGGAAGGGAAAAACTCCATTGTGGGCAGACCGGAGACACTCGGGGCTAACGAAAAACCCCTCTTCTCGCTTGGACGGGTGGGGGACCACTCCGCAAAACTTCCCCGGTTCTGGAAATCAAAATCTAACTCTGCTGGGGTATCCGTATTTGTGGGGAGGTCCCGCGGGATATCTATGGGATCGGTTTCCCTTCTCTCTGCTGACCGATCCCGCAAGGTATCTATGAGGACAAATTCCCTTTCCTCCCCCCGTGGTGGGGACCCATGGCCCCCCTTTCCTCCCCCTTGGGCTGAACGGGTGGGGGAGAACCCTAACGCTGAGTCTTGTGTCCCGCGGTCCGTGCCCTGTTCACCGGGGATCCTGCGCCGGAGCTGGTCTGCGTGCCGCCTCCAGAGTAGACCTGTGCCGGTCTCGACGCGGTACGAGACGGGGCCGGTCTGCTCTAGGATGACGCCCGGTACACAGGCCGGACCCGCGCTGGCATAGTTCCTGCAATACACGGGGGCACCCACGTCGAAACTCTTTGTGCCCTCTATCCCAATGTTCCTCCCCTTTTCCTCTACTCTCGTGGGGTCTAGCCTAGTTAGTATGGTGGTCAGCTTCCTGCGCATCAGCAGCTCTGCGGGGGAGTATCCGGACGCTAGGGGAGTCACTCGGTAGCCTAGCAGAAACTGGCACACTTGGTGGTTTAGGTCCCCGGGCCCCATGCGCCGCAGCGCGTCCTTGGTGGTGCGCACAAGGCGCTCTACTTGGCCGTTTGTGGCAGGGTGAAAGGGGGCGGAGGTGATGTGCCGAATGGCGTTGATTTCTGTGAATGCCCTGAATTCCGAGGACGTGAAGCAACTTGCGTTGTCGCTTACGAGGGTGTCGGGTAAACCGAACGTGGAAAAGACCCTCCGCAAATGCTTTATGGTTGTGGCCGTGGACGTGCTTGTAACCGGAATGACCTCCAACCACTTGGAGAAGGCATCCACCACAAGGAGAAACAGCGTCCCACGAAACGGGCCAGCAAAGTCTACATGAACTCGGGACCACGGCCCCTTCGCCGCGTCCCACTCCCTGTGAGGCAGGCGGGCTTCTTCTGGTCTTGAACTTTGGCAGGGTTCACAAGTGCCGACCATGTGCTCGATGTCGGCGTCTAGCTGGGGCCACCAGAAATAGCTCCGTGCCAGGGCTTTGAAGCGCACAATCCCCGGGTGACTGACGTGCAGGAGTTTGAGTACCCTCGGCCGCAAGGACGCCGGGATCACAACTCGCTGGCCCCACAGAAGGCACCCCCTCTCAAGGGACAACTCTAACTTCTTTCGGAAAAATGGGTCGAACTCCGCTGCCGGGGAGGACGCTGGCCACCCTTTCTGCACCCAGGAGCTAACCCTTGCTAAAATGTTGTCCTTTCCGGTCGCCTTGGCGATGTCGGCGGGCAGTATTGGGGGCGAGTCGAGGACTTCTATCATCAGTACCTGATGGTCTGGCTCCTGCCCACCCACGTGGCTGTTCTCTTGGGGCAGGGGGGACCTCGATAGAGCGTCCGCATGGCTGATCTCCCTCCCGGGCCTGTACACTAACGCGTGCTGATACGCGTTGAGAAAAATTGCCCACCTAAGCATCCTAGGGGACAGGATCTGTGGCGTGGGCTTATCTGCGGTAAAAATGCCTAGCAGGGGCTTGTGATCGGTCACGATTGTGAAGGGGCGGCCATACAGGAAGTCGTGGAACTTTTTTGTTCCCGCAATTATCGCTAATGCTTCCCTGTCTGTCTGGGCGTAGTTTCTCTCCGCTTGGGACAGGGACCTGGAATAGAACGCTATCGGGGCCTCCCTTCTGTTTTCCAGCACGTGGCACAGCACCGCCCCCACCCCCACCGGGGATGCATCACAGATCAGGACCACTGGCCGCTTGGGGTTGAAATGGGTGAGGATGGCGTCAGACACCAGAAGTTGCTTTAGCTCATTAAATGCCCTCTCTTGCTGGTCGCCCCACTTCCATGCCTCGTCCTTTTTGAGCAGCCTATGCAACGGCTCGGCCACGGCTGCCTTCCGGGGAAGGAAGGAGTGGTAAAAGTTCAGTAGCCCTAGGAACGACTGCAACTCGGGCTTGGAGGTGGGGCGAGGGGCTTGTTTGATGGCGGCTACCTTAGACTTGGACGGCCTTATTCCCTCAGGAGTGACACGGAACCCTAGGAATTCGACCTCGGTCGCGAAGAAGACGCATTTGTCTTTTCGCAGTCTCAACCCCGCCTTTTTGAAAGTCGCCAGGACCTTGCCCAACCTCTTTGCCAATTCGGCCCGACTCCCCCCCGTTATCAATACGTCATCAAAATAAGGTAACACCCCCTCGAGCCCCTTCAGGAGGCGTTCCACGAGTGACTGGAAAATTCCAGGCGCCGAGTTTACGCCGAATTGAAGGCGCGTCACCTGGAACGCCCCCTTATGGGTGACTATGGTTTGGGCAGCGGCGGCGGCTGGGGTCACCGAGAGCTGCTGGTAGGCTTGTGCTAAGTCGAGCTTAGCGAAACACTTCCCCCCATGTAACCTGGCCAGCAAATGGCTGACTACCGGCACCGGATACGCATTAGGGCGAATTGCCTTGTTGATGGTGCACTTGTAATCAGCACATATGCGCACCTCTCCATTGGCCTTTAGTGCTATTACAATTGGAGTTTCCCACTCCGCAGAATCAACAGGAACAAGAATCCCCTGGCCCACCAATTTGTCCAGTTCCGCCTCTATTTTGTCCTTGAGCGCGAAAGGCACCCGGCGCGGTTTGAGTCTTATTGGGCGGACCTCAGGGTCTAGGTCGAAGGCTACTGGGGGTCCCTTAAATTTCCCAAGTCCCTTTTTGAAGACTTCGGGGTGTGCGTCGCACACCTCCTGGATCGGGTCAGTCCCCACGACAATGGCATGCACCCCCCCTATGAACAAACCCAGGGGTTGGAACCATTGAGTCCCGAGGAGGCTGCAATTCCCCCCTTTAAGAACAACTAGGGGAAGAGTTGCGGTGTGTTTCTTGAATTGGACCTGAAACCTTCCAACCCCCAACACCGGAATGCAGTTCCCTTGCACGTCCCGTAGCGTGGACCTCAAAGCTTTGAGTTTGGGCCGCACGTGGGGGGCAATCCTCAGAAATTCATTCTGGGGAATGATGGAGTATGAGGACCCCGAGTCAATCTCCATCCTAATGGGGGCCCCTTGTACTAGTACCTCAACAAAGTAACGGGGGTGTCCTGCGGACACGCTGAACACCGGTGCGTCGTCCTCGCTGTCGTCGGCGATGCGGCCCACGCCGTCCCGCTTCCTCGTGGCTTGGGCGCCGTCCTTGGGTCCCGCCGCGCGGTCTCTCGAGCTCTTCCGGGCCTCTCGCCGTTTCCTGCAGACCTTGGCGATGTGCCCGCGGCGGCCGCAGCTGTGACACTCGGCCTTTCTGAAGGGGCATTTGGCGCGGCCGTGGTTCGCTCCGCAGCCGTCGCAACGCCGCCCTTCTTTCCGTACCTTCCGGACGTCCTCGTCGTCGCTGCTCTCCGCGGGCGACTTCGAAACTCGCCGGGCCGCGTGCACCGAAACGTGCACCGAAGCCTCTGCCTTGCCCGTCTTTGGCCGCCAGTCCTGGAGCTCCTGGACCCCGGCCTTCGTAGCTTCCGCGGCTTGTGCCTCCTTTAGGACCTCCTGCAACGTGGGGGGTGGCTCGCGGTTCATCAATGTGCGCTGAGATTCGGCATCACTCAGGCCGCACAGCATGCAGTCTCTTAGTGTGATTTCTACGTTCTCCCATTTGCATGGGCCGGCCGCCAGTCGCAGGGCCGCTGCGAAGTCGGCGACCGTCTCCCCGGGCGCTTGGACTCGCCTCCAAAACGCGCTCCGAGCGGGGAACATCGCCGTCGAGGGCCGGAAGTACTCACGCAGCATGTGCATGAGCTCTTTCACTTTGAATTCACTCGCCCTCCTCGGCGCGATCAGGTCCACCAAGACCCTCTTGGTGTCTGGCCCCAGCATCCGGGTGAAGATGGCCCTTTTCTTTGCCTCATCCGTGACTTCGGATTCCATCAGGGCTCCCTGGAAGTCCATCTCGAAGATGTCCCAGTCTGCCGGTCTCCTGATTTCGAAACCGGCGCATGTCTTGGTCCCGTGGGCAGCCATATCCCACCTTCGTCGCCAATTTTGTGTATGGGACCAAAGACAACGAACAGCCGAAAGGTTGGCTTAACACAGGTTTATTGCATGATGATCCAGGGGGAACATGAGGTAATGGCGGATGGGTAGCTCGATATATACAGTGGCTATACATTTGAATGTGGCTCCTCGACAGTCTATTGGTTACTGTCCGCGTGACGTCACGGACGGTCACGCCCTTCTTGTCCAGGTGTAGGTGATGGCGGGAATCTTCCCGCGCTGTTGTTTGCTGGTGAGTCTGGGCCAGTAGAGCTTGAACGCTCGCTATTGCCGCCAGGTGGTCATTAGCTCGCGTCCTATTGCGAGGGCTACAATTAAGCAGCTGCTGGTTATAATGTTACACAAGCATGGTTACATTGGATACACGTGAATGAATGCATTGTAAAAGGTACAGTCATAGAACACAACACCCTTCAACACAATCCTTAAGCAAAGGCTTTCCTATGTACATACGGTCTCTCAGGCACATATATGCTGTGGAATTTGCTTTCCAGTAATCACACTGATGTGGACTATCAAAGCCAATATCATTACAGGGTTGTTGCCTGTTTTTACTAGGAAGAAAATGACTTGTTTTTCACAAGGTTCATATGTTTCCTGCTGAAGAGCAAATGCCCTCTCTTTTATGGGATGCAGGTGGCTGATATCATGAAACCTATTTTCATGGCCGCCCAAAAGATTTATGGTTACCCTTCAGTCTCTTTCCTCCCTCAAGCTCCAAATAGCTTACTGTTGGTTCTCAGATGCTTTTGGGTATGGTCTCTTGACAAGAGAAAAGCCTTGAGTAGATAGCAGTAAAAACTACTCTTCTTGAACCTCTATAATGGCTACTGCACATCCCACAGCAATCTTTAACATTGCACTATCCCATGGGTTATTATGCCTGTAGGTTGCCATTGTCAAAGATGTCTCCCTCCTCCTTTGAGCACAGAATTGTGGGATAGTGGAAATACAATAGGAAATGGGTGACAGTTCCATTTCAGTTCATTTTTTTAAAACAAGACTTTAACATAATGTCTTCGTTTTTTGGATGATAAAGACTTAAAATTAAAAAGAAATGCCGGTCATGTTTGGAAGTAACTAAAAGGGATAAATTTGTCCACAGAAGTGAAAAGCCCTCAGCTTTTGAAAAGTCTAGGGCAGGGATTCTCAACCTGTGGCCTGTGGGCTGGATGTGGCCCATGGTGCCATTTCATGTGGCCCACCACCACCTCCACCACACCAGGACATGCCATGTGGTGGAGGAAGGGCAAAATGGCTGTCCAGCCCCCAAAGCTGTCAAAGGGAGCATGATCTGGCCCCTGGCTTTAAAAGGTTGATAACTCCTGGTCTAAGGTGTAGAAAGTTGGCCTTTTCCTACTGGTGATTAATACAATGCCTTCCTTCCTTCCTGTCTGTCTGTCTTTATTTCTGAGCGTTGCACAATTAGATTATTTTGACCTGAAGCAGGCTACTTTGATGGCCATTTATTATACCGTTTTTTGTACATGTGTTGGGGTATGAAGTGGATGCAAATAAATGCTGCATTGATTGAACTTTTCCACATGTACAGAAAATTTGTCCTGTATCCATATTACTCCATTTTATGTGGTTATTCTTTGATTCCCCACCCCTACTTTTCTTTGAGGTCTATTAAGTGACTTCCAGATGGTCCAGCAGAATCCTGTCCAGGAGGGAGACACTCCTTGTTATATCAGAGAGCAAACAAAACAACAACACCAAGTTGTGGCACCTTAAAGCCTGGAGAGTTTCCCAGGTGAGTTTCGAAGGTAAGCCAACCATACAGATTGTAGGCCATGGTGGACTAGAACTTTTCCCAAGTCATTAACTCTCTCTCTCCATGAGATTCTGGGTCGATTTTTTCTATAACTACACAAGCAAACAAAAATAACAGTCTATTAGACATGGCAGAGGCAAGTATGATTAGGAATTATAGGCCAGCTTCCCAAAGAATATAAATCAACAAGACCTCATTAACTTCTTTGAAAACAAAGATTTATATAAGCCATGGACCTGGGCCAAGGGAGAGAGGGAGGGAAAGTGAAGTATTAGTTCACTTGAGATGTAGGGAAGAATTCTGAAATTTGAAGGAACCAAACCTATCAGCTGGGGTCTCTAAAAACAGATCACTGCTTGCAGGGTTATACTTCTGGGCCCACAGTCTGCAAAGAACAAGGTTCAAATTATACATTACAGGTAGCCCATCATTCGAAAAAAAGATTACTTTACCAACGAAAGCCGGTGACTGTCTTATGAGATTTCCTCATCTTATGATGCTCACAAATGATTGGTTTTCCTTTGTTTTGTGATTGGCTTTTGGGAGGGAACCATGGTCCACATTTGTGGGTCTCATTTCCAAGAAAGCAAAGTCTCTGTAATCATCATATCAGCTTTAAGAACACGTCTGCACTGTATAGATTGGCCCTTAGGAAAGCTTAGAAACATGGATGAGCGTGATAGTTCTATCCATGTACTTAATGAACCATGGTCACTTTGGCCATAATCGGCATCTTCCACTTGGTCATGGGGCCATGTGTGTGTTTGTGTGTGTGCTGGTCATATAGTCTGTCCCTAATGTCTGAGGACATGAGCTTGGTTCACAAAAGCTCATGTGAAAACATATTGCTTATTTTTTTAAGGTGACACAATGCTAAAGGTAAAGGTTTCCCTTGCTCGAAAGCCAGTCGTATCCGACTCTAGGGTGCAGTGCTCATCTCTGTTTCTAAGCCGAAGAGCCAGCTCTGTCTGCTTCTGCGGACATTTCAGTGGTCATGTGGCAGGCATGACTAGACACTGGAGCACATGGAATGCTGTTACCTTCCCACTGAAGTGGTCCCTATTTATCTACTTGCAATTTCTTGCTTTCAAATTGCTAGGTTGGCAGAAGCTGGGACAAAGACAGGAGCTCATTCCGTCCCGCAGTACTTGGGAATCAAACTGCTGACCTTCCGCTTCCCAGTCAGCTACTTGAGCCACTGCAGTGCAACACAATGCTTCCCCCCTTTTATCAGAAAAAAAATCAAAATCAAAATAAATAAAAGGGGGGAAGAAGACACAATGCTCCCCCCTTTTATTTATTTTCATTTTGATTTTGATTTTTTTCTGATACACAGATTAAGATATACATCCAAGCACCGCTTACCTAGCTAAGAGATGGGCACTCATTCCATCATGCAGTACAGTACTCAGGTTTTGAACTGCTGACCTTCTGCCTCCCAGTCAGCATCTTAACCACTTGAACCACTGCAGTCCCACAGGTGCACAAGCCCATGGCATAAGCCCATGCAGACTTGTAAAACAACACAGCACTTTTAAGAGACCCCCACCACCACCTGGGCCACTTTAACCTCGAAAGAGGAGAGGTGGGGCTGGCTCCCAGCATCCTCATTACTCCCTGTCAAGCACCCTTTGAATGTACCCAGCATGGGCTTGGTTGTCAGTTAAAGACAGCCTGATGCTTGATGTTCAGTCGCTAGCAGTATGGTCTACCCCCTGATAGCAAACCTTGGCACCCCAGATGTTCTTGGACTTCAGAAGCCCAAGCACCCTGTGAATCCTCATGAATGGGTTTACTGCAATTCATCAGGCCCACGCCATCCTCGTTGCTCCTGGAAGTGGAAGTAAAACATGCCCGTACAGAGGAAGGGTTAACCCGGAAGAGCTTTAACTGTACGGGCGCATTTTACTTCTGCTTCCAGAAGTGACGAAGGCAGCGTGGGGCCGATGAATCGTGTTGATTCACAGGGTGCTTGAGACTTAAAGTCCAAGAACATCTGGAGTGCCAAGGTTCACCATCAAGGGTCTACCCTATTACCATAGCAGAATAATCTGGCCAGACTTGTCTTGAAAGATATGCATTCCTCCAAAGTAGGCTTGACAGGTTTCACAGCACTGCTAAAGTCCCAGGGAACTAGATCAGAAGGCCAAGGCTAGGAGATACTAGTTTGCATAAATTACCTTTCAAAAATAGCAAAAATAAAATGGATGGCCTAGATGTGGAGATGTCAGCCAGATTTCTTTCATTTCCTCCCAATTTAATGTGTTTTTCGCCTCTCTGTCTGTGAATTTTGGTAGCAGAGAGCAAGTGGATGCTGTAAAGCCCAATTTATGTTTGTGGGAATGCTTGCTGGAAAGTGTCAGTATTTCTAACAGAGCACAGTCAAGGGATTCCCTTTTGCCAATAAGGGAAGAGATAATTCTGTTGATCAGGACATTTCATCTAGATTTAGGCCATTTGTATTGATGGAGTGTGTGATCGACTGTCCCTCTGTGACCACAACCTGGATTTAATTAGAAGTTTAAGAGAAAGCAAACATAAATCCAATGTGAGAATAACGATTCCACCCATCTTTAAACATCCAAGAAAAATCTGTATCTCTTAAAAGCAGCCTCATATATGATGGGGCATATATTATGGGCCAGGCTGGTACTTCTGTGGAGAGCTACACCCGAATCAAGCAAGGTGGTGTTCACCCCACTTCAAGAGTCTCCAAGTTGATGCCAGAAAAATTGAGATAGAGTTTGTTCCAGTGTAGATATGCAGTGGCTCAGGTGGTTAAGATGCTGACTGGAAGGTGACAGGTCAGCAGTTTAAGACCCAAGTACTGCATGATGGAATGAGCTCCCATCTCTGTCTCAGCTCCTGCCAACCTAGCAAGACATTGCAAGTAGATAAATAGGGACCATTTTTAGTGGGAAGGTAAACAGCATTCCATGCACTCTGGTATCTAGTCATGCCTGTCACATGTCCACGGAAATGTCTGCAGATGCAGACAATGCTGGCTCAGAGATGAACACTGAACCCTAGAGTCAGTTTATATATATAAATTCTGCAAAAAGGGTGAGGGATTTATGGAATCTCTGGAGTACAAATACCATGTTTCTCTGTTCTGGGAGACATCTTATGAGTACCTAAATGTAAGGCAGGTGGAGAAAAGCCTATACTGGAAGGCTTTGAGGCTTAGCTAGGCCTATATCTGCCTAAGCTTCCTACTCAGAAAGAACACTCCCAGTTGGGCAAGAAAATGTTGCTGGGGTAGATCTTGACCTAGCCTTCCTGTATGGGCTTTCTCCCAAATGTAACACATTTAGGTGTTTGTAAGAAGTCCATAGGGCTGTGGTAGCTAACATCATGCTACAGCCTTTCATCTCACACTTGATTTAGGAACTATGTATGTGGTGGTTTAGTGGTAAAGACACTGTGCTTGACAAATGGAAGGTTAGCAGGTCAGCAGTTTGAGACCTAAGTGTTGTTTGACAGACTGAGCTCCCATTGTCTGTCCCTGGTCCTGCCAACATAGCAGTTTGAAAGTCAGAAATTGCAAATAGATAAATAGGTACTGCTTCAGTGGGAAAGGTAACAGTGTTTTGTGTGTTCCAGCATCTAGTCATGCTTGCCACAAGACCATGGAAACATCTGCATCTGCAGACAGCACTGGCTCTTTGGCTATAAACAACTCCTTAGAGTTGGACACAACTGGCTTTCAAGCAATAAAGACCTCTACCTTTATTAAGAAGCTCATAAGGTAGGTAGAACTCCCAGAACAGAGAGCTGAGTTATTTGTTCTCCAGAGTATCCTACCCACTGGAATTAATTCTCATGAGGCCACAGCTTCAGTACTTTCAAACTACTAAGGACTGTAACATCACAATCTGCCATCATCTGCCTTCAGCTTCCATATTTCCCCTGAGCTTGGCTGGATACAAGTTGGACAGAAATAGGTTTTCCAAGCAACTGTATAATGCTGCAAGCTTCCTCTGTTGTAATGCAAAAGATAACTTGTTCTTGAATGGACAATCAAGCACTATTCAACTTTACAGCAGATCCTTTCCTCATGTATGGACATGGATGGATCCAGCTACCTGCACTTTTTGACTTTCCTTAATGGATAGCTAGGGTAAACTCTTGAGGTTGTCAAGATGAGAATCTGCTTTGTCAAATTTGCCATGACATCCCAGCATAGAAATCAATATTTTCCAACTTATTCCTCTTGTATACCCCAGTTGGACTCTTAGACCTTAGTATATAGACATTACCCAAACTATGAAAAAAGATCAGCCTGATGGGTTTTAGACTGATAGTCTAAAGGATTCTGCACAGTTTTTCTGTTAGGACATCTACTTTATATGAGGGAAGTCTAAGAGTCAATTGCCGTTGTTTTCAGGTGAGGTTGGGTAAAATTTCTGCCTGAAACCATGGAGACAAGAAGAACAGGAACACTCCCAAACGATGTATGACGAAAGTGTGTATTTCTCTTTAATATACGAAAGCATACATGAGCTTATCTTGCGCCGAGGTATGGAAAAACGTAAATGCAGTATATTCACTTCAAAGCGTAGAACTGGTGTGTTTCTAAGGAAAACATAAGTGACTAACGCCAGAGTACACTGCAAACTGAGCTGAATGTAATATTACTTGATACCCTCAAACACAATGAGCGCCCGAGTGGAAACCTGCGCGGCTGTTTGCAGTGAACTCTGGCGTTAGCCACTTATGTTTTCCTTAGAAACACACCAGTTCTACGCTTTGAAGTGAATATACTGCATTTACGTTTTTCCATACCTCGGCGCAAGATAAGCTCATGTATGCTTTCGTATATTAAAGAGAAATACACACTTTCGTCATACATCATTTGGGAGTGTTCCTGTTCTTCTTGTTGCTTTTGCTACACCCCAGTCGTCCTACTTGAGCATTGAAACCATGGAGACACAGGGTCAGTCAAAGTCAACACATTCAGCATCACCAATATTGGGCTGGATAGATAAATGATCAGAGCCAGATCAAAGTAGCTTCCTGTGATCCTAAATCCCTCTTGTAGTTTAAACCTAATATCTTTATAGTTCCAGGAAGTTCCGCTTTTGAATACCTTCCAGTTATGGGCACAGACTCCCAAATTCTTCACCCAGATTCTGGCAAGAACATTAAAGTGATGTTTCAGTAGTAATTTTTAGCCTTATACTTTGGTCAAATGTAAGGAAGTAAAGAAATGCTTGCTGAATTCTTTCTTCTTGTAAATTCAGGTTGTTTTCTAAAGCAAAACCTTAGATGTGGAATCTTGTAACCATGCAAGATTCCTTATCTCCATGCGAGACCAAAACAGAGTCCAAAGTCCTGTTGTGTAGGTTATGCCTACAGAAAGATGACATCTCCAGTGGGGGGGGGGGGGGAATCAGTAGCTATAGACTTCCTTCTTCTGCACCAGTGGTTCTCAACATGGGGACTTTAATTCCCAGAAGCCTAAGTTGGTACATTGGCTGATCAGTGCTTTGGGGAGTTAGCTTAGGCTTCTGAGAATTGAAGTCCAAACACCAAAGATTGAGAAACAGTTCTACACCATGGCATGTTTCATTTATGAGTAATCCATTTCATTGTGTGGAAGCCTTGGAAGCTGAGAGACATAGCTGCCAAGTATGGAAAAACCCCTTATTTTACCCTCTTTCCCACCGTCATCCCGTATTAATGAGACTGCAATGCCCTATTGCTGCCATTGGAGGGCAGTACAGGATAAGCATAGCTGTCAAGTATCCTGTATTTGCCGGGAAATTTCCCTTATTTCCAAATCCAAAACTTGACAGGTATGCTGAGAGACAGAAGGAGAAAATTTTTAATTATTGGAACTACCCTCCCCATTGGTGATACTATTGACAGGGCAATAACCAGAGGGGGGTCAGGGGGGTGAAAACATGTCCTGAGCTAACAGCCCCCCCAAACCCACCCCAGGATGTCAATGTTATATATGTGTGTGTGACATTGTTGCCCCTCGTGAACCCCCCCCCCCCAAAAAAAAAAAAATCTAGAATCTGGCTACAGCCCCGACTATGGAGGAATCTTACAGGACTTTACGTTTCTTTATTTTGTGTCAAAACAGCATAAAAGTTAGGAAACTAAGGAATTTAACAAGCATTATTTTCATCTTTAGTTGTGCAGTTAAAGTAGAAAGAAAAGAGTCATGTAACTTTCTTTGAGCTTAGCTGAAGAAAGCTAGAATATCAACATAATCAATAGGTTATTGTAGGATGCCATCAGGTTGTCTCCTACTTACAAATGAGCACTCAGCAAAATGTCCCATCCTCAACAGTCCTGCTTGGCTCTTCTAAACGCAAGACTGTGGGAGTCTTTTATGGAATTAATCCATTTCATGTTTGCTTTTCTTTTGCTTTCATCTTTTCTTAGCCTACTTATTTTTTTTCGAGAAAACAGATACATTGATACAACAGATAAATATAATAATTGGTATAACAGATAAATAATGTGAAACAGAATTCGTCTAAAGAACAGCTTCTTGACATTTCAGATTTTTCTTTCCAACCAGATTGTAGAAACTTTATCAAAGAAAACAAAATGTTGGCTGTCAGGAAAATGACATGTTTCTATTCAGGCGTTGTAGAATGCAGTTTCCATCAACTTATTCAGCCCTGCCCATCTTTATTGATGCTGTCAGCATTGAGTTTGAAGTGAAAAAGATTCCTGGTGTACCACTTTGGTGGGAAGGTAAACAGCACTCCATGCGCTCTTGTCATGCCTGCCACATGACCTTGGAAACATCTGCAGCAGCAGACAGTACTGGCTCTTCAGCTTGAAAACAGAGATGAGCACTCAACCCTAGAGTTGAATATGACTGGCTTTAGAGCAAGGGAAACCTTTACCTTTACTTTATATAGCATGCAGTGAGCAAGAACTTGGTTTCTCCAAGGTGCATGTGCTTTGCCTTTTCAGACTTGTTTTTGATCAGTTCCTGAAAGCAACAATAGAAGGTGATGCTCTCCAAAGTCATTAATAAAACAGATAGATCTGTTGCGAAGTGCTGTGTGCACAGAGGAAATTCTATAAATTGCTTTCTGCCAAATTCTGATGACCAAGTGTATGGCCTGGATATGTCCAATTGCCTGGAACAACTGCTGGAACAAAGTTCCACGCCTTCTATGCAATTAGAAGTTTATGCTTCACATTCTCAGTAGGATTTTGACCAAGAATGCTTTAACAACACTCATAACTCTCAGTGATAGCTAATATTTTGCTCCACATGCCCTGCAGTTTCTCAATCTTTGGTTTTTGGACTTCAATTCCCAGAAGCCTAAATAAATTGCCCAAATCACTGATCAGCCAATGTACTGACTTAGATTACTAGGAAATGAGTAATGGGAGTAAATGAGGTCCAAAAGCAAACTGAGGTCATGAGAACTGGACTTCTTAGGAAGGCAGGCATCAGAAGTAGGTATTGTCAATACGTTTCAATCCCCTGGTGCTGGTGAGACTGCTGTGTATTTGACAGCAGTCCTTAAACCTTCCTTATATTCATTAGGGTCATTTGAAAAGGAAGGTGTGCCATTTTGTAATCCCCTTGATTCCCATCACTGCAAGATGACAATCACAGTCAATCCTGGGAAGGAAGCTGAAACCAGCAATTTACAAGCATGCTTATTTTTCACTCTCTGTGCAGCCAGCACTCATTAAATAAATTTCTTTTCCCAAGAAGGCTGTTGTACTGGATCCAATTCTTTTTTAAAAAACGTTTCCATTGTGAGATACGAAACAGTATAATCCTTTTATTGTCGATCATTTCCTGTCACCAAGAGATGACCTATAGATTTGTTGAGAGGTGAAAAAGTCGACTTCAATGAAAGTTAAGGATGCACTAACAAAGTACAGCTATGTTTTATGCCCAAGATAAAACTTATTAATTGCCCTTAAAGCTAATTTACTGAATTTCCTACATGCTGTAAGAAGTCCCAAATGAATTTATCAGAACTGTTTGTACTTATGCATACTTACAATATATTTCACCAAGGAACGTTTTTACGATTTTAAATTAGTTTGTATTGTGTACTGTATTGAAATGTGAAGAAATTCACTTTGCATTTTAAGTACCTTCAAATTACCTTTCCTATCTAAACTGCTTGGAATATTTCAACGAATGATAGCGACATAAATGCCTTCCTCCCTCTCCCAAGTCTTGCTGGGACTCTCTTTTTAAGAGACCCAGCTTTTTCTTCTGCCAGTGGCATTTGGTGTCATAGCATTCTTTACCCAATCTTAGCAATCCCTTACTTTGGCAGGGGCCATAGCTGTCAAGTATCCCTTATTGGCCGGGAAAACTCCTTATTTTACCCTCTTTCCCGCCATCATCCCTTATTAATTAGACTGCAATGCCCTATTGCCGCCATTGGAGGGCAGCACAGGATAAGCATAGCTGTCAAGTATCCCTTATTTGCTGGGAAATTTCCCTTATTTCCAAATCCAAAACTTGACAGGTATGGCAGGGGCAAAGAGCATGAGGCAGACCCAGAGGAGGGTGAAGACACAGCATCAAAGACATATTAGAAGAACACCAAGTAATGCTGGTGGAAGACAGTAGAAGAGCCAGAACAAATACATTGTATTTCCCATGACACCTGACAGGGTGGAAGAAGGAGAAGAAGAAGAAAAAGAAAAAGAAGAAGAAGTTGAAGAAGAAAAAGAAGATGAAGACAAAGAAGAAGAAGAAGGAAAAGAAGGAAAGAAGAAGAAGAAGAATTCCATAGTGAAATTGCAGCTGCTTATTTCTTACCCAGGGACTGTGGTGGCTCAAGTGGTCAAGGCACTGAACTCACTGACTGTAAGGTTGGAGTTCAATTCTCAAGTATGTTGTTCTGGGGACTTGGATGATTTAGACATGGGGAATTCCTCATTCCAAGGCTGTGATCTTGTTGTGTTCTAGTACTGTACCTTTTACAATGTATTCATTCACGTGTATCCAATGTAACCATGCTTGCGTAACATTATAACCAACAGCTGCTTAACTGTAGCCCTTACAATAGGACGCGAGCTAATGACCACCCGGTGGCAATAGCGAGCGTTCAAGCTCTCCTGGCCCAGACTCACCAGCAAACAACAGCACGGGAAGATTCCCGCCATCACCTACACCTGGACAAGAAGGGCGTGACCGTCCATGACGTCACGCGGACAGTAACCAATAGACTGTCGAGGAGCCACATTCAAAATGTATAGCCACCGTATATATTGAGCTACCCATCCGCCATTACCTCATGTTCCCCTGGATCATCATGCAATAAACCTGTGTTAAGCCAACCCTTCGGCTGTTCATTGTCTCTGGTCCCATACACTAAATTGGCGACGAAGGTGGGATAATGGCTGCCAACGGGACCAAGACATGCGCCGGTTTCGAAATCAGGAGACCGGCAGACTGGGACATCTTCGAGATGGACTTCCAGGGAGCCCTGGTGGAATCCGAAGTCACGGATGAGGCAAAGAAAAGGGCCATCTTCACCAGGATGCTGGGGCCAGACACCAAGAGGGTCTTGGTGGACCTGATCGCGCCGAGGAGGGCGAGTGAATTCAAGGTGAAAGAACTCATGCACATGCTGCGTGAGTACTTCCGGCCCTCGACGGCGATGTTCCCCACTCGGAGCGCGTTTTGGAGGCGAGTCCAAGCACCCGGGGAGACGGTCGCCGACTTCGCAGCGGCCCTGCGACTGGCGGCTGGCCCATGCAAATGGGAGAACGCAGAAATCACACTAAGAGACTGCGTGCTGTGCGGCCTGAGCAACGCCGAAACTCAGCGCACATTGATGAACTGGGAGCCGCCCCCCACGTTGCAGGAGGTCCTGAAGGAGGCACAAGCCGCGGAAGCTACAAAGGCCGGGGTCCAGGAGCTCCAGGACTGGCGGCCAAAGATGGGCAAGGCAGAGACTTCGGTGCACGTTTCGGTGCACGCGGCCCGGCGAGTTTCGAAGTCGTCCGCGGAGAGCAGCGACGACGAGGACGTCTGGAAGGTCCAGAAGGAAGGCCGGCGTTGTGACGGCTGCGGAGCGAACCACGACCGCGCCAAATGCCCCTTCAGAAAGGCCGAGTGTCACAACTGCGGCCGCCGCGGGCACATCGCCAAGGTCTGTAGGAAACGGCGCGAGGCCCGGAAGAGTTCGAGAGACCGCGCGACGAGACCCAAGGACGGCACCCAGGCCACGAGGAAGCGAGACGGCGTGGGCCGCATCGCTGACGACAGCGAGGACGACACACCGGTGTTCAGCGTGTCCGCGGGACACCCCCGTTACTTTGTTGAGGTACTAGTACAAGGGCCCCCCATTAGGATGGAAATTGACTCAGGGTCCTCATATTCCATCATTCCCCAGAAGGAGTTTCTGAGAATTGCCCCCCACGTGCGGCCCAAACTCAAAGCTTTGAGGTCCACGCTACGGGACGTGCAAGGGAACTGCATTCCAGTGTTGGGGGTTGGAAAATTTCAGGTCCAATTTAAGAAACACGCCGCGATTCTCCCCCTAGTCGTTCTTAAAGGGGGGAATTGCAGCCTCCTCGGGACTCAATGGTTCCAGCCCCTGGGTTTGTTCATTGGGGGGGGGGTGCACGCCGTTGCCGTTGGGACTGACCCGATTCAGGAGGTGTGCGACGTGCACCCCGAAGTCTTCAAAAAGGGACTTGGGAAATTTAAGGGACCCCCGGTAGCCTTCGACCTAGACCCCGAGGTCCGCCCAATAAGACTCAAACCGCGCCGGGTGCCATTCGCGCTCAAGGACAAAATAGAGGCGGAACTGGACAAATTGATGGGCCAGGGGATTCTTGTTCCTGTTGATTCTGCGGAGTGGGAAACTCCAATTGTAACAGCACTAAAGGCCAACGGGGAGGTGCGCATATGCGCTGATTACAAGTGCACCATCAACAAGGCCATTCGCCCTAATGCGTATCCGGTGCCGGTAGTCAGCCATTTGCTGGCCAGGTTACATGGGGGAAAGTGTTTCGCTAAACTCGACTTAGCACAAGCCTACCAGCAGCTCTCGGTGACCCCAGCCGCAGCGGCTGCCCAAACCATAGTCACCCATAAGGGGGCGTTCCAGGTGACGCGCCTTCAGTTCGGCGTAAACTCGGCGCCTGGAATTTTCCAGTCACTCGTGGAACGCCTCCTGAAGGGGCTCGAGGGGGTGTTGCCTTATTTTGATGACGTATTGATAACGGGGGGTAGTCGGGCAGAATTGGCAAAGAGGTTGGGCAAGGTTCTAGCGATATTCGAAAAAGCGGGGTTGAGACTGCGAAAAGACAAATGCGTCTTCTTCGCGACCGAGGTCGAATTCCTAGGGTTCCGTGTCACTCCTGAGGGAATAAGGCCGTCCACATCTAAGGTAGCCGCCATCAAGAAAGCCCCTCGCCCCACCTCCAAGCCCGAGTTGCAGTCGTTCCTAGGGCTGCTGAATTTTTACCACTCCTTCCTTCCCCAGAAAGCAGCCGTGGCCGAACCGTTGCACAGATTGCTTAAAAAGGACGAGGCATGGAAGTGGGGCAACGAGCAAGAGAGGGCATTTACTGAGCTAAAGCAGCTTCTGGCGTCTGATGCCATCCTCACCCATTTCAACCCTAAGCGCCCAGTGGTCCTGATATGTGACGCATCCCCGGTGGGGGTGGGGGCGGTGCTGTGCCACGTGCTGGAAAACGGGAGGGAGGCCCCGATAGCGTTCTATTCCAGGTCCCTGTCCCAAGCGGAGAGAAACTACGCCCAGACAGACAGGGAAGCATTAGCGATAATTGCGGGAACAAAAAAGTTCCACGACTTCCTGTACGGCCCCCCCTTCACAACGTAACCGATCACAAGCCCCTGCTAGGCATTTTTACTGCAGATAAGCCCACGCCACAGATCCTGTCCCCAAGGATGCTTAGGTGGGCCATTTTTCTCAACGCGTATCAGCACGCATTAGTGTACAGGCCCGGGAGGGAGATCAGCCATGCGGACGCTCTATCGAGGTCCCCCCTTCCCCAGGATAACAGCCACGTGGGCGGGGAGGAGCCAGACCACCAGGTGCTGATGATAGAGGTCCTCGACTCGCCCCCAATACTGCCCGCCGACATCGCCAAGGCGACCGGCAAGGACAACATTTTAGCAAAGGTTAGCTCCTGGGTGCAGAAAGGGTGGCCAGCGTCCTCCCCAGCAGCGGAGTTCAACCCATTTTTTCGAAAGAAGTTAGAGTTGTCCCTTGAGAGGGGGTGCCTTCTGTGGGGCCAGCGAGTAGTGATCCCGACGTCCCTACGACCGCGGGTACTCAAACTCCTGCACGTCAGTCACCCTGGAATTGTGCGCTCCAAAGCCCTGGCACAGAGCTATTTCTGGTGGCCCCAGCTAGACGCCAACATCGAGCACATGGTCGGCACTTGTGAGCCTTGCCAAAGCTCCAGACCAGAAGAAACCCGCCTACCTCACAGGGAGTGGGACGCGGCGAAGGGGCCGTGGTCCCGGATTCATGTAGACTTTGCTGGCCCGTTCCGTGGGTCGCTGTTTCTCCTTGTGGTGGATGCTTTCTCCAAGTGGTTGGAGGTCATTCCGGTTACAAGCACGTCCACGGCCACAACCATAAAGCACTTGCGGAGGGTTTTTTCCCACGTTCGGTTTACCCGACACACTCGTAAGCGACAACGCAAGTTGTTTCATGTCCTCTGAGTTCAGGGCATTCACAGAAATCAACGCCATTCGGCACATCACCTCCGCTCCTTTTCACCCTGCCACAAACGGCCAAGTAGAGCGCCTTGTGCGCACCACCAAGGACGCGCTGCGGCGCATGGGGCCCGGGGACCTAAACCATCAAGTGTGCCAGTTTCTGCTATGTTACAGAGTGACTCCCCTAGCATCAGGGTACTCCCCCGCGGAGCTGCTTATGCGCAGGAAACTGACCACCATACTAACTAGGCTAGACCCCACGAGAGTAGAGGACAAGGGGAAGAACATTGGGTTAGAGGACACAAAGAGTTTCGACGTGGGTGCCCCCGTGTATTGCAGGAACTACGCCGGCACGGGCCCGGCCTGGGTACCGGGCGTCATCTTAGAGCAGACCGGTCCCGTCTCGTACCGCGTCGTGACCGACACTGGTCTACTCTGGAGGTGGCACGCAGACCAGCTCCGGCGCAGGGTCCCCGACGAGCAGGGCACGGACCGCGGGAAACAGGATTCAGCGTTAGGGTTCTCCCCCACCCATTCAGCCCAAGGGGGAGGAAAGGGGGGCCATGGGTCCCCACCAAGGGGGGAGGAAAGGGAATCTGTCCTCGTAGACATCCTGCGGGATCGGTCAGCAGAGAGAAGGGAAGCCGATCTCACAGATATCCCGCGGGATCTCCCCACTAATACGGATACCCAAACAGAGTTAGATTTTGATTTTCAGAACCGGGGAAGTTTTGCGGAGTGGTCCCCCACCCGTCCAAGCGAGAAGAGGGGTTTTTCGTTAGCCCCGAGTGTCTCCGGTCTGCCCACAATGGAGTTTTTCCCTTCCCCCAAAACCGCCAAACCACGGCAAGCCTCTAACAAGTCTCCCTCTCCCGTTTCAGGACAAGGGACCAGGGAACGAGGAAGCAGTAGCGCCCCTGGGACAGGTCAGCCCACATCGCGGCCCAAACGCATTTGCAATAAGCCATCTTGGCTGAGGGACTTCGTCCCATCCTAGGGGGGAGGGATGTTGTGTTCTAGTACTGTACCTTTTACAATGTATCCATTCACGTGTATCCAATGTAACCATGCTTGTGTAACATTATAACCAACAGCTGCTTAACTGTAGCCCTCACAATAGGACGCGAGCTAATGACCACCGGGTGGCAATAGCGAGCGTTCAAGCTCTCCTGGCCCAGACTCACCAGCAAACAACAGCACGGGAAGATTCCCGCCATCACCTACACCTGGACAAGAAGGGCGTGACCGTCCATGACGTCACGCGGACAGTAACCAATAGACTGTCGAGGAGCCACATTCAAAATGTATAGCCACCGTATATATTGAGCTACCCATCCGCCATTACCTCATGTTCCCCCGGATCATCATGCAATAAACCTGTGTTAAGCCAACCCTTCGGCTGTTCATTGTCTCTGGTCCCATACACTAAAGATCTGTAGTAGCTGATAAGAAGGCTCATGGGTCACAATTTCACCACTCCATTCTCTGCCTTGCTGCAAAGGCATGGTATTCTCTAGCTCATGCACCCAGTCGGTCTTTTCTCAGTCCTCTCCTTTTGTTATTGTTTTCCACTCTCCACTGAGTTTCCACAGCTGAGTGGGGATTCAAACCCAATTCTCCCAAGTCCTCTATCCAGTACACCTCACTGGCCACCCCCCTCTCTTTTTTCCTGGCTTTTTGGTGCGCTGACATTTCACATGCAAACATCTTTATGTTGAGCCAGTGATCTCAAATGTATCAGGGAATGAGTGGAAATGGCTCAGTCTAAAGGCATGTCAAACCTAGATGTCAAATATCTTCCTCCTCTTGTCCTGGTCACTCTTAGAGTTCAATGACAGGCTAAGCCATATATGCCCACCAAATGGTAGGTTCTTTTGTGGGGTGATTGACAAATTTATTTATTAGTATATTTTTATCCTAGTCTTGGAATGCTTTACTGACGTTGTTATCTGGCTTGATTTTGGCAAGTTTGTTTTGCACAGATTTAACTGCAGCATATCCGGCATTGCGGATTGCATCCTTGGAAGGAAAAAAAATTGAAGTGATAAATAATAACTTAGAAGGAGAAAGGATCTTTCCTTTGCTGTACATACAGATTTCATAAAAAGAGGAACATGATTGCAACATATTTTAGAGATATGGACAGTTGTGCTCCTCTGTGATGGATGCATTTTTGAGGAGTTAAAATGAGCTAGAAGGAGTTTCAGATGCTTCACCAGATCTGTCATGCACCTCAAGAATAGAACTCAAACAAAGTGCTTTCCAAATTCTATATTCAGATACAATACAGCTTCTTCTATCAACTCCTCTCACTATGCTGTCAAAATATAAGGGAACAAACTGTTCTGAAAACATTTCTGCTCATGACAGACAAAACCAGTAGATATGGAGTGGGGGCTACTTTTGTTATGTTTTCTCATCCAATGAACAGTGCAGCCGGTTACCCAGTGCCATGGGGTTTAGTCTATTTTTTGGTAAAAATCAGAACTTAGGAGAAGGATAACTGGCTGAAATCAAGTCATAAGTCACAACTAGAACAGGCCCACCAAATCAGTGGCACTTACATATGTGTTGACTCACCAAATCCTCACTGGTTCAATTTGTCTAACTCAAAACAGAGATGAGCACTGAACCCTAGAGTCAGATACAACTGTTTTTTTGAGCAAGGGCCACCTTTACCTTTACCTAATTTCAACTTACTAAAGGATTTTAGCAACTATGTCCCAGTGTCTGAGAGGACTGACAGTAAATGAAGATGCTCATTCCTCTTCTGTTCAATTTCATGACTGTCATTTCAAACATTTCATTACAATCCATTTCAAACATTTCAAAATTTTTATGGTTGGTAGCTTTTTCATCAGGATATAAATGATGTACTAAAGACCTGTGATGGTGAAACTTGGCACTCCAGATGTTCTTGGACTTCAATTCCCAGACAAATGAAAGCACTTGGAAGTGGAAGTAAAACGTGCCCATATGTCAACAGCAATGAGGGCGGTGTGGGCTGAATGAATCGTAGTAAACCCCTTCATGTGGATTCACGGGGGCTTGGGCTTCTGGGAATTGAAGTCCAAAAACATCTGGAGTGCCAAGGTTCACCATCACGGGTCTAGACCCATATCCTATAAAACTCATAACTCTGGACTGCCTCTTCTGCAGAATTTGGAACATATCTCTTGCTTGTAGGGGCAACCCAGGTTATTTATTTATTTATTTATTTAGGGATTTATATCCCGCCCTTCTGATGGGGGACACCACTCAGGGTGGCGAACAGGATACAATAAAAACACCAAACAAGAACGACAATAATACAACAACAGATTAAAAAGGCATCAGATAAAAAATGATCAGCAAACCCCGCCCCCCCATTAAGAACTAGAATTACAACACTAAAACCTAATTGAATAAACATTTAAAAACTACCATCACTCACCCTCAGCCCATAAAAAAATGATAAAAGAGAGAGCACAGAGCAAAAAACAGGATCCCTCAGACAAAATTAAATAAACCAGCGGGCTTGTGTTGTTGAGTCCAGCACACCCCAAATCCGCTGGCATCGCCAGGTCTTCAACTTTTTCTTGAAGGTAGGAGGTCCGGCTGGAGTTGGAGATCTGGTGGCAGGAGGTTCCACAGGGCTGGGGCAGACACGGAGAAGGCTCTCCTCCTGGTCCGAGTCAGATGCACCTCTTTTGCAGATGGGACCACCATTGAGCCCCTCCTGTCCGCCCTTGTGGGATGGGCTGAGTACCTTGGGGAGATGCGGTCTCTTAAGTACCCTGGACAAATGCCATGCAGGGCTTTAAAGGTCAAAACCAGCACCTTGAATTGCACTTGGAGGCAAACTGGGAGCCAGTGCAACTCCCGGAGCAGTGGCGAGGCTCGGGCATAACACCCACATCCCATCACCACCCGAGCAGCTGCCTTCTGGACCAGCTGAAGCCTCTGGATGGTCACCAAGGGCAGCCCCATGTAGAGCAGCTGGAATTGGATTGTTACTCCTTTGCCTTCAGTACAGTACTTAGAATAGATCCAAAACTTCACCTTAGCCTAGGACACATTCATGGTTGTGCTTGGCAACATCTGTAGGGCCACACTTGGTCTGCACTGCCCCATAGCTCTGTGAGGACATAGTGTTATCAAGAGAAGATCAAAAAAGTGAACTTCACCTGTTCATCTCCAACCTCATGATCTTCAAGCATGACACAGACACTTTAATGGTGAAGCTTCCTGTAGTGTGAACGGTTCAGCATTTCAGTTCTGCAGTTTAATTCCTGCTGTTTCTTTTTCTGTAAAAGAGGGAGGGCAGTGCGATGGCTCCATGGTTTTTTTTAAAGAGGAGGCTGGAAAACATCTGGCAATGCATTTGAGAAAGCATTTGAGCAAGGTATTTTCTTGCCTTTAAGGCACATTCATTTGTCTATGGGTCAATAGAGAGCAGATCATTAAAAGAGAGATAAAAAGTGTCTGCAATTCATTTTGGGTCAAGCAGTTCCCATCTAATACAATATTCATTGAGACATTTGTCTTTTGTAAATCTATCCAGCACATTATGTTTTCTTCATAGAACTCACAGAACTCATTTTTTCCTTTCTCTGCTTTTCTGTAGTCACCTTGATAAATCGCCCTGTGGTTAAACACAGATCTGATGATGCCTCTTGGTTGAGAGAGTTTTTCCAGGAACCTTCTTTAACACCATTTCACCAAAATCTTGCCATAGCAGATGCCATCAATGAAAGTAAAACTAGGATGGTCTTCATCTACTTTTCTACAATGTCGCATCAATCTTCATAATAAGTCGCTCATTCTGGTTGGGCAGAAGTATATAAATTTGAAATAAATAATAATAATGATAAATAACCATAATTATGAATATTCTTTTTTGAATCTATCCTTTTTCTGCAATAAAAATGTATGTAAATTCACATTTAACTTAAATGTTTTCCACATAATATATATCTTGTACATCCACGTTCCCTAAAATATGGATGTATTTCCCCCCATGAAGCATGTATGTTTGCAAAGGGAGGCATGCAATCTGAAGAATAAATGCATTCCAAGACATTTATTACCCTAGGAATGATGAATTGGATTGCTTCACTTAAAAATGGGGACCTAGCAAAATTTTCCAACATCCCAAGTTATTATTCATGTGTTACACAGAAGTGGGGCAGCCCTAAGTACTTTTTGGGCATTCTACAAAGTGGTCAAATTGAACACTTTAGATGTAGACTCATTGTGCCATTCTCTCAATCTGTATAAAGTTAAATCTGATGAGAACAGTCTTTATTCATGTAGCATGTTCACAACAACTACTTCACATGCCTCACTCTGGAGAAACATATGCCTTATAGGTAAAGGTAAAGGTCACCCTTGGTGAAAGCCAGTCATATCCAACTCTAGGGTTCAGTGCTCATCTCTGTTTCTAAAAATGATCCTATCATGATTCTTCAACATAAAGTCTTGTGAATAAACAAACCAAATTCATCCTTGATTACAATCTGAAGGCTTTATCTAACAACAAGTGCTTCAATGATGTAGGTAAAGATAAAAGTCATCCTTGTTCGAAAGCCAGTCATATTTAGGGTTCAGTGCTTATCTCTGTTTCAAAGCTGAAGAGCCAGTGATGTCTGTGTCTGCAGATGTTTCCTTGGTCATGTGGCAGGCATGACTAGACACCGGAGTGCACAGAACACTGTTTACCTTCCCACCAAAGTGATCCCTATTTATCTACTTGAGATTTCTTGCTTTCAAACTGCTAGGTTGGCAGGAGCTGGGACAGAGACAGACATTCATTCTGTCATGCAGCATTCGGGCCTCAAACTGATGACCTTCCAGTCATCAAGTTTAGCATCTTAACCACTAAGCCACCACAGTCCTTAGGATAAAACTACGGAGAAGAAAAATAGCACATATTTCTGAATGGATGAACACCAAATAGTGTCTCCCATCCAAGAGTATTGGTTTCTTCATTGTAAGTAAGAATATAAATAAAATTATAGTATAGACTTGCAAAGTTCAAAATATATGAGGGGGGAAATGTCCCCCTCCCACCCCATGAATACACTCCTTTTTATCTCCTTTCTGGAGGACAGCTTTCATATCATAGATAGCAATGACTGGAGTGAAAGGTAGTCCTCCAAGACTCTGGCGTGATTCCCCCATTCAGCACATGAGGCATCTGTTCTGCCCTGTCAGTCATTAAATTTCAGTGAAGTAAGTTGCTGGAAAAGCTCAGATCTTGCCTTTGGTATTCTCCAAGTTCTTCTAAGGTCCCTCCAATTTCCTGACTGTCACTCAAATTTAGTTAAGGGATTCCATTGAAACTGATATGGAATCTTCAAAGAGTGTAGAATGCACCTGGCACACTGATAATGGGTGTGAGTAGATTTGAACACATCTCCTGGGTTTACACTTTTGCGCTATGGAATGCAATCCCCATGAAATTCTGGAGACTCCTACACTTTCTGTTTTCAAGAAACATCTTAAAACTTGTTTAGTTAAGGAAGCTTTTACAAAGATGATCCCTGGTGGAAGGCCATAAAAAGCATCTGAGAAAAGCAGTGTGATAATTCCATTTTACAGGTCCTGTTCCCAATCTTGGACTATAGTTTCCTGTGATAAAATCCTTCTGTGAACTTGAGTTTAAAGGAATTGTGGTCACACATAAAATCCCTCATTACTACGTCTCCTGTTTAAGTACTGGCCTTAGAGAATTTTACAGATTTCATGTTTTGTTTGTTGCTGTGATTGGCCTTTCATTGTAAAGCTGTATAAGCAATTGTTTATTACAGGGGTTCTCAACCTGCAACCCACAGGCCGGATGTGACCCACAGTGTCATTTCATGTGCCCCCCCCCCACATCTGCTGCACCCAGAAGTGCCATGTGTGGTTTCTTTTAAATGTACAGGCTGCCCCTATCATGCAGGCAGGCCAAAATGGCCATCTGGCCCCCGAAGCTGTCTGGGGGAGTGTGACCCAGCTCTTGGCTTGAAAAGGTTGAGAACCCCTGGTTTATGTGCTTGCATTGTTTGTCCATGGGAATGAATTTCAGCTCATACCAAAAGGCTAGAAAACTCACTAGAAAACAGATAGTTAGTTGGACTTGCATGGGAAGAAAGGAAGAATTCCAAGAATCCAGATGGTTTGGCACACAAGAAGTGGTTTAGGGGAATGCAGATGGCTTGGTGAAGAAAAGTGAAAATATTTTGATGTTACAAATTGGGTTAGTGAACTTGTCATTAGATAAACATGTACAGTAAATAGGATTATGGCTATTTGTGTAATCAGGGCTGTTTACAATGAGTACCCTTTGGCCACTTATGGGGTGGAGTGACAATCCCAAATTAACCCTTGTATTCAATTCTGCATTCTTGAGGTTAAAAATAGGGAGGAGAAAGCTGTGCTTAATCAAAAGGAAAACAAAGTGGATATGGATGGTAAGGAAGAAGGAGCTGGGCCAAAGGAGAAGAACAAGACCTCTCTTGGACCTTTTGATGATGGTATAAAAGGGTTTCTGACTAGGTCACAAGTCTATAGCTTCAACTTTCTGCATTGTTTTAAAAAGCTGTTGTGTAGTGAGGGATTGTTATTGGTATAGAAAAGTGATGGCCAACCTTGGCACTCCAGGTGTTCTTGGACTTCAATTCCCGGAAGCCCTGATCAGCAGGAGTGTTGACTTGGGCTTCTGGGAATTGAAGTCTAAGAACAGCTGGAGTGCCAAGGTTCACCATCATGGATGCTTATTATTTTCTTTCTTTTTAAAACCAACTTACTAGGATGACTTGTGCATTTGTATGTGGAGAGGAAAGCCTGTATTCTTATGGTGAAGTCACAAGGTTACATTAGGAAGCTAAGGTATGCCTTCCATGACCATTTGTTCTCCCATTCCTTGTAGGTGAGGCATTGTGACCACTGGAGTCCATTATAGCTGTCTCCTGCTTCTCTTTTTCTCATGTTTTCTGGGATGGAGGTGGGCAACATCTGTAAGGATCCTCTTACTCACAAGTAGTACTCCAGCATCCTTGGATGGGATCACATATTGCCTGCTCTCTGGCTCAACAGTCCAGTCTTTTCTAAAAGCTTGTCTTCTCACTCCTGACCTAAGTCCTAGTGGTGAGTAAGGTAGCTCATGAAATTAGTGTAGATGATGTAACGTGGCCAAGTAAATACTCCAGTCTTCAGGTATTTTAAAATTATATTGAAATCAAAGTAAGATACAGAATAAAGTCTAGCAAAAGTTCAGAAAGCATATCAAAATAAAGAAAGCTGCTCTTTAAGGGAAAGCCCAGGGGCCCCCCTTTCTGCTTAAGCTTCTACATGATTGCACTTCAGATCCAAGCATCCAAGAGCCTGTCTCGGCTCCTACCTTTGGATTTTATCTCCTCCCTCAGGGTCCGTCTCCTAGCCATTCCCCTAAAGGATTCCAACAAACATAACTTGTCCATCACACATTAGGCTCCATCTCTTCCAACCCATGAGACTAAAATGTTTACACATAGCGATGCTTTTGGTATGTGAGAAAGGGATCTCTCCTGGATTGAAATCTTGGATAGGGCTAAAGCACATGGTAGAAATCATACCATGGCAACATCAAACCCCACATCATAGTAATTTGCATTTCTCCAAGTGCAGGAGTGGGATTTTTCATAATAGTCCAGAAACATGGAAGGAGTGCTCCAGACATGGATAAGGGTTGTCTTGAGATACTTCCATAGGAGCACACAGTAGGGTGGGCCCTTTTTGGGCATGGGCCAGGTAAGGGTGATGGCGTCTACTATATCTATCATAACAAAACATATGGCCCCTTTTGTGCTGACCTACCCCAGCAAGCACAGTCACCACATAGCGGCACTACACAGAGAGTCTATTTAAGGAGAGTCCAAATAGCAAAGTCCAAAGATCAAGCCGAGGTCTGGTTACCAGTAATTCAAGTAGTGTCTAGTCCAAAGGATGTCCAGGGGCATTGTCAGGGTTGACAGAGAAGTCAGGGTCATGGCAGGCAGTTCAGGGTCTAGACCAGTGGTTCCCAAAGTGGGGCATATGCCCCTCAGGGGACTTCAATTCCCAGAAGCATAGGTCAGAACATTAGCTGATCAGTGCTTTGGGGAATTGACTTAGGCTTCTGGTAATTGAAGTCCAAAAAACAAAGTTCGGGAAACACTGGTCTAGACAGACAATCTCAAGAGGTATCCGGAGTCAAGTAGGGCATTGGTCTTTGCACTGAAGAATTGTACCAACACTGGAATGCTGCAACAAGCTTGCTTAAAAGCCTCTCAGCTAATCGCTATCAGCTGGGAGCCTTCTCTGGTAACTAGTTCTAGCTTGCTTGTGTCACAGGTGTAGCTCCTTTCTGAATCTTTCCCTGACTGAGGGGTGATCACTGTCAGAGTCAGACTTCTGATCTGACAGATTATCTGCCTGGGGAAACAGAGTTGAGCCAGAAGCAGGCTGAGATTCCTGGTTCAGTACATTCTCAGGTTCAGGTGCAGGCAGAATTGGGCTGGGCATATTCATAGGAAGTGGCTCCTGATCCAGGTCATCTTCAAAGTCTGATGAGGACTGGCTCACCACACCTATAAAGAAATATTATTTCTTGTAGAGTCATCAAAGGTAGAATGGAGACAGGGATTTTTAGATCCAGGCTCAGAAAGAATTGAAATGTAATACTCAATTCACATTCAAATACATGAGTATTTTCAATTTTAATTTGGGTGGCATTTTGCCTACTACCTCATCTCTGCTACAGTTATGAATGTAGCTACATATAGCTTTCATAGTTAAAAACTTCAGAGGACAATCAAACCATGGTTATTCTTTTTATGCTGGAAATAATACTGCTTATCCATGAATGTATCCCAAAGAAAACTGTTTACCTTTTTATTCTACTCTAAAACAGATTTCTTCAGAGTAGCCAGCTTGAGAAAAAAACAACAATTTTGTGAACATTCATTGCATGCCAAAAGATTAGCTATGAAACCGGAGGAGGAGGGAATCACAACCACACATAGTTTTCCCCTCTCTGTATTCTTGATTTTGCCTCTTTCCCCGTGCTCAGGCAGGTTTTTGTTCCCAGTAAAAAGAGAAGAATTTATCCATACTATCTTTTTCATCAAAATGCTGTATTGGACAAATTATTCAAACCAAAGCCTACTATCTAAATATTTTGAAGCATGTTAAATCTTCATTATACTCAAAGAATGTGGGTTGGCGCATTCACCATGCACATTGACAGCTGCCAGTCAAAATCACTTCCACTGAACACTTCCTCTTAGCATCTGTGAGGTTCTCTGAGCCTCAAAGTGCAGGGAAGAGACTGCAAACAGATGCTTATGACACCTCTCTGGATTTAGCTTTATAGCCAGCTATAACAGCCCCCCAAAGCAGGAAATTTATGACCTCACCTGTCTTTTTATGGAACTTGGCCCTACTGGTTTGTAATTTAAATGCATGGGCTTATCATACAACTGACTTTCAAAACAATGAAATGCCATGCGAGACATACTGTAAATCCTGAACACGTCCATCAATTCACAGCTTCACAAAACTATAAATGCACCACAGAAAGTCTAATAGGTGGATATAAGGGGGGGGGGGGGTATTTGTAAAGGTTCATTGTCCACACTCCAATGAGCACGGCAAGGTATGTTTGATAAGGATGAAACATACCCCTGCTTCCTCTCTCTTTTTCATGAAAAAAAGATTTATTCTTCAAATGTTTATCTCCCCTTAAAGTCTGATCAGCAGAGGCCTGAACTGGTGGTTTGCAATGTAATTTATAAAGAAAAGAACATTTAAAACAAGGGCAAAATGGTTCTAATGCAGCTCTAGTTAGTCATCAGTAAGGACAGAAGAAGAAGCTCATCCCAGCTAGGGCAGTAGTGGCGAACCTATGGTACACATGCCAGAGGGGGCACTCAGAGATCTCTCTGTGGGCATGCTGCTGTCATGCCAGCACAGAGTTCACCCCACCCCTCTGCCCAGCAGCCCAATGGGAGTGCTTCCTCCCTCCCCCCAGTACAGAGTTCAGCCCGCCTCTTTGCAGTACAGATGGCAGCCTGTTGAGTTTGGGCACTCAGTCTCTAAAAGGTTTGCCATTACTGGGTATCCAACCTAATATTAACAGGAATGTATATTCCCTATGATCAAACCATTTTCTGTCCAACAGTACAATTTCCGCAGGGAGGAGGAATTCAGATATGAGAGTTGTAAATTCGTTGTTGTCTTCATTGACTACAACTCATATCTGAGAATGCCTTCCCCCCCCTAAAGCAGGAAAAATGTCACTGGTGTGAGTTTGTTTAAGGTGGATCCCAGCTTGCCATGAAGTGACCCACACACTATGATCTCGGAGCCATCACTCACGGCCTACATGAAGCGCAACATGCAGGATTTAACACTGGGACTGCAATAGACTGCCACAGCCTTGAGGATATGGACAAGGTACACCTTCACAGCCAGTCCATATAGCATGGCCTCTTCCACCTCCATGATAGTTAGGAATCAGAGCTCTTCCTCCAGTTATTTTACTGTTGGGCCCAATATATTGGTTTCCAGTGGCATTTCCGCCACTGAGGGGGACCATCACCCCACCTAAAGGGGTCATCCACCCATAGTGTTGGCCCCTTTAGGGAGTCAGGTTAGTTAACTGCCACCTAACATTCGGCATTGAATCACTGGTTGTACATGTCTGGTCGGACATTCCGCAACCGCTATAAAGGTAATGTAAATTAAGCCGTTATTTTTTTCCCAGTAGGACCATGATGGCTTAGTGGTTAAGGTGGTGAGCTTGATGACCAGACATGAGCTGAGTACTGCATGACAGATTGAGCTCCTGCTTTCTGTCCCAGCCTGACAGTTTGAAAGCAAAAAATTGCAAGTAGATAAATAGGTACTGCTTTGGCGGGAAAGGAAACAGTATTTTGTGCACTTTATTGTCTAGTCATTCCCGGCACATGATCACAGCAATTCTTTTTAGTGTGCTATGGCGTACATAGCATGAGGCTTTTTGGCGTGATTAAATAACTTTATAAATTGATCAGAACACCCTGAGGAAGCTGTCAGGAAAAGCCTGTATACCGGAACGGCTTAGGTGTTTGTATAATTGTGTCATTTCCAAGTTGCTGTTTATCGAACCTTTGAGTTGAATTACAATAAGATTATTGAGTTGTCGAACATATTATACTCAGCTACATTTGAATTTTTCTGAAGAAAAGATTACATTTGTTTATAAGACTTTTGCTATCTGAAGGAAGGGTTTTTAGTTACCTTTAATATTGAAAGATAAAAAGTATATTTTCATTGGACTACATTTTTTTCACAAACGGTTTTTTCCTCTGTTTCTATTATTCACTGTTTGACCATCGTTGTTTTCAAGCAAGGGAGACATAACTTTCAATTAGCCAATTACGCAACAAGACTCTCCAGAATGTGAGATGTAGGCCAGTATGCTTACCAGTCATTGCACCTGTGGAACCCCAGTATCAGAAGCTACCATGGTTGCATGGTTTCTCTCATTATGACTGTCCACCCCACTAGATTAATGGGGAAGATGGAGTGCAGATGAAGTCAGTATTAGAGCCAGCAAACAGAAATTTACCAAAGGACAAAGTAAAGGAAAAGTTATCGAGAGTCTCAGGGCCTGAATACACAGGGCTGATGTTGAATAGCCTTTTTTTAAAACAACAACAACTGCTTGACATAATGGGGAGAAGCAAAGTGCCATTTGGGGTGATCCCCATTTCCTGAGAGTGTTTTGCTCTTCCAAAGAAGCAAGATGGGGCTCCTTCTTCTGTGTCTAGGCCAGACGTGAAACTTCCAAAATGAAGGCACCTTCTGGTGAGTTCATTGTGCAGTTCCTTTTGCCTGACCTAGTGTGAGAAAAGATTAGCCGGCAGCACAAGTTTGACGCTACCAGGATATGCCCGATTGTGGTTCAAAAAATACCACAATCTTTGAGGAGGCTCTTTCTATGTACCCTGACAGGGCTGCTGAAGTAGCGGAGTATGACTGTAGTAGCTACTTTCCAGCACATGGGAAGATGTGCCTCCATTACTGATTGGATTGCAGGAGTCCCAGTAGTAACAAGCAGTTGTTGCCACCATTTCTCAGCTGGCACACTTCCATAAATCTGCTGTGAAGCTGTTCCTTCAGCAGTACTCTGTTTTATCCCGTCCCCAGCATGCATATAAGTTGGGGACAGAATAAAATGCAGTGGGGTAATTTAGTAGAGCCCCCTCATGGGGGTTCTCAAACTGGGGTGGAATTGGAGTGGGTTGGGGCTGATTGGCCCAATCCAGCACCCAACACATGTCCACCTGATCAGACCAAGCTGCCCTCTAACCATCTCAAAGGTGTCAGGGCAGTTCAAGAATCATACAAGCAACCAAGGAGAAGCTAAAGCCTTCTTAACAATTTGAACAGTACAATAGTGGAACCAACTGCCTTGAGAGGTAGTGAACACTCCAACATGGGAAGCATTTAAGAGAGGATTGGATTACCAGCTGTCATATCTGCTTTGATTTGGATTCCTGCCTGAAGCATGGGGTTGGACTCAATGCCTGACCTAAAAGATCCCTTCCAACTCATTGATACTATGGTTCTGTGATTCTAGTAATTAAATCTGGAAGATGCACAAGGCAGAATCAGCAGCAAAGGTCAGGAAAAAAATGGGAGCCAAGTACAGACAGAGTCACCCATGAAAACAAAGTGTTTTTCAAACTGTTGTTAATCTAGCTTGGTTGTGTAAAGTCCAGCCAGCTGTCAACTCACTGGATTCCCACTATGCTAGAGTTACACAAAATTTGAAGTCCATGCATTTCCCCCCTCTCCATCAATCTGTAAGGAACATATCCTGATGAAAAATTCAGCCTGAGACACCAATCTGTGGAAACAAGGTTTATTGGAAACTGGACAAAGCATTCCAAGGAGTCATTGAGCTATTATTAATATGATAAGCTCAGCTTGAGCTTTACGAGTCCAGTGGAGATTGCCAATGTCACAAGAAAAGATGTTAGCAATTTGACTGCCAAACAGAAGAGTGATGCACACCTGCACCAGGAATAACCGTCAGTCATGCAAAACAGGGAGAATGTCCTTTCTTCATGACAGCAGAGTAATCGGAGCTCTCACAGATCATGAATCTTTTGAATTCCCCACGTGTGAGAGCTTATCAACCAAATGGCAAATGGATAAGAGATGAGGTGAAACTGGAAAGGGAATTAAAGAAGCATCTGGACATCTTCTTGCCTTATGATGAAGAGGGGTTGGGAGAAGATGAGAAAAACCCAAGATTGGAAATATCATCTTAGGTCCTGCCTGAAAGGATCTCTTCACTGGGTGCATTCTTGAAAAGGACCCTTTAAAGCATGGGTGGCCAAGGTTTTCAGGCCACAGGCCGATCATGTGGTCGAGCAGCCCATCACATGGTTCCTCCTACCCAGATGCAGAAGTAAAATGCGCATGCATGGGAACAAACATGACCACGCATGCACAGAATGCTGCCGTAAATGACCTGCTGCTGTCGTAAACATGTTTACAACAGCCATGGGTCATTTACAGCAGCGATCTGCGCATGTGTGGGTGTATTCAGCACCCACACATGCACATTTTATTTCTGCTTCCAGGAGCGATGCGGGCAAGATTCGGCCCATGGGCCATAGTTTGGGCACCCCTGCTTTAAAGCAACAGTTCTTTTTTAAAAATGACCCTTTTGGTCAAAAGCCCATGTATGGTCCAGTTCGAATCATTCCAGCCCAGCTCCAAAATGAGAGCAGCCCTACTGATGGTCAACAAAGATCTGAATTGGGAATCGGACAGGGTTGGGCTGGTGGACAGCCTCCTGAAAGTCATCTGGTTGCCAGAAAATAGAACAGACAAGTGGCAAACCTTGGCACTCCAGCTGTTCTTGGACTTCAAATACCAGAAGCCCAATTCAGCTGAACAGGGATTCTAGGAATTGAAGTTCAAGAACATCTGGAGTGGCAAGGTTCTCCATCACTGGACTGGACCATGCCCTGGGTGCTCCAAAATGTGACCTGAAAATCCCTGTCCGATTGCACCTTCCACCAGTTAATTCTAGCGGGAGAGGGAATTGAAATCTGGTAAGAGGAAGGAAAGAAAGTGGAGTCTTCTGGAAGAGGACATGTCTTGGCTGATTGACTCCCCCTCATTTGGACTTTGGCATGTGGTTTGCATTTTAATACTGTCTGCTGCAGTCCTACCTTTCAGTCTCTAATTCTGCCAAGTTGAGATGTATTTTAGATGCTCAGAGTGTTCTCTCAGTTGTCTGGTAAATGGGAACAACGCATGGTTTTAAAGGTGATTATGTTGATTTACTGAAAGGCATGGCAAGGCCATTTAAAACTTTATGGAGCTTTAAAGCTAAAACTTTCAGTGCAACTTTCCCCCTCTCTGCATATAATGTGCAACAGAAACAAAACCTTCCATAAAACCCATTACAGTAATGTAGCGCCTATAAGACAAACTAGTTCTTATTTTTCCATAACCTTCCACAAGCCCAAGCACACTTTTTCAAATTAACAGAGTGTTTAAGATGCTGAAATTGATGCCTGGAAGGTTCGATTCTCAGGTTCTGCATGAAGGAGTGAGCCTCATTCTCTGCCCCAGTTCCTGCCAACTTAGCAGTTCAAAAGCAAGAAATTGCAAGTAGATAAATAGGTACCACTTTGGTGGGAAGGTAATGCAAGCGCGGCGCCAAAATGGCCGCCGCGCTCTTTGCGGGCCCCCCCCCACAGGACAGAGAATCCGGGTAGTTAGGGGCGTGGCCAGCTCCCTTATAAAAGGGGTGGCCACGAAGCAGCCGAGCTGCCATTTTACCTCAGCGACGGAGCGGAGAAGTCTTTTCCCCTGTGTCTCCGTCGCTCATTAACTTACCGGGAAGCCTTTTGGCGGCGATTTTTCCTTTTTGGCTTCCCTTCACTCCGGTGGAGATGCCTTCGAAGAAGAAGGCAGCTTCGAGTGCGGCTCGCGCTGTTAGGAGGCGCAACCCGGGTCGGAGGACCGCGGTGCCGCCTCCCCAGCAGCCGGCTTTGCAGGCCCCTGCCGGGACCGGCGGAATGGGGTCTATCGCCCCTTGGCCCGGAGCGGGTGAACAGAGTGCGGGCGCGGTAGGGGCTCCGGCCCGCGGCCCGCGAGCGGTGGACACCGCTCCTGCATCTGCCCACCAGGTTGGGCCTGCTGCTCTTGGGTCGCAGCCTCCCCCGGGGCCCTCTAGCCTTGGGGGGTGGTGCGGCCCCCTGCCTTGGCAGGTTTCTCCACCGACCCTGCCGGGCTTCGGTGTTGGCCAATGGCCATATTCGGGTCCTGGGGTACAGGGACCTGTACCCACGCCTGGACCGTGCGGGCCGGCCGGCCCTTGGCCCCAGGTCAACGTGGAAGCCTTACTGGCCCGCCTTGCGGCCCTTGAAGCGTCGTTGGCTCGGGCCAGTCAGGCGGGGCCCCCCCTTCGGGGTTCCTTTTGCGGCGCTGTCGGCAGGAGGACAACAGCCGACAGGGAGGGTTGAGCTGCTGCAGGCGCGTGGCGCGGTTTCGGCCACTGCCTCGCAGCTCCCCAGCCAGCAGCCAGGTGCAGGTCAGGCCCCGGTGATGAGCTCTACGTCGCTCGTGAGCTCCGACGCCCCCAGTGGGCCGGAACCCCCGGTGGGGGCGGCCCGCGGGGGTGCAGCATGTGAGTATACGGTGTAAGCGAGTACATCCACACACATTCCCAATATGGGGGGGGGGCTTTTCAATGGCCTTGGCCTCGCGCGGGTGGTGCGGCGGTGCACCCGCTGACGCCTCACCCGGCGATGACAGTTAACACCCAGGGCCCCGTGGTGGGGGGTGTTCCCTACCCTGAGGGGAATGTTTTGGGTGGCTGGGTTGGTCCAAGCCCCTATTCTTTACCGCTGAGTGACCACTTGGCACAGGCCGCCAGAGAGTTAATTTGGCGGGGGGAGTACGTGGATATCTTCTCACTCCTAAACTGGGTGCCCACCAAGGAGAGAGGGAGGGGCAGAATGAGAAGGATAGTGGCAGGCACGTTGTCGAAAGCCACCAATTATGTGGGCCAAATGGTTGCCGGCCTGCATCATATGCATGGCGGTGTACCTTAGGGCCCGGCCGGATCTGGCAATTCTGATGGTCCAGTATTTGGACAACGTCTACCGGGCGATGGTTTATTTTCCGGGCCCAGCGTGGTTGGCTTGTGACGAGGAATGCCGTAGGCGGATTTCCCCGCACCCCGAGATTAGGCGGGATTAGCCAGGCCAGAGGCTGCGGCTTTTGTATGTGACGCCCACGCGCCCTGCGCCCGGGGAGATATACCATTGTGGGCATGCGGTTCAGCAGGCGGCCCCAGCATAGGTCACCTGCCAGGGGGCGGGGCGGGGGGTTCCAGCCCGCCTGCTGTGCTGGACTTTCTTGTCCAATGGCTCCTCTAATGGGAAGACTTGCAAATACAGACAGGAGTGTCCCACCCGTGTTGGCCCCCATGCGGCCTCTGCCTGTCCCAGGCCTAGAAGGATGCGGGGCAGAGGGTGGGGCAGACAGGGGGCTGGCAAGACTGCCGCAGATGGATCTAGTTCGCCGAAGGGCTCCCTCCCCAGTCAAGGTGGATATGTTGGAGCGTTGGCTCACATGGTACCCAAAGGGTTCTAGGCAGGGGTTCCGGATCCCTTTCATGGGTAATAGGTCCCCTCAGGATGCCCCCAATCTTTTATCCCTTAAGGGGAGGGAGGAGGTGGCTGCTGCCAGCTTTGACAATAGGGTCAATGCGGGCAGGGTCGTTGGCCCTGTCCCTGCACCCCCGTCCCGGGGAGCATATTATTTCAATGATGCCATGCCTTTTGGGTTTATGGGATGTACTTCAATTCGAGCGTTTCACCACTTTCCTAGATTGCGCTTTTGTCCGCAGGTCAGGGTCCCGGTCTGTAGCCCATTCCCTGGATGGTTTTATTCGGGGCTGAACGGGGCTGGGACACGTACACACGTCTCCTCAACACATTTCAGACGCTAATGGAGGAACTTGGTGTCCCTTTAGCGCCCGAAAAGACCGAGGGCCCATCTCCACAGCTAGTATTCCTGGGGTGGAGAGTAACACGGTAGCACAGGATTCTAGGTTGCAGCGGGATAAGGTGTCAAGGCTAGTGGCCCTTGTCTCGGTCTTGCTGGCCGAGCGCATGGCATCACTGAGGGAACTTCTGGTGCTACATGGTCACCCCAGCTTCGCTGGCAGGGTCGTCGCACCGGGCAGGGCATTTGCTCTGCGCTGGTGCGACGCCATGGCGGGATTCTCCAGGCCCCACCACAGGCTCAGATTTACCCGGGGTATCGGGGCAGACGTGCTTGTCTGGCCATAGATCCAGAGGTAGTTCAACGGGGTGTCATTTTGGGGTCTGATCTCCTGGCTCCCCCTTGCTTTCAGATGCAGTCCGATGCCTCAGGATTCCTGGGTTTATGGGATGTACTTCAATTGGAAGGGGGCCTATGGTGGGTGGCCACCATCTTGGGCAGGCAAGGGTCGCCTGCATGGTCTCACGTATCTGGAATGTTTCCCTATCCTGGGTGCTTTGATGCTATGGGGCAAGGAGTGGGCCAACTCGGTTGTGCAATTTTGGCATGGCAACGCGGCTGTTGTCCACATCGTCACTGCGCAGATTTCCAAATCGCCCGGGGTTATGGAGCTAGTGCGTTGGTTTGTGTTATGCAACCTGTGCCTCAACGTTCCCTTCAGGGCCAGACATGTCCCAAGGGTTGATAATGATATTGCTGCTGCTTTGTCCCGCCTGCAGATCTCCCGGTTCCGTGCCTCGGCCCCCGGATGCGGAGGAATTTCCCTCGCCACTCCCGGACGAGAGATGGAACGTTGGCAAGGAGAGGTGAACCGGGCGATTGGCCTGTCACTAGCGCCATCCATGAGTAAGGCGTATCACCACGCATTTAGTTCCTTCAGAGTATTATGTACCCGATTCCGACTGCCAGGAACCTGGCCGATCCTAGTAGCCCATGTTCTGCGGTTCATGGTTTACCTGTATGCCCAGGGCCTTGCACCACGCACCATAGCATCTCAGCTGTCGGGTTGGCTTTTATGGCCAAAGTGGGAGGTCGTGTGGACAGCACCAATGACTTCCGGGTGAGACATGTTTGGGAGGGGTGGGTGCGCGTGCGCGGGCGTTTCCCGGGCGACCGCCACCCCATTTACCCAGGGGTTTTTTACCCAGTTGGCCCAGGGCTTGCCTGGCCTCTGTTTTGATAGATGAGGCAGCCCACTTCATGCGGCTACAACGGTGGCCTTTTTGGAGCCCTCCGCATCGGCGAGCTTGAGATGCTGAGTAAGGCGGATGCAAGATTTTCCCAGGGTTTTTACCCAATTGGCCCGGGGCTGGCCTGGCCTCAGTTTTGATAAATGAGGCAGCCCACTTCATGCGGCTACAACGGTGGCCTTTTTGGAGCCCTCCGCATCGGCGAGCTTGAGATGCTGAGTAAGGCGGATGCAAGATTTTCCCAGGGTTTTTACCCAATTGGCCCGGGGCTGGCCTGGCCTCTGTTTTGGAAATGAGGCAGCCCACTTCATGCGGCTACAACGGTGGCCTTTTTGGAGCGCTCCGCACCAGCGAGCTTGAGATGCTGTATAAGGCGGATGCAAGTTGTAGGGCACTGGAACTCGAGGATGTCTATGTTGCCAAAGACTGGGCCCAGTTGAGGATACGCTCCTCTAAGACAGATCAGCATGGCGTAGGCAGTGGTGTAAGACTGCTACGGTGTTCTTTGGCAGACATCTGTCCGGTTGGTGCCCTACAGGAGTTCCTGGCACTGCGTGGCATGCACCACGGCCCGTTTTTCTGTCACCAAGATGGGTCTCCCCTTACTAAATTTCAGTTTTGGAAGGTGACAGGGAGTGCCCTCACAGGTGCCCGTTATGGCACACATTCATTCCGTACTGGTGCAGCCTCTACAGCAGCTGCTTTTGGGTACTCTGGGGCTGGCATACGCAGCATGGGGAGGTGGGGCTCGCAATGTTTTCAGTTTTATGTGCGCCCACTTCCGCCATGAGTACCAATCCAGTCACCTTACCGTCTTTTTCTCAATTTTTCTCAATTTTCTTACAGACCCTGGGTGTCGTATTACACCGGTGACAGTATGGCTGGTGGGCCACAGCTAGGTGCACAGGGCAGCGCGTTACGCTGCGGCGACAGAGTTGGGACCCCGACTGGGACTGGGTGAACACGCCAGTCTCACATGGCATGGTAAGCCTGGGATGTTATGGCGGGAGCTGCGGCCTTTCCTTTTTTCTGGCCTGAGTGCTGACCCGCCTGACATTCTAATCATCCACCTGGGGGGCAATGATTTGGGCCAGGTCACCGGCTTATCGCTCAAGCATGTGATTTGCGAGGACCTTGCCTACTTGCATTATGTCTGGCCTGCCACAACCCTGGTTTGGTCGGACATTATCCCGCACCTTTCTTATAGAGGGGGCGTTCACCTCCTGGCCCTTGACTGCGCTAGGCGCACGGTCAACAGGGTGGTGGCGCGGTTTCTTGCCGACAGGGCTTGGGGACGGGTCAGTCATCACCCCGCTATTAGCCTACAAAATTACGACTTGTACGCAGGGGATGGGGTCCATCTGTCGCGAGGAGGTATGGACCTCCTGTTGGGTGATTGGCGAGCAGGCCTGTTGACCGAGCTGACGGTCTGGGGGGGGGGGCGTCAGGCCTTCTTTGAAGCCCCTCCGTGTGGCGGGTAGCACTGGTAAGGTAAACAGTATGACCCACAGGTATCCGGCAGGTTCGCAATTGACTGGACAACACTAGACAGGAATAAATTAGTTAAACGTTGTCCGGTCAACGACGAACCAGGCGACGGGGTGATGGCGATAGCTAACCAGCATGCATCACCCCGTGATTTCACGGATACGCGTCAGAGGGTGGGGTCATGAGTTAGATATTGACTACGGTCAACAATTTGTTTGTTGTCAACAAACAAATTGATACAAATTTATACATTGTAACCAATTGCAGTTGGCAATTTTGGGGTGGTACCTTACCAGTGTTACTTCGGCCTGCTTGCCTTAAGAATTATGATTGGTCGTTTTACCAATACAAATTTATAATTCGGACTAGGGCATTGAATCAATAAATGTGGCCCGATGCTGTTATCCACTTTCAATGTTGTCTGTGTCCGTTATTGGGGGGTGCGCCTGCAAACAGTGTTCTGTGCACTCCGGTGTCTAATAATGCCTGCCACATGTCCATGGAAACGTCTGCAGACACAGATTGTGCTGCCTCTTTGGCTATAAACAGAGATGAGCACTGAACCCTAGAGTCAGATATGACTGAGTTTTGAGCAAGGGCAAACTTTACTGACCTTATGTATCTGAGTGGAGTGTAAAACTGCTTGCAGTTTAAAATTGCTGGTAAAATGTCTACACCACTGACAGTTTATCTTCCTCCTCCTTCTTCAAGTGCTGTATCTGATTCCAAATATTGGCTGCCATCATGGTGATCGGCCATGAAGATTGTCCTGGGAACAATGTGGTGACCTTCCATTTGCCTTCCACATGGCAGTGTGATACCCATACTACTGATCCAGTTTTGTGAATCACTTTCTGGTCCTGAGCCATTTTAGCATACAAAGTCCTCCTCAGACCCAGGCCAGTATTGATGAAGCTGATACCCTCCATCAAGATGGATTCAAGTGAGATTTAATCCTCTTGGGTACCGTCACCCTTCCCTGTGGACTTTACGACAGAAGACCATTAGTCCTCAGGGTTGTCAGGTTAGTTAACTGCCACCTGACGATTGGTGTTGAGTTGCTGGCAGTATGGTCCGCTCTATTACCATAGCAGGGTAGCCAGACTAAAGAAAGACCCCAGAAACAGACGGACCACCTGGATGAAGAACCTGAGAGACTGGTGTGAAATGACTCTAGCCAAGCCAGAGTCTAGTTTATTCTTACCAACATTTTAAAAATAGATCTTTAACTTATTGTAGGAAGTTAATAATTCTATCACAACGGTGCTGATTAGGGTTTAACTGGGTGACAATTGTTCAGATTATTGGATTAGTTCATATAAGGACCCTTAAGCCTAGAGAATGTGTGCTGAAGCTCATGTTATATCCCTGCTCAGTACCTTCCCTTTGAAATAATTGTCTGACCTGTCTTTCTACAGGTATCTATCTATCTATCTATCTATCTGTCTATCTGTCTATCTGTCTATCTATCTATCTATCTATCTACCTAATGTCCCATCACTATACTTAGTGGCACGCAATAAGAACAAAAGACATGAAACAATACTGAAAAACATTAAGTAAAATAAGGAAAGATACAATCATAACAATTTACAAATGGCAATAGTATCCAATACCTATAAACTATAAGTCCCAAAATATTTATGTCAAAATAAAGTCATAATAGCTCACTGGTGTCAAGTAATTGGCTAAGGGAAGATCTATTTTGGAAAAGCCTTTGTAAACAAAAATGTTTTCAGCATTTTCTGACTTAGTGGCTTTGTGGTTAAGATGCTGAGCTTGACAACGGGAAGGTCAGCTGTTTGAGACCTGAGTGCTGCATGACAGAGTGAGCTCCTGTCTCTGTGCCAGCTCCTGCCAACATAGCAGTTCAAAAACAAGAAATTGCAAGTAGATAAATTTTGGCGGGAAAGGTAACAACATTCCATGATCTCTGGCATCTCGTCATGCTGGCCACGTGTCCATGGAAACATTTGCAAATGTGGGGAGCACTGGCTCTTTGGTTGTAAATGGAGATGAACACCAAACCCTATAGTCCAGTGGGTTGCAACCTACAGCCCATGGGCTGGCCCCGGCACCCGATGCCATTCCATCCAGCCCATTGGGATGATCCCAGAAGCAGAAGCAGGCATGTTTATGACAGGTGTAAACACAGATATGTTCACGACAGCCATAAATGCACCCAAACATGTGCAAATGAACCTGCCGTGGTTTACGGCAGTGTTTGCATCAGGAGGAAACTACGTGTCTGGCCCACTCAGATGTCTGAGGGGGAGTTGTACAGCCCATGGTGCAAAATGGTTGGAAATGCCTGCTATAGTTGGATATGACTGGCTTTCAAACAAGGGTGACCTTTTGCCATTTTCCGAAAGGCCAACATAGTAATATTCGAAATATGAAATATGGACCTGCATAGGAAGAGTCAGGCCTTTGACTTTCATCTCATACATAATTTTTTGCGTAAGCTATCGTTATCCTACGTGCCCAGAGCAGCTGATAAGAAAACAGAGAAAAATCTACTTAGCTGGACAAATGTACTGTCAAATATGGATTGTCTGGGAATGACCTGCCAATGTGTTTGAGAAGAGATCTCCCTCCTCCTCTGTATAACCCATGTGAATAAAGGAGACATTGATTTGTTTCTTCAAGGGAGTCCTTTTGTTCACCATTCTACAAAAGGTGTGTGTCTACCACCCTCACCCCCTTTTAATGTAGATTGGAAAGGAAGCCTGCCTGGGGAATGGACCTATGTAAAATTTCTACAACACCACAGATTTTCTGTAAGTAAAGACTTCTTGCTTCTGCCCCGAGGCCAATGACTGGTGAAGATGACTGCCCATGGGTTGGACCAACTATGGCCATGTGGTGAACCTATGGCATGCATGCCAGATTGGGCACTCCCAGTCCTCTCTGTTGGCACATGTGCTGTCACCCCAGCACAAGGTTCGCCCCACCCCTCTGCCCAGCTGCCCAATGGGAGTGCTTCCTCCCTCCCCAGCACAGGGTTCACCCCGCCCCTCCACCCAGCAGCCCAATGGGAGCGCTTCCTCCTTCCCCGCAGCAGAGTTCACCCTGCCCCTCTGTTTGGGCACTCGGTCTCTAAAAGATTCGCCATTACTGAACTATGGTATAGTAACATCATCACCCTTATGCAGGCACGATGTATCTAACAGGATTTTGGCTATTAATTCAGATACTTGCACATTTGGAGATAACGTCCTGAGCAATGAAGCCAGTGTTTGGGAAGACAGAAATGTTCCCAAATGAAATGGGTAGTTTCATATAGGGCTGGCTCCACTATAAGGCAATGTCAGATGGGTACCTGAGTTGGATAGGCATCATTCCACTGCACTGCTGGTGGGTTTCAAGCTGTTCCTGCCATACTCCTGCTGTTCTCCCCTCATGCAGAACGGAATCGCATATGGCACAGAACCCTCTCCTGCACTTCTTAAACCAGGGGTTCCCAACCTTTCCAAGCCAGGAGCCGGATCACACTCTCTCAGTTAGCTCCAAGGGCTGGGCAGCCCTTTTGCCCTGCCTGCATAATGGGGGTGGCCATTTTGTCCCAAAAGCTTCAAAGGGGCAGCAATTTTGTTTCTTGAATGCCCTTGGAGGGGTGGGTGTGGGGGCACATGAAATGGCACCATGGGCCTTAGGTTCAGTACCTCTGTCTTAAACTAACTCTGCTGCACTCAAATGTGGTCGACAGTACTGTATATCTTATTGCTGGCACTGAAGCAATTCTGCCTGATTTTGTACAGGGAATGGAGTGAGGCTTCAAAAACAGATGGGGGCATACAATGCAAAGCTTTGAAATCATGTCTTCATTTAATACATAAACATTAAAATATTTACTGGCATGTGAAACAGAAGGACAAGTTGACCACAGCATCTAGAGAATAGTTAATTTTTTTTTTTAAAAAAATAAAAATAAAGTTTTCACACTGCTTTGAAAATAACAGAAGGACAGGTCAAATGATCTGTCTAGAGAAGAGTGTTTCAAAAGTAACATTTCAATTCTACTCACAATTTAGTTGTATTAAACAGAAGGAAAGCCTGCTGATGCACCTAGTGATTAATGTTTTAAAAATAACATTTGAATTTAATTTTCAATGTGTGCTTTTGTTCTTAAAATTAGACATGTTTCTCCTGTTCCCACGAAAATAGCTAATTTAAAGTTAATGTCGTTAGTCTGACACATTGTTTCCAAGATCAAGCATGTATGTTACCAAGCTCATTGTTCTTCTGAAACACTTATCTGCAATAGCAATTGGCAATGTTCACTTTAAGAGTTGAAACTAAAGGATGTTCATAGTCACAAGAGTGTTTTATGTTTAGAACAGAGGCTTCTATTAGTAACTGAGAATAAGACATTAGAAGGTGCAGAGGTGTAGTGAGAAAAAGTTTTATTTTCCCTCCTTATTATATATTCTGTATTCATCGTGAAGTTTTTCTTCCTCTTTGTCAGAAGATCCATATTGCAATGGGAAGAGAGCCCCTATCGTGTAATGGTTAAAGTTGCAAACACTTTGCAGTCAAACTTAGTTCAGAATGTGAGTTCAATCCCAAGGAGCTCAAGGTTGACTCAGCTTTCTATTTTTCTGAGGTTGGTAAAATGAATACCTAGTATATTGAGGACGAAAATGCTAATTACGGTACTTTATGAACCACCCAGACAGCCCTTTAGCACTATCGGGTGAGATATAAGCAGCTAGAAATTTCACTATGGGAATTTGATAGCTGTTCTAAATTTTCCTCCTCCTCCTCCTTCTCGTCCTTGTTCTCGCTCTCACAGCACGCCCTCACCCTCGTCCTCCCTCTTCTTGCCACCCAGGGCAGTGAACATAAAAAATACATCCTCAATACAAAAGATACATCAAGAGTATCAAATTTCTATAGAACACATGGAGGAGTACAGAGTACACTAATGTAGGTCTGAAGTCACTCTTCTTGATGCTCATTAAGGGCTATTTCACTTATTTTTTGCTTCTTGGCCTAGCTCGCTACCCTGTTTCCCCGATTATAGGACCTCCTCCCATAATAAGACACCACCCTTTCCCCCCTGCCTTTGAAAGATAAGGCCCCACCCAAAAATAAGACCTCCTTACCTCCTGCCTGGCTCCGGACGGAGGCCACGCGGCCGTGGAGGTAGCTGGCTTTCCTTCCCACTGCGGCCCAGCTCCTCACCCCTGGATAGAGGTGTGGTCTCTGGGTCCGGGCGGCCCCCGCCCAGCTCCGGACCATGCCCACGGCGGTAGCTGGCCTTCCTTCCCACTGCGGCCCAGCTCCTCCTCACCCCTGGCTGGGAGTGTGGTCTCCGGGTCCGGGCGGCCCACGCCCGGCTCCGAACGGAGGCCATGCAGCTGCGGTGGTAGCTGGCTTTCCTTCCCGCCGCGGTCCAGCTCCTCACCCCTGGCTGGGGGTGTGGTCTCCGGGTCTGGCCGGCCTCTGCCCAGCTCCGGACCGTGGCCGCAGCAGTAGCTGGCCTTCCTTCCCATTGCGGCCCAGCTCCTCCTCACCCCCGGCTGGGGGTGTGGTCTCCGGGTCCAGGCGGCCCACACACGGCTCCGGACGGAGGCAACGTGGCCACGGCAGTAGCTGGCCTTCCTCCCCGCTGCGGCCCAGCTCCTTCTCACCCCCGGCTGGACCTGGAGACCACACCCCCAGTCGGGGGTGAGGAGGAGCTGGGCCGCGGTGGGAAGGAAGGCAAGCTACCGCCGCGGCGTGGTTCGGAGCTGGACGGGGGCCACCCGGACCCGGAGACCACACCCCCAGCCGGGGGTGAGGAGGAGCTGGGCCACGGTGGGAAGGAAGGCCAGCTACCTCCATGGCCGTGTGGCCTCTGGCCCGGACCTGGAGAGCACACCCCCAGCTGGGAAAAATAAGACATCCCTGAAAATAAGACCTTGTGCTAATTTTGGAATTTAAAAATATATAGATAGTGTCTTATATGCGGGGAAACACGGTATGTAGTCATCAGAGTGGTAAAGTACCATGCTGAGGAGGCAGAATCCAGAGATGTTCATTGCAAAGGTAAGGCCTCTCACTCAGATACATGGCTAAATTATGCCATCCATTTGTCTCCATCAGGAAGTGATCCCTTCACTGAGCCCTGGCTGGAACAGGCAGCCAGTGAGAAGGTGTGGGTGGAGTGAAATTTTTTTTACTACCTACTCTGTGGGCTGGCCAAATCTGTGGGTGGGGCCAAACATCCTGCATTATGGGCTATGGAGGTGGACGTGGCCAACCAATGTGGCCGTGGCCTGGGGGAATTTCCGCTACTGGTTCTGCAGAACCTGACAGAACCTGCTGCAGTGGTGGAGTGGTATATCCATGAATTACTCATCTGCTCTGCATTGAGCATTGAGCACTGACATGTTAATATAGGGTTTGCCAACCTTTTTAAATTGGGAGCTGGGTCACACTCCCTCAGATAGTTGAGGGTGCCAGACTGATGTCCCCCCCACACTGTAAACGCTGCCGCAAAACGCATCTGTGGCTGTTATAAACACATCCAATTCTGCTTCCAGCAGTGGCACGGGCTGGATGATTTGGTGCTGTGGGTCAAGTCTGGCCCACAGGCTATAGGTTGTCCACCCCATGCTAAGAAGCCAAGTGATATTTTTCTTGCTTTACTCTAGATGTTAGATGGGCTCCCAATTTCTCACCTTTTTAAGTTACAGTATAGTGGCAAGTAGGCATGGAGAGTAGAGTTGGAAGTGAAAGAGCCATGAAGGGAGGAAACCATATTTCTCTTTGCCTTCCCACCCGTGTCTGCTTGAAATGGCCTCCCCAAATTGCTTTCCTGCTTGCTAAGGCGAGCATGCCTACACCTTTTCTTTTACACAGGGCAAAGCAAGCGTATGTGATTTGGAGCAGGTAAAAGATGTGAGGATGCAGTATTAGGTAGACCTTTTAACCCTGGTCAAATGGATAGCCTCTTATGAAATGATACAAACACATTAGAGCAAATACAGGAAAAGGGCGACAAGGATGATCAGAGGCCTGGAAATGAAACCATATGAGGAAAGACTAAAGGAACTGGGCATGTTTAGCTTCAAGAAAAGGAGACTGGGGGGGATATGGTGATAACACTCTTTAAATACATGAAAGATAATCATAAAGAGGAAGTGTGGGATCTATTTTTAATCACCCTAGTGTGCAGGACACATAATAATGGACTGAAACTACAGGAAGTGAGATCTAGGCTAAATATCAGGAAAAACGTCTTGACAGTATGACATTGGGAGTGGAACTAACTACCTTGAGAGGTGGTGAGTGATCCAACACTGGAAGCATTGAAGAGAGAATTGGACAACCATCTATCAGATCTGCTATGTTTCAGATTCCAACATTGAGCAGGGTGTTGGACGTGATGGCCTAAAAGGCCCTCAATGATTCTATGATTGATTTTTGGTTAAACCTCTCCCTCTTTCACATGACTGTTTCATCCTGATTATTTTTGTACTACTATAACCAACCTTCTATTGGCAGAAGATGGAGGGGGAGACTGAAAAACAAAATGGTGTTTTTCCCCCTTCCCTCCCAAAATAAATGTAGTGAAAAGTAATTATCATTAGCACAAGGCGGGAATGCTGCCGTTTTCAGGGTGATCAACAGCTATTTTTTAAGTCTGTTTTGTTTTGGTAAATATAGTCATTTCTCTATGGCTTTATTGCTTCCTCAGATGATGACACCTGGGGAAATGTGATAATTGAACAACAAATTAAAGTGTTTAGGAAAAAGGAAATGAAATTCCCCCTCATCTGATGGAATCTGAGTAGTGCATTAATAATGTGCAGTCACATTTGCAAGCCAGATGAATAGACTGAAGAACATTATGGGAGATGTGACTTCCATTACTGAAAACGAGCGCAGAAAGAATGAGAAAACCAAGTCATTTAAGGTGTATTGTAGAAAACAAACCAGGCAATCTCAAATAATGTTCGTACAGCCGTCACTATAGCATGGCCATTTTTATTTGTCAATCAAAATTTTTCTTGGTGTGTACACTAATTTGCATAATATTCCCCTGTTAACTAAAATGTGCTTGGTCATATTTTTCAATAGCATACTTTTTGGTTATTCTCATTTTAAAACTGTTTCCCATACACTTATTTCTTCAAAATGCCCTGAAAACCTTGCTTATCAGCCTGAGAAGAGGTGCACAATTATTGACTTGGTTCTTTCTTCTTCTTCTTCAGATGCCATATCCATTCCCAATATTGGCTATCAACATGGTGATTATAGTCGTCCTGTTCTTAACTCCTTGCAACAGGCCTTCCGAGGACATGCCACACCAGTCTCTCTGGTTCTGTAGCCATGAAGTCCATCTGCATCCAGGGCCTCTCTTCCCAGAGATCTGTGAGTTGGCCTAGTCTATACTTTATGTTGTTCCTCATGATATGTCCAAGGTATTGGAGCTTTCTTTGCATAATGGTCTTAAATGGCTCTTGTTTTTATCCATTCAGTGCAGTACTTCTATGTTAGTCACATGGTCAACCCATGATATGAAGGGAAATATTACCACTTTCAAAATCAACATAATGCCTTATTCCCAAGACTTAGTAAGAGCCTTATTAAGAACCTTAGTAAGAGCCTTTTCACTCCTATTGCTCCCACACACACACATTTCCTCTAACTTACCAATCCATGTGCCCATAGTTATGATTGCTCTCCATTCCTTAGTGGCCCACTTTCATAGACTTGGCCTTTGTATTGTTGGTATGTGCTCTCAGGTTGCTTCCATGGAAAAATCTATGAATGAGTGACCTCCAAAGGGTCATGCCATCAGAAGCCCAGCTCAAGTCTTCAAAGTAAAGCTTTTCATCAACTCAATTCATCTCATATTCAGTCTGTCCTAACAGTAGCCATTTTCCCAGGATGTAAGCTGCTCATGAGGAGAAGCAGAAATTCTGGCATGACCATTTTTGTCTGAACAATTCACAGCATTTCATGATCCACAGGGTTACAAGCTTGCCTGTAATCTTTAAAGGCCAATCTGATTTTCTTATGAAATACCTTGATGCACCCCACAGCCAACACATGTTTGCAGTATGATCTCTCGTGCCTTTTCCTTTTCTGAACGCAGCTTTGGTCGTTTAGAATGGCAATACTGTATACCTTTTACACATAGGAATAGGAAGCTTAGATATAATGGCTTGCCCCCAAACTGCCCAATATGATATGATACCAGTCTTCTAGATATCAGTAAACTACTACTTCCATTGTGCTTCATCTTCAGGTACGCCAGTTAGGACTGATGTGAAATGAAATTGAACGACATGTGGAAGGCTATAGATTTGGAAGGCTACTCTAACTACTGGGCACTGCTGTTCCTCTGTTATAACTGCCATTCTGAATTCTATTTGAGGTGCCAAAAAACAACTATCAGGAACTGCATTTGACAAAATATTGCAAGCTATTAATCTCTAATGCAGTTCTCAACCTTTTAAAGCCGGGGGCTGGGTCACACTCCCTCAGACACCTTTGAGGGTCAGATGGCCATTTTGCCCTCCCTCCACCACATGGCACTTCCTGGTGTGGTGGAGGTGATGGGGGGCCACATGAAATGGTGGCATGGGCCACATTCGGCCCATGGACCGCAGGTTGAGAATCCCTGCTTTAATGTCTGAATAGGAATTACTATCATTCTGATTTCAGCAGGGTTAATACTGTATTAAAAGTGAGTGATTTTGTGACTCCGAGTGAAATACAGAGAGTGAATGAAAAGATAATGAGAGAAGGGAGAAGTGTTGAGAGAATATCAAGAAATGAGATTTCTTCATTATTTAAATAGCAAAGGATTCCTACTTATTCTTTAGTTAATATCCCTCTAGGCCTGTTTCAATAGGATGCAGCCTTATGTTGAATGCAATTAGATAATGTGGCTCTTATTTTCTCCTCTATCTTATTATTATTTTTATTTTAGGTCATTCCTAAGTTTTTTTATTGTTGCAAAGTTTGCAGGAAGAAACAGGAAAGATGTGCTGTATCTTCACAGGTTCAGAATTTGTGACTTCAATCATCTCCTTTCCAGACATAGGTTGGGTTGTTGTGATGTCATAAAGTGTTTAGTTATGTCATTTTGGGGGAAAACACATTATAATGGGTACCCATTCATGTTCCACACATCTACAAAGGTTAAATAAGTTTTGGAGAAGTAAAAAAATGAAAGTTATGGCACATTAAGAATAGAAACAAACACAGTTTACTCCCATCCCTGCATGAGAGAGAGCTATTCTGCTTCCACTCAAAAAAAAAAAAAAAGCATGGAATTAACATGTTCTGGGCAGTCATGTTACTTGAATATATTATGGTGGTAATGAGGATATTTTAATGCCACATTTACAAAATACCTGAGGCCAATGCTAGTGTAGTGGATTTTTAAAAATAGGTTCTCATGTTCTGTTCCATTTTTCTTTTCCTTGTGGCTGTTTTGGCCACACAAGCCTCCCTTAGGCTTTGAGAAATGAAGGTACGAAGATCTGATATGCTAAGACAAAATGCTTCTGAAAGTTCTTACAAAAAGGAAACAGGCAAAGAAATGGCCCAACCTCCTACATACCTATGCTCAGCATTCCTTCAGTCCCTAATATATTTGATATAATACTATATAACCACTAAATTGACTGCATAGAGTCCTGAAATTAATTATATATATTTATGATTTCCTACTCAGCCACAATGCTTATGCATTTTGACTATTCCTTGCCCTCCTTTCCCCTCCTTCTCACAGATTTATAAACATCATAGATCAGGGAAATGCTACATAGTTTACCTTTTTCTTGACTTTGCTATTTTTCATCAGAGTCCCAAATAGTATTATTGTAAACTAACCAATAAAATATCAGCAAGACTACACCAATTTTAGGTAGGTCTATAGGTGGATGAGAGGCCATACTCAAAACGGTGTTCATCAAAGAGTTGTCTTCATCCTGGGGTGGGGTGGGGAACAGTGACAAGTAGGTGCCATAATGTTATATCCTGTGCCTGGTGTTGCTCAACATCATTGTATAAATTGGAGGAATGAGTAGAAAATATGCCAATACAATTAGCAGGTGACATCAAGCTGGGAAGAGCAGCCAATACTTTAGAAGATCAGGTCAGACCTCATCTGAAATACTGTGTACATTTCTGGGTGCAAGAGTACAGTAAAACCTTGAGATACAAAATTAATCTGTTCCATGAGGTTATTCGTATCTTGAAAAATGTGTATCTTGATGTGCGGTTTCCCATAGGAATGCATTGAAAACCAAATGAATGGTTTCAGAGTTCTGAAAATGTAAAAAATAGAGTCTTTTTTTCTGTTCAGAAGTCTTCATAAAGTGCACTTTAAATGCATAGATACTGTACCATACATTTCCGACAGCTGTGATAATTGCAGGACTAGTCTCAGATGATCAGATGATCAACTGTTGTGGGGACCGGGGGAGAGAGCTTCTGGTGGTGCCAAAATGCAATGAAAATTGCAAAAACAGAGTGGACATTATCCAAACACCCTCCTGCCACCATAGGAAGTGTCAGAAGACCCAAACAATTTTTCGTATCTCAAAAAAATTACATTAATGATTTGTTTCTTGAACCTGATTCCACCCCAAGATTTCCATTTGTATCACAAGCTTTTCATAAGTAGAACTGTTGGTATGTTGAGATTTCACTGGATAAGAAAGACATCAAAAATGGAAATATATCTCCAGCCATGTCACCAAGTTGGTGAAGGGTTTTGAAACCAAAGCCCACCACAAATGGTCAAGAGAGCTGAGTGTACTTGTGATGGAGAAGTGAAGGCTGACAAGTGATATGAAAGTCAGCTTCTAATTACTACATACAGATGCAACAAGCTTACTCAAATTTGTCCTGGAAAGCACACAAAGTTGTCCTGCCCCATCTCTCAAAATATTGCCTTCTCAGGGGCAAGGATAAGATTTTTGATACTTCTTGTTCCTCACATTCGGTGTCGGTGTTGGCTGCTACTCGTGTCTGAGTATACATTCCCCACCTCTGAAACTGTTTCCAAGAAAGATGCCAGTGGTGTGAATTTGTGGATCCAACTTGCCATGAAGTGACCCACACACTATGATCACAGTACCATCTCCTGTGGCACGTATGAAATGAGATATGCAAGATTTAAAATGGTCTGCAATGGACTACTGCAACCTTGAGGATATTATAAAGGCACGCCATCACAGCCAGCTCATGTGGCATGTCCTCTTCTGCCTCCATGACCACTGGGAATCAGAAAGTGGTTCCCTCTCCACTCATTTTGCCATTGGGCCCAATATGATGGTTTCCAGTGGCATTTCCATCATTAAGGGGACCATCACCCCATCTAAAGGGGCTCATCCACCCATAGCCATTTGTCCCTTTAGGGAGTCAGGTTATTTATTTATTTTTATTCATTTAATCACAATTTTACTGCCACCCTCTCATCAAGGTGACTCAGGATGGCTTACACATATAAAAACCCCACAGTTAAAAACTCTACAGAGCAACAGGACAAAAGACATTAGAATATTAAATTGTTAAAAATTAAAAAACTTAAAATACCCTCCCCAGTGTCACATCCTCAACTTTCTAAAACTAACACTAAAACACTGAAAGCTGGGAGCCCAGGTGGCACTCATATGACCCAGCCTGGATGGGCTATCTCCCCAGCCACCCCCCACACCTGTTGTGCCAGCCAGGTTTTGGGTTTTTTATGAAAGGATAAAAGCTCCACCTGGAGATGAAGCTCAGTTGGCAGGAGGTTCCACAGGGCTGGAGCAGACACAGAGAAGTCTCTCCTTCTTGTGCTAGAGAGGTGAGCCTCTCTAGCTGATGGCACAATTAGAGAGCCCTCCGGTCTGCTCTAGTGGGATGGACAGATATCCTTGGGGTGACGTGGTCTCTTAACTATCCTGGCCCACTACATGTAGGGCTTATTTACCCAACACTAAGATAATTTGCCCAACAGTCGGCATTGAGTCACTACGGTCTACTCCATTACCATAGTGGGATGTCTGGCCAGACAGGCCAAGACAAGTAAAGATTCAAATAATTATTATGGTTTGGGTATTTGCTGTGTTTTCTGGTGACATTGGTCAGAGTCCAGCTGGCTTTCTGCTGTGATAGAAGTACTGTCAACTTTGCTGGGGAAGAATTTATTTCCCATGGGACACATACCATTAGAGAGTATTCTCAGACTCTGTGGCATCTAGACATCCATCTGGACAGTTTCCCAGCATTACCTAACAGATACCAATGGTCCACAGATTGTGTGCAAGCAAAGAAATTGCCTCATCCAGGGTCAGCTTCCCATTAACCGAAGTATCCAATTGACCATGATGAGTCCTTGAGAGTTTTAATCCATTTCTTTAAAGGACCAAAGTTTTTACAGACAAAGAAAAAGACACACACAAAAAGACAATATCATGGGAGAAGAGATGTCACAATTACTGTATCACAACAAAAATAGAATTTAATATCATCTTTGAGAAGATGTCCTACAACTTATCCATGCCACGTCTGAAACACTATATAAAATACCATGTAGAAGGAACTTGATACCTGCAAGACAAAACAAGAGAAAGTTAACTTCATATTTTAAATTTCTAGTTGTCAGTGCAAATTGACTTTACTGGAGGCAAGAGTGTCAAATAGTGAGGGATGGCTGGGAGAAGTAGCATACAAAAACTGAAAGATCTCTTGATCTTGTTTAACTGGAAGAAGACATTTGACATGCAATGAGATATTGTACTATGAGCTAATGAACTGCCACAAACATTGGCCAGGATTTCAATGCCTTATCTTAGTGATGGCAAACCTTGGCGAACCTTGGCACTCCAGCTGTTCTTGAACTTCAATTCCCAGAAGCCCAAGTCCCTGTGAATCCACATGAATGGGTCCACTGCATGTACACATTTGTGTGGATTCACAGAGACTTGGGCTTCTGGGAACTGAAGTCCAAGAACAGCTGGAGTGCCATGGTTCACCATCAAGGTCTTATATGATTGTGCAAGGTCTGTTGCATTAGAGGCAGTAGCTTAATCCCTGGTCTACTCCCAGTTGTACCATCAACCAGGATTGGCCAATACTCTTACATAGGTAAAAATGTCATTAGGACATAGGAGTTATAAGGGCAAGGAAAGGCCCACTCTTGCTTCAAAAAGGGTGTGGTAAGTTAAGTGTATGGGGTTGCACTAGCTTAGTGTTTAAGATGCTGAGCTTGGCAACTGGAAGTTTGGCAGGTCAGCAGTTCAAGGCCTGGGTGCTGCACAATAGAGTGAGATCTGTCATCTGTCCCAGCTCCTGCCAACCTAGTAGTTTGAAAACAAGAACAGTGGTACCCCGGATAACGACGCATTCGGATAGCATCAAAACCGCATCACGACGCATTCATCATGCACCACGTGATGCACCGGATAACGGATGGAATGCCTTTTGAGCAAGGGTGGACTTACCTTTACAAACCCTGCTGATAAATAATTACAACTATGATTTGAGATTTTCACCACCTCCAGAGACCACCATTTCATAAGCAAGTCAAACTCAGGAGACTTTAAAAAGATTTTCTGTTTACTTCGTGAGAACAGATCAAACCAGATCAAACCCTAGTGCAAGCAAGAAGTATGAGCAACCATGTACTATTTTCGAAGCTTGCAGGGGGGAAAAAACATTTCAGCAGGAATAATGCTGTATTTCTCCTATTAATCACTATGCTCAGTTTAGTCCCACTCTATAGCTTCCTAATCAATACTCTAGTCACACAGGGTTGTGGTCTCTGCCTTCTTACGGCTACTGCAACTCTCAATACGGTTACTGAGAAGAAAGCCCCATTAATGGAATTTATTTCTGAGGAAGTACATTCCAAATATATGATTTTTATTTTCTTTTATTGTTGCAGCTGTTCCTTTATGACATGTCTTCTCCCCAAACAGAAAGAGCAATAAGAAAAGAAACAAGAACCGGGGGAAAACAACGTTAGTTCAGGTACTGTGCATTGTCATCAAGAGAGCAACACCTAAAATCAAAAGACAGCCCTCGAGGAATGCGTATTTTATTTTTTCCTCAAGTCGGTTCAAAACTCTTAATGTCGACCTTTCGAAAGAACATGATGTTTTTATTCCTCCTGGGTTTTTAAGGGTTTTTTTCCAGCAGCATTTGGAAAAGCGGCTGGGTGTATTTTCAGAATATGGGCCCACAAAGGGATGGTTTTAATCTTCTTCTGAAGGAAATAATCTCAAAATTAAAGGAATACATTTGGCTGAGCAAAAAATAATAATAATCAGATGGAAGATGCATCTAACTCAAACTTTATGCTATTTTACAACAGAAATGCCCATCACATGCATAAGAACAGCCTGGGAGGTGGGCATAACACCTGGGCAGATAGGAGAATAATATATTTAGCAAGGGATTAGTAATAGACCCAGTACCTGGGTAATTTATATTTTTTACTACAACACCAGGAAATCTCATAGCCACGAAACTGTGTCTGAATGAGTGCCTTGAGAAATTTTTAGTCAAACAGTAAATTGTCCAGACGTTGGGACAACCATGTCTTCTGTTCCATCTCCTGCCAACCTAGCAGTTCAAAAGCAAGAAATTGCAAGTAGATAAATAGGCTTTATTTACAAGGGACTGCAGTGGCTCAAGTAAGTAAGATGCTGACTGGGAAGCGGAAGGTCAGCAGTTCGATTCCCGAGTACTGCAGGATGGAATGAGCTCTCGCCTTTGTCCCAGCTCCTGACAACCTAGCAGTTCAAAAGCAAGAAATTGCAAGTAGATAAATAGGGACCACTTTGGTGAGAAGGAAACAGTGTTCCATGCGCTCCGGTGTCTAGTTATGCCTGCCACATGACCACGGAAACATCTGCAGAAGCAGACAGCGCTGGGTTCTTCGGCTTGGAAACAGAGATGAGCACTGCACCCTAGAGTTGCATACGACTGGCTTTCGAGCAAGGGAAACCTTTACCTTTACCTTAAATAGGCTTTGGCAGGAAAGGTAACAGCATTCTTTGTGCTCTGGCCTATAGTCATGCCTGCTACATGACCACATAAATGTCTTCAGGTGCAGACAGAGCTCTTTAGCTGTAAGTGGAGATGAAATTTTTAGTCAAACAGTAAATTGTCCAGACTTTGGAACAACCATGTCCAACCCCCTAGAGTTGGACATGACTGGCTTTTGAGCAAGGAAGACCTTTGCCTTTAATGGGAGAACACATTATTTTGCAAAAACAAAGTTTTTAGGATTACAAGACCCAGAATCCCCCAGCAGTCAGGGCTGGTGACCAGAATATGAAATGTTTCCAGGTTGACTCTGAAACTCTCAACAGCTGCTGCTTATGTGGGGAAAGAATAATATTATTGCAGAATAATAGTTTAAAAATTATATTTTAAGGAACATCTGTTGGGGAAACTGCAGTAGAAAAATTAGTTTATCCAGGAATGGCACAGAAAGATGGGGTGGAGGGGGGATTCTATAGATATTAAAAGTTGTCTGTAATGCAAAATTGCTTCCAGAATTCTACATATTAAAAATATGAGAAAATGCCTATATTAGTTGAAATACGTATATGGTTTCTCAAAAAGGTATTCAGACAGACAAGGAAGCAGTGTGAATATGAATTCAGACTAAACTGATGAGGACTAAAATAGACAGAGCCATCCTTGGGCTATATCAAGTTAAGCAAAGTGGAACCTTTCAGGTGTAGTTGTACTTCATTAGTCATAGTCAACATAATGATTAGTGAAGAATGATGGGAGTGGTAATCCAGTGAGATCGACATGGCTGCTCTCAGGCCACCAATGGACTAGGTGGATGATTGGTCTGAAGTGCTGTTGGGCTACTTGCTATGGGTTGCAACTATCTAGCGATATGGCAGGTGTTCGCAGGTATGAGATGACCAGCAGCATATTCTGGGGTCAATGGAGGACAGTGATTCTATTGACTTCATGACTTGCTGGCCAGGTGTAACAGTGACTACCAGAAGTAACTATTGCTGCCCACCTATAGGCTGTATCAGCCTATACCCATGATGGCGAACCTTGGCACCCCATAAGTTCTTGGACTTCAATTCCCAGAAGCCCAAGCACCCTGTGAATCCACACGAATGGGTTTACTGCGCTGCCCTCATTGCTCCTGGAAGCAGAAGTAAAATACACACGTACGGGTGCGTTTTACTTCTGCTTCCAGGAGCGATGAGGGCAGCATGGGCCAGATGAATCACAGTAAACCAATTCATGTGGATTCACAGGGTGCTTGGGCTTCTGGGAATTGAAGTCCAAGAACATCTGGAGTGCCAAAGTTCACCATCACGGGCCTATACAGTGATAGCAGGACTATTCTATCTTGTGGGTTGGGCCATCCAACTGTTTCACTTCCTTTGTCATGTGTGTTGTTTCTGGTGGTTTCAGCAGTTCTTCGGCTAGCCAAGTGGAGTGCTGGGGGGTAGTGGCTGTTGTACATCATTGCTAACATTTAATGTTATAGCTGTGAGTGTTGCTGGTACTAAGAGGAGAAAGACAAGCAAAGATACAGTGGTTCCTCCTTCTACTCTTCCTTCTCCCTCACTGGTTTGATTGGAAGAGCAGCTTTGACCTTTTCTGTCCAGAGAAGAGAAGGACGTAGCACAAGAGCAACTTGTCTAGTAAGTGCAGAGGAATCAAGCTCGTCCTCTGCATTATTATTACAGACCAAGGTCCAGTTCAATATTTGAATAGTGAAAATCTCAGCCCTTAATTTTATGTTAGATCACAGCATTCCCCTGGCTGTTACACAAGAAGGCTTGGAGGCCCACAATCCCATTTTGGAAACCGCCTTACAGAACATTACAGATTGCATTCATGCATGCCCAGGAACACCATAAGTGCTTGTGCAAAGTTCCACCACCAGCAGAACCATGTGTGGAAAAATATTTAGGTTACTTCTCTTCAGTGAGAGCTGAAAAAGTGCAGTTATCTTATTTTGTGCCCACATCAAACTTTAAACTGTCAAAATAAAGCCACCTTCTTGGCTTTGTCATTTGCCAAACCTAAATCCTCATCAGTATGTGTTTCCGGTAGTATTCATTAGACCAACAAATGAGCCAGTCTCTGTATCTCTCCACATTCACACAGTGTGTTCTTGCCTGCCAGCAGCCCCCACTTGAGCATGTTGGTCTTTCATTTAGGGACACCGAACTTCAGCCTATCCAGGGTCCTCCAAGTGTTGTAGGGGAGGTTTAGTTCCTCAGCTATATCCTCCTTTAATGTTATTCCTTGTTCATTGAGATCCTTCCTCCATCTTCTAATTTGATTTTGGTCTTGCTTACCCTCAAGAATGTTTGTTTTTGCCATAAAGCCCTTCCTGGATCGGAGTCAGAAGACTTGAGGCTCATATCCTTCCAGAGGATGCTGAAGGACATTATCTTGCTTAGTTTCCTCAGTGTCCACGGCTTCGTCTCTCCTTATCTTAGGTGGAGTGACACCAAAAAGAGAATATATGTTCTCAACTGGTGTAGGTTTGAGGCACTCTATCATTATGCACATTGTTTCATTAATAGCAGTGTCAACTGATGAAAGTGCAGTCACTTGTGCCAACAAAGGTTGCACAAGTGGAATGAGACAATAGACTCCTGCTTCACACCCACCATAGAGGCAAAGTTTCATTGAAGAGGCATAAGTATAACATGTGGAAATCATAATCTCCAGTTTTTTTATTCCTAGTTCACAATACCCCCAGAGTCCTATATTTATCTTTACTGTCCATTATCAAGCTCTTTTGAGACCCTCAAAGGACAAAGGCTTTATACATGTTGTACATTTATGGCATTGATGGAAATTGAATGTACTCCCATGGGATCTTCTGGCATTTTCTGGCATCTCTCTGTGCACATGATCCACCACTATGCCATTTCATTTTGTACTCTAAACTTCCTATTTAATTGAAAACTGATACTTGTAATTTTCATTCCAATAAAACGTTCCCAGGACCTGAGGATATCTTGGTCTTGCTGGTGTACTTTTTCATTAGAATTAACAGCTCAGGTTTCAATTAATTTTAATAACTCTCCTTATAAAAATAATTGATTCTATGCCTTTGACATCCACTATGTATTATCCTGAGATTCACTAATTCCATAAACCCTTGTCAGTTTTGAAAAGGATGTGATTGGCCTGAGCAAGGTCCCCACCCTTGCATCCCTCTCTAATTAAAATATATATTCTTCCAATATGGTGTCTGATGTTCAGATGATAAGATTGGCCTGAACTGGCTTTCTTTCTAATGAAATGAACATGGGCTTTATTTGGAATGGAACCCTGTTTTCTCGGAAAGATTGATTTCATCGTTTAACGTAATGGTAAACCCTCAAGCCAACTCTCCCTCTACTTCAGAAATATGAATTAATTGTGTCTGTCTTTCTGATTTCCTATTTGCTCTTTAGCTTATTGGCTGGAGCAAAGAAAGAAGCAGGACATTTTTGCACAAAATAGAGCTCACTGATTTGATAGTTTTGGGAAAGCACATGTGCGAGGAAGTGAAATTTTGAATATAGAGGGTGTCAAAATAATTAAGGGAGGTGTGCAAAAAGCAAAAGTGTCATAGGGTGTAGAAAAGCAATTTTCATCTGTCAAGCTTTTTTTTTACTGTCCAGCTTTTATGCCCATGCATGTTGATTGGAAATACAGTAGTGTGTATGATCTTGGTCTTGGTCTCCAGGAACACATCTTTATGCTTTCTTACTTTCCTACTTTCCTCATTGCTCCTCTTCCAAGTCTCAATCTTCTGATTTTTTGGCTGCAGTCCCCATTTGGATTGATGATTGAACCAAGGCATACAAAACAAAGAAAAGAAAGCAATCACACGTATATACCACCCCATAGCACTTAGTGCACTCTCTCGGCGGTTCACAAGTTAATGAGCATTTTGCCCCAAACATGCTGGGTACTCCTTTTACTGACCTTGGAAGGCTGAGTCAACCTTGAGCCCTGGTCAAGATCAAAATCACAAACTTTTGGCTGCAGGACAGCAGTTTAACTACTGCACCACCATTTCAATTTCTTCATTGTTAACATTAAAATGCAGCCGTATCTTACAACCTTGCCTATAGGAAACCGTTCTTTCGCTCCAAATTCTGTCCTAATGGTAACTTTTTATCTACACAATAGGTTATATATTGGGGCAGTCAACTTCTGAGGCATGGACATTTCTTTTAGTACAACTCGTTGTATCTAATGATCCACACAGTTAAAGGCATTGCTAGAGTCTATAATTTCTTTGGGATGTTTTAGTAACAAGTGGATATTTGCAATATGACCTCAAATCCCACTTCTTTTTCTGATTTAATATTGAACATAAGGCATTTAATTTCATTTAAGATTAAATTCTTTGTTACAACACCTTGGGCATCACTTTACTTGCATTGCCAACTAGAGCTGTCCTTGGCACCTCATTTCTTGAGGTTTGAAATGCATATTAAACATTTCCAGACTGCGGACCATTTTCTCCCCAAACCATATTTCTTGGCCTATCCTTGTTTGACGTTTGCCAAAGTCAGTCTTCATTGCTTGAAATAGTTCTATCAGTACTACCCCTGTGATTTATTTATTTCCAATGCTTTCAGACCAGTTTTTCACTTTGCATTTTAGAACTGCAAGTTCTATCTATTCTCTTCAGCTGATGTGGCTATTTTCTTGATGAATGGGGAAATGTCTTAGTCTGGTGACCATTTTGCCAAGCTCATAATGGAGTCTGGCCTCTTAACAGCATTGCTCCCTGTGTCACTGAAACAGTCAACCCCCCCTCAGCTTTGATAAGGTGTACAGTATAACCCCTGTCTTACAAATGCCTCGAGTTACATAAAATTCAACTTACATAATGATTTTACTAAAACCATGTCCCGATTTACACGATTTCTTATGGGTTTGCTTCCAGTTACATAAAGATTCTTTTTCCTATGGGTTTGCTTCATGTTACATAAAAATTCATTTCTCTTTGGGTTTGCTTTGATTTACATAAAAATTTCATTTTTCCTATGGGTTTGCATCGAGTTACATAAAAAAACCGATTTAAGCAAAAGCCTACGGAACGGACTTTTTTTCGGTAAGTAGGGGTTTTACTGTATATCCAAAAAAGAGAAATATTAGAATACTTGAGCAAATTCTGAATCACACTGAACAGAGTTAGAACCTCATTACTGACAACTTTAGCAACCTAAAATACTCTGAAACTTTGCTTTTTAAAAACCAGTGCATGCCCCCGGGCTCATTTCTTAGCACCAGGCAGGCAATCAAAACTCTTTTCTCTCAGTGAATCCTTCCAAATACCCTCTAATTTAGCTCCGAAAAAGACTGTGTTTATCTAAGAATCCCTTGAATCTCCAGGTCTCTCTCAAATCAGATTAACCTGATGTGAGGTTTAATAATGAATTCCACTCAGCCCGCCTGGGGGACTAGGATGTTCTTTTGTCTGATCCTGAGACAAGTTTCCTAATAGTGGAAAATGAGGTCCGCAGAGCAATGTATGCTAAAGTCATCCCAAGGGAATTTATTAGAAATCATGCCCATGTCCTTTGGGGTAGACAACTAGTGAGTTTTGTTCATTACCAGCACCCTTCAGCAGCCTTGAATGGGGCTTTTGACTGTGCGGACCACAGCAAAATGTGGCAAGTAATGAAAGAGACGGGAATACCAGAACACCTCATATGCCTCATGAGAAATCTGTACACGAACCAAGAAGCAACAGTTAGGACAGAACACGGAATGACAGAGTGGTTTGGAATAGGAAAAGGAGTAAGACAAGGCTGCATATTATCACCCTGCATATTCAATCTATACACAGAGCACATAATGCGCAATGCAGGGATGGAGGAATCACAATTTGGGATCAAAATTGCTGGGAGAAACATCAACAATTGAGATATGCAGACAATACCACCCTGATGGCAGAAAGTGAGGAAGACCTAAAGAACCTCTTGATTGGGCTGAAGGAAGAGTGCAAAAGCTGGCTTGAGACTCAATATCAAGAAAACCAAGATAATGGCAACAGGTCCGATCAGTCCCTGGAAAATATGGGGAAGAAGTAGAAGCAGTGACAGATTTTACTTTCCTGGGATCTAAGATCACTGCAGATGGCGACTGTAGCCATGAAATAAAAAGACGACTGATTATGGGGAGACAAGCAATGAGAAACGTGGGGAATATAGTGAAAAGCAGAGACATCACCTTGAAAACAAAAATTTGCATAGTCAAAGCAATGGTATTCCCAGTGGCAATGTATGGGTGTGAGAGCTGGACCATTAGGAAGGCTGAGCACAGAAGAATAGATGCCTTTGAGATGTGGTGTTGGAGGAGAGTCCTGAGAGTCCCTTGGACAGCAAAGAGAACAAATAGGTCAATACTGGAAGAAATCAATCCTGGCTGTTCATTGGAGGGACAAATGGTGAAGATGAAGCTAAAGTACTTTGGACATCAAATGAGAAGGGAGGACTCACTTGAGAAGGCCTTGATGCTGGGAAAGGTGGAGGGCAAGAGAAGAAGGGTGCATCCAAAGATGAGATGGATAGATGGTATTGTGGACACAATGGGCACAGAGCTTGGAGGGCTGAGGAGAATGGTGGAGGATAGAGATGACTGGAGGAAAATGGTCCATGGGGTCACAAAGGGTCGGAATCGACTATGCGACTGAACAACAACAACAAGACAGATGCAAGGAATTAGCCCCCCCCCCCCCCAACATGCATCCAGTAATATAAGTTGGATCATCTGCTGAAGGAATAGAGGTCGAAATCCATCAATCCTCTTAGTGAGTTGTTGTTTTTTTTTAAAAAAAAACCCTCATTAGATTAATTATTTTATGTCATTTCTGTATTGGTTATGAGACCTTTTTCTATTCATTGACTAAAGCATGGCTGTGTGCATTTCTTAAATGTAGATCTCTATAGTTATGCACAGTTTTGAAGTATACACATGGTTTTGCACATCTTTCCTCCAAATTATACATTTTGCTTTTCTTTTGTGCATTAACTCAGGGGTGGTTGTGCATATTTTGCAAATGCACACATTTTAAATCAAGAACGTTTGGAAATCGGTGCGAGATTCTCCATGAATTTTTTCCACTTCAAATCCTACCCTGCCTCTATTATTAGGAATCATTATGTGATGTTGTAATGCTGGTAATTGCAGGTGAGCAGCTGCCCAGAAATGATTGAGACTTTATTTGGAGAAATCTGCAAAGCAGTCTTATATTTTTAGGGGAGTACATTAAGAAACAGAACATTCTCAGGGATTTCCTTAGAGAAATAGTAAAGGTAAAGGTCACGCTTGCATGAAAGCCAGTTGTATCTGACTCAAGGTTTCAGTGCTCATCTCTATTTATAGCCAAAGACCCAGCATGTCTGCATATGCAGATGTTTCTGTGGTCATGTGGCAGACATGACTAAACACCAGAGTGCATGGAACACTGTTTACCTTCCTACCAAACTGGTGCCTATTTATCTATTTGCAATTTCTTGCTTTAGAACTGCTAGGTTGGCAGGAGCTCAGACAGAGACAGAAGCTCACTCCATCATGCAACACTCGGGTCTCAAACTGCTGACCTGCCGACCTTCCAGTCATCAAGTTCAGTGTCTTAACCACTAATCCCCCATGGTCCCATGTTAGAAAGATATCTCCTGATAAATTTTAGTTCAATATTTGGTGTCATTCCTGAGGATCCAGTACTTTCCCAAGGCCATTCCAAATACTGTACTGCATTTTGAAAGGGTCATTGTTGGTTTCTAGGGCTCTATGTCAATCCCCCTTTAGTTTGATGATCGCTTTGTTTAAGGGCCTCATTCAATCAGGAGTGATTCATATCATCCTTGATCAGTTTTGGAGCCTGAATCTGAACTACCATTTAGAAATCTGAAGTGCTGCAGTCCCTGCTGATTTGAAAGAGGAAATTCAAATGGCCAAAATTTAGAGGTGGGTTCAAATCTCACCACAAAACTTTGTCCCTTAGTAAACCATTCAAAAGGGACCATGGTGGCTTAGTGTTTAAGATGCTGAACTTGACGACTGGAAGGTCAGCAGGTCAGCAGTTCAAGACCTGAGTGCTGCACCATGGAGTGAGCTCTTGTCTCTGTCCAAGCTCCTGCCAACCTAGCAGTTCGAAGGCAAGAAATTGCAAGTAGATAAATAGGTACCACTTTGATGGGAAAGTAAACAGCATTCTGTGCACTCTGGTGTTTAATCATGCCTGCCACATGTTCACAGAAATGTCTGCAGAGCATTGGCTCTTTGGCTAGAAACAGAGATACAGGTAAGTACTGAACCCTAGAGTCGGATACAACTGGCTTTCGAGCAAGGGTGAACTTTATCTTTTCCTAGCCCATAAACATTTTGCTTTGCCTAATAGCAGGTTCACCACCACCACCACCCACATTTAAGCCAATCACCTTAAAAAATTGCTAAGCTGTAGCATGTATCCTGGAAGAGGGGGAAAAAATCTTGCAGGATTTAGGTAGTATTCTCTCTCTGCGAGCAATGCTTGAGCAGCCCGTTGATGGAGGCAGTGAATTTGTTTTGCTAATACAAAGAGGAAGATTCCAACCCAGGAAAGGTAAATCAGTGAAAAGGGAAGGGGGAAAACAACATAAAACCATAGTAGAATAAAGAGTAACAGTAAAGAGTGATTATATTATGCTTAAACTGAACCTCATCACTCAAAGCCCAGATAAGACTACGAACACCCATAACAGTTGCACATAACACAGACAGAAAGAGAGAGAGAGAGAGTCCTAAATGAGATAAAAGTCAAACTAAATAAAAACAATCCAATGGAAGACTTAGTCTAGTGATGGTGAACCTTGGCACTCCAGCTGTTCTTGAACTTCAATTCCCAGAAGTCCTGATCAGCAGAAGTGCTGTCTTGGGCTTCTGGGAATTGGAGTCCAAAAACACCTGGAGTGCCAAGGTTTGCCATCACAGACCTAGTCTCTCCTAGTTAGCACATAACTGGAATGAGCAAAAATTATGGATGCAAGTAAGCAACGACAACTAGCTCTTTCTCCTTTTATCATCTTTTATTCCAATCTATCACTTCAATCTCAAAGGTCCTAATTTGGCTGAAAACCTGGGATTCTGCCAAAGTGTTTACACATATACGTTTTGCCTCTCTTGCAGATTATTTAAAATAGCTCCTTCTTTGTAAGCCCTGTTGTGAATTTGAGGGGAGGCAATTCCAGGAAACTGATATCGTCTTGTGATGATAAATTCCCCAAACGACAAGTTACGTGGAATGTGTTATTTTTTGAACTGACATCCATGGTCAATGCATATCGATTTCACTGGCAATTCCAAATTGTCGTAAGAGGACAAAGGATTTTGAAAAACTACCTACCCTACTGTGGTTATCCAACCCCACAGCAAAAGGTATGAAAGGGAGTGAGGAAATATATGCCTGCTCAAAAATTTGGCATGAGTTTGAATGAGCTTCCCCTTGGGTATCTACTGAGAGCAAATCTGTTCTCCACCAAGAGTTGATACCATCCAGACATCTGCTACAAAATGTGGATGTAACTGACAGCTGTTGTCAGACACTAAAACAGCAAGACTGAAATATGGATGCACCTTCTTTGCTAATCACCAATAAATGAACTAATAAATGGCAGTTGCCCTCATTTTGCTTTCCATAGCAGTGAGCGAAGTGCACCAAGGTTGAGAAAGCCATGCCAACATTAATTGTAGTTTGTTTTAATAGCCCTGGGTGATCATCATCATCATCATTAATGATCCTTCCTTCTGTAAAGAACTTGGTAGGTAGATGTAATGAGCTTATACCCCTGGGAAGGAGAAGCACTATATCTCCTGTAGGAATGCAAAAAAAGTACAGTACTTGTCTTCATGTATCTGGAGCACAGATATGTAACTCTGCAAGAAAAGATTGGGATTATAGATGTCTGCTGGAGAATTGTAGAGGGAAGGCTTTAATATTTCTTTTCTTTCATGGTTTTTTTTTTTGGAGTTTCAATTTCAGGTTATTTCAGGTACAAACCTTTACAGTAAACTCCCAAAGTTCTTGAATCCTGGAGGGGGGGGGGGGGAATCAGTCAACCACAGACTTACATAGGCACTGAGAATATTTTAACGTTCACATTCATCATTGCATCACCATCTAAATCATTCTCACCAGCTCATCAGCAAGGAACAATACAGACGTGAAAGAGAAATCATCATATGATAATGGTCAACACAAGGTGTTGAAGAGGTAGCCATACTAATCTGTGCAAGTTGTGTGATAGAGTCAAAATAAAACATGCACACCCTCTCACTTAGGGCAATAATATCAAACCAATGTAAATTAGAATCTCAAAATATGTGGGGCTGAAGAGACAGCTCTTCCTTCGACCACTTTGATAGCTTCAGTCCAGCAATGGAAGTAGTAGTCCATCTTGTGAAGGGATAATGGTGAGGCACTCCAGGCAACAGTAAAGAAAAGTGTGTGTGTGTACGCGCGTGCGTGCACGCACACACATGCATGTGCGCACGTGCACACACTTGCATGTGTGAAATCCCTCCCAATCTCAATAATAAAAAAGAAAAAAAAGAAAAAAACAAGGAAAAAATAGGATAATATGAAATGCATGAAAAACTCTGTTATGTGGCATTCTATTCGAGATCTCTGTCCAAGGCAGAGCGCAACTACGTGCAAACAGATAGGGAAGCCCTGGTGATTGTCGCGGGAACCCAAAAGTTCGATGACTTCCTTTATGGCAGACCGTTCACAGTCATGACTGACCATAAGTCCCTGCTAGGTATCTTTACCACAAACAAGCCAACCCCACAGATCTTTTCCCCAAAGATGCTGCGGTGGGCTATCTTCCTCAATGCGTACCAGTATGCATTGACCTACCGTCCCGGCAAGGAGATCAGCCATGCTGACACCCTTTCCAGGTCCCCCCTCCCATAGGCAGGGGACCCAGAGTGCGAGGTAGAGCAGGACCACCAGGTGCTCCTGATTGAGGCCCTAGATTCGCCCCCGATTCTGCCAGTGGAGAATGCTAAGGCTACAGCGAAAGACAAGTCATTGGCCCTAGTCAGTTAATGGGTACATAAATGGTGGCCAGCAACCTCCCCAATGGAGGAATTTAAGGTTTTTGGTAAGAGGAGAAACGAACTCTCCTTAGAAAGGGGATGCCTACTCTGGGCGCAGCGGGTAATAATCCCTGAAGTTCTGAGGCCTCGGATGCTCAAGATGCTGCATATCAGCCACCCAGGGATCATGTGCTCCAAGGTAGAACTTACGTCTGCTGGCCCAAACTGGATGCAGACATAGAACACATGATTGGCACTTGTGAGAGCTGCCAGAGTACCCGGCCCGAGGAGTCCCGACTTCCGCACAGAGAATAGGACACAGCCCGGGGACCGTGGTCGAACCGCACGTGGATTTCACGGGTCCCTTCAGGCGCACCCTTTTCCTTATAATAGTGGACTCTTACTCCAAATGGTTGGAGGTAATCCCGATGGCCAGTACATCATCAGCTGCAATGATTAAACAATTACGGAAGGTATTCAGCTGTTTCGGGTTACCTGACGTACTTGTGAGCGATAACGCCACAACTTTCACGTCAGCAGAGTTCCAAGGTTTCATAGAGATTAACAAAATTCGCCACATAACTGCAGCCCCTTTTCACCCTGCTACAAATGGTCAAGCGGAATGCCTGGTGCGAACAACGAAGGATGCACTGCATAGGATGGCCCCCGGGGAATTGAACTTGCAACTTTGCCAATTCCTATTAAGGTATTGTGTAACCCCCTTAGCGTCGGGTCTGTTGCCTGCCGAACTCCTTATGTGGAGGAAACCTGCCACGATCCTCTCAAGGTTAGACCCAACCAGGGTGGAGGACACGGGTAGAAATATAGAAACAGGGGGCACCAAGAGTTTCAAGATTGGCGAGGCAGTGCATTGCTGTAACTATGCGGCTGGCGGGCCTAACTGGGTGCCTGGAATAGTGGTCAGGCAAACGGGGCCAGTCTCATACAAGCACAGGACTCCTCTGGAGGAGGCATGCCGACCAGCTCAGGGGTAGGATAGTAGGAAGGCAAGACTTGAGTGACCAAGCAGAGCATTCAGCATTAGGGTTCTCCCCCACCCACTTATCCCAAGGGGGAGACGCAGACCACAGGGGAGAGGGAAATGACACAAATCCACATCCTTTTGAACCCCTGGGTAACAGGAACAACTTGGAAGGGGGGATTTTGAGGAGTTGTTAGACTTTGAGTTAGGAAACCGGGGGGATTTTTCGGAGTGTTCCCCCACCCATCCAAGCGAAGAGCAGGGTTTTTCTTTAGTCCCTGGAGTCCCCGGTTTCACATCCCTGGAGTTTACTCCCCCCTAGACCTCCCCAATCCCCAGCTCAGAACTCACAGCAAATTGCTAACGAGTTACACTCTCCCATTGCAGGACGAGGGCAGAGTAATCAGGAGCATGCAGAGACTCCAGCCCCAAGTGCGGCTGCCACTCGCCCAAAGCGAACATGCGGGAAGCCTCAATGGCTGAAGGACTTCGTCCTCACCTAGGGGGGAGGGGTGTTATGTATTGAATGAATGTTGCAAGTTTCCTTTTTAACAGAATGTAACCAGTCAATGTATCCAATTGTATCTGATCAGAGACATGTTGTAGCAAGCTGTATAAGGATGCAAGCAAAGTGGCCACATGTGGCAGTAGCGAGCATCCGGCTCACATGGTACAGATTCCCCAAATACCTGAAGAGCAGGAAACCTTCCCGCCACACCTGGAGAAGATGGGTGTGACGATCTATGATGTCATGCGGACAGTAGCCAATGAGCTACCACCCGGGATATTCAAATGTAGAGTGTGCTATAAATAGAGCTGTTTGGTCCGCCATTACCTCATGTTCACCCTGACCATCATGCAATAAAGTTGTATTTAGCCCTACTGCGGTTCCTTCTATTGTCTTCCTTGCAAGACACTAAAAACTCCTAAGATTTGTTAACCTCTCTTTTCGATTTCATGCTTTGGAGGCTATCAAAAAAAGTTCAAAAGACTCTGAAAATGAAAGAAAGGGCCCTTTTCAAGTGTGTTTTTTGTCCACCTCTTTTGGGTTAATCAGTAGGCCTACCTCCTGATTCCTGCTTTATTTCAAATAGGTTAAGCAACCTTTTCTTTTGATGTCAACATTATGTTCCTCTACACTGCTTAACTGCAGTATCATTGCTGCATTTGCAACAATCCATGGTCATGCTCCATTGGCCAAGCCTTTAGAGTAGTTTGCAAACATAAGTAACAAGGGAGTCAATGAAGCCCTAAAGCCTCAAATCACAAATATGAATAAAGAAAGAAAAAAACCATCCAAATGGAGTAAAGATGTTAAAAATGCTTGAACATTAAGGTATTATAATGACATGAAGCTATGTTGAGGGAAGGTTGACTGAGTTGTAGTCTACCATTACTCGCAGAGACAGTAGGTGCTATAGTCATTCCCCAGAACTACTCAACACATTGAGCAGAACAGTGTATAATCTTGCACATGAAGCTTGTCTTTGGCAGTAGCGGATTGTTAGTCTCAGTCCTACTTATTTATTCTTAACTGGAAGACATGAAAGATGATTTAAAATACTTTTATGTCAAGGATTTGGGCTAGATAGCTTTTGTGGTTCTTTCCAACTGTTACATTGTATGTTTCATTCTATGTGGATGTTACATGGAATGGTAGTCTCAGTTGCACAAACTGCATGCATCTAGTCCAGTGAACAAAAACATTTCATATTTAGGTTTGCTTTCTCACTGACTACTTTCTACCCTTAAGGTAGTGGTGGAGCCATAGTTGATTCCAAAATAATATAGTATACCAAAAATTCATTGACCTAATACAGCAGGTGTTAAGAACATGGCTTGTAATGGGTGCAGGTGTCCTTTATTCTGGAACTTGAATCAAAATGAAACTTCTTTGCATACAATCGGAGTGACTAAACAGGTGTTTGTCACCACTCTTTGGGCTATGTTTCTCACCATTCCATTTGAAAGCTAAAGCCAAAGAAATCTTGATAGTGTTTCATGTGCTACAAAACTCCACATTTTGTTGAAACAAACTAACACAGCTAATTCTTTAGAAACTTCAGTTTTGATGTATACTGACCAGAATCTTATTGGGGTTTGTGTAAGGTATGCATGTCTTGCTGTGGCTAATTGTGGCTAATTGATGAGGTGGCGGACATACTTCCACCATAGGCCAGCTAGCACAACTGAGAAACACTCTGGCACTTCATCAGTTAGCCACAATTTGCTGTAACAATTTATGCACACCTTGCACAGAAACCAATAGAATTCTGGCCACAATGACTTAACACTATAGATCCTACATACCAGGAAGATTTAAAGACTTATATCCAGAGTGGAATTTTATAGAGATTGATAGATGATGGATTTGCTTTTCTACTTAGCCTTTGTTCAGCACAATCCAACATTTTGAACCTTTAAAGTTCTGTACTCCATCAGCACAATTGCTGGATTTCCAGCTGGGCTCAATTGTGGTATATCAGAAGTTCAACAGAGGTGTAATTGAGGTGCTTGCACTTTGAACATTGCAACACTCAACTTGCAGGCAATGTTGTCAAAGACCAAAGATCATTTTAGTCACTTTCTAAATTAACAAGTAGAAACCAATTTCAGTCACCCTCCAGAAAAAAACATGTTGTAATCCAGATTAGTTTCTCCATCAGATAAAAATGTAGTGGCAGAATCAATAAAGACAGGGAAACCCTGCTGGATTAAAACAAGAACAATTCACTAATCCAGTCCCCCTCCCCCAGCAGCAACTGCTTTTGGGCCAGATGCTCTTGTATCTCAGTTTTTGCTATATTGTACCTTTATTGATGTGTTGTGAGCCACCTTGTGCTAGGACGGGATATAAATCAAATAAATAATAATAATAGTAATTTGTTTTGATACTTGCTTCTTTTCCAGATGATATCGGGAAGCAGAGCAATTCTCCAAGACTTCAGCAGAAGCCATCAGATGTGGCAACTCTACTATACTTAGAGGGAGTACCTGTACTTATATCACTGAAGACATGATCAGGCAATAAAGCTGTCTACCCCACAGCAGCCATGATCACATAGGAAGTGTCTGCAAAATAGGTTCTAAGCACAGATGGCTCTGTGGACATGGTGTGAATAGGAACCTTTCATTTATAGAGAGAGTCTGCGAAAGTGGGTGATATGATTGTCTTCATGACTCTACAGCAAGGAAACTCTATAATGTGACTTTGTTCTCTTATGTTAGATTCAGCCAACTCCCTGAAATGGCCATCATTCTATTTGGTTTGGCACTGATCAGAGTACATCTGAAATATTTAGGCCACTTCTGAGTATCCAGATTCCTCCTCCTCGAGGGAGATACAAAGTTCTTGCTCTGGCAATTCTAGCGGCCTCCACCAGCGTTATTTGTTGTTCTTGTAATATGTCTTTGTTGTTCTCTGTCCACCGTCCTCTGGGTCTGCCTTGTGGTCTTTGTCCTTCTTTTTCCACATATGCCTTGTATGGCATGTCCTGTTTCCAAGTTTTTAAAAAACATATAATTTGACGTGGAGCTGGAAATTTAACGTTCATATTATAGAGTGTGGATTCCGCATGCCCAATTGGCATAGAACCTTGGCAGAGGTTAAACCAGTCGAGCAGACTCCTGGCCACTGGCCCTTGCCAGTATGGAAAACCGGGGTGGGGTGGGGCTGGATTAATAATCAGAGGGTTAATTCACCCACATCTGACCTGACCAGCGATCCTGCTGAGAGAAGCAGATCACTAACCTCCGTTACCTATTAGGCAATTACTGACTCACAGAAGAGCCTAATCTTTGGTGCAAATAGAAGCCATATTTACTCTGGCGTAAGCCTCAGACAATGGTTTTCCTCTGTCAGTGTTTGCCTTAGTTAATCAACTTCCCCAAGAGAGGTTCTCAATTAACCCGGGTAAATGGGTGATGTGATTTTCTGTCAGATGACCATTCTACCATGCGCAGCCTTGAACATAATATATACTGATGATTTTCCCTCAATAAATCACTGGTCTTTGCTCCATCTTGCCTAGTGTCGTTACTCGACCAGTCTCCTCCGGGACCTCAAGGGCCGCTTTATGGCCCCGATCCTACAATAGAGATCTTCAGAACTTATCTCATTGCAACTCATTGTCCAACTGTAGGCTTTAAATAGAGAAAGAAAAAAGCTCATCTGCTTTAAAATTGAGGATTCCCACAGAGTGATCCAGGGAGCATAAGAACATAAGAACAGCCTTGCTGGAACAGGCCACAGCCCATCCAGTCCAGCATTCTGGCTCACACAGTGGCTCACCATTTCCTTCAGGGTATTCCCAAGCAGATGCCTTCACCTGCTTAGGATTCCCTGGAAATGGCATTGAGAGATATCCTGCCTATCTCTCCGACCCTGAGGTTGACCTTAAGTATCCATAATTATAGCCATTGATAGCCTTGTCCTCCATGAACTTGTCTAATCCTTTCTTAAAGCTGTCAAGACTGACAGCTGTCACCACTTCTTCTGGCAGGGAGTTCCATAGACCAGTAATCATCTGGGTGAAAAAGTACTTTCTCTTATTTGTTTGAGAACTAGTACCCAAAAGTTTCATGGAGTGTTCCCTAGTTCTAGTGTTGTGCGATAGGGAAAACAGTTTTTCCTTATCTACTTTGTCCACACCGTGCATGATTTTATAAACTTCAATCAGGTCACCTCTTAGACGTCGTCATTCAAGAGTGAAGAGGCCCAAACGTTGCAGCCTCAGATGGTAAAGAAGATGTTCCAGTCCCCTAATCATTCTGGTTGCCCTCCTCTGCACTTTTTCCAGCTCCATAATATCCTTCTGGAGGTATGGCGACCAGAACTGTACACAGTATTCCAGATGGGGCCTCACCATAGATTTATAAAGAGGCAAAATGAGTGATTTCCTTAAGGCCAGTGCATAAAACAAACTACAGCAAAGTCTAGGACAATAGTAAATCAAGGTCACACCCTCGTATGCACCATTCTTTTGATACAAAAGGGCTTCCTCCTTCAAGGCCAACAGTCTGAAACCAGCAGCCACCACAGACAGAAAAGCAGCCAAGGGAGAGAAGCTCATGACACCACAAAATACAAAGGTCACTCACAGCAATGGGATGAACAAAACAAAACAAAAAAAGCTGAAAGGCAGGATTTGTCTGTCACATATCCAAGCAGAGTTAGACAATTCATTCTTAGCTGTATGGTTCACTGAACCAGAACTCTATATGTGGTTGCTGTCAGAAGGCCCACCCAAGGCTTATGGACAGGCTCTTCAGTCTTAGGGAGATAAATCCTCACTGATCTCATTTGTTTTCGAGGAGAAAAGCTGCCATTCCCTGACCTCACCTTTGAGTTACTTTCTCCTCTGATTAATGACGGTTCTTCCATCCCAACAGCCAGAGCAGGGAAAAGAAGTACAACGGTTCATCAGTTGCTTTCATCTCCTTACTAGGCATATGGTCAACCTATGGAAGCTCATATGGCTTCTTTCTCATCTCTCACCCTTTCCTCACTCAGCCTTGTTTCAGATTTTTCTTGCCTTCTTCATAGGGAGGCTTTCCCTCTGGCTTTTGAGCTGGGTTTACTTAAGAGTATTCCTTTCTCTCTCCTCCATCATCAGCTCTGTTATCTTTCCTGCTTTCTAGTTTTGGCAGACATTTGACTGGGGAAAGGAAGCAAAGAGGCAAGTGTGAGATCAAGGAGGCAGATTGGGTGTGATCAGTCAGCCCGTCCTTTTGTGTTCGCTGTGGTTATGCTTTGCTTCTCAAAAGAAAATAGGACACTGGTTTATGTATGGAGATAAACAGGTAGTGTAAACTGCAACAGGAAATAAATCTCCTTGTTTCATTTTGAAACTGGAACACAAATCTTGCAAGCATCCGTGATTCCTCAACAGGCTGTTCCAGATGTTGAGCTAACTTGTTCTTTAAGAATGAGAAATTTTGCAAATACAATGATACCTCATACAATGTCCAAACTTGGTTCCACAAGTTTGGACTTTATATGGATTTGGTCTTTGTATGAGGCATGCAAAATCCTAGCCGCGATGCCTCATACAACGTCGTTTCCATAGAGATACATTGTACGGTAACAGCACAGACTTCAGGGCAAAGTCAAGGAAACAGACAGGAAACTGACAGAACATTAAGAAATCATTGTCTAAAGGCTAAAAACATTACAAACACATGTCAAACAACCCTGATTGTCCAAGAACCTGAAGAATGCTGCAAAAATCCCAGGAATGCTTCTAAAAATTCTGACAAAAAAATTCAAAAAATTCAAAATCGTGCTCAAAACCACTCCTAAACACTCTTCGCCTATGCAAAACCCACAAGAGCAATGCACGCATGTGTCCTGCCTTTTATACTGCCCAGGCACAATGCAACTTGGGAAAACCCTAATGCCTCATACAAAGTTGCATTACTTTGTATGAGGCAACTTTTTTCAAGGAATTAGGCGATGTTGTATGAATCCAATGTTGTATGAAGCGGACTTTGTATGAGGTATTACTGTACTGTATTTTTCATACATTTGCTTTGTCTTAGATCTCTTTGTGAACTGTTCCCTGCTGTTTTGGAGGCCACTTTTTCCAGAAGAATCCTCTACACATGCTAACTCTTTTAAAACTTGACACAGTCTGAAAGATTTGTGTCTATCCCAGCCTTTCATTCTCCTCCACTGTTGTGGACTGGGAGGAGGAAGTTGAGGGTGGATGTTTTATTTCATGAGATGGGGCTCAAAGGCCTGGATTCTTACAGAATTCACCAAGTCTTCATTGGAAAGCTTGACCTCACATTTATTTGAGGACTACGGTATCACATTTTAAAGCAAACATTGAGGAGTTACTGTAGATCCTGGGTCAGGCAACCAGCATGACAAATAATATGAAAATGAAGACCTGGACATGTTTACTAAGGAGAAAAGAAAATCGAGGAGAGCCGTGATAAGCTAATACCTAAGGGGTATCATGTAGTAGATGGAATCGAATTGGCTTTGTTGCTTCACTGGACAGAAATTGAAGTCTGAAGCAAGACTTGCTAGGTTTATTTATAGCACTTATACCCCGCTTTCCTTGCCCGAGGGAGACCCATAGCGGCTAACCAACATGTAAAATGACAATTAAAACATTGGATAAAACAATGGCTAAAAAAACTCTCTCTAAAACACCCTCCACCCATATAAGCTGAAATCTGAGGAAGTTTCTTAAGGACAGTAAGATGTGCTTGGCAGTGGAACAAATTTTCTCAAGTGGGCTTCCCTAGTCACTGACCTGGATGAAATAGTCTCCAGGGTTTCCACCCAGCTTTAGCAATTCTACACAGAAATCCAATTCCCCATCATCTTTAGAGGAATAGACATTTCAACAGCATGGCCACTGTGTCAAAGGTGTCTGTCACCCTGTTGTACCAATATATATTTATGCATTGCTTAAACCCTCTTCAGTTCCTGGTGTTGTTCAACAACAAAGAGTCAAAGGAAGGAAGGAAGGGGGGGGGAGATGTGCCTGGAGTGATTTTGATTTGTTTGCTTGTTTATTTGTAAGTTTTTTTTGCTGTTGTGCTATTCAAGTATCAAGGCTTCCTATAGTGCTTTCAGAACTTCCACTTGACAAGTTGTTTGCCTGTTTTAGTCTGATCTCCCAGGAATGAAAGCAGGCATCACTTTGACACATTCACACTAAAGGAATGCAAGAAGGAGTCCATTTGTTGCACTTGTAGCTGGAAGAAAGCAGAAGGTCATGTACTGTAGGTAACATAAAAGGGGTCAGTGTTTTGTTCTTCTACATTTTAGGTGTTGTTGCTGGCAGCTAGGTTATTGCTACCTGAGAAGGAAATTTTTAAAATGACATCCAGCTGTTTTAAAAAAGCTTCTTTGTAAAAGTCCAGCAGGCATCCTCAGACTTTGGCATACATCCATTTGCTACTCTCAGTTACAGTAGACTCACTATAATCATTTCGTGTCAGAAATTATTCTGGGTTGAAAGGATTTTTTGTGCGGAAGAAACTCTGCTCAGGGAATGCCCAAATGAGGCTCATTTCATGTCCCCAAGAGCTGGGACAGAGACAGGCACTCAAAATCATCATGCAATACCTGGGTCTTGAACTGCCGACTTGCCAGCCTTCCAGCTAACAAGGCAATCTTCTTAACCACTGAGCCACCATAGCCTCACTGTAGACTCACGGAAACTATGAGAATAATGAAAGGGTTAACTTATGTTTAGCAAGTGTGGTGAGGATGATTTCTTTACCAGGGAGGAATGGACCAAATGTTAGGATGACACATAATTATTATCACTGGATAACTAACGGATTCCTAGAGAACTAATGGTTAAAACATGGTAAGCTGTAAGATTGGTAAAAGGCAGTTTTGACTCTGTACCTCATCATGCTTTTCAGCTGACATTTAGAACATGAAACCCAACTCCATTTCAGGGCTTTTAGAGAATGGATTCTTGGGATTACAGCATCCAAAATCACCAGTCAGCATGGCTTCCAAATCTCAGAGCATCAGTCTGCAATTTCAGAGAACTGCTCTGTTTGCCTATTTTCTGGATGGGGATGTAAATCTCAGGGCAAGTAACTCTGGACCTGAGCACCATTCTTCAGATATTCTCCCCTGGTATAAGGGCATACTGGTTCAACCAGAAAATGTTTCTGATGCTTTAACTGAGACAAAGGGTCCAGATGGCAACAACTACCAGCTCCCTTCTTTGCTTATGAGTTTTGCTGACTTCGTGGCATTGTATAGTCCTACCTGGGTCTCAGATTTTGAGCTGAAGTCTCAGGAAATGGAGCTATGGAGACGTAACAACCTTTCTTCTGGGAACACTTGCCCAGAAAGGCAAATGTTTCAAATTCAGTTCCATGTATGGAGATTAGGTTTTAGAAAATTATAATGTGGGAGAAAGATGTTGGGCAAGTTTGTATGTCTTGCTTGTGCTTATTTGTCTTTCACAACAGTTGTCCATTACCACTGATCTTTCTTCCAAAGACCCTGGAGTTTCTAATGGTGTGATCAGATAGGGAAATACGTTTTAGACCACATGGAAGCTATTTTCTGGCATTTTAAATTGGTACTAGCACTGTAGGACTTTTTATGGTACAATGTGAAGGCTACTTTTGGGAACTTGGATTGGTTTCTGGATGGATGGACAGATGGATGGACAGACCAATGGATTAATGGATGGTCATTTTTAAGAATGATAGTTTCCAACAATGCAACACTTTCTAGCATGATTCTTTCCAGATGTGATCCTTTCTTGACATCTTATCAAACCCTAAATTCATCTTTCCCTTTAGCCTAGTTTTTTTTTTAAAAAAAGAAACATACTTCTCCAAAGAGTTAAGAGCAATGTCAGCATATTTGGTAACAAGAAAACTAGGTTTCTTGGTTCTTTTCCCGTGAAATTATCCTGCTAAGGGCATTAAAATTTACTATCCACCTGTCTGCCTGGATTTTATCAACACCAAAGCATTTTTTATAATATGTGATTAAACAAACCCCATTTACTGATGTAGTAAAACATAATAGAGACCAGAGCATTTAAAAGGCTTCTTAAATCATGGTAGCAGTTGCCAGAACAGAAGGTGAAAGTGCCTTTTATAATGTCTGATAAATGGATGAAAACATTAAAAGGGTGAGATTTACATGGCAGAGGCTGAACTTGTAAAGAATCAGTCTGATTCTCTCTCAGGAGGTACGATAGCTCACCAAGGCTGCAAGGTGCAGAGGGGAGGAAGATATGAAATCCCCTACCCTTCCAGCAAATGCACCATTTTTGAATGCCCAAGAACATTTCATTTATATCATCTCCTTTGGGCTTGAATGATGATGATGAACCATCATTCTAAAAGACCATCATTCCTCCAGTAGCCTACCATGATTGAAAAACAGGCAAGCCTCATGTGTAGTCTTATTGTCTAATTGACATAGAACACAAACGGAAGGGGGGAGAATGTGGCTGATCCAAAAGTGAGAAACCGTAGGTACAGTATACTAGAAGACACACAACCAATCTTCCTGTGACCAGCTGGCACATCCACTATACCAGGGGTTCCCAAACTTTTCACACTGCGGGCCAGTTACGTGGTTCCTCCCACCAGAAGTGGAAGTTAACTTCTACTTCCAGGGGCGGTGTTGGCAGCATGGGCCAGCTTATTTGGCCATAGTTTGGGAACCCCTGTACTAAACTGACAGTTGCCTACTCCTGCTTTACATGGCGGGGCAGGGGGTTGGTGATGGAGCCTCATAATATATGCACATCATATATTATCAAGTTGCTTATTCCTTCATCAGGCCAACCAAATATTTTCAAAACTTTGAGGGTCCACATCCTCAGGTGTGTTAAAAGTGCACATTTCATTCTGTTTTTGTATAGGCTTCTAGTTATGGATTGCTGTAGCCTTGATACTAAGTATCTCTGGGATAAGCCAATCAGTATGGAAAATCGGTGTGAAGCTCTCAGCCAGCATATCATGTGGAAATTGGCAACCTCCTGACCTTTGAACACATTCCTTGAGTTAATGAAGGAAGATGTCCTACTGTAAGCATTGAGAACCATTTGGGATGAATGACCTTCTGTTCAGTGCTCCTTTTGCCATCAGAAAGCTGCAAGGACCTTCAAAGGTCTCAGTGACATTGTCAAAGAAGATGGATTCATACCTTCAGATAACCCTTTAGGTTCCAAAGTGGCCATCAATGTCGCTACAGGCTCTAATTCCTATCTCTGTGGCTTTTTATGTTTAAAAGATGACAGTGGGATGTTTTTAATGAGGTATGCTATTATTTTCACTGACACCCCATACCTCCATCAGTTCCTCCTAGTTATTGAGTTCTGGGTTCTCTGTAATGATCACAAGCACTCCAAGGGTCATCTTGTTTCACATGGAGAAAACTAAGAGGTAGACGAGAAATAAAGAAGTGAGAACTGCAACATCATTGTGGCTTCAACCTCTCAATAGTACTTCAGCCGTAGTTTAGCTGTAAGGTACCCCAAGGTCATTTTGTCCAACTGCTGGCTTACACAGAAGATGCATGGCTAGGACATCATTATTGTTGTCAGCTGCTTCTAATATCCAAGTGTAAATCCCCACACCCTGAAAATCATTTTCACAATTTTTGGATGTGCCTCTGGTGAAAGAAGAAACAAATGCCAATGATGGGCATTTGTTTAAGATAGATCCCAGTTTGCCATGAAGTGACGCCCACACTCTGATCATGGAGCCATTTCCTGCAGCATATATGAAATGAGACAGTGATGCATGCAAAAAAAAAAAATACTACCCACTCAGTGGGTGTGTCTATCTGTGGGTGTGCCCATCTGTGGGTGTGGCATCAACCCCCCCCCCCCAAGAAAAAAAGAAAAAAACCTACCTTGCTCTCTTGCTTTGTGGTTATGATGAGGAGGAGGAGTCCCAGAGCAGCGGCACTGGGAGGTGAGCGGGGCAAGGTGGACTGGCACTGGCAAGCCTCCCCCTTCCAGCGCTGCCAAAAATGCATCCCTGCCAGCGGCGCTACTGTGAGGAGAGCGGGGCAAATTGGTGGGCTGGCGCTGGCTGGCCTCCCCCTCTCAGCACCACTGGAGACACGTCCCTGCTGGCGGTGCTACTGGGAGGTGAGCAGGGTGAATTGGTGGGCTGGCCTCCCCCTCTCAGTGCCTGCCACAGTACAACACTGAAATGAGACATGCAGGATTTAACACCTGGATTACAATGGACTGCTGCAGCTTTGAGGATATTATCAAGGTGCACCTTCACTGCCAGTCCATCTGGCATGGCCTCTTCCACCACCATGACCATTGGGAATCAGAATAATGAAGTGATTTCTCCTCTGCTCATTTTGCCATTGGGCCCAATATGATGATTTCCAGTGGCATTTCCTCCACTGAGGGAACCATCACCCCACCTAAAGGGGCTCATCCACCCATAGTCATTGGTTCCTTTCGGTAGTCAGGTCATTTACCACTGCTCAATACTCGGTGTGTAAACCAAACTCTATGTCATGTCTTTCAATGAAGAGACAACCAGCATCTGAGTTCAATAGCTCTTACCACCAGGAAATTCTTTCTAATAAGCAGACATGATCTCCTTTGAATCCACTGGTTTGGGTGGAAAAAATAAGCTTGCGTCATCCTCAATATGACAAACCATCAGATAATACTATCAATAAGGCATAGTGCCTTTACTGAACTCTGACTGATCTAGTGTACCCAGAAGAACCAGAGTGACTGTTGAGTTAGATGAGCAGTAGAGAATTGATCAATAAATCTCAGATATGACCCCTGGGTAAATCCCAGCTAATCATAAATTAGAGGGTTGTAGTGGCTTAGTGGTTAAGATACTGCACTTGATGACTGGAAGATTGGCTGGCCAGAAGTTTGAGACCTGAGTGCTGAGCGATGGAGTGAGTGCCTGTTGTTTGCTCCAGCTCCTGCCAACCTAGTAGTTCAAAAGCAAGAAATTGCAAGTAGAAAAATAGGTATCACTTCAGCAGGAGAGGTAACGGTGTGCTGTGTGCTCTGGCATCTAGTCACACCTGCCACGTGACCATGGGAACATCTGCAGATGTAGGTAGCGCTGGCTGTTTGTTTAGAAACGGAGATGAACACCGGCCCATAGAGTTGGACGTGACTTGCTTTTGAACAAGGGAAGACCTTTAACTTAGTCATACCTTGGCTTAGAAGGTGTGGGAGGGGCAAGGAGACTTCCCATCCTCCATAGCAGAGGATCCTCAAGCACCTTTTAAGCTTAGGCCGTCTTCCCTCTGTTACACTGCCTCCAATCTGAGAATCTTCAAGTTAGAACTCTTTCATTTTATGTGTTCAAAAATTTATTCATCCTGTTCCTCTGCTAGAAACTGGGTGGGTTGGTCTCACCACATCCATTAAATAAAAGACTGTTTTGAAATGGCTAATTTGAAACCAGCTCTTAATTACCCAGATTAGTTTCTAGGTACCGAGGGAAAACACACTCTGAATAAAGACCATGGGGCCTGACTGGCTTAAGTGGTTGGGCAGAATAGTTAGCTGCTTGATGATCCATCAATGTCTGTTCAATGATGTGTCCTCATGGGTCCCACCACCAACATCACACCACCGTCCTCAGCCTTATATTGTAAAAAGTTTGATGTTTATTTCTATTTCAAGACCCCTTATCTCTCAAACCTTCCATTTCTGCTTTCAAAACCCACTTGATTTCCTTTCGGGGGCGATTTCTGTTTGTTCTGCTACTTGCTTTCTGCTTTCCCCCCTTCTATGGTTCCTGCTTCTGTGGCATGGCCAAATGAACAGCATGATAGATGATGGGGCAGGTGTGTGGAGAGTTTCAGTTCTTTCCAGTGAGTAGAAAGGTGACCTGCGAATATTGGAAGAGAAGAAGGAGGCACATTTGGATTTTCACCACCACCACCACCACCACCGTGTGCAGAATAGTTTTGATAAAAAGAGGAATTGGGTTCTTTAAGCTGTGAATGGACAGGATTTAGAGCAAGGGTTCCCAACCTTTTCAAGCTAGGGGCCAGTTCACACTCTCTCAGTCAGCTTTGAAGGCCAGACAGCCATTTTTCCCTGCCTGCATGATGGGGGTGGCTATTTTGTCCCAATAGCTTAAAAGGGGTGGTCATTTTGTTTCTTAAATGCCCTTGGAGGGAGTGGAGGGCCACATGAAATGGTGCTGCAGGCCTGATCTGGCCTGTGGGCCTTAGGTTGGGAACCCCTGATTTAGACTGATTTCTGCAACTGAAATGTGAGCTTGCAGGGGCGTTGTATGGAATAAGGGGGCTCCTGTACATTCTCTGATCCCAATATTCATTTGAAAGGGACCATAGGAGACTCCAAATACTGGCAGGAGTAGAATGACCCTTGTGAATTTAGCCAGTGTAGCTGGCATATGTTACTCAGGCCCTGTCCTAAAGACTGTATAGAATAGTGATGGCAAACCTTTTAGAGACCAAGTGTCCAAACGGCAACCCAAAACTCACATATTTATTGCAAAGTGCCAACACAGCAACAGGGGAGGAAGGAAACGCTCCCATTGGGCTGCTGGGCAGAGGGAGGAAGTGCTCCCATTGGGCTGTTGGGCACAGGGGTGGGGCAAACACTGTGCTGGGGTTGACTGCACTGGTGCCCACAGAAAGGGCACTAAGTGCCACCTCTGGCATGTGTGCCATAGGTTTGGCATCACTGGTATTTAATTTTAATTTAATTTAATTTAATTTAATTTTTTTATTTGCTCACTGCCCACTCAGACAAAAGTCCGACTCAGGTCGGCTTACATAAACTAATAAACCCATACAATAAAAACAGTAAACAACAACAACAACAACCCCCTTTTCCTTAAAATTCCCACCCACCCCATACAGGAGACAGAGAATGAATCTCATGGCAAGAGCCAGCGGGCAGGAACCACATTGCCCTCAATATGTGCCCCACCAGCCTGGTCTTAAGTCCTTTCCTGAAGGGCAGCAACTCCATCTGCAACCCTAGTTCTATTGGCAGGAGGTTCAAAGGGCTGGAGTGGCCCTTTTTCTTGTGCCAGAGAGGTGAGCCCTTCTGGTCGAACAATCAGGGACCCTCTCTGGTTTGCTCTGGTTGGATGAGCAGATGTTCTTAGGGTGATGCGGTCTCCTAGGTATCCTGGCCCACTACCACATAGGGCTTTAAAGGTCATAACCAGCACCTTGAATTGCACCCGGAGACAAACTGGTAACCAGTGCAGCTGGTACAGTATAGGACACCATGTCAAGCAATGCTATTCCAAGAGAGGGAAATAGAAACTGAGACCAGGTCAAACTCAAAATGTTTTGGCTGCAGTACAGCAGTCTCATATTTAGCAGCCCAAGCATACATGTAATGGCATTTAAGTTCAAATATAGATAGCTGACATACAACAGTACCTAAAATTTGATAGAACATTAGAGATGTCATAAAAGATAACTTGCAATATATGAAAGGAGGGCCACAGTGGCTTAGTGATTAAGACGTTGAGCTTGATGACCAGATGGTCAGCAGTTCAAGACCTGAGTGTGGCATGTCAGAGTGTGTTTCCCAGCTTCTGCAAACCCAACAGTTTGAATGCAAGAAATTGCAAGTAGATGAAAAGGAACTGCTTCAATGAGAAAGGTAACAGCATTCTGTGTGTTCCGGTATCTAGTCATGCCTGCCATATGACCATGGAAATGTCTGGAGATGCAGGCTGTGTTGGCTCTTTGGCTGTAAATGGAGCTGAACATCACTTCCTAGATTCAGACATGACTGATTTTTGAGCAAAGGAAGGTAAAGGTAAAGGTTTCCCTTGCTCGAAAGTCAGTCATATCCGACTCTAGGGTGCAGTGCTCATTTCTGTTTCAAAGCTGAAGAGCCAGTGCTGTCTGCTTCTGCAGACATTTCCATGGTCATGTGGCAGGCATGACTAGAAACCGGAGCGCACGGAATGCTGTTACCTTCCCACCGAAGTGGTTCCTATTTATCTACTTGCAATTTCTTGCTTTCGAACTGCTAGGTTGGCAGGAGCTAGGACAAAGACGGAAGCTCATTCCGTCCTGCAGTACTCGGGAATCAAACTGCTGATCTTCCGCCTCCCAGTCAGTGTCTTAGCCACTTGAGCCACTGCAAAGGAAGACCTTTACATATTTCTTCTCCAGGTGCTGTATCTATTCCCGATATTGGCTATCATCATGGCAATAGTCTTCCTGTTCTTAACTCCTTGCAACAGGCCTTCTGAGGACATGCCACACTATTATCTCAGGTTCTTCAGCCACGAAGTCCAGCTATGTCCAGGGCCTCTCTTCCCAGGGATCTTTCCTTGCAGAGTAAGTTGGAGTATTCCATACTTTTTGTTCCACATGATATAGCTAAGGAATTAAGCTTTCTTTGCTTACCTCTACATATACCTTTAATATATGAGATGAACATATTAAATTTCACATGCAAGGTCTAGTTAGAATGAGTCCAATCTAATTGAAACACACACAGTTTGCTCCTCTTTCTTACTGCAATTTGGTTAATGCTATCCAGAAATAACTCTGGTGGTCTCATTCTCTCTATGCAAGAGCCCTCCAACAGCGAGTTCATATTTGAAGAGCAGAAAACGGTGCTTGCAAGGTAAAGCAGCGATGAAATTTCACTTGCAAAACTCTGCAGAATTGCTTCCCTGCATTTTTCTGTGTGGTTTATATCACTTGAATGAGCTTCACTCTCTATTCCATAGTATTCTTTTTATGTTTCCTCCTGTCTCGTAAACTTCCTGAGAAACAGAGGTGGCTGATCGTTTCAATTCTGAGGAGTGCAGTTAAGTGCCATCCAATTGCAAATCAGTCATTTCTTCTGGAAATAGAAGCCGAGCTATTTTCTTCTGAAAGTATTCTGTTTACAAAACCTAGCTATGCCACTAACTTTTGGGGGAAAGTTTTGAGCCAAGCTTAGAAGAGGTGGAGTCCAGCTGGAGCATTCTGAAATGCCAAGAGAATCTATATATTATATATAAAATAAAGGGGTGTGTGTGTGTGTGTATGTGTGTGTGTGTGTGTGTGTGTCCTGTATGGGCTCCCACACCCCTGGACTGAGCCCCATGAAATTTGGCCACACCTGCTTTGGCCATGTAGTAGTGTCTGCATCAGGGTCCCAGGGCCAGCTGTGGGGTGCAAGCCTCACAAAATTGGAAAACAGGACTGCACACGTGCATAGTAAGGGGGCTGGGTGAGCGCAGAGCTGTTCAGCAGCAGCTCATGCCCGACTGCGATGACTAGGCGCATACAGAGCTGTTGTGGACCGCACAGGTGCATAGTTCAAGGGGGAACCACCACCAGTGATGAAGCCCATGCAGAGACATTGTGGACTGAACATGACCACAGTTCTGGGGGGAGAATGGGTGCCCATGCAGCTGTTCAGCAGTGACTCACACCCAGCGCCAACACCGGGCTGCATGCAAACCCCGTTCGGCAGCAGCCACAGGAAGCCATCGGGGGAGCAGAGGGTCCTGGGCAGGAGGAGGGAGGCCACGATGACACATGATGTGAATTCCATCCTCACCTTGCTCCAGCTCTTGAAGGTACTCTGCCTCATCTGTTCTCCCGCTCACCTGATTTATGGCTCATTTAGACTATGCTTTCATTGTCTGGACTGATCCTGCTTCCCTGGTTGGATTTGGTTTTGGAGTCTGGAATGAGATACAGTTACTGTTTGGCCTGTGTGGATTCCCCATGCCCAGTTGGCATGGAACGGCCCTCGCAGAGGCCACTTCAGTCGAGAACGCTCCTGGCCCGTGGGCTCTGCGGGCACAGAAATTAAGGGGGGTGGATTAATAATAAGGGTTGATTCACCCACAATCTGACCTGACCAGCGATCCTGCTGAGAGAAGCAGATCACTAACCTCTGTTACCTATTAGGCAATTACTGACTCATAGAAGAGCCTAATCCTTGGTGCAAATAGAAGCCATATGTACTCTGGCGTAAGCCTCAGACAATGGTTTCCCTCTGTCAATGTTTGCCTTAGTTAATTAACTTCCCCAAGAGAGGTTCTCAATTAACCCGGGTAAATGGGTGATGTGATTTTCTGTCAGATGACCATTCTACCATGCGCAGCCTTGAACATAATATATACTGATGATTTTCCCTCAATAAATCACTGGTCTTCGCTCCATCTTGCCTCGTGTCATTACTCGACCAGTCTCCTCCGGGACCTCAAGGGCCGCTTTACAGCCCCAATCCTACATCTGGTGACCCGCAACGTGATTTACTCGAGAGTAAGCGACCCCCAAGCGGTCTACTCAAGAGTAAGCGAGCAACTCGGTCCGGTTCTGCACTTGAACCGCGTCCAATCATCCCGGAGGACAGCGCGGCAGCCCGGTCGGTAAGCCAGCCGATCAGAAAGACGGCCCAAGCGGCGAGGCATTACAGAAGAGGCATCCTACAGTTTGCTCCCAACTTTCGCGGCGGCTTGCAGGTTACGGAAAAACGCGTTCCGCTCAGGGTCAGCTGTGAACCCCTGACAGCGCAGAGGCCACCGAGGGCCCGTGGTAGGGGACCACGCTCTGAGCTCTACCCAGAGAATCGTTGCCAGAACCTATTACCTTGCCCAAAGACGCGTCGACTCGTCCCGAGGAGGAAACTTCGGAGGACCCACGCAGGTAATATGGGGACTTGTCCTCAGCGACAAGGTCCATCCGCTAGCCAAAGAACTCGTGAGGAAGAGTTCAAAATCCTGGCCGGGGTATTTCAGTTACGTTTGCACAGCAGAGAGCTAGCGAGACTTTTGGCGTACCTAAGGGAACACTGCCTGCTTTACCCAGAAGCAGGTACGTTAACCCTGCAGCTTTGGGATCAGATAGGAGACTTCATTCAGCAACCCCCGAAAGCTCCAGAGGGCATAATTCGCACATGGAGCAAATGTAGGAAACTCTCAGCAGAGGTAGACCCAGTCCGGATAGAGACCCAGAAACCCCCAGCGCAGTCAGAACCATCAGCCCCAAGGAGTCTCTATCCGTCATTTCAGCTTAAGCAGGGCAGTGTAGGGAGCATTCCCCCAGTGACAGCTGCAGACGTCACTGAAGGAATTCATGGCATGAGAGGCCCTGGTGCTTCTCTGACAGTTAAAAGTCCCCTGCCAATTAAGAACTCCATTCAGCGCAGGGGTGAGGAAGATCCATTCACGGGGAAATTGCCAGTGGCACAATTAGCTAGCGCCCAACTGCTGTGCTCAGCCTATCTGAAGGCAGACACACGTTCAGGCAGGGCTGCTCAGCGCCCACTGCTCACGGAAATCTGCACGGCCCCTGGCCACGCAGGGCTCCAGAGCAGACCCATTGCCACACTCAGGCGCAGAGCAGTGCCAAAACCCCAAGGCGCCTGCTTCCAGTGTGGTAAAATGAGACACCTTAGAAGAGAATGCCAATCTAGACCAGGCAGATCTTCAAAAGGTTGTCTTAATGCCAAATGGCCACGCTGGCATGCATCTGGCCCAGGCTAGAAAGGAGGCAGCCATCGCCCTGGCTATGCCAGAAGAACCATCCCAGCAATAGTACCCCAAGTTCCCCCAGGGCACAGGCAGAACCTACTTGTCTCACCTTGGAGTAGCCCAGAGAAACTCACCCCTAAGTAGAAGCACCCAGATGGTTGTAAATAGCCAGCTGTGTATAAGTCATCTCCTCATGTGTAGGATAGAACGCTGCAGATCAGGGGAGGAATGTGCGAATGCGTAAATAGATGTGTGTATGCGTGGTGCACCACTGAATGTATGACTGCAAGAACTGTGTATGATTGCAAAAGCCTTGTCTCTATGACCACAGTATGACTGAAAAAGTGTTCCTTGTGTGTAACTGCGTAGTAATGTCACTGTGAAATATGTGTTAAACAGTTTGCACTCTGCTCATGGGCAGGAACTATTTAAGGTTTGAGAAAGCAGGATGTGCAAAACCCTTACAAAACCCTTTGCCTTGCCTGCTTAGCAGCTTAAGGGCAGCAGGAGGGTGGGGGAATCCTAACCTGCAATAGGGCGGGGTGATTCCCCCTTCTTCCCTTGAGACTTTTTCTTTGTCAAAGGATTAAGCCACTCTTGGAAACCGGTTTTGCAATCCTTGCCACTCAGGAAAACAGATTTTTCTTTTCAGAAGCGCGATCTGAAAACAAAAATCACTTCTATGAGTTTTCCTCACTAGATCATAAACTATGGGGCCCCTCCCTACGTCTGTGTTCCTCAAACCCCCATCTCTGTGTTTTAAGGATTTTTGAATGTCTCTTAGCGTCTTGGAGTCACGTATCTCACTAGGAGTGAGAGAATTGCATTGTCTGGACTGATTCTGCTTCCCTGGTTGGATTTGGTTTTGGAGTCTGGAATGAGATACAGTTACTGTTTGGCCTGTGTGGATTCCCCATGCCCAGTTGGCATGGAACGGGCCTCGCAGAGGCCACTTCAGTCGAGAACGCTCCTGGCCCATGGGCTCTGCGGGCACAGAAATTAAGGGGGGTGGATTAATAATAAGGGTTGATTCACCCACAATCTGACCTGACTCGCAGTTCTGCTGAGAGAAGCAGATCACTAACCTCCGTTACCTATTAGGCAATTACTGACTCACAGAAGAGCCTAATCCTTGGTGCAAATAGAAGCCATGTTTACTCTGGCGTAAGCCTCAGACAATGGTTTCCCTCTGTCAATGTTTGTCTTAGTTAATTAACTTCCCCAAGAGAGGTTCTCAATTAACCCGGGTAAATGGGTGATGTGATTTTCTGTCAGATGACCATTCTACCATGCGCAGCCTTGAACATAATATATACTGATGATTTTCCCTCAATAAATCACTGGTCTTCGCTCCATCTTGCCTCGTGTCATTACTCGACCAGTCTCCTCCGGGACCTCAAGGGCCGTTTTACGGCCCCAATCCTACAGGCCTGTTACCTGGTTGTCCTGGTTCCTGTCATTCATGCAAGCCGCTCATGTCTTGGATCCTGACAGGAACTCCCAATCTCAACCAGATACCTACACAACTGAGCTACCCTACTATTATAGTTATCAGGAGAGATGTAGCAGCAGACACTGAGAGAACTAAACAAGAGAATGACTCTCAACATCCTCTGAACAGATATGAACCTCAAATCCACTGGCTCAGATCCAGGAAGAGCTTTATGGCAAGAACAAACATTCTTGAGGATACACAAGAACAAAACCAAATTGAAAGATGGATGAAGGAGCTCACTGGGCAAGGAACATCATTAAAGCTTGGAGAACCCTGAATAGGCTGAGGGTCAGAGTCCCTAAAGATAAGACCAAGATGCTCAAGTGGGGGCTGCTGGCAGACAACAACACATGGTGTGAATGTGGAGAGATACAGAATCCAGCTGATTTATTGGTCTGCCGATTAATGCCGGAAACATGCACCAATAAGGACTTAAGTTTGGCCAATGACAAAACCAAGAAAATGGCTTCATTTTGGTAGTCTAGGGTTTGATTGGGACATGAAAGAAGTTATCACACGATAGAGCAGATTTTTAAGAACCTGGTGGTAAATGCCATAGACCTTGTTCTAGCATTTATTTCAGCAAAAGTTAGTGTACTCTAAATCTGTACCTTTTTGACAGAACCCGCTGCCCAGAGAGATCTGTTTGTTTTCTTGGAACTATATGATCCATGACTTTTGCTTTATCTGCTTATGAAAACAACCTCACAATTAGCTGCATGAAGTCTCTTAATTGGTCCCAAGAGTTTCATTAATCATAACATGCCATACCTTTAAAGCCAAAAGGAGCTTGTGAAAAATAAAAAGTTTTTAAAAAGCATCAGCATCTGACAAAACATTTCTTTGCTAGCCATTGCTGTGTCTTTGCAGAAAGAACTTTTCTCCAATATCACACAGGCACATAAAAGCCTTCAGGGGCAAATGACATCGCCTCCTGTCATCTAAACCTCTTGTGATACTATAAATCAAGAGGCTGTCATGTGTAAAGTTTTTGTCACCTCATAAGCATGTTGTTGGGACTGTGGTGGCTCAAGTGGTTAAGACGCTGAAGACGCTGACTGGAAGGTTGGAGTTTGATTCTCGGGTACTGCATGACAGAGTGAGCTCCCATCTCTGTTCCAGCTCCTGCCAGCCTACCAGCTCAAAAGCAAGAAACTGTAAGTAGATAAATAGGGACCACTTTGGTGGGAAGATAAACAGCGTTCCGTGCGCTCTGGTATTGAGGCATACCTGCCACATGTCCATGGAAATGTCTGCAAAGGCAGACAGCACTGGCTCTTTGGCTATAAACAGAGATGAGCACTGAACCCTAGAGTCAGATACGACTGGCTTTTGAGCAAAGCTGACCTTTACCTTTACTAAGCACATTGTCTTTCGGAAAAGCTTCTAAAAAGAAGTGATGTAACAAATCTCTCAGTGTTAGGTGAAACTCTAACCACTGTATACAGTATCCATAGGCAAGTCATGGTCTCAGCAAGTGGAGGAACTCATTTCTACACTTCCAGGCTGAAGACTTCATGTGTTATTATAAAAAAAGGTGGGGGTAATAATGTGGCCTGTTTAGTAACACACTAGGTTTGAAATCTTGATGGAGAAAACCAAGAAATAATTATCAAACCTTTGCTTGATGATTTCCAGTGAAGGACATATCACTTTACAAACTTTGCTAATTTCTAGGTCAGTGCCAAAATTGTCAGACTCTTTTTACACTCAAAACAAGGTTCTCGTATTTAACTGAAGTTCATTAGATTTTGTCATACTATCTGATATGGTGGAAGGAATCGTGGCTGTCTTCAAGCACTATAAAATAGTACTTCATTCATTGGTTACGAAACATGGAAATCCTAAAATTGTCATCTAAAAAGATTCAAAAAACGTAAGTGGATTTGAGAATGCATTAAAAAGAATATAATGGTAGCAATCATAAGGCAACTGGCTAACTTAAAATTAAATATTAAAATCCTGTCTGAACCAGAATGTTGCCTAAACGAGAGGTGACTTGTACAATTTCCAATCCTCATCAAGACAAAATGTCTCATTCTCCACAGGCTGGGACTGTAAAGGAACTTCAAGCCCCTATGAGAATTCTTCCCACTGGCATGAGAATGAGGTTTTCAGTTTGGTTTTCTGCTCAGTGTTCTTTGGTTTTTAGAAAATGTCTCTTATGAAGCAAAGCACACCCATAGAGCTAGTGCAGATCTATTGGACATAGCTGTCAAGTATCCCTTATTGGCCGGGAAAACCCCTTATTTTACCCTCTTTCCCGCCATCATCCCTTATTAATTAGACTGCAATGCCCTATTGCCACCATTGGAGGGCAGCACAGGATAAGCATAGCTGTCAAGTAACCCTTATTTGCCAGGAAATTCCCCTTATTTCCAAATCCAAAACTTGACAGGTATGCTATTGGATGATTAATCAAAAGATACAAGCAACACATTGTTATGGCGCAGAAACACATAGCAGAGCAGCCACTGCACATGAGGTAAGGAGAAAGTCTTACATGAGTCCAAAGGGTCAAGCAAAGCTGTGGTCAAGGATAGCTAGGTTCAAGAGCTGATCAATAGTAGAACTGCAGACAAAGAGGGAGATCCGAAGGCATGGTCATGTTTTCAGGCAAGGGTCCAATATCCAGGAAACAGGCAAATGTTCAAGAAGTGTAGTGCTGGGATCCAGAATGATTGCTCTGACAAAGGCTTGCCAGCATGGGCACCTTCTTAAGAAGGCTCAGGACTCACAGCTGGAGATGGTCTCTGGAGGCGAGCCCTAGCCCTTCTCCTTCTCAGCTGCAGCACATTCCTTAATTGCACCCTGCATCTCTTGGACTGGTGGGATCTGCTTCATCCTCCTCATTGCCAGCACCTGGTGCCTCAGCCAGTTCTTCTGTCAATTCCTAATCAGTTCGATCAGCTTGACCAAGAGGAGTTAACTCCGGGCAAGCAGTAGGCTGTGGAGTTGGCAGGGAGACCTCTTTTTGTTCACAAGGAGGCAGATCTGAATCTGCAGCAGGCTGAGGAGCAGGCCAAAATTCACAACACCCATCCAATACCTCCCATTCTTTAAAAGAACTTGTAAGGGTATATGGGGTGTCCCAGTGGTCAAAAACAAAGCAGCCCACTTTACCTACTTAGGTTGAAGAGATAAAACTGCATGTAGGAAAGGTGGATTACAATCGAGATATATAATTTTTATATAATTGTGGAAAATATCATAATTAGAGATTTCTACATCTGTGCCACATTCACAGTCTTGCCTTTTACCCTACCTTGTAACCAAAGTAGAATTGTGAACGTATTGGGGTACTCACACAAAAGATATGTTGATGCTTTCTTTCATCTTGCTGTGTTGCAAATCAGCAGCAGCCGCCCTTTCTGTAAGACTTCAAAGCTCAAACCTGAGACACAAGTCAATATCTTCTCATTTCTTAAGAGGAACTCCTTGACAATAATTGTAAATGATCATGGGCATAACAGGCATACAGAGTAGAAACCTCTTGTGGTATAGCATGCAAAACAAGGGAGAAGGCAAATGTGCTTCTAGGCATGTCAAAATAAGATAGCCTTAAAGTATGAAAAATCAGCCCCAAAAGCTTTTCATGCTTTTTCCACATTCCATTCCTGGGGACTTTACATGTAAAGCCTTCTTCTTCTTCTTCTTCTTCTTCTTCTTCTTCTTCTTCTTCTTCTTCTTCTTCTTCAAGTGCAGTATCCAGTTCTGAATATTGGCTCTTATTATGGTGATCAGCCATGAAGATTGTCCTGAGAATATAATGCAGTGGTTTTCCATTTGACGTCTGCATTGCAGCATGACACCCAGATGCCTGATCCAGTTCAATGAGTCACTTTCTGGTCCTGGGGCCCTTTGGGCACACAAAGTCCTCATCAGCTCCAGGCAAGTATTGATGAAACAACTGCCCTTCATCAAGATGGATTTAAGTGAGATTTAATCTACTTGAGGACCTTCACCCTTCCCTGTGGACTTCGGTACTCAATGCCGTTAGACCTCAGGGTGGAGATTAGTTAACCGCCACCTGACAATTGGCATTGAGTTACTGGCAGTATGGTCTACTCTATTACCATAGTACAGGGATTCTCAACCTGTGGCCCACAAGCCGGATGTGGCCCGTGGAACATTTCATGTTGCCCACCACCACCACCACCACCACCACACCAGGAAGTGCCATGTGGTGGAGGAAGGGCAAAATGGCCATCCGGCACCTGAAGCTGTCTGAGGGAGCGTGACCTGGACCCTGGCTTTAAAACGTTGAGAACTCCTGCCATAGTAGAATAACCTGGCCATACATCTAAAGCCTGAAAGCTGGGAAATGCCTTCAAACCCTGACAAACATCTGGGAATGATCGCAGTTAGAAAAAAGGATCAAACTCAGTGGAATTTGGCCTGATCCAGCAAAACATTTGTGATCTCACATCCCCATCATGCGCATCTCCTTCTCACTGCCAAGGCTGACTTCCAACTGCAAAATGTTACACCATCAAGCTAATGCGGCTGTTTTCTCAACAGCTTTTAATTGGCAGATGATTGTAGTCTCTTTTTAAAAATATTCTCTACCAAGCCCTTTAGGAAGAGGACTGTGTATTTATTTATTCCCCCACTCCTGTGTTTGAGCTGCATCTCACAGTAGCTGCTTAGATAGCCAATGTGGGGAAGAAATGCATTATTAATTTCCAGTGAGCCCAAAGGAGGCAAGCTGGGTTATTGTCAGACAAGCCAGGAAATCTCCTACAGATAGACTCTCCCCTCTGCTATAAAATGAGAGAAGCTCCAGCCCGGGCTTGAACAACAGAAATGGAGCACACAGCATCAAACCATGCCCAGCTGTGCTCTTTTCAATAAAAGTGTACTTCAGGAAGAGCAAAACCAATGAATGCATTTTCTTAGAAACCAAACGATGCAAAATGATCTCTTCTCCCCTGAATATTCTTTAATTACCATCCCCTTCATTTTAGCTGCTGTGTGCCTTTTCAGAAGACACATCAGTGTTGGGTTGTTACAGTAAGGAATCGTTCTGCCATCTCTTCCATCTTACGGCAACCCCCATGAAGGAACAGCTACTCAGTTCAGTGTAGTGGATCCGCTTCATCTTCCATGTCTAGGCCAGATGCAAAACTGACAAAATGAAGGGACCTTTAGGTGAGTTCATTCCACAGTACCTTTTGCCTGACCTAGTGTGAGAAACATTAGCTGGCAACACAAGGTTGCCATGATTACCAAGGTATGCCCAATTGTGGCTCAAAAATACAACTATCTTCAAGGAGGCTCTTTCTGTGTACCCCAATGGATCGGCTGATAGACTAGGACTCTGAAGACCTGGATTCAATTCCCCACTTGACAATGGAAGCTTCTTGGGGTATACTTAATACTCCTTAAGTATTTAATTTACCTTGAAATCCCTACTGGGGTCACCATACATCAGTCTTCTTTCATGTCTAGGTCAGACTGTAAACTGCCAAAATGAAGCTACCTTTCATTTCATAGTTCCTTTCACCTGACCTAGTGTGAGAAAGATTAGCCAGCACAACAAGGTTACCATTGCCCAGGGTATGCCCAATTGTGGTTCAAAAATAACACAATTCTCAAGGAGGCACTTTCTGTGCACCCCTCCATAAATCAGTTATGTGATGACACATAATCCACTAACATCCAAAGATTCCAATTGTCTACTGCTCAGCTCTTGCACATTCAGAGCTGTGGTTCCCTTTATTGAGTCAATCCATTTCATGTTTGGTCTCCCTCTTCTCCTCTTGCCTTCAGATTTTCCAGCACTGCTTTCTTTTCCAATGAGTCTTGTCTTCTCATAATTTGTCCAAACTGTGATAGCTACAAGGAGGAGCAAAGAGATTTGTGTCCAAACCTAGTCTTTGGGAGCATATTCTGCAGCCTATGATTCATGAAATGATTTGGCACTCATGGAGTTGAAGCCTGACATGCAGCAAGCCACACCTAATGTATTAGGATTCTTTTGTCTGAATGGATATGAGCCTCAAGTCTGCCAGCTCAGATCCAGAAAGAGATTTATGGCAAGAATAAACATTATTGAGGGTACACAAGAGCAAAGACCAACTTAGAAGATGGAAGAAGGAGCTCACTGGACAAGGAATAACATTAAAGGAGGATATAGCTGATGATTTCAACTTTCCCTACATCACTTAGAGGACACCGATTAGGCTGAGGGTTGGAGTCCCTAAATGTAAGACCAGCATGCTCAAGTGGGGGCTACTGGCAGACAACAACACATGGTGTGAATGTGGAGAGATACAGAATCCAGCTCATTTACTGGTCTGTCAATTTCTGCCAGAGGCATGCAATGATGAGGACTTGGGTTTGGGCAATGACAAAGCCAAGAAAGTGGCTTCATTTTGGTAGTCCAGGGTTTGATCAGGACTTAATTTAATTTAATATTTCAACTTGTTCGCCGCCCAACTCAGGAAGGCTTACATAATCTAAAACCCTATACAATAAAAGCAGTTAAAAACCCCACCCACATTAAAAATCCCACCCACCCCAAGAAGCAGGGAGAGGGTACATCTCATGGTAAAAGCCAGCGAGCAGGAGCCACATTGCCCTCGGGGCCCCACACCTGCCCCGCCAGCCAGGTCTCGAGTCCTTTCCTGACACCAAAGAATGATTCTTTTTGATTTCTTGACAGGGTGTAGCAGTGCTGAGCTTGAGGTTGTCAAGTGAATCTGAGCTCTTTGGAGATTGGCAACATCAAAACAATGTACTGTACTTTTATATTATTTCAAAAAGACTATTTATAGATATTGTACAGGGATAATAAACCATAAACTTGAACATAGAAGCTCCTAGTTCTAGTTTCTCTGGCTATAAGACTGCAATGGGTGTTGCTTGCTTCTCTCTGACTTTTCTATTTCTGATGTGAAAGATCTCATTGGTGTGGAGGGCAAAGAATAACACAATGTTAACAACTCCTAAATATTCCTTATATAAGAGAAATCATTGTGTCATTATAATTTCTTAGAATGCCATTTATCTTATTTACCCCATTGCTGCCAAAGCATATTCAATTTTATACTTGCAATCAGTCACTTTGCCAAGATTTCAAAAAGGTTTATCAACTTAAACCTTGTACAGTATTCAGTGTTTCTACCTTAGAATATTGTCACTTGTGGAATGAATTGAAGTGACTTTGTACACTTCTAGCAAAAGATGATTCTCTTCAACAAACATCATCCAAGATATTAGACTTAGTAATTTGTTTAAAATTCCAGCTGGACTGATCCCAGTCAGTCAGGTGTCAACTCAACTGCATGGTTCTGAGTAGTATGTAATGATTCCTTCAGTAGCTGAAGATACATTCTACAGCAGGGTTTCTCAACCTTGGACCCCCAGGTGTTGGACGTCAATTCCCAGAAACCCAAGTCTTCAGCACATCTGCTTATCAGTGCTTCTGGGAATTGTAGTCCAAGTACAACTGGGACCCCAAGATTGAGAACCCCATTCTACAGCATGCAGGAGAAGGAGATAAGTGGACCACCAGTTGCCACATGTCTTGAACTCTGGTCAGTGCCAGACAGAATGGCAATTGGCCAGGAATAATAGAAGTTTTCCTGATTCCAGGCAACACCTGCCTGCTGCAAAGTGAATAGTCTCAAGAGAAGCTGGTGAAGTCTCACACACTGCCAACAATGTTGCTATGTATACCAAAACAACATCCAGGAAACATTACCAATGTCAACACAGGTTCAACAAATGCAAAAGCTAAAAGATGTCTAAAGGCAAGATCCAGAAAGCAAAGGGTGACAACAGATAAATTCCTCCCAGTCTATTCATTGTTTCAAGTACATGAAATGCAGAGGAAGACGGTGCAATCAGATGATGAGAAAGGATTGCGTCTGATTGCACTGGAAAGGGTTTCTTTCCCAGGAATAGTCTCCCTTAAAGCAAATCTTCCATCTCTCAGGGAATGGCTCCAATCCAGCCTCAAAACCATAACAAACAAGGTCAATCTTGAGAACAGGTCAGGATTGGGCTGGAACTCACACAGGAATGCTCCACAAGCATTCCAAAATGTGAGCTATATGTCCATGTGACCATTTGTTATAAAATCTGGGCAACATGCCCCCAACTCAAAAGGTAATGTGAGGATCAAAGATGTATTAAGACTGGAGACAAAGGAAGTGGATATGTTGTTTTCAGAAGCTCTTGCATCTGCTAGTAATACTCTTAATACTGGGGTACGCAGAAAGAGACTCTCAGAAGATGGTGGTATTTTTGCACCCCAATCGGGCATATCCTGGTAATGGCAACCTTGAGAAGGTGTCTTCATTTTAATAGTTTCACATCTGGCACAGAAAAAGACTCTTGATTTTGATGCTTCTCAGTTACCACATAGAAACTATAAGCAAGAGATCTCCCCAGGTTGTCTATTCTCTTTTCAATTTCTTACTATTGTAATACTCTAATAATTCTATTTTAAATCTTTTCCTCCTCTGCCAACAATGTTGATTCTCTTACCCAGGAGAAGAGATAATGAGCCAATCAGCTTCAAGTATAATTGTATACAACAGAAAGAGGATATTTCCATGGTTTTGTCTTGAACACAGAGTTTTTAAAAATGAAACTGAGGTACACAAGGCTAAGAAAGTAGGCTGATATATGTGTAAAAAACAGTTCCATGAAAAATCACCATAATATTTTATGCTGTCACAGCAGAGAATGGGGAAAGAGATTTAAAACAGAATTATTACAGTAAGGCTGGCCAGCTTCCTTGTTCCCCGCGAGGGGCAGCAGTAGGGCTAACAGCAGTGCCTTGGGGGTGCTTCCTCCTCCACCAAGTCTGGTATGAGGAACATACCTCATAAATATATAATAATAATACAATAATGTATGGGAGATTTATTTTATAAAACACGTGATGGTGGGAAGAGGGCTACATTACTGGGTTTTCCCAGGCAAAATGGGATACTTGATAGCTATGACTTTATTGAAAAACAACAGATCATTTCATAGGGAAGGTGCCTCTTTCTCTGACATCCTGCACAGCTTCTGCCAGTCAGAAAATACCGGGCTAGGAAAATGGGAAAAATATTCTAAATATTAGGATACCTAAGAGATTGCGTCTCCTCAAGAATGTCTGTCTGTCCAACCAGAGAGGACCGGAGGGGCTCCCTAACTGTGCCACCAGCTAGAGGGGCCCGTCTCTCTAGCACAAGGAGGAGGGTCTTCTCCATGTCCGCCTCAGCCCTATGGAACCTATGGAACCTCCTGCCAGCAGAATTACGGCTGCAGACAGAATTGCTGCCCTTTAGGAAGGAAGTTAAAACCTGGTTGGCAAGGCAGGTGTGGGGCATGGATGGGGAGGTGGCCCCCGCCCATTGGCTCATTTAAATAATTTGTCCCTCTTTTCAGATGGGGTGGGTGGGTTTTTAATGGGGTTTTGAAATGTGATTTTTAATGGATGTTTTTTTAATGCTTTTATGCTGTTGTGAGCTTCCCGGAGTCGCTTCGGCAAGGGGGCAGCGATATAAAATCAAATAAATAAATAAATAAGGCAGCTCTTTCATGTGCAAAATTGGGCTAAGACCTGTCTGGTCTGTTTCTTTGTTTTTTCTTCCCAATCTTGCAGAATCAATTGCACAAAGAAGCTGCATAATTTGGGACTATGCAAAGTCTGCAGGGCTAAATGGATCTCAAAACACAGCAGGGATCATATATTTCCTACAATAAATCTTCTACCCAAGAAAAAGCTGAACATAGTGACATCTATAGAGTACATGCTTAAATTAAATCTGCATGTCTTTTCTCACTAGGTGTATCATTCTGCATCTGCCTGTCACACTAGGGAAAGAGAGAAAAGAACCATAATTATTTTAAATCTTTCTCAGTATCTTATTCTAGATCCCTTTCTTCACTTTAAGAACATGAAACTTATAGAAGAATAAGATTCTCAGAATGTCACATAGTGCCCATTTGCTCTCTGACCTCTAAGGGCGTGGATTCACTGACCAAGATCCATTGTGAATTTCAATATTTACTATTGCCTTTGAAATGTGGTGTTGGAGGAGGGTTTTGAGAGTCCCCTGGACAGCGAGGAGAACAAATAGGTCAATCTTAGAAGAAATTAACCCTGACTGCTCATTGGAAGGTCAAATAGTAAAGATGAAGCTAAAGTACTTTGGACATCAAATGAGAAGGGAGGATTCACTTGAGAAGGCATTGATGTTGGGAAAGGTGGAGGGCAAAAGAAGAAGGGGAAGGCCAAGGATGAGATGGCTAGATGGCATTGTAGACACAATGGGCACAGAGCTGGGAGGGCTGAGGGGGATGGTAGAGGACAGAGGCGCCTGAAGGAAAATGGTCCATAGGGTCACAAAGGGTCGGAGTCGACTGTGCGACTGAACAACAACAAAAAGTCCTCTCTGGCCCCCAAAACATGTTCCGGATTGTTTTCTGATCATCCAGGTGCCAGGGCAGCTGTAAGAGTGATGGGAGATAGATCTTCTTCTTTCATGTCTAGGTCAGACTTCTAATTCTGTGTCTAGGCCAGATATGAAACTGCCAAAATGAAGCCACATTCTTAGTTTTGTCATTCACCCAAACAAAATCCTCACTGGTACATGTTTCTGGTAGTAGTTGGCAGACTAGCAAATCAGATGGATTATGGATATCTCTGCAGTCACAGGTTTCCGTAACTCTCCTCATTCACACAGCATGTCGTTGTCTGCCAGCAGCCCCCACTTGAGCATGTTGGCCTTACCTTTATGCATTCCAACCCTCAGACTATTCAGAGTCCGCCAAGTGATGTAAGGGAGATTAAGTTCATCAGCTCTACCTGTATCCTCCTTTAATGTTGTTCCTTTATTTTCTAACTTGGTTTTGCTCTTATGTACCATCAAGAATGCTTTTTCTTGCTATAAAGCTCTTCCTGGATCTGAGTCGTCAGATTTGAGGCACATATTTGTTCAGAGGATGTTGAGGGACATTCTCTTACTTAGTTTTCTTGGAGTCCACTGCTCCTTCTCTCCTTATCTGAGATGGAGTGATGCCAACAAGAGGATATGTTGATTTTTTTTTTTACGAAGAAGAAGGCTCTAGTGCAGTGATGGTGAACCTTGGCACTCCAGGTGTTCTTGGACTTCAATTACCAGAAGCCCAAGTCAGCACTCCTGCTGATCAGGACTTCTGCAAATTAAAGTACTGTATAAGAACACCTGGCATGCCAAAGTTCCCTACCACTGACCTAGTGGTATGAGCATTCTGGAAAAGCATAACATTGATCTGTGTATTCCTCCTTCTCGGCCTTGAAAAACCTGGGTAAAATTCAGGCAGATACTAATGGACAGAAAGTCTTTACCAGCCTCAGAATGACTTTGAATCATGAACTGTTGGAGAATGCAGAGGTCACACTAAAATCTTGATCAAATGCACCTTCATTCTCCAGGCATCTCATTAGGCGATATGTTTTCTTACTCATTTGACAGAGGAAGGCATGCTTTCCTTGAAAAGCAACCAAAGAAGGGGGAAAGGGTCAATAATCAATGAATTTTTTCCCATCCCACCTGTCAATGCGAGTTGGACTTGTTAAAAGCACAACTACAGTCTCTTGTGTTGAAAATAAAGAAAGAGATCTGAGATTTCAACACTCTTTAATTTTCCTTGTTACTTTTTGCTAGTTTCACATTCCAAACATGAATCGGATTCTGTGATTGGGGTGGAAGGCAACAGTTGAAGGAGAAAGCAACAGTGAGGAAGAATTTGAAATGCCCCCTGCAGCCACCCACACAGAAGAAAGAAGAGGCACAAGGCATCAAATAAACTAGGAACACATTTCCCAGTATTTATAATGAACCAAATAATGCTGGTGGAAGCCGCAAGAAGTGCCAAAAGAAGAACCTTGTATCAACACTCGAAGGGGTAAAAAGAGGAAGTAAAGAAGAGAAGGAGATATTTAACCAAGGAAGGGATTGATAACAATGTGGGCTAATCCTGAAGCCAGTGTTTCTTAGACTTCCTCCAGTCATGCCCTGTTGAGCTACCCACAGCCTGGGTTCCACTCAGTATCTAAGAGACTACAATGTCCAACCATCTCTCAAAGAGAACACCAAATAGCTTATCAATTTACCAGACACAGAAATAGGATATACCTCTGGCCAGTCCCAAGATTCTTCCTCTATTCACCCCTTGGCCCCTCTGGACAAGTTGGAGATTGTACTTTCACCCGGAAAAGGATCTTAGTTGCCTCCTGTATATAGATTTGCCCTTCTGGTCATCTCATTAACAGGAGCACCTTTGTCAGTTGTCCCAACATCTTTACATAATGCAGGCAAACATAACTCGTGGCCTGAGAGGAGAGAATATCTCAGCCCAAAATTTTGGGAGGGGGCTCCTTCCCTCCGTGGTCACAAAACACTCATGAATGCAGGATGAATGGAAAAAACCCATCATCAGAGACAAGAGCTCTAAAATGAAAGCAAAATCCCTCCCCAGAAGAAAGCCACCAAAGTTTGCATAACCATTAGAAATGGGAAGGGTGAGCTAAATTCAGAAAAGGTTGGAACTGGGTGCATAACAGAGGTTGGATCTTGATCATACAGAGGTTGGAACTAGGTGCATACAGAGGTTGGAACTTGGTCTCCTTAATCCTAGTCAGTCACATTATTCACTGCATCACACTCAATATCCCCCAGCAGCACTCTGAATATATTGTGTGCCATCCAGAATAACCACCACATTAGTAGCAATAGCAATAGCTTTTACATTTATATAACACTACATAGCGCTTAGTGGGTGGTTCATAAGGTAATTAGTATTTTGGCTCCAACATGCTGGGTACTCATTTTACTGGCCTGGGAAGGACGGAAGGCTGAGTCAACCTTGATCCCTGTCAGGACTGAATTCACAACATCAGCAGTTTTGGTTGCAGAACAGCAGTTTAACCACTGTGCCATCAGGGATCTATTGATGTTAATGCAATGGATCTTGTTTGATTTAGGAAACTAAGTGAGGTCAGGACTGGTTAGTACTGAAATGGAAGACAACCACAGAGAGGTAGGGATTACTACTACTTGAAAAAAATCCTGTCCGAAATCTCTAGAAAATTCTTGCTGCCACCCAAGGCTAGACAGAACAATGGTTAGAACTGGTAGAAGTCCACCATATCCTATACTTCTATATTCCCAAGCAATGACACAGCTAAACACAGTATACTTTGCACTCTGCTTCATCATGTACAAATGATGACCTTCCCTTGTTGCTGGTTAGCTGGTGGTGTACAGTAAACATCATTGCAAGCCCTTCTCATTGATTTGTCAAGAGAAATGGACCTGTAACTCTGGGTCCAAGAGGCATGGCAAAATGTGCGATCCTATGTGAAGACCATAAGCAAGACAATGAGCTGAAAACTTTCCATACAGGCAGGAGAATAGGAATGACTTGGCAGGTTTTGCAAAATTCATATTGGTGAGGGAGTGAAACAAACAGATTTGCTCATCTCTGTAGAATAACAATCTATAAACCATATTTTCTTGGAATAGGCCACCCCATGGTTGGATAACTCAGTAGATGGAGCTATCTTGGGGCCTGGATTACAAATCCCCAAATTGCCTTCAGGGAGAAGAGTCAGTTATGTAGACATGAAGGGGGGGGGGGGAGAGGCAAAAATACTCACCACATTCAGAGCAGTGAGCCCTTTCTCCAGTAAGTTTTCCTTCTCTTATTCTTCTTTGTCTGCCTTCTCAGATATCATCCAACTATTGAAAAAATACACTTGCTGCCATCCAAGGAAGATACTAGGTCACTTCTGAATGAAGCTAACATTGGTTATCTCTTCCCCCCCCCCATACAATGTTCTATTGATTTATATACACTGATGTTTCCTTGATTGCCTTCCTCCAGGGCTTTAGTTTGAGACGCACAGATTGGGAGGAAGAGATTTCATTCCTTAATTTGATAATCCATTCGATCTGCTTGACCTGTGTTTGCTTTCATGTCTCCCATGCGTACAGTTCCTTTCGGTGCCTATCTGCCATCATCGTTCTATCCCAAATTGAATTGTTTTACAGTATGTCACACTTGGAGTTCCTGCTGTTGTCAAACCACCTACCCAAAGGATTTCATGCTCTTTCTGCTACTGTTTCACAGGGACAACACGGAGCTTTTCTTAGGGGCAAGCCTTCCTTCCCCCATATTTTTCAAGATCTGGTTGGGGATTCCTGATGTGGCTGCACTGGTTGCAAAGCCTTCATTTTCATTCCGTACCACTTGTTATAAACTGTTGCAGTAGTAATATTAATTTAGTGTCAGAAATTATTCTGGGTTTAAAGGATTTTTGCGGAAGAAACTCCTCTTAGGGATTGCCCAAATGAGGCTCCTTTCATGTCCCCAAGAGCTGGGACAGAGACAGGAACTCAATCCATCATGCAGTACTTGGAGTCTCAAACTGCTGACTTGCCAGCCTTCCAGCTAACAAAGCAGGCTTCTTAACCACTGAACCACCACAGCCCCTTGCAGTAGTAAATCTGGAGCTCATCATAGCCAACTATGCAGACAACTCCCCTGTACTGTCAATCAAAACATGCAAGCTATCTGGATCAATCCATATAAGCAGATGAGTAGATGTTTTGTAAAGTTAGTCCTCCAGACTGCCTATGCATATTATACCACAGATACAGTAGTAGCATTATAGCTAAGCTAAAAAGGAAGCAGTCTGGAAGACTGATGATAATGTAGTCCCTGCTAATCAGAAAGTCCTTGTCTTCAACCCGCAAGCTGGAATTACAACACCACTTACCTTTCAAAGCAGTAGTTCTGTAATTATTTGATGGATGAATTTGACTAGCAGAGATTCATTCGGAAAAGTTTACTTGGGCTTATTTTTTGGCCCTGAGGTTTACATTTTCAGTCCATTATCCAGCTTTTAGGCTTTCCAATGTAAATCTCAGGGTATGGAAGGCTTCTAACTGGCAATCTTATTCATTATGACCAATGTATAAGATAATGGATAATTAACAATGACTTACATTGGCCTTTTTCTTTTTCCTTCTGCCTCTACAAGCCTTATTTCCCCTTTTGTTGTTGTCAAGTCCTGCATTATAAACCTCAGGTCAAGGACTACAATATATTGTCTTACCTTGAAACCCATCCTTTAATTGGCTAAAAGATGATGTAAATGTAATGAATTAAAATGGGGCTTTTGCTTTTAGAGAAATGACCTTCAAGGCAGATGCTGCCTAGTTTACTTTGAATGTACAGTAAAACCCCGACTTACAAATGCCTCGAGTTACATTATAATTCGACTTACATAATGATTCTGTGCTTAAACCATATCCCAATTTACACAATTTCCTATGGGTTTGCTTCGAGTTACGTAAAGATTCATTTCCTTATGGGTTTGCTTTGAGTTACATAAAAAATTTTTCCTATGGGTTTGCTTCGAGTTCCATAAAAAACCGATTTAAGCAAAAGCCTACGGAATGGACTTTTTCCTAAGTAGGGGTTTTATTGTAGTCATAACAGGCTGAAAACTGTGTGAGCAGAACTAAGAATGATGGACATTGTGTGCTGTGCTTTAACTGGGTAAAATCCAGGTAGAGGTGGGGTGAGTGAAAAAAGATGGCTTTTGTTATATTGGAATGTGAGGGAGAAGCACCATGATTGTCATTGCCATGACTCTGATTGCCATGATGCTGTTTTATGTGTAGCATGGGCTCCCATCAAGAAAGAGCATGCTTATGAGTAAAGAGTAGAAAAATGTAATCAAATGTGTTAGCTGGCTAGATTAGGCCAGGAAATATAACTAGATATACCTTTCTTGTTTTATTTTGGGAAAGGGGCAAGTAAAAATGTTCCTTATCCCCCAGTGATTAAAACCTATCATAGATTTCTCTAGCCTGGAGCAGGGCCACAGGTACTCTGATGCAGCACAAAGGTGATGTGGGCTTCCGGAATGGATGCAGGGTCTCTGGAAGGTGAAACTAGTCCTATGATAGTGGGATAATTGAGGTGTATTATCCTTATATTTAAAAAGTTCAAAAATAATAAATACTAGCATCACATTTACATAACACTTTTTCAGAGGGAAACCGAGAAAAATATACCCTCTTGTTGGTATTGCTTCACCTAAGATCAGGAGAGAAGTAGCAGCAGATGCTGAGAGAACTAAGCAAGAGAATTGACCCTCAACACCCTCTGAACAGATATGAGCCTCAAATCCACTGGGTCAGATCCAGAAAGAGCTTTATGTCAAGAACAAACATTCTTGAGGGTACGCAAGAGCAAAACCAAATTAGAAGATGGAAGAAGGAGTTCACTTGGAAAGGAACAACATTAAAGGTGGATATAGCTGAAGAGCTCAATCTCTCTTATGTCACCTGGAGGACCCTGAATAGGCTGAGGGTGGAGTCCCTAAATGCATGACCAACATGCTCAAGTGGGGACTGCTGGTGGACAACAACACATGGTGTGAAAGTGGAAAGACACAGAGTCTGGCCCATTTGCTGGTTTGCCGATTGCTGCCAGAGACATGCACGGAAGAGGACTTGGGTTTGGAGGACAATGACAAAGCAAAGCAAAGAAAGTGGCTTTAGTTTGGTAGTCTAGGGTTTGATCAGGACCCAAAAGAAGAAGAGGGAAACTTACAGGTTGTAACTTGCTGGTCTTTTTGAAAAGGCAGTTAGGACCAGGTGCAATTATTTCAGGGAGTTTTGATATCCAACTGTTTCCTGGATGTGACTTGCATTTTAAGGAAAGACTTGCTGATTTGGCCCTGCTGTGCTGATCTGGTTTTGTTTAGGAATGCTTCAAGAATTCTGTTGTTGTGAATTTCAATATGAGCTGACCTAATTTGCACCTGCAGGATTTATATGCAGATCAGCATATGGTTAGCAAATAATTTCCACTCTTTGCAAATGTCCTGATGTACTTCCACGCTTCAAAGCAAGACAAAAACAAACCTCATACTTAGCAAAATATAATTCAAAAGGCATTTATATGTGATATAACAGACAAAATGTTGTGGGCAAAATTTTATGACATGCAATGAGGATGACGTTATGAGGTAGCAGATGAAATGTTTAATTTAATTTAAAACTTGCTACCTGTTTCCTAATGGGGCCATGGCATAGCTGTCAAGTATCCCTTATTGGCCAGGAAAACCCCTTATTTTAATCTCTTTCCCACCATCATCCCTTATTAATTAGACTGCAATGCCCTATTGCCGCCATTGGATGGCAGCACAGGATAAGCATAGCTGTCAAGTATCCCGTATTTGCCGGGAAATTTCCCTTATTTCCAAATCCAAAACTTGACAGGTATGGGCCATGGTGGCTTAGTGGTTAAGGCACTGAACTTGAAGACTGGAAGTTTGGCATGTCAGTGGTTCAAGCCTCAAGAGCTGCGCAATGAAGTCAGCATCCACCGTCTGCTCCAGCTCCTGCCAACCTAGCCGTTTGAAAGCAAGAAATTGTACTGGAAAGTCTTTGAAAGCCTTTGGGATCAAAGGCAGGGAGCTTTTAATATAGCAAAATTCCCAGTGTTTAGCTCTGTTCAATACCACATTGCATTTTTTTTAAAGAATAGGTAAAGGTAAAGGTTTCCCTTGCTCGAAAGCCAGTCGTATCCGACTCTAGTGTTCAGTACTCATCTCTGTTTCAAAGCCGAACAGCCAGAGTTGTCTACTTCTGCAGACGTTTCCGTGGTCATGTGTCAGGCATGACTAGACACTGAAGCACATGGAATGCTGTTACCTTCCCACCAAAGTGGTCCCTATTTATCTACTTGCAATTTCTTGCTTTCGAAATGCTAGGAGGAGCTGAGATAAAGACGGGAGCTCATTCCATCCTGCAGTACTCGGGAATCAAACTGCTGACCTTCTGCCTCCCAGTCATTTTTAAGAATGACTCCTCCTTTTTCTTTTTCTGCCTCTCCTTCTCTTCCTCCTCTTAACACTGCTAGAGATGATGATGACCCAAATCCTGTTGCTTAGTGTATTAAATGTCAGAGTGTGCTTATTGAATCAATGGGGTTTTGTTGAGTCAACTCCTCCATAAGTTCCATTGATTCCAATGGTCTTAATCTATCTGCAATTCACTATTAGAGTTGGACCATTTGAATCAATGGACCTTACATAGGAGTTGACTCACTAAACCCACACTGATTCAACAGGAACAACATAATATGGGCCATTTTCAAAATGATTCATTCACAAATCACACTGGCTGCTTTATTCGGCATAGCAAACCAGTTACAATTGTTTGATCATTCCTTATCCTTCATCTTCAGTTTTTTTGTCTCCTCTTCCCTCTTCTTCTGCTTCTCCTCCATTGCCCTCATTGACCCAAACTGCTGTTTACCCTATTTGCCGGTGTATAAGATGCATCGGAGTATAAAACACACCCTGTTATTACCAAAATAGTCCACTATTGGCCACTATATACAGTACAAGACACACTCTATTTTCCAGTGAATTTTAAGGGGGGGGGGGTAGTGGGTCTTATATGCCAGGAAATACAGTACAGTAAAACCCCGATTTACATATGCCTCAAGTTATATAAAATTTGACTTACATAATGATTTTGTGCTAAAAACCATGTCCCGATTTACATGATTTCCTATGGGTTTGCTTCGAGCTACATAAAGATTCATTTCCCTATGGGTTTGCTTTAATTGACATAAAATTGCATTTTTTTCTATGGGTTTGCTTTGAGTTACATAAAAAAATAATTTTTCCTATGAGTTTGCTTTGAGTTACATTAAAAAAACGATTTAAGCAAAAGCCTATGGAGCAGACTTTCCCCCCATAAGTAGGAGTTTTCCTGTAATTCCAAAGGTTGTGATTATTCATATGGGTTTGTTCACTTTTTTAAACTAACATCCATGTTCTCAAATCCTGTTGTGCTGCTACCGCCCTTGCCTCAAGGTACGAAATCTCTATAGAAATTTTCTCTTCCACAGGGAATTGCAGGACTCAGCCTGCAACAAATAACAGTTGTGGGGGTTACTTTATCTTGTGGTGGTTCACCTCCAAAGGTTATGCTATTTTCATCACAGCACAACAGGATTTCAGCCATTGTGTTCTCACATAAAATACTCAACATTATGTAGGCTTTCATGGTTAATGTTTCATAAAGAAGTAGAAGCAGGGGCAATGAAGTGTGGCCAATGAGAGTGATGAAGAAAGTGAATGACACAGAGAAGTGTGTCATCAAAACAAAATGAGGCCAGACAGCTGTTGAAAATGCAGAGTACTTTTCGTCAGTCATGAGAATAAATATAAAACAAGATAAATAGTTTCAGGTACAGCTGAAACCCAATCAACTCTAAAAACGCACACTCCAAAGTTTTGATTTGGTGTTCCAGCCACATTCTGTTCATTTCCTCAATAATTTCCATTTTTTTAGAACATCTGGACTTTTATTTCGAGATGGAAGAAGAAAGAAACACAAATGTACAAGGCCCAAAAGGAGTCTATGCTGCATAAATATAGAGTTATTGTTTGCTTCATCTTTTAAAGCCACACAGAATAGGTTACAACATTTTGTACAATATGAAATAGAGCATCAATAATCCAAAAGGTTCACAATCTAAATTAGAGGGGTAAAGATCTGACATGTTGCGTAAAAAAATGGTTTGAAAGAGTTCAGGATTTATGAGTGCCAATTCTCATAATTTATCTATATCTATAAAACAGAAATCTATGTTTGTATGTGCTCGAAAGGCTCCCACACCCCTGGACCGATCCTGCTGAAATTTGGCACATAGTACTTTGGACTGGTGAGATCAGCACTATGGGGGTTACAAGCCCCATGGGGGTGTACACCCCCAAATTGCATCCCAAGTGATCTATACAATGTGTGTGTTTCCCAGTGATGTAATTGGCTGATGTAATAGTCCCAGGTATTGTGACATCATCTGACTAGCTCAGCTGTAGCCCTCTGAGCTCAGCTGTAGTTTTCACAGTAGATGGAAAGCAAAATGGGCATGCAAGATCAGCATTGTGGGGGTCACAAGCCCATGTGGGGGTATGTGCCATTTGGCACCACTGTTGGAGACTTCTGGTCTCCAGAAGTCCGCCAGATGGCCAGAGACATGTAGGAGAAGGATAAGGGCAATAAGTGACCATTCAATCAATCAATCAATCAGTCAATTTAATTTGTACCCCACCCTACTCAGCACGAGGCCGACTCAGGGCGGCTTCACAACATATCACAGAAAAATTATACAGTTTCAAAATTACAAAATTACAGAATACAATTCAAAAAAGAAAAGAAAAAATACAGCATACACTTAAACAAAGTTCATACACAGCTGCCCCGCATCCCCAGGGCTGATGAAGTGGGTCCTGGGGCAGGCAATGCGGCGGCGGTGGCAGGTCCGGTGTCTGATCCTTTTCAACCCCTCCTGGCTCAAGCACAGGAGGGGCGCGGGCGACGCAGCTGACCCACATCCCCGGGGATGATGAAGTGGGTCCAGGGGCAGGCAACACACCAGCGGCAGCAAGTCCAGTGTCTGCTCCTTTTCAACCCCTTCTGGCTCAAGCATGGGAGGGGCGTGGGTGACGCAGCTGCCCTGCATCCCCAAGGATGATGAAGTGGGTCCCGGGGCAGACAACATGGTGGTGATGGCAAGTCTGGCATCTGCTCCTTTTCATCCCCTCCTGGCTCAAGCACGGGAGGGGCACAGACGACACAGCTGCCCCGCATCTCCGGGGCCACTGAAGTGGGTCTCAGGGCAGGCAATGCGGCGGTGGCGGCAAGTCCGGCATCTGCTGGACCATAAGGAAAGCTGGTACTCCTGAGTGCCAAAACGGGAAAAAGAAATGTTATGAAGTAGTGAGGCAGGGTGAATTTCATGCTGCCAGGGTCTGTTGCATCCTCTGATACTGGTGGTCGCTCTTCCTCTCCAATGCCTTCCTTTCTCTCCCTTTGTGTGTGTCTCTCTCTTTCTGGGTATCTTGGTTCCCAAAGTCCTTCCTCTCCACCCAAAAAAGAAAAAAAGAAAAAAAACTGCTCCCACCTGTGACAGTCTGGAGGGCTGACAAAAGCCACGATCCACCGACGGAGAAGCGGGATGGGTGAGGGAAGAGAGATATGGAGGTAGGGAGGCAGGGGGTGACCCAAATACACCCCATGGAGGTTTCCAAGAGGGAAAGTCAGGTCTACATTAAAGAAAAGAAAAACCTGAGCAAAGCCGGGTAATCAGCTAGTTTCCAATACAAACCTTCAATTACTTAAACTAAAACCTACAAGAGGGGATTGTCTCAGAAACCACTTGTGAATAATTTCTCCTCTGCAGATTCATTCACCCACTGTGGCTTGTTCAAGCATATAATCTATATTATTAATTCTAATTTTCTGAACTGTATCCATCACCATTTAAATACCATGGATTTCAGTGGAATATTGAGGAATGTAAAAATATACAGTATTTGAAAAACAGAAACAAAACAAAGAGAATCTTATATGTTTACTGAGACCTACATTCAATGGGACTCTCAGGTAATGGATATAGAATTGCAAGAGTGATGACTGGTGAAGGATTTTTCAATGCAGTGAATTTATTCTGGGTTCTAGTCCAAGCAATTTCCACAAATAGGCTCAGCACCCTGGATAGCTCCTTTTAGCATTGAGCTAAAAGCCCAGACTAGATTCTCCACTTCTATGAAATCATGGACAGTATCCTCCACTGAATTTCAATCTAAAATGTTTAGCATTCTCTAGTTCTGCACTGTTATTATTCTAGACATGGGGCCAAAATCCTGTTGTGCAGTTACCCAGATTAATTATAGCATGATTGGATATTATTGTCTGATATGAAATATTTGATTTTCTGAAAGAGCGGTTAACAAAACTTTCTTACAAATTTCATATTATTCTATTCTTTTTGCCTTCTATTTTACTGATTTTGGATGGATTTCCTCCTATTTTCTTCACTTTTGCCTTGACTGCCTGCCTGCCTATACTTCTCATGATGCATTACTGGCTGTGCTGCTGAACTGATGCTATTGAAGTGATAGGAGGGAGATCTCTTTCCGCAGTCTTCTAGATTTTGAGATTATGGGTGTGGTGTTTGATTATATTCCCCTTGGTGAATGAATGTGTCTTTCACTGTGAGTATGAGCATGATGACCATGATTTCTTTTTCTCATTCACATTGTTTCTTGCTGATGAATTGATGAGGATGGTGATGTGATGATAAATGTGCTATTAGCGTCTGCACAGATCTGTGGATTATTGATTTTTCTCCCTCTCAGCTACTATTTCTGGTTTAGAGTGGATGAATCTCTTTTGTCTTGTCTCTGCATTTTTATCTACGTCTACGTCTACGTCTACATCTACGTATAGGTATAGGTATAGGTATAGGTATAGGTATAGGTATAGGTATAGGTATAGGTATAGGTATAGATAGAGTCAACTTCTCTTCACCCAATGTAACTGGAATGTTTTTCATGATAGCCCATTGACTCCCTCTATTCTGAGAAAGGAATTGCCTTTTTAGTCAACAACATCAGGGTCGGGGACAGACTGTCTGGTGACAAACAGAATTATTATACAGAGAACCTGATAAATGGGCAATATGCTTTCCATTTGACCTGAAAGTGGCTTCACAGCATTTATGATGTTTTTCAGCCTTACGTGATTTCAGAATGGATTGAACGGAAAGACTTTCATCCGCACAGTTCTATGCTTGTTAAAAGTCCCCCTTCAGACCACCTTCCTCAGTGCTGTGAAATTGACTGCCCTTGGTAATAATGTAGCTGCTCTCTTTAGAAAGCTCTCCCTAGACGGCCATCTATAAACTTGGTCTCTCGCCCTCAAACTTTGTTCTCAAAGCCAACGTGTGGATAGTTCAGGTCCTTGAATAACTTCAGTGAGGACAGATGAAGAATGGCCTAGTTTTAGGAGCTGGTACAAAATGGGTGGGTTGATAGCAGGTTAGAGCAGATTGGCTTGATCATGTCAATATTGAGCCATGGTGGTACAGTGGTTAAACCGCTGTACTGCAGCCAAAACATTGTGAGTTCAATCCTGATGGTGATCAAGGTTGCCTTAGCCTCAGCCATCCTTCCAAGGTTGGTAAAATGAGTACTTAGCATGAGGGGGGGATGTGAATTACCTTGTGGACCACCCAGACAGTGCTTTTAGTGCTTTGGTGCAGTATATACGTGTAATCGCTATTGCTATATTGTCATCAGGCCAGTCTGCCCCAACCTGCCCCACTTTTGAGACCCCATCCAGGGTTAAGGTAAATTGTCCTACTGTGTTGCACCCTGTTCCCCTCTCCTCTCACATGGCTGAAGCCATTTCCCAAGGGATGGGATAGGCATGCCATTGACTACCCCTTTCTGAGGAGATAAAACATATGAGTTATCCTTTGTTGTTAACAGGCAAAAATCTCTCTATTACAGTATGACAATAGACCCAATGACCCTGGGATAGGGTTGCCATATGTCCTGGAAAACCAGGATTGTCCCAGATTCAATAAAAATATTTATTTTCAATAAAAATCATGTTAAAGTCCCAGATTTTTAAAACCTACTGATTATGTATTATAACACAGCATTAATTCGAACTCTCACCATCAAACGAGCGATTTTCTGCCTCATTGGAGTTGGAGTATACCTGGAGACAAATCTTAATGTCCTCACCTCGCACCACTGCCCGATAAGTGTGACCAGTGCGTTTCCTGGAACTGAGGAGGTTAAGAGTTGACCGCAATGTGACTTCTCAGAAGTACAACAGATCATCTTACAACAAGAATTAACTGTTGTAAATAAATTAATTTATGTATTGATATGTTTAAAGTGAAAGTGTTTTATAGCTGTCATTATATTCTGTTTCTTTTTAAAAAGGCTATTTTGTAGACAACGCACCCATTTTTTGTCAAGTATACTTTTGTCCTGGGTTTGTGGGAGAGAATTATGGCAGCTCTACCCTGGAAAGTGGTGAACACTCTGACACTGGAGGAAAGAGGCCAGGGAAGCCATCTGCTAGATATGCTTTCACTTGAATTTCTGCCTTGAGTAGGGGACTGGACTCAGTAGCCTCATTGGCCCTTTTCAACTCCATGGTTGGTTGGTTGGTTGGGTGGGTGGGTGGTTGATTACTACTTATATCCCATCCATCTAACAGTATCCATCACTCTAATTTGTATTAACACAAAGAATAACTGATAAAACATCCACCAAATGATAATACATACAAAGAAAAGCAGCCTAACCAAGGAATTAACAATAAATCCATACAATCCAAATACAATTATAGCAACAAAATGTTTAGTCAGAGGGGAAGATAAATTTGGTTACGGGGCAGCTAATTTGAACAGCTCGGTTTTGCAGGCGCACCCCCCCAATAACGGACACAGACAACATTGAAAGTGGATAACAGCACCGGGCCACATTTATTGATTCAATGCCCTAGTCCGAATTATAAATTTGTATTGGTAAAACGACCAATCATAATTCATAAGGCAAGCAGGCCGAAGTAACACTGGTAAGGTACCACCCCAAAATTGCCTACGGCAATTGGTTACAATGTATCAATTTGTATCAATTTGTTTGTTGACAACAAACAAATTGTTGACCGTAGTCAATAACTAACTCATGACCCCACCCTCTGACGCGTATCCGTGAAATCACAGGGGTGATGCATGCTGGTTAGCAATCGTCATCACCCCATCGCCTGGTTCGTCGTTGACCGGACAACGTTTAACTAATTTATTCCTGTCTAGTGTTGTCCAGTCAATTGCGAACCTGCCGGATACTTGTGGGTCATACTGTTTACCTTACCAGTGCTACCCGCCAATGTGACCAAAGTCAACGTTATGAACGAAGAAAGACCCCTATATCAAACCATAGCAACAGTGTGGGATGGGCAAAAAAGCCAGGACCCGGAAGCCAATATGGGTCCCAGCCAAAAATTCCCACCCGGCCCCGAAGCGACCAAAATATCACACTGTTAACTAGGGAGGGGGTGGAGGGGAAAAGACTTCTCCGCTCCGTCGCTGAGGTAAAATGGCAGCTCGGCTGCCTCGTGGCCATCCCTTTTATAAGGGAGCTGGCCACGCCCCTAACTACCCGGATTCTCTGTCCTGTGGGGGGGGCCGCAAAGGGCGCAGCGGCCATTTTGGCGCCGCGCTTGCATTGCAGGCGCACCCCCCCAATAACGGACACAGACAACATTGAAAGTGGATAACAGCACCGGGCCACATTTATTGATTCAATGCCCTAGTCCGAATTATAAATTTGTATTGGTAAAACGACCAATCATAATTCATAAGGCAAGCAGGCCGAAGTAACACTGGTAAGGTACCACCCCAAAATTGCCAACGGCAATTGGTTACAATGTATCAATTTGTATCAATTTGTTTGTTGACAACAAACAAATTGTTGACCGTAGTCAATAACTAACTCATGACCCCACCCTCTGACGCGTATCCGTGAAATCACAGGGGTGATGCATGCTGGTTAGCAATCGTCATCACCCCATCGCCTGGTTCGTCGTTGACCGGACAACGTTTAACTAATTTATTCCTGTCTAGTGTTGTCCAGTCAATTGCGAACCTGCCGGATACTTGTGGGTCATACTGTTTACCTTACCAGTGCTACCCGCCACACGGAGGGGCTTCAAAGAAGACCTGACGCCCCCCCCCCCAGACCGTCAGCTCGGTCAACAGGCCTGCTCGCCAATCTCCCAACAGGAGGTCCATACCTCCTCGCGACAGATGGACCCCATCCCCTGCGTACAAGTCATAATTTTGCAGGCTAATATCGGGGTGATGACTGACCCGTCCCCAAGCCCTGTTGGCAAGAAACCGCGCCACCGCCCTATTGGCCGTGCTCCTAGCACGGTCAAGGGCCATGAGGTTAACACCCCCTCTGTAAGAATGGCGTGGAACAATGTCCGACCACACCAGGGTTGTGGCAGGCCAGACATAATGCAAGTAGGCGAGTTCCTCGCAAATCGCATGCTTGAGCGATAAGCCGGTGACCTGGCCCAAATCATTGCCCCCCAGGTGGATGATGAGAATGTCAGGCGGGTCAGCACCCAGGCCAGAAAAAAGGAAAGGCCGCAGCTCCCGCCATAACATCCCAGGCTTACCATGCCATGTGAGACTGGCGTGTTCACCCAGTCCCAGTCGGGGTCCCCACTCTGTCGCCGCAGCGTAACGCGCTGCCCTGTGCACATAGCTGTGGCCCACCAGCCATACTGTCACCGGTGTAATACGACACCCAGGGTCTGTAAGAAAATTGAGAAAAAAGGCGGTAAGGTGACTGGTTTGGTACTCATGGCGGGAGTGGGCGCACATAAAACTGAAAACATTGCGAGCCCCACCTCCCCATGCTGCGTATGTCAGCCCCAGAGTACCCAAAAGCAGCTGCTGTAGAGGCTGCACCAATACGGAACGAATGTGTGCCATAACAGGCACCTGGTAGGCCCACCCTGGTGAGGGCTCTGGCTGTCACCTTCCAAAACTGAAATTTAGTAAGGGGAGACCCATCTTGGTGACAGAAAAAGGGGCCGTGGTGCATGCCACGCAGTGCCAGGAATTCCTGTAGGGCACCAACCGGACAGATGTCTGCCAAAGAACAACGTAGCAGTCTTACACCACTGCCTACGCCATGCTGATCTGTTTTAGAGGAGCGTATCCTCAACTGGGCCCAGTCTTTGGCTACATAGACATCTTCGAGTTCCAGTGCCCTACCACTTGCATCCGCCTTAGACAGCATCACGAGTTCGCTGACGCGGAGCGCTCCAAAAAATGCCACCGTTGTGGCTGCATGGAAAAGGGCTGCCTCATAATGATCAAAACAGAGGCCTGGCCAGCCCCGGGCCAACTGGGTAAGAACCCCTGGGGAAATAGGGTGCCGGTCGTCCGGGCAACGCCCGCGCTCGCGCACCCACCCCTCCAAAACATGTCTCACACGGAAGTCAGAGGTGGTATCCACATGACCTCCCACTTTGGCCATAAAAGCCAACGCCGAGAGCTTGGATGCTATGGTGCGAGGTGCGAGGCCCTGTGCATGCAGGTGAACCATGAACCGCAGAACATGGTCCACCGGCATAGGCCAGGTCTCTGGCAGGTGACATTGAGCCAAAAATGCCCTGTAAGAATTGAATGCTTGTTGGTACGCCTTACGCGTGCGTGGCGCTAGTGACAGGCCAATCGCCCGGTTCACCTCTCTTTGCCAATAGTCCAGATCTCGTCCGGGAGTGGCGAGGGAAATTCCTCCGCATCCGGGGCCAAGGCGCGGAACCGGGAGATCTGCAGGCGGGACAAAGCGTCAGCAATATCATTATTAATCCCAGGGACATGCCTGGCCCTGAACAAGACGTTGAGGCGCAGGCAGCGCAGCACAAAATGGCGCACTAGTTCCATAACCCTGGGCGATTTTGAAGTCTGTGCATTGACAATGTGGACAACAGCAGCATTGTCGCACCAGAAATGCACCACCGAATTAGCCCACTGTTCGCCCCATAGCATCAAAGCCCCCAGAATAGGGAAAAATTCCAGGTATGTGAGATCCCGCAGGCGACCTGTGCCTGCCCATGCCGGTGGCCACCCACCATAGGCCCACTTCCCATTGAAGTACATCCCATAACCCAGGGATCCTGAGGCATCAGACTGGATCTGGAAATTGGGGGATGCCAGGAGGTCAGACCTCCAAAATGAGACCCCATTGAACTCCCTCAGGAATTGCAACCAGACAAACATGTCTGCCCTGATACCCCGGGTAAGCCTAACTCTGTGGTGGGGCCTGGATAACCCTGCCATGGCGTCGCATAAGCGCCGGGCAAAAGCCCTGCCCGGTACGACCACCCTGCAGGCAAAATTGAGGTGACCATGTAACACCTGCAGTTCCCTCAGGGATGCCTTACGCTTGGCCAGCAATTCCGAGATAAGGGCCACTATTCTGGACACCTTATCACTCAGCAACCTAGAAGCCTGCACTACTGTGTCAATCTCAAACCCCAGGAATACTAGCTTGGTAGATGGGCCCTCGGTCTTTTCGGGCGCTAAAGGGACACCAAGTTCCTCCATTAGCGTCTGAAATGTGTTGAGGAGACGTGTGCACGTGTCCCAGCCCCGTTCACCCCCGAATAAAAAATCATCCAGGTAATGGGCTACAGACCGGGACCCTGACCTGCGGACGAAAGCCCACTCTAGGAAGGTACTAAAACGCTCGAATGCCGAGCATGATATGGAGCAGCCAAAAGGCATGGCCTTATCAAAATAATATTCACCCTTAAATTTAAAACCCAGCAACTCAAAGTCGCCCGGGTGCACTGGCAAGAGGCGAAAAGCCGACTTAATGTCACACTTGGCCAGCAAGGCGCCCGGGCCACACGAGCGTACCATGCGCAATGCATGGTCAAACGATGTATACCTGACTGAACAGAGGTCATCAGGAATAGCATCATTGACCGATCGGCCAGCTGGGTAGGACAAATGATGAATAAGGCGAAACTCGCCTAGGGACTTTTTGGGGACCAAGCCCAGTGGCGACACCTTAAAATTGGGAAACGGGGGTGCAGGGAAAGGTCCAGCGACCCTGCCCGCATCTAACTCTTTCTTAATGCTGGCCGCAGCCACATCCTCCCTCCCCCTGAGGGATAACAGGTTGGGGGCATCCTGAGGGGACCTATCACCCATGAAAGGAATACGGAATCCCTGCTTAAAACCCTGAAGGAGATACTCCCCATCCTCCCCCTTCGGGTACGATGCGAGCCAACGCTCCAGCATGTCCACATTAATTGGGGAGGGGGCCTTTTGGAGAACCAGCTCCATCCGAGGCAGTCTTGCCAGCCCACTGACCACCCCTCCCTCTGCCTCGTGCCCCCCCAGGTCTGGGACAGGCAGAGGCTGCGTGGGGGCCCGAACATGTGGGACACTCATGCTTATACCTGCAATTCTTTCTATTGCAGGAACCATTGGACGAGAAAGTCCAGCACAGCAGGCGGGCTGGAACCCCCTGCCCCGCCGCCTGGCGGGTAACCTGCGCTGGAGCCGCTCGCTGGACCGCATGTCCGCAATGGTATCTATCTCCCGGGGCAGGGCGCGTAGGCGTCATATACAAGAGCCAAAGCCTCTGGCACGGCTCATCCCATCTCATCTCGGGGTGGAGGGGAATCCTCATACGGAATTCCTCATCATATGCTAGCCATGAGGGGCCCGGGAAATCAACCATTGCCCTGTATATATTGTCCAAATATTGGACCATGGGAATAGCTAAATCTGGCCGCGCCCTCAAATACACCGCCATGTATATTAAATAAGCGGGGAGCCAATTGGCCCAGGTACGCGGCGGCTTACGGCGGCGTGCCTGCTCCTTGTCCTTCTCATCCTGTCCCTCCCTTTCCTCCTTGGTGGGCTCTCTGTTCAGGAGTGAGAAGATATCTACGTATTCCCCCCGCCATATCTTTTCTCTGGTAGTCTGTGCCAAGTGATCACCTAGTGGCAAGGAATACCCCGCCGTCGGCAAAGCCGAAAAAGGCACAGCCGGCCTAATAAAAGGGGCCTGAGCTAAACCAGCCACCCCCAGCACATTCCCCGGAGTGTAAGAAGAAGTACCCACCCCAGTACCCAAGGTGGCAGTCGTCGTCGCCGGGTGGGTTGCCGATAGCGTGGCCCCCGCACCACCCGCGCGAGGCCAAGGCCATTGAAAAAAAACCCCCATATTGGGGATGTGTGTGGATGTACTCGCTTGCACCGTATACTCACATGCTGCACCCCCGCGGGCCGCCCCCACCGGGGGTTCCGGCCCACTGGGGGCGTCGGAGCTCACGACCGACATAGAGCTCATCACCGGGGCTTGACCCGCACCTGGCTGCTGGTTGGGGAGCTGCGAGGCAGTGGCCGAAACCGCGCCACGCGCCTGCAGCAGCTCGACCCCCCCTGCCGGCTGTTGTCCTCCTGCCGACAGCGCCTCAAAAGGGACCCCGAAGGGGGCGCCCGCCTGACTGGCCCGAGCCAACGACGCTTCCAGGGCCGCGATGCGGGCCAGTAAGGTGTCCACGTTGACCAGGGGCAAAGGGCCGGCCGGCCCGCCTGGTCCAGGCGCGGGTACAGGTCCCTGTACCCCAGGACCCGAATATGGCCATTGGCCAGCACCGAAGCCCGGCAGGGTCGGTGGAGAAACCTGCCAAGGCAGGGGGCCGCACCACCCCCCAAGGCTTGAGGGCCCAGGGGGAGGCTGCGACCCAAGATGAGTAGGCCCAACAGGGTGGGCAGGTGCAGGAGCGGTGTCCACCGCTCGCGGGCCGCGGGCCGGAACGCCTTCCGCGCCCGCACTCTGATCGGGCCAAGGGGCAATAGACCCCATTCCGCTGGCCCCGGCAGGGGCCGGCAAAGGCGGCTGTTGAGGAGGCGGCACCGCGGTCCTCCGACCTGGGTTGCGCCTCCTAACAGCGCGAGCTGCACTCGAAGCTGCCTTCTTCTTCGAAGGCATCTCCACAGAAGCAAGAAGGGAAGCCGGCAAGGCAGAACCGCTACCAAAAAGGCTTCCCGGTAAGCTAAAGAGCGACGGAGACACAGGGGAAAAGACTTCTCCGCTCCGTCGCTGAGGTAAAATGGCAGCTCGGCTGCCTCGTGGCCATCCCTTTTATAAGGGAGCTGGCCACGCCCCTAACTACCCGGATTCTCTGTCCTGTGGGGGGGGCCCGCAAAGGGCGCGGCGGCCATTTTGGCGCCGCGCTTGCTTTAGTATGCCTTGGATGAATATGGGGTGGTATGGCATTCCATAGTGTTGGGGCCACTGCCAAATAGGACCATTTTCTAATACAGTGGAACCTCGTACGACAATTGCCCCATATAGCAACAAAATCACATAACAATTAGGGTGGGGGTGAGGAAATGGTGTCCCACATAACAATTTTCCCTATGGATAAAGTCATACAATTTTCCAATGGGAAAACCCACTTAGCAAAAAAAAAAAATCATTGTATGATGCATCCCATAGGGGAAATCGCTATACGATGCATGTATCATATAGCAATTGTTTCGTACAACAACGAGCCCCGTGGAATGGATTAAAATCGTTGTATGAGGAACCACTGTATAGGACTTTCTCACTTCCCTCAAGATTGGTATGACTATGATTCTTTAATTTTCTAACTCCATCCACAACCAGTTTCCTATGCACATGCAGACAGACCTAATATTTCAAAGTAAAGGTAAAAGTCGCCCTTGCTCAAAAGTCAGTCATATCTGACTCTAAGGTTCGGTGCTCACCTCCATTTACAGCCAAAGAGCCAGTGATGTCTATGTCTGCAGATGTTTCTCTGGACATGTGGCAGGCATGACTAAACACCAGAGTGCATGGGATACTTTTTTACTTTCCCACCAAAGTAGTACCTGTTTATCCACTTGCAATTTCTTGCTTTTGAACTGCTAGGTTGTCAGGAGCTGGGACAGAAACTGGAGCTCACTTTGTCACACAGCACTCGGGTCTCGAACTGCTGACCTGCTGACCTTCCAGTCATCAAGTTCAGCATCTTAACCACTAAGCCACCACAGTCCCTTTTTTCAAGGTAGCCCCAGTTTATATGTTCCCCCATTTTCTCAATTTCTTCACAAGCACTTTTTCCAGGTTTACCAAGTTCTATCTTTCATTGCATTTTTATGGCCATGTTAAAAAACCTCTTGGAAATATGGGAAATGCTGACAAACTATTAAAACACAGCAGCACTACAAACCCTGTTCCAGGAATTTATGATCCTACGAATGCTTTATGGCCTCTCAAACAGAAGATGAAAGCACCAGCAAAAGGCAGTCACTGGGGCACAAAAATTCACTTTTTCAGTCAGTTCAAAGGTGAAGTTTACACCATTCCTGGTCTCTTTTTTTATCTTTTCAGTTTTGCTTTGGTTTTTTTTAAAAAAGATTTCCAGAGCCAAAGTTAGCCTTTGTTTCTTCTGTGTGTGCGAGCTGGGATGTGTGAACAATTTGCTTTCAAGTACTCTTGGGAGAGAGAATAGATGCATGTCACACATGCACTGCAGGGGAGTTAGCCTTCATATTTCTATTCCCCCTTTTGAAAAGTCACTAAAGTCACTTATCATCTTTTCATTTTTATCCTACGTTTGAGTAATGTCTTCCTGATTAGACTTGCATTCAGTGTAAGAAAGTCAAAATTCACAAAGTAGAGTTATTCAAACTTCATAAGTTCATAACTTCAGGTAAATGTATCTTCAGAAGAAACTACCACACCGACATCGTTCCGGTAAATCGGTATTTTGGTACTTCATCAAGAGTGTGTGTAATCTGAATGATAGGAGCATATAAAATATAATCAATTAGACTAACAACTAAAACATACGTTCATTACATGTTTACATAATAAATCTTAACACTATTCAAAGTGTTTAAATCGTTAAGAAATATCGACAAGGTTGGTACAAAACTCATACATTCAACAGTAAACATACAAAAAAGAAATACCTTATTATGTGCGTCCATACAGCTCTAAAGTTAAATTCTTTTAGTGCCAAGGATGTTATGGTAGTTAGGCAAGGAGTATTATTTAACTGTTGGAGAAAAAGAGTCAGGTGGCACCAATAGAGCACAGTAAGAGCATCCAGGAATAAGTGGGTTTGTGGAACGGTGTCGGTGTGGTTGTTTCTTCTGAAGACATATTTACCTGAAGTTATGAAGTTTGAATAACTCTACTTTGTGAATTTTGATTTTCTTACACTGAATTAAGTACCTTGAGTTGTCCTTATGCAATGAATGAAGATTGACTTTGAATATATTTTTGCCTCGAATGGGACGTTTCTCTACTTTCCCTATACCATTTGGCACATTTTTTCTTGATCTTTGATTAGACTTGCATGCATTAAAGTCATTTTCATAGTGTTGCCTACCTAGCAAGAAACTGCAAGTAGATAAAGAGGTACCACATTAGTGGGAAAGGTAACAGTATTCCGTCTACTCCACCATCTAGTCATTTCCTGACCACGGAAATGTCTGCAGACACAGACAGCACTGTACCCTTGGCTGTTAGCGGAGATGACCACTGCACCCCAGAGTCGAACATAACTGGCTTTCGAGCTATGGAGACTTTTACTTTTACTAAATAAGTTTACATTTTTTTTCCTCCTGCACTATATCAGATGGTTTTCCAAGATGATAAAGAACAAGTTTCTTTCTTTGTCTCTTATGACCAGTTTCCAGAGTGGACATTATTGGAACCTGTACACATTCTGAAATGTGAGCAACACTTCTCTCCAGACAGACAGACCTCTTCTCCTTACTGTACATAAACTGGCGATCAATTCAAGCATATCTCAATTTATTTCAGGTTTCCCTCCCCAGTTTTCACAGCATTGCTGCAAATCCAGGTTTATGTGTCTAGATCTGTTGGCCATGGTGTCTGGTCTAAGTTACAGAAATGGTTTTCTTTTGTGCTCAGCATTGATTCCCATTCCCTTGACTGCACCTCTAAAAGACAGATGATAAAGAACGACACAATCTGAGGCAATCTTGCATAATCACTGATGGGGTTCTCAACATCACTCTTTGATTTCCTTCTTCCCAAAAACAGATGTAAGAAGCTTAGGAAGGCGAGACATGCTTTAAAAAGTATGGTTTTGAGATCAATACTAAACTGGACAGGAAACCAATAAGGATGATACATTTCCCAAGACTTGTGTGAGCTTTTAAAAATATAGTACTGGTTCCATTAGCTACCTGTGAAGATGCTACAGGAAACGAGAAGTGTTGCCAAGGGGAAAATATCAATAGAAAGTTCAAAGTATCACTGTCATTATAAAACAAAGAGAGGCTGAAAAAATGGATCTTGCCATATCGCTCTGAATTCATTGTGGAAATTGAAAAAAAGAGAGGATGGCCAGTTTTTATATTCAGCAGAATAAAGTGGTAAAGACTATCAGAATGAGGCTAGTATTTTTGCATGTGGCCCTTTTAGTGGCAAAATAATGTATAAGGAAGACCTAGTTGTTTTTGACATGTATCATCGATTTGTTTTGGACTGTTGGCAAATCTACAAATTCATTACCACCTAAAGTCCCTATCACCAATAATTTTGCTCATATCCTGCAAACTAAAAGTCTCTGTTTCCTTTCTGGAATGAATCCATCTCATATTTGGTCTTTCTCTTTTCCTGATACATTCAGCATTTCCCAACATTATTGTCTCGTCAAGTGAGTCATGTGTTCTCATGGAGTGTCCTAATTATGGCAGCCTCACTTTCATCATTGGTCCCTCAGGAGTTAGTTCAGACTTCATTTGCTGTAAGACCCATTTGTTCATCTTTTTGGTGGTTCAAGGTATCATTAAAACTCTCTTTCAGCATCACATTTAGAAAGAATCATTTTATGTCGGTTTTTCCCCTCACCCAGATTTCATATAATACTGTTAATTGTTATTCCTTGCATATTATTATTATTATTATTGTTGTTGTTGTTGTTGTTTATATTTCTGGTTTAATTATAGTATAACAGCAGGAATGGGAAAATATCCCAGATGGGTGGTAGAAAGAAAGAGAGAGAGAGAAGGAAGGAAGGAAGGAAAAGATAAGCTAAATTAATCATTGTAATTATAATCAGTTACACTAAACTATGATTTATTTTTAACTTTGATTTAAGTTTCCCATGCATACCAATCTCAACCGAGCCAATTTTGGTGCAATATGAGGAAAGGCATGGAGGGGGGGAAATGGAAAAGGCTTAATTTTGACTTTTCTGTTTGTCTGTATGATGTGTGGCTGTATGCTGCCCTCAAAACAACAACAACAACAACACACACACAAAAACAAAAAACAAATGTGATCTTCAAGTGCTCTCATCTTTAAACCAAAATGGACTCCAAAGCAGAGAACTGAATCCTCAGATATTTCCAGACAACATATTTGTTGCCTTTGTATATCGTTGTTGGCTGCAACTTGTATCTGAGAATGCCATTTTCTCCCTGAAGCAGGAAAAATGCCATTGGTGTGAATTTGTTTAAGGTGGATCCCAGTTTGTAATGAAGTGACCCATACACTATGATCACAGAGCCGTCTCCCGTGGCACATATGAAATGAGACATGCAGGATTTGACACCGGGACTGCAATGGACTACCACAGCCTTGAGGATAATAATAATAATAATAATAATAATAATAATAATAATAATAATAATAATAATAATAATAATAATAATAATAATAATAATAATAATAATAATAATAATAATAATAATGTTTTTATTTATACCCCACTTCCCTCAATCCAATGGACGACTCAAAGTGGCTTACAAAGAATATAAAAATACAATATTAGAAATAAAGATTACAGAAAATACAATATATCAACAATAGTAACAATGTAATCAGAAAAAACAATATAAAGTTACAAAATTCCGAGCAACAAGGTCCACAAGTAATGGACCTACCAGCTCAACAGTTTCACTGATGGCTCCAGCAGCCCACAGCCCTTTATCCCTCCCGGCAAAAGTGGGGGAAGGAGAGGCGGGGCCCTCCCCAGCTGCAGCAGCACTCCGGGTCATGGTCTATGGCCTGGCCCCAACGGCCCATGGCCTTTTATACCTCCCTGACAGGAGTGGGGGAGGGAGAGGTAGGGTCTCCCTAAGCTGCGGCAGCGCTCCGGGCGCCGGTCTTCGGCCTGACCCCGGGGGCTCATGGCCCTTTATCCCTCCCCAACAGGAGCGTGGGAGGGAGAGGTGGGGCCCTCCTCAGCTGGGGTGGCGCTCCAGGCAGCAGTCTTCAGCCTAGCCCCGGCGGCCCACAGCCCTTTATCCTCCCCGACAGGAGCAAGGGAGGGAGTGGCAGAGCCCTCCTCAGCTACGGCGGTGCTCCGGGCAGCAGTCTTCGGCCTGGCCCCGGCAGCCCATGGCTCTTTATCCCTCCTGGCAAGAGCAGGGGAGGGATCGGAGGGGCCTTCCCCAGCTGGATATTATCAAGATGCATCTTCACAGCCAGTCCATTTGGCATGTCCTCTTCTGCCTCCATGACTGTTAAGAATCAGAGTTCCTCCTCTATTCATTTTGCCGTTGAGCCCAATAGGATGGTTTCCAGTGGCATTTCCTCCACTGAGGGTGACCATCACTCCACCTAAAGGAGTTCATCCTCCCATAGCCATTGGCCCCTTTAGGGAGCCAGATTATATATATTGAGTTTCTCCAACCTATACTGAGTCTATAATTTCTCTTTCCTCCTCCCCCCCCAAAAAAAGACAGAAAAAGGGATGGATTTAATTTAATTTAATTTAATTTTTGAACTTCTATGCCTCCCACTCAGGCAAAACCTGACTCAGGGCGAATTCAGCTGTGGAGGATGAGGGAACTGAATTATGGAAATCAGTCTGACCCTCTACATCTTCATCAGTGTCTAATCTGAGTAGTTTCCACATATGTTCATGAGGTTTTAGCATTATTTTTAAAAGGAGCAACCTGTTGTTGTTGTTTTTTTTAAAGAAATCAATATGCCCATGTACATAGCCTCCTGGAGAATTTTGTGGCTCAAGGGCGGACTATAACCTGGATTGCCCAAATTTCAGTCCATCACTATGATGACTATGCTATGCTTATTTTGTGCTTTACCATATTTAAATAAAGATCTTTCCCAGGGAATTTCCGTGGGAGAAAATCAAGGTGCTAAGTCCTTGCACAACTCATTAATAATTTCTCAATGATGCAGGGCAGAAGATCCTTCCAACAATGATAAATGAATAGGTAGTATTAATATTTAAGGAAAGGTTATTTCCTACATTTAAGAATCTTTCCTGGTGAATGTCTAAAGTTGGGATCAATGCTCTGTGTAGAGATATTTCTATTATCTGGCCCAGGTCAGAAATGCCTCCCAACAATGAGAAAGAGATGCATAAATATTTGAGGAGAGTATGGTCTAAAAAAAAAGGAAAAATAATTTCCTCAAAACTGTAATTTTTCACTTGGCTTCATGCTGGTTTCCAGCAATTCTAATCCTTTGTAGGTTTACTGGGAATTTAGCTAGGATGAAACTTTTGCCCAGAATGAACCCATGCTGTTGTTCAATAAAATATTAGACTTCAAACTTTTCAGAAGGTCAGATAATATTCTAGGAAATGCTTTATACTTGTCACTTGTCTCTTGCTTTGATTTTGCTATGCTTCTCACACTGCAAACCTCCCATTTTTAAAAACACATCAAAAATAGTCCCTGAAGGGGTTCCCAATATAATAGCAATGGAGAGGTTTTCAAAATTTTGATTACCACTTCATTGCTACTATATAATTCCCACTCTACAGCAAGAAAACTAAAATAAAATAATTGCATTTATGTTACTGTGCAGAAAAGAAAAAACAGCATCCCACCAGGAAATACTAAAAGTGGGGGAACCCAAATCAATAATTTGTAACTTTTAAAAACTATTTTATGTCAGTACTAAATTTTGCCTAGTTTGATGTTCCTGCATGCCAAATTTGGAGACATTGGGTTAAGAATTTTTAAAATTATGTTTTTAGATAAAGTAACATTTATCCATTGAAATCAATGTAAGACTGTAGTAAAAAAAGCTAATTTAAAAATATGCAAAACATTTCTTCTTGAGGAATCCTAAATTCTATAATCAATGTTTATTATATACGTTTATTTCCGATGAAACTGCCACACTGCCTAATGCACCTTCCGTTCTTATGAATTGGATTGCATGTGTGTGCACACAAAGAGGCAACTTGTTGTCAATGCCTTGTCAGTCCACAATATGTTTGTTTATTTTTTATTTTCTAATTTCCCCAATCCATGTCTAGCCAGCTTGAGTTGACTTAATATATCACAAGTCATGCAGACTAGCAATAAAATATTGCATATGCTATAGATATGGACCAAAACAAAAGACAAAACAAAAGGGCAGGCTAGGTGATACAGGATGCTTAACACCTCAGAGGGGAGAAAGGGGAGGGACAGGAAAGGGGGAGGGGAAATGCAATGTTGTAAGGAGCAATACTGTATAGGGACATGGAATGTGAGATCAATGAACCAAGGTAAACTGGAAGTGGTAAAAAATGAGATGGAAAGAATAAGCATTGACATCTTGGGCATCAGTGAGCTCAAATGGACAGGGATGGGCGAATTCAGCTCTGGAAACCATCACATCTACTACTGTGGACAAGAAAACCTTAGAAGACATGGAGTAGCCATAATTGTCAATAAAAGAGTGAGAAGAGCAGTAATGGGATACAACCTCAAAAATGACAGAATGATGTCAGTAAGAATTCAGGGCAAACCCTTCAATGTTACTGTGATCCAAATATACGCACCAACCACGGGTGCAGATGAAGCCACAGTGGACCAGTTCTATGAGGACTTACAACACCTCATAGAACAAACACCAAAAAATGATGTTCAAATTATTCTAGGAGACTGGAATGCCAAAGTAGGCAATCAAAAAGTGGAGGGAATAACAGGCAGGTTCGGTCTTGGAACACAGAATGAAGCAGGGCAAAGATTGATAGAGTTCTGCCAAGAGAACGCAGAGTTCTGCCAAGAGAACACCCTCTTCCAGCAACACAAGAGGCGACTTTACACATGGACATCACCAGATGGCCAACACCGAAACCAGATTGACTACATACTCTGCAGCCAAAGATGGAGAACCTCCATACAGTCAGCAAAAACAAGACCTGGAGCAGATTGTGGCTCAGATCACAACCTACTGATTGCAAAATTCAGGCTTAGACTAAAGAAAATAGGGAAAACAAAGAGACCAGACAGATATCACCTAGACAGCATCCCTAAAGAATACACGGTGGAGGTGATGAACAGATTCAATGGCTTAGACTCAATAGATAGAGTGCCAGAAGAATTATGGACAGAGATGAGGGACATCATGCAGGAAGCAGCAAAGAAAACCATACCAAAAGAAAAGAAGAGTAAGAAAGCAAAGTGGTTGTCTGATGAGGCTCTTAAAATAGCAGAGGAAAGAAGGAACGCAAAAGTCAAAGGAGAAAGGAAAAACTACAATCATTTGAACACAGAATTTCAAAGAAAAGCAAGGAGAGATAAAGAAAACTACCTAAAAGAACAGTGCAGAGAAATGGAGGAAAACAACAAAAGAGGCAGAACCAGAGATCTTTTCAAAAAAATCCGGGAAATCAAGGGAACATTTAAAGCAAAAATGAACATGATAAGGGACAAAGACGGAAAGGAGCTAGCTGATGCAGAAGAGATTAAGAAAAGATGGAAAGAGTACACAGAGGAACTCTACAAAAAGGAACTCAACACTCCTGATAGTCACAATGATGAAGAAATTGAACCTGAGCCAGACATCCTGGAGAGTGAAGTCAGAAAGGCCCTAAAGAGCACTGCAAACAACAAAGCTAGTGGAGATGATGGTATCCCAGTTGAATTTTTCAAAGCTCTAAAAGATGATGGCATCAAATTACTGCATTCAATATGCCAGCAGATTTGGAAAACAAAACAGTGGCCACAGGACTGGAAAAGATCAGTATATGTTCCAATCCCAAAAAAGGGCAATGCCAAAGAATGTTCAAATTATCGAACAATTGCGCTCATCCCACACGCCAGCAAGGTGATGCTCAAGATAATACAGGATAGACTTCAGCAGCATGTGGAAAGAGAATTACCAGAGGTGCAGGCTGGTTTCAGAAGAGGCAGGGGGACTAGAGACCACATTGCCAACATACGTTGGATCATGGAGAAAACAAAGGAATACCAGAAACAAGTTTATTTTTGCTTTATTGACTACACTAAGGCATTTGATTGTGTGGATCACAACAAGATGTGGCAAGTGATTAAAGAGATGGGAATACCAGAGCACCTCATATGCCTCCTGAGAAATCTGTACATGAACCAAGAAGCAACAGTTAGGACAGAACACGGAATGACAGAGTGGTTTGGAATAGGAAAAGGAGTAAGGCAAGGCTGCATTCTGTCACCCTGCTTATTCAACTTATACACAGAGCACATAATGCGCAATGCAGGGATGGAGGAATCACAATATGGGATCAAAATTGCTGGGAGAAACATCAACAATCTGAGATATGCAGACGACACCACCCTAATGGCAGAAAGTGAGGAAGACCTAAAGAATCTCCTGATCGGTTTGAAGGAAGAGAGTGCAAAAGCTGGCTTGAGACTCAATATCAAGAAAACCAAGATAATGGCAACAGGCCCGATCAGTTCCTGGAAAATAGACGGGGAAGAAGTAGAAGCAGTGACAGATTTTACGTTCTTAGGATCTAAGATCACTGCAGATGGAGATTGCAGCCATGAAATAAAGAGGCAGCTGATTCTAGGGAGACAAGCCATGAGAAACCTGGGGAACATAGTGAAAAGCAGAGACATCACCTTGAAAACAAAAATTAGAATAGTCGAAGCAATGGTATTCCCAGTGGTAATGTACGGATGTGAGAGCTGGACAATTAGGAAAGCTGAACGCAGAAGAATAGATGCCTTTGAAATGTGGTGTTGGAGGAGAGTTTTGAGGGTACCTTGGACAGCGAGGAGAACAAATAGGTCAATCTTAGAAGAAATCAACACTGACTGCTCATTGGAAGGTCAAATAGTAAAGATGAGGCTAAAGTACTTTGGGCATCAAATGAGAAGGGAGGATTCACTTGAGAAGGCCGTGATGTTGGGAAAGGTGGAGGGCAAAAGAAGAAGGGGGAGGCCAAGGATGAGATGGATAGATGGTATTGTAGACACAATGGGCACAGAGCTGGGAGGACTGAGGGGGATGGTGGAGGACAGAGGCGCCTGGAGAACGATGGTCCATAGGGTCGCAAAGGGTCGGAATCGACTGTGCGACTGAACAACAACAACATAGATATGGTTCATTGTGTTTATGCTGTGCACCACTCTAAATCAACTGACTTTGCTTTGGGCATCATGATGTTTGATCAGACACAGTGAGAAGCAGGCTGGAGCATCAATAGAAGATTTCTATTAAGTGCAGCCACCAGAGCAGAGCAGATCAAAGCCAGCTTGTTTGCTGAGGAATAGATGCTGTTGGCTTATCAGACTCTTAACTCTCATTTCTCTTGAATTGCATTGGACTTTGTTGATGCTCTGTGGCTCACCGCTTATTTACAAGTAGGGTCATTAGTGAAATTCTCAGTATATGTGAATTACTTATGCCAGCTCTTCCATGCTGCAGATGTGAGGAGATAACTTATTGTCCTTAAATGTGCTAGGAAAGGATGGAATAAATCTGAATCCACTTTCTAAAATGTCTTGATACTATTTAGAAGGTGTTTGCTTGGGTTCAGGTTGTTTCTGTCATTGTCTTCACCACCACCACCACCAGCATTAACAACATCCATACCAATACTCTGAGTGCCAGTCCTCATATAGTCAAGTGGAACCATCTATGCAGAAGAGAGAGGCACAAGCGAGGAGAGTTCTATGATTGGCAGGAGTGATTCTTTTAGATATTGGTGCACAATTGCACAAAATACAATGGACTTGTAAAAATTAGAAGCATTGGATGGGTTAATTGCCTCTTCTTTTGCAGTCACTCAGTCCTTCTGTGTTTGATCATTGTGTATGTTTCATTTCTCGCTGGAGAGGACACATGTCATGTCAAGACAGCCTGAAGCAATTAAATGAGGAATTCAGCCAGTGTTCTTCGTACAGTTTGAGTGTAATAACTTCACGTGATCAAGGAATCCTAAAATCTGTTTGAAGATCAAACAGGAGAGCTGTTCAGGAAGGGGTAAGCTAATTTTCTTGAATAGCAGAAACAGGAATGAACACAATATGATGTAAGGAAGGAATCTTTTTAATGTTAAGGTTATGCAAATTATATATCTATCTATATCTATATCTATCTATATCTATCTATCTATATCTATATCTATATCTATATCTATATCTCTATCGATATCGATATCTATATCTCTATCGATATCTATCTATCTATCTATCTATCTATCTATCTATCTATCTATCTATCTATCTATCTATCTATCTATCTATCTCTATATATCTATATATCGATATCTATCTATCTATCTATCTATCTATCTATCTATCTCTATATCTCTATATATCTATATATCTATATATCTATATCTATATATCTATATATATCTATATATCTATATCTATATATATATATAATTAGATAGTAAATGGCACAGTGGTCGGTAATATTGCTATGTTTTTAAGGGTTTTTTAATTGTTTTATATTGGTTTTAACTTGTGTATACGGCCCAGAGTCCATTGGATAGGGTGGTATATAAATCTATTAAATTAAATTAAGGAACCAGCAGCCTTTTTCTGGCTGGAGGAAGAAGTTCAGAGCGATGTTATAATCTCTTATTGCTGTGGCGCCATGGAGCACAGGTGCTCCCACTTCCCTGCAGCCAGGCCGGGCCGGGGGAAAGAGCTTGGAGCGATGTCATTGTCGTCATTGTCGTTGGTTCTTATTGCTGCGGCAGCATGGAGTGCAGGTGCTCCCACTTCCCCACAGCCAGGCCGGGCTGGGAGAAGGAGTTTGGAGCGATGTCATTGTCGTCATTGTCATTGGTTCTTATTGCTGCTGCGGCGTGTAGTGCAGGTTCTCCCACTTCCCCGCAGCCAGGCCAGGGAAATTCTTATTTAGATGGAATTTTGATGATGTTTCAATGATGCAGAGTCCAAGACAACTTTAAGTCAGCCTTCTACAACCTGGATGGATGGATGGGTTAGCTGAAACAACAACCATGTTGTACTCACTAATTTTTGACATGCTGGATGTAAGACACAATTGCTCTCCCCTGCTTAGTGGCTCAGTCTACTTGCACGTAGGCTGGGCACATGAGCAGGACATCAGATTTTCCACAATATGTGCTCTCACACATGCTCAGAATACATGCTCATAAACCAATGTTCTTCAGACCCAGTACTCAAAGCTTGAAGAACACGAAATGCTTCTTTCTAAGCATTCTCACAGTGCCACTCTTCTTAAAGCTAAAAAAACCCCCATACTATAACAGCACTTCAGATAGTAAATAAATTGCATCTTTGTACCACTAAATGACAAGTCACCACTTTTTTCCCCTTTTGCATTTGGTAGTTTCATTTGTTTTTTTAAAATGTCTATTCTGTAGTTTTATTTCTTTTTATTTCTTTTATTTATATTATGTCTTTCTCCACATTTGGGATCTAGAGCAACTTACCAGCTAGTTTAAAACAACAGAAAAATAAATTTTAAAATGTTTAAAAAATTCACATAGAATTATATTCAGTGATATCATTGAAATGCAATTAAAAGGAAAACTCATTAAAACCCATTACACTTAGTAGTAATGCTTTCGCTGAAATGATTTGATGGAAATCAGTGAATGCCAGCACATCTGCTGGGATCTTAAAAATGGAAAGCTCTGGGCAATTGTGTTTCTTCTTAAAACAAGTCTCAGGAGATATAAAAAACCTACTTTCATCATGTTGACTCTTATGAGGTATGTAAATCCTTGCTTGTCTCATTTGTCTGTGCAAGAATGAGAAATTGTACATTTCCCCATCCTTACCTGCCAGGCGGTGAGATATTTCCTGCCCCTGTTGATGAGTGTTGTTGCATTTTGTGGAAACCACTGTTGTCTTATGGCTGTGCTTGATTTCCCATGATGCTCATGCTAGGCTGTATTGTCATTGTCTTTCTGCTCTCCTCCTCCTTCTCCCAGAGGTGCTGTTGCCTTTTCATATTCATCCATATTTGGGGTTGGGAGGGTTGGTTTGCTCCTCTCATTACTGCCTTTCTTCACATTTGGGACCCCCTTCCCTGCATCCCTTCATCCTTATTGCATGGCCTGGTTGCTTTCCCTTCTTTTCTAGCCTAGGAAAAGCAAAATGAGTAGTGACAAGCAATGAGGAATATAAGGAAATATCACATGATAGAGGGTCATGCCAATGGCTATGAGTCTCCTTCTCAATCGCCACTCCCACAATTCATAGAATCCCTGAGTTGGAAGAAGGTGGAAATGGAAAGCAAGCAAGGAGCTACCAGGTAAATGTGCTGAACCACATGACTCTCTAATGCCTGGCCAAGAACAACTATGGCCTGTGTTGTTGTTGTTCAGTCGCACAGTCGGTTCCGACCCTTTGCGACCCTATGGACCATTGTTCTCCAGGCACCTCTGTCCTCCACCATCCCCCTCAGCACTCCCAGCTCTGTGCCCGTTGCGTCCACAATACCATCTAGCCATCTCATCTTTGGCCTCCCCCTTCTTCTTTTGCCCTCCACCTTTCCCAACATCAGGGCCTTCTCAAGTGAATCCTCCCTTCTCATTTGATGTCCAAAATACTTTAGCTTCGTCTTTACTATTAGCCCTTCCAATGAGCAGTCAGTGTTGATTTCTTCTAAGATTGACCTATTTGTTCTCCTCGCTGTCCAGGGTACTCTCAAAACTCTCCTCCAACACCACATTTCAAAGGCATCTATTCTTCTGCGTTCAGCTTTCCTAATTGTCCAGCTCTCACATCCGTACATTACCACTGGGAATACCATTGCTTTGACTATTCTAATTTTTGTTTGTAATGTGATGTCTCTGCTTTTCACTATGTTCCCCAGGTTTCTCATGGCTTGTCTCCCAAGAATCAGTCGCCTTTTTATTTCATGGCTGCAATCCCCATCTGCCGTGATCTTTGATCCCAGGAAAGTAAAATCTGTCACTGCTTCTACTTCTTCCCCATCTATTTTCCAGGAACTGATTGGGCCTGTTGCCATTACCTTGGTTTTCTTGATATTGAGTCTCAAACCAGCTTTTGCACTCTCCTCCTTCAGCCCAATCAAGAGGTTCTTTAGGTCTTCCTCACTTTCTGCCATTAGGGTGGTATCGTCTGCATATCTCAGATTGTTTATGTTTCTCCCAGCAATTTTAATCCCATATTGTGATTCCTCCATCCCTGCATTTCGCATTATGTGCTCTGTGTATAGATTGAATAAGCAGGGTGATAAAATGCAGCCTTGTCTTACTCCTTTTCCTATTCCAAACCACTCTGTCATTCCATGTTCTGTCCTAACTGTTGCTTCTTGGTTCATGTACAGATTTCTCAGGAGGCATATGATGTGCTCTGGTATTCCCATCTCTTTAATTACTTGCCACATCTTGTTGTGGTCCACACAGTCAAATGCCTTAGTGTAATCAATGAAACAAAAGTAAACTTGTTTCTGGTATTCCTTTGTTTTCTCCATGATCCAACGTATGTTGGCAATGTGGTCTCTAGTCCCCCTGCCTCTTCTGAAACCGGCCTGCACCTCTGGTAGTTCTCTCTCCACATGCTGCTGAAGTCTGTCCTGTATTATCTTGAGCATCACCTTGCTGGCGTGTGGGATGAGTGCAATTGTTCGGTAATTTGAGCATTCTTTGGCGTTGCCCTTTTTTGGGATTGGGACGTATACTGATCTTTTCCAATCCTGTGGCCACTGTTTTGTTTTCCAGATTTGCTGGCATATTGAGTGTAGTAATTTGACGCCATCATCTTTTAGCGCTTTGAAAAATTCGACTGGGATACCATCATATCCACTAGCTTTGTTGTTTGCAGTGCTCTTTAGGGCCTTTATAACTTCGCTCTCCAGGATGTCTGGCTCGAGTTCAGTTTTTTCATCATTGTGGTTATCAGGAGTGTTGAGGTCCTTTTTGTAGAGTTCCTCTGTGTACTCTTTCCATCTTTTCTTAATCTCTTCTGCATCAGCTAGCTCTTTTCCGTCTTTGTCCCTTATCATGGTCATTTTTGCTTTAAATGTTCCCTTTATTTCCCCGATTTTTCTGAAGAGATCTCTAGTCCTGCCTCTTTTGTTGTTTTCCTCCATTTCTTTGCACTGTTCTTTTAGGTAGTTTTCCTTATCTCTCCTTGCTTTTCTTTGAAATTCTGTGTTCAGAAGGTTGTATTTTTTCCTTTCTCTTTTGACTTTTGCCTTCCTTCTTTCCTCTGCTATTTTAAGAGCCTCATCAGACAACCATTTTGCTTTCTTACGCTTCTTTTCTTTTGGTATGGTTTTCTTTGCCGCTTCCTGCATGATGTCCTTTATCTCTGTCCATAATTCTTCTGGCACTCTGTCTATTGCGTCCAGGCCATTATATCTGTTCATCACCTCCACCGTGTATTCTTTAGGGATGCTGTCTAGGTGATATCTGTCTGGTCTTCTTGTTTTCCCTATTTTCTTTAGTCTTAACCTGAATTTTGCGATCAGTAGGTTGTGATCTGAGCCACAGTCTGCTCCAGGTCTTGTTTTTGCTGATTGTATGGAGGTTCTCCATCTTTGGCTGCAGAGTATGTAGTCAATTTGGTTTCGGTGTTGGCCATCTGGTGATGTCCATGTGTAAAGTCGCCTCTTGTGTTGCTGGAAGAGAGTGTTTGCTATGACCAGTGCGTTCTCTTGGCAGAACTCTATCAATCTTTGCCCTGCTTCGTTCTGTACTCCAAGACCAAACTTGCCTGTTATTCCCTCCACTTTTTGATTTCCTACTTTGGCATTCCAGTCTCCTAATATAATTTGGACATCATTTCTTGGTGTCTGTTCTATGAGGTGTTCTAGGTCCTCATAGAACTGGTCCACTGTGGCTTCATCTGCACTAGTGGTTGGTGCATAGACTTGGATTACGGTGATATTGAAAGGTTTGCCTTGAATTCTGACTGACATCATTCTGTCATTTTTGAGGTTATATCCCATTACTGCTTTTCTTACTCTCTTATTGACAATTATGGCTACTCCATGCCTTCTAAGGTTTTCTTGTCCACAATAGTAGATATGATGGTTTCCAGAGCTGAATTCACCCATCCCTGTCCATTTGAGCTCACTGATGCCCAAGATGTCAATGCTTATTCTTTCCATCTCATTTTTTACCACTTCCAGTTTACCTTGGTTCATTGATCTCACATTCCATGTCCCTATGCAGTATTGCTCCTTACAACATTGCATTTCCCCTCCCCCTTTCCTGTCCCTCCCCTTTCTCCCCTCTGAGGTGTTAAGCATCCTGTATCACCTAGCCTGCCCCTTTGTTTTGCCTTTTGTTTTGGTCCATAGGGTTCTCTTGGCAAGATTTATGGCGTGGTTGCCGGTGTCTGCGCCATTTTTCTCTCCTCATACATTTTATCACAGTTTTTAAAAGTTTAAAAACATTTAAGACAACATATTATCATGCATATTATCACACTTTAAAGCACAGTCTCTATGTCAGTTGCTATATTAAGTCATTTTAAAGTCTTTATGTGAGTTACTATATTAAGTCATCAACATTTCTGCATATTTAACTACTTATCCTTTGTATGGGGCTCTGAGTGGAAAGCTTTAAACAGACTGTGTGCCAGAGTAGGAAGATCTAGGGCTAATCTAAGAAAGTGGGGTTTCTCTAGATGACAGCATGTGTGAATGCGGAGAACAAACTATCTACCATATGATACAATGCACACGATGCCCCTCAATGTGCACTGAGGAGGGCCTTAAGTTGGCAAGAGGAAATGCTGTTGATGTGGCCTGATATTGAGCGGATGTCATCTAGCCTTTTAAATTCTATTTTGTTTCTGATTTTAGCTTTGTATGTTATTATATGTTGGTGGTGAGTCTGACACAAATAAAGACTGAGTTGGAAGTGGATTTTTAGGCCATCCAGTACAAACCCTTGCCCAATGCAGGAATCCAAATCAAAGCATATCGGATAGATGGCTATCCTGTCACCCGGAATAAGTCAAGGAGGAGGAAGAAAAGGGAGGAGTCCTGCAGAAATGATAGAGTGAACAACTTAGAAGGAACAGCTGAGGAGCCCAGATGCTTCAACCCAGAGGTCAGCTGGAACTTGGATTGGTTTTCTACACAGGCAGGGTTGGGTGTACTCAAAGACAGCACATGTTGAAGACTGTCCCTGAATCTAGGTGTTTGCTCCATAGGGTGAGTCAGGAAAGCAAAGCAGCAAGAGATAAGGACTTGTAGCTGCTCACTCTCCCTCGTTCTCTCATATGCTCATCAGGAAATTGACAAAATATATATGGGGAGCTCAACCATCCACGCTGCATACATCAGCTTTGGCCCTGAGTAGACACTCCAGTATGGAGCACATCCACACATGTGGAAAAAAAGACATTGCTGTTAATGAAGCAATGCATATAGTGACAGGATACCACAAGCATAAACCTGTTGAGAAAATATATCCTCTTATTGGTATTGTTCCACGTAAGATAAGGAGAGAAGTAGCAGCAGACACAAAGAGAACTAAGCAAGAGAATGACCCTCAACATACTCTGAATGGTTATGAGCTTCAAGTCCTACAACTCAGATCCAGGAAGAGCTTTATAGGAAGAACAAACATTCTTGAGGTTACACAAGAGCAAAATCAAATTAGAAGATGGAGGAAGGAGTTCATTGAACAAGGAGCAACATGAAAGGCAGATATGTCTGCGGACCCGTTATCTTAATCCCTCTTCTCTTCTTTCCATCTATATAACTAAAATCAAGGTCCAGTGCTGTCTGT